>CM019064.1:186872340-188072340 GCA_009667805.1 Leptobrachium leishanense | reverse complement strand
AATTTATAGCAAGGTTCTTTTGTTGTCATTTGTCATTGATTACTGCTTTCGGTGGGTGTCTCATTACTCTCAGCCAGAGGCAGCATTTACGTCTGCAGCTCAAAGGGTTACTTGACTATCACAACTAATGAGCTATTTGTACCAAGGTTATTTTCAGACAAAGCTTTAATGTCATCCATGTGTGTCTCATTACTCTCAGCCAGACTCAGCATTCACATTTGAAGCTTAATGGTTTAATTAATTGTGATTAGGGAACTACAGTGATGTTCCTTAATATGTGTAACATTCTTGATTGTCACATGTGTGAATACTGTGATGTTTCAGGTTGGCGCGTTAATTGATTAATTGAGTCATATGCATTGATATGGTTTATATGTGTGTTGGTTTCTGTGATAATCTGGTTTCAAGAATGACCTCGGGGTTTTGATGTATTTGCCTACCATTTAATTGTGTGTGTGTTTGTGTGTATATATTTATATATATATATATATATATATAAGTGTGTTTATTATTGCAGAAGCCACTTGCACATCACAGCAATTCAATGGATAGCATCCCAGAGCTCCTGTGCCACATTCCCCATATGCAGCAAGGAATTCTGGGTAGGATATGCAAATTACGTCTGTCTTACTTTTTTGCATCCTGGGTCTGTTATTAAACAGAACCCTAAAATCAATGCTATGCCACACTGTGGCTTTCTAGCAGAGATAAGGTTTATGCAACTGGTCAAAGCCACTCCTAGGACAGCGCTGTTTTGGGTTTGTTGGACCCTCATCAGCTAGGAGCTAGGCATGATGATGACCAGTTGCAGTGGATGCTTGAGACCCACAGGGCAAATCAGTATCTGCAAGGGTTGTGGTGGAGGACAAAAAGTGAGATAAAAAGCCTCCACACTATAATAATCTATATATATATATATATATATATATATATATACATATATTGTGTTCATTAACTGTTTAATAAAAGTTTTCCCCTATACTTTCACCAGTCAGTCTCGTGTCCTGTTGATTAAATATATATATTAATTGCTGATTGATTAGTCAATACAAGCGACTAAACAAAGTGAATGTGAACAAAGCCCCAGGGCTGGATGGAATTCACCCACCAGTACTGAGGGAGCTATGTGTTGAAATATGTAAAGCTCTGCTTTTAATCTTTCAAGATTCTCTTCTTTTAGGAATTGTATCAGAGGATTGGAGAAAAGCTGATGTTGTCTCTATATTCAAGAAAGGTACAAAATGTATGCCTGAGAATTATAGACCTGTGAGTTTAACATCTGTGGCTGGGAAAATATTTGATGGGTTACTAAGGGATGATATTCAGAAATTTATTGGGGGTATAATGTTTTTAGCAAAAATCAGCATGGTTTTATGAATCACAGATCATTTCAGACTAACCTAACTGCATTCTATGAAGAAGGAAGTTGAAGTATAGATCAGGGGGTTGCAGTGGATGTGATTTACTTGGATTTTGCCAAAGCTTTTGACACAGTTCCACACAAAAGGTTACTATTTAAATTTAGAAAAATTGGTCTAGGTGAAAATTCTTGTTCTTGGATAGAACATTGTCTAAAAGATAGGGTACAGAGAGTGGTCATAAATGGTAAATTTTCAACATGGACACCAGTGGTAAGTGGTGTCCCGCAGGGGTCTGTTATAGGACCAATTCTATTCAATTTAATTATAAATGACCTTGAAATAGCATTGAAATAAGTCCTGCATCAGTGTTTGCAGATGACACAAAACTAGGAAAAGTAATACAATGTGAACAGGATATTACTTTCCTGCAGAGGGATTTGGATATATTGTGGGTCTGGGCACTTAAATGGCAGATGAAGCTTAGTGTAGATAAATGCAAGGTCATGCACTTTGGAGTGAAGAACACACAAGCAACTTATACCCTAAATGGTACGTAGTTAGGGAAATCAAAGCCGGAGAAGAATTTGGGAGTAATCATAGATTTTAAACTAAGTAACAATGCCCAATGTCAAATAGTAGTCGCCAAGGCCAGCAAGGTATTGGGCATGCATTAAAAAGGGAATTCACTCATGGGAGGAAAACATCATTTTGCCTCTGTATAAATCAATGGTAAGACCGCACCTTGAATATGCCATGCAATTTTGGGCACCTGTCTTAAGAAAGGATATTATGGCGCTAGAATAAGTGCAGGGATGGGCATCTAAATTGATAAGGGGAATGGAAGACTTAAGTTCTGAGGAAAGGCTAACAATCTTAAACCGGTTTAGTTTAGAGAAACGGCACCTTAGAGGGGATCTGATAACTTTATATAAATCTATACGGGGTCATTAAAAACCATTGTCTGGAAAACTATTCATTAATAGGCTTATACACAGGACACAAGGTCACCCATTTAGACCGGACGAAAGGAAGTTTAGCCTAAAGCATAGAAAGGGTTATTTTACGATGAGAACAATAAAGCTGTGGAATTCTCTGCCTGTTGAGGTGGTTGGGTCAGAGACTGTACAGACTTTTTAAAAAGGACTGGATGACTTCCTGCAGACACAGAATATTAATGGTCATAATATTTAATATATGGGCAAAAGCTGCTTGATCCAAGGAGAAATCTGACACCATTCTGGGAACAAGAATGAATTTTTTCCCAGTATGTTGTATACTGGCGAGCGCTTCAGACTGGGGTTTTTCTGCCTTCTTTTGGATCAACAGCAGTAGGTAATGTGTGAAAGGCTGAACCTGATGGACGCACATCTATTTCAGCCTATGTAACGATGTCTGTAAATATAATGCATTCGTTACTTTTAATCTTTTCATTCTTCTGCCGATTCCGATTTTTGGACTTTCGTCTATCGACTATTCCATTTACATATTTTTGTTCTTTCGTCTATACGGTTTGTCGTAATCTAGTTATTTTTATTGCTTCTTTTATTCGGATATTCGAATTGGTCTGAATCTTTAAATAAGCAAAAATTCCGAAGAATACCAAAAGAATTGCACATGTCTATTTATCACAAAAGAAAGAAACTCACCACTCCCCCAACTCTGTATTCACTCCACATCCCTGCGTATACACTGATCCCTGTCTTACACTAATTTACTTAGCAGAAAATACCATAGGAACCAGGCACTCACCAAGCTGCCTTGCCCCTATGTTTACAAATTAACCTCTGCATTTCCGTGAAACAACATGGGATAGCTCATTAATCAAATGAAGTGCCAATATAATTGATGGTTATATACAGGTGAAACTCGAAAAATTAGAATATCGTGCAAAAGTTCATTTATTTCAGTAATGCAACTTAAAAGGTGAAACTAATATATGAGATAGTTCAAGCCGTGATTTGTCATAATTGTGATGATTATGGCATCAGCTCATGAAAACCCCAAATCCACAATCTCAGATAATTAGAATATTACATGCAATCAATAAAACAAGGATTGTACATAGAACAATATCGGACCTCTGAAAAGTATAAGCATGCATATGTACTCCGTACTTGGTTTGGGCCCCTTTTGCAGCAATTACTGCCTCAATGCGGCGTGGCATGGAAGCTATCAGCCTGTGGCACTGCTGAGGTGTTATGGAAGACCAGGATGCTTCAGTAGTACCGGCTGGGTGGAGTAGAGGTAACATCACTGCTCTGCGTGGAGAGAGCCTGTGGAGACATGAGTTTGATTCCAGCAAGAGCACCTCTCCAGTAAGTGTCCTTGGGCAAGACACCTAACGGTACACACTCGCCACCCAGTACATACTTGAAAACAAGAGAAATCTCAATGTGTCCTTCCTGGTAAAATACTTTAAAAAAAAAATAGTGGCCTTCAGGTCTTCTGCATTGTTTGGTCTCATGTCTCTCATCTTTCTCTTGGCAATGCCCCATAGATTCTCCATGAGGTTCAGGTCAGGCGAGTTTGCTGGCCAATCAAGCACAGTAATCAATGAACCAGGTTTTGGTGCTTTCGGCAGTGTGGGTAGGTGCCAAGTCCTGCTGGAAAATGTAGTCAGCATCCCTATAAAGCTCATCTGCGGAAGGAAGCATGAAGTTCTCCAAAATCTCCTGGTAGACGGCTGTGTTGACCCTTGACCTAAGGAAGCACAGTGGACCAACACCAGCAGATGACATGGCTCCCCAAATCAACACAGACTGTGGAAACTTCACACTGGACTTCAAGCATCTTGCAGTGTGTGCCTCTCCATTCTTCCTCCATACTCTGGGTCCTTGGTTTCCAAATGAGATGCAAAAGTTGCTCTCATCAGAAAAGAGGACTTTGGACCACTGAGCAACAGACCAGGTCTGTATTTCTTTAGCCCAGGTAAGACGCTTCAGACGTTGTTTGTTGTTCAGGAGCAGCTTGACAAGAGGAATACGACATTTGAAGCAGCCCATGTCCAGGATCCGTCTGTGTGTGGTGGCTCTTGATGCACTGACTCCAGCCTCAGCCCACTCCTTGTGAAAGTCCCCAACACTTTTGAATGGCCTTTTCCTGACAATCCTCTCCAGGCTGCGGTCATCCCTGCTGCTTGTGCACCTTTTTCTTCCACACTTTTCCCTTCCGCATAATTTTCTATTAATGTGCTTTGATACAGCACTTTGGGAACATCCAATTCTTTTGCAATTACCTTTTGAGGCTTTCCCTCCTTATGGAGGGTGTCAATGATGGTTTTCTGCACAACTGTCAGGTCAACAGTCTTTCCCATGATTGTGATTCCTACTGAACCAGACTGAGAGACCATTTAAAGGCTCAGGAACCCTTTGCAGGTGTTATGGCTTAATTAGCCGATTAGAGTGGGACACTTTGAGCCTAGAATATTGCACCTTTTCACAATATTCTAATTTTCTGAGATTGTGGATTTGGGGTTTTCATGAGCTGTAAGCCATAATCATCACAATTATGACAAATCACGGCTTGAACTATCTCATATATTAGTTTCACCTTTTAAGTTGCATTACTGAAATAAATGAACTTTTGCACGATATTCAAATTTTTCGAGTGTCACCTGTATATAATTAGACTTCCATTATTAATTGTTATTTGGCCACCTGCAATATTTTTTAAATTTTTAAAACACTGTTGACAAATGGGGTTTGGAAAATTGGGAGTTTTTTAATTTTTTTAAATGTTTATTTTCATCGCATGAAGCTTTTTTGTGTGGGCTGCAGGGGCGGATAGGTCCTGACAGCACCATCGCAACAAATATGAATTTGCACAGCCTGCCAGCATGAGCTAATTTTACATATAATTGGAGACATGGCTACATTGAGCAGGCTAAATAGCTGGTAAATTTGCAGATTTTCTCGTGGTGTTATAGCCACAGTATTTCTCAAGATTGCATTTTGCAACTCTTGGCCTTTTAGTGAATCCTGCCCATAGAATAGGCTATTGTTTAGATCTTTTGCATTTTTTTCAGCAGTATCCATTCATCTTCGTGTTACATTTGTTAATTATTAAGTGTACATTTTTAGATGGCTTCTGATAAGGTCAAACCAGCAATGCTTTACAAGTACAATTCAATATACCTGGATGAATACAATGAAAGCGGAGCCTTTGTTCATATGAATGTATATATGAAAAGTGTTTAATGCATTTCATAGCCTTCAACAATCAGATACAATGGACTAAAATAAATCACAAATGGAATTATATGCTGCCTTTGTTACATTTCAGTGCATAATTTCATATTAGAACACAACAGGAAATCCACTATGATTATTTGAGAATACGTAGAAGACAATTTAAAGGTTTTTCTTGTTTCTTTTTCTTCTGCAAGTCTCCATGACGGTACATAATTCATTGAGTAGAAATGTATTTAAATATTATATGTAACAAAAAATGTAACAAAATATTGGAAGCAAGATTTAATGAAGAGAATACTAAATTAGAAAGAATTAAGGAAGACATACAGAAGGTAATTTCATACTTATAGGTTGATATATATATATATAAGCACATTTCAAGATAATTACTTACACATGGCAAGTTATTCTTATTTTAGAAACACATTAGCAAGTGTTAGAAGCACTGATAAAGACAATTTAATTACTTGTTTATAGAGCCTAATCCCTTCTAATTCATGTTGATACTATAGGACCTAGTGACATTGTGACTTGGTTGGACGATGGGGTTTCCAATTGTCATGCTCCATTTACGATAACCTCATCTGTTGTTGTAGTAGTTATTGTGGTTGTGCTGGCAAAGCCATCTCCTGGAACCGTGAACGTCTCTGTCAGAGTATGAATTTTTATCGGCTTGCTGTTGTACAAGTTACTTTGGAATGTTTGCAAGTTGGCAACCACAGTTTCATTACCACTAAACTGAGGATCTGGAGTGTCAGTTAACGTTATGGGACCGTTATATCCAACCACTATTAGTACTGAGGAGTGTGTGACAGAAATGTTGGTTTTGGTTCTGATAGTGTTGCGTGTAATGGCCTGTGTTTCAATGAATATCGTAGTGGTCTTGTTGATTTCCAAATGTGTTATTTCTGTGTTATTCACAAGACTAGATGATGTAGTAACACACACACTGCTGTTACTTCTTACAGTGGTAACTGTAATATTTATTTCAGGTGTTTGCGAAGTTATCATGGTGCTTGCAAAGGTTGCTGACATTGGTGTGGTAGTTGTTGGGGTGGTTGGGGTGGTAGTTGTTGAGGTGGTAGTAGTTGGAGTGGTAGTGGTTGGGGTGGTAGTGGTTCGGGTGGTAGTGGTTGGAGTGGTAGTGGTTGGGGTGGTAGTGGTTGGAGTGGTAGTGGTTGGAGTGGTAGTGGTTGGAGTGGTAGTTGTTGGAGTGGTAGTGGTTGGAGTGGTAGTGGTTGGGGTGGTAGTTGTTGGAGTGGTAGTTGTTGGAGTGGTAGTTGTTGGGGTGGTAGTGGTTGGGGTGGTAGTGGTTGTGGTGGTAGTGGTTGGGGTGGTAGTGGTTCGGGTGGTAGTGGTTGGGGTGGTAGTGGTTGGGGTGGTAGTGGTTGGAGTGGTAGTGGTTGGGGTGGTAGTTGTTGGAGTGGTAGTGGTTGGAGTGGTAGTGGTTGGGGTGGTTGGAGTGGTAGTGGTTGGGGTGGTAGTGGTTGGAGTGGTAGTTGTTGGAGTGGTAGTGGTTGGAGTGGTAGTGGTTGGGGTGGTAGTGGTTGGGGTGGTAGTTCTTGGGGTGGTAGTGGTTGGAGTGGTAGTGGTTGGGGTGGTAGTGGTTGGGGTGGTAGTGGTTGGAGTGGTAGTGGTAGTAGTTGGAGGGGTGGTGGTTGGAGTGGTAGTTGTCACTGTGGTTGTTGGGGTGGTGGTAGTCAAAGTTGCAGTTGTTGCTGGAGTTGTGGTATGGACCATAGTTGGAATGACAGAAGATGAAATAAACTGAGGATCTGAAGGAAAGGAAAAAAAAGTTAAACCACATGGGGAAAAAAAATTAACAAATATTTCGTTTGCACTAAAATAATGGTATCTACAGCGTGTAAAGTGCTTTTTTTCACATTTTAACAACTGAGCCTTAGATTTTCTATAGGGTGTGCTTGTTAAAAAAATTTGAAATAGGGACTCGTTACATTTTTTGTCGGGGAATCACGTGATTTTTAACAAACCCCCCATAGAAAAAAATCATTAATGCAGCATCATTGTTCACATTATAATTGAAAAGAGAACAATATTGCTGCATTAATAAAAAAATAACACACAAAAAACGCGTTTTTATTTTTTTTAATTAAATTCTTAATATTTTTATTATTTTTTCTTAATTTGAACATGATCATGTTTGATAACACTGGAAAGGCCATGCTCTGGCTCACCCTAGCTGCCACCGTTCAGGAGATATGGGGGTTCAAAGGAACCCCCTATCTCCACCATGGGATTTCCTTAGGAAATCCCTGGGCAGCTATGCGCCATGACGTCAGATGACGAGGGGAGACCTGGAGGTGGAGCTGCCATCCAAGATGGCAGGCCCCCACCGGAACTAGGCCGCGATCTGGCGTCGAATGGCACCGGATAGCGGACCAGCGCCACAGAGGTTAAAGTCAGGCACAGCTTAAAAGAGGAGACTCTCCCCTTTTAAGCGGTGCCTGGCTTTTCCCTCTAGCTACTCCCAATCGGAAGGGAGAGGGATCAGAAAGAATCCACCCTTCTTTCAGGCGATCTCCCGGCTTTGCCGGGTGGTCACCTAAAAATGACATCATAGCGTCCGACACAATGACGTCATTTGCGTCGGGAGGGGCCTTAAAAGCAGCGTCTGGCTTCAACGAAGACAGAACGCCGTGGGACCCCGGAGGAGAGAGGTGAGTTTGTCTCTGGGCTCCTGGTAAGCAGATGACTTGTGAGGAACGTCCTCCGCTTACAACGGGAGCCTCCTAGGATGTTCTCCACACGTCAATGGCAGTGAAGGGGTTAATTTATTTATAAAGGATTTTACCAGGAAGGATACATTGAGATTTCTCTCGTTTTCAAGTATGTCCTGGGTTCGAGAACATTGAATGGTTACAGAAATACAAAATAGTAAAATGCAAGATATTAACACAAGACCAAATATACAGATTAACAGAAAAATAAATATGGAGGAAATAAAGTCATTATGTTACATGTTTACAGGTGCATTTTGTATTGAGGTATGTTAATAGAGAAGTCTTAAGGGATTTTAGACTGGGAGAAGATTTGACGGTGTTTGGGAGGTTATTCCATATTTGCGGTGCTCTGTAGGAAAATGAGGATCGAGCCATTTTCTTTTTGTATTGCGGTATTGCAAGTAAGGTGCTGGTCCTGGATCTGAGGTTATAGGATGAGGGAACTGCCGGGGGAAGCAGCATATTCAGGTAGGGTGGTAGCTTCCCAGAAAAGCTCTTAAACACCAGGTTGGAAAGGTGAAGGGTGCTTCTAGAGTCCAGTGATGGCCAGTTTAGTTCTTTTAACATGTCACAATGGTGTGTCATGTAGTTACATTGTAGCACAAAGCGACAGAATGAGTTATACAATGTAGTAAGTTTCTGGAGGTGTGTTTGTGGGGCGGCTGCATACACTACATCTCCGTATTCAATGGCTGGCATAAGCATTTGTTGTACAATCTGCTTTCTTACCGCGGGGCTCAGGCAGGATTTGTTTCTGTACAGGGCACCTAGTTTGGGGTAGAGTTTAGATGAGAGTTTTTCGATGTGGGGGCCAAAAGATAGATTTGGGTCTAACCACATACCTAGGTATTTGAGAGAAGTGACTGTGGTCAGTGTGCCATTTGATTTTGTCCAACACATAGATGGGGTGTTTGCAATTTGTGTAGTTTAGGTGTGGTTCCAAAGAGCATTGTAACAGTTTTGTCAGTATTTAGAAAAAGTTTGTTATTTGCGATCCACTTTTCTACCCCTGTGAATTGTTCTTGCAGCACTGCCTCCAGCTGTGGGAGATTTGGTTTGCTGGTATAGATTACAGTGTCGTCTGCGTACATGTGTACAGTTGAAGCTTTGCAGACATTGGGCAGATCGTTTATGAATATTGTGAATAGCAGGGGGCCAAGTATCGAGCCTTGGGGTACACCGCACGTGACTGGGAGGGGAAGGGAAGTGCTGTCAGAAATGGACACAAATTGAGACCTATCAGACACATATGATTGGAACCAGGTTAACGTACTATCACCAATACCAGAGTTCTTAAGTTTTTGTAATAGGATGCCATGGTCTACTGTGTCAAAAGCCTTGGCAAAATCAAGGAAGATGGCTCCAGTTAGATTTCCTTGTTCCATGCCCGCTTGGATATCATTACAAACTTTTAAAAGGGCAGTTGTAGTTCAATGGTTTGGACGAAAGCCTGATTGATCTGGGGTTAAATAGTTCTGATACTGATAATAATCACGTAATTGAGTGTAGACACATTTTTCCAGAATTTTTGACATTACAGGGAGCAGTGATATTGGGCGGTAGTTGGATACCAAAGTATTGTCTCCACTTTTATGGATAGGTACCACCCTTGCAGTCTGCCAGAGTTTGGGTATGTATCCAGTTGCCAGTGATTCATTAATCAGGGTTGCGACAGGTTTTGCAATTGCTGGTGCACTGATTTTCAGCAGCATTGCTGGGATTTGATCAGGTCCAGACTGGTATTTCATTTTTTGGTTACGGAGAAGTTTAGTGATGGCACTGACAGGCACTGGCCTAAAACTGAATTTCTCTGGGTTACGGGGTCTTTGCACTGTTGGTGGGTCCTGACCTGCGTGCGGCCTTTCTGATTGCGTGTCATTTCCTAGCTTAGCAATCAGGGTGGTGGCGCATTCAACAAAATAATTATTAAAAGCATTTGCTACATCTAGGGGGTGTTGTACAGTTTGGTTGTTTACTCTTAAAGCAGCTGGTTGGGAGTGGATGGGGGGTGCTTGTATGTTACTTATGATTTTCCAAAAATTTCTGGGGTTTGATATGTTATTGTTTAAATTTTCATTGAAGTATTGGGCTTTAGCCATTTTTGTTTCTTTTATGCATTCATTCCGGCATTTTCAGTATTCACAGTGATCGTTCATGGATCCAGTACTCTTGAACTTTGACCACAGGGAGTCTCTAAACTGGTACATATGCGTGAGGTCAGCTGTAACCCAGGGGAGATGGGCCCCTTTTACTCGCACTTTGCGCAGTGAGGTATGGGTGTTCCAGACTTTCAGGAGCTCGGCTTGAAAGTATTCAATTGCACAGTCCAGGTCTGGGATTAGGTTTAGTCTGTACCATGGGAGCTGTTTGAGATCATTTAGGAAGGATTCAAGATTACATTTCTTGAAAGACCTGGTGATTATTACCTTTGGTGGACATTTTGTGGCCCTTATTTTGCGCACACCGTACACTAGGCAGTGATCACTTAAACTGTTAGCGAGAACGCCTGCCTCCTGTATTCGATCAGGACATGAGGAGAGAATCCAGTCCAGCAAGGTGTGGTTAGGGCTTTTCATATTAATGCGAGTGGGGGAGGAGATTAATTGTGTTAGCTGCAAAGCCTTAAACAGTGAGCAGTGTTTATTGTTTTTAGGATTCAGCCAATCAACATTAAAGTCGCCGAGGACCAGCAGTTCGCTTTTTTGGTTTTGAGCGACTAATTTACTAAGAATTTGGGTTATGTCAGAAAGGGATTACACTGGGAACTTGGTGGGCGGTAGAATCCAGCAACAATAATTGTTTTACTGAATGGGATCTCAATAGTACCAGAAAGGAAATCAAATGTGGCCGGGGAGCTAGGATTCTGCAATGGGGTGAACTTTATGGAGTTGTCAACATAGATAACAATTCCCCCTCCTCTCTTAGCTCTGTCCTTTCTAGAGCATGAATACCCTTGTATTGCTATGGCAGAGTCTGGCACTTTAGGGGTTAACCATGATTCTGTCAGCACAATGACTTTAGGTTTGTAATAGTAGCACCAAGCTTTAAGCTCATCCAGTTTAGGGAGTAAACTGCGGATGTTGCAATGCATAAAGGAGAAGCCTTTTTTAGTGGGGAGATTAAATATGGTGTCAGCTATTGGACCAGGGTTGGATTCAACATCATTTGCAAGTGCAAGCAGCAGAATAAAAAGGAATTTGGACAGGTTTTTCTTTTTGGAAAATAGTGATTGAAGGGTTTTAAAGCTCTGTTGTGTGGGGGTGGGAGGGCTGGATTTTAACACTCTCCACCAGCACTCAGCTGATAAGTTAAAGGAGCTGAGCAGGCTATGGTGTATCTGGGTTTCTTTTCCAGCTTGCTGTAATTTGTAGGGTGTATAGGGAGGGAGGGTAGATTTAGAGAGAAGGAAGATGGTGGAAAGAAGCAGCAAGAGGGGGAAGAGAGGGAAAAACATTTCTAGAGAAAGGTGGTGTGGGAGAAGGGGAAATAAAAAAAGGAAAGTTAGAGGACAGGTAGGGTATTGATAAGGAAAGCAGGAGATGGAAGGGAGTCTGGTAGGTAAAGTTCCAGAGTGGTGTAGGTTGGTAGCTGAAAATATCACATAACCAAATTAGTTGGGTATAAATGAAATGAGAACTGTGCGGTCGGTGGGTGGGTGGGTGGGAACTACGTCCAGGTGGGAGCTAGGAGGACACTGTGACAGGCAAACCCCTTAGGTTTCAATGCAAAAATATTCCAGTTTGTATTAAATATTTATTAAACCGTTTATTCTTTTAATTTGCACTAAAAAGTCTCTTTATTTATTTACTTTTTAGGCAAAAACAATTTTCCGATTTTTTTATTTTTTTTAAATTGTGTTTTTTTTTTTAAATTGTGTTTTTTTTCTGTAACAGATCTTTTTATTATTATTGATAGGAACTTATATATAAATTCCAAGCATTTTCGTGCAGCAGTTTTTTTGTAAACAGCTTTTAAAAGTCGCAGCGGTGGTTTTTTTGGTTTTACCCCGTTTGTGGGCTTGTCGACGTTTTCCGACGGCTGGTTGACGCTCTATTCGGCAGATCGTCGGCTTTTTTTCAGATGCTTTTAGGCGGTTTTGCGGTTGCTTATCAAATTGGATCCGATGTTTTTTGGTGGTTTTTCCATTCAATTCGTCGGTTTTGCGGGGGTTTGTTAGATACATTCGGCGGATTTTCCCTGCACTTTGGAGACTTGCGGTGAATACTGAATTCACCGCAGGGTCAGGAAATTTGACTCTCGCAGTGCAGGGAACGAAAGAGCACCGAAATTCTGGTGGAATTTTGGTGCTCTTTGACTATTTATAAATTGCCGTTAAGTTTCAAACTTGGAGTGCAGATATTCCTGTTATAAAAAACGATTTAAACCATTCCCTACCTAAACCATGTATACTTGACTTTGCATTGTAATACACAGGGTAATTCAAAGAGATCCAAATTGCTTGAGAAAGGTAACCGAACGCTGAAAATCAGCGTTCGGTTACCTTTCTTGGCCATTCGGCTATCCAGAGAGCAGGCAATTCGCCAAATCCTGGCGAATTGCCTGCACATACGGTGCCTGTTCGGTGCCTGTTTGAGGGCAGTGAAATCCCCATGAAAAAGCACTGCTTCAGCTATTCAGAGAACAAAAACCAGCAGTGAAAGGTTCCCGAAATACCCTGCCATTCGGTAGTTTAATTCGGCAAGGTTATTCAGGAGAATCCCATAGGCTTCAATGTTAAAAATATTCCGGTTTTAATTAAATATCTAATAAACCGTTCATTATAAAATTCTGCAGTAAAGAGTCTCTTTATAGATTTTTTAGGATATTTTAAGCATTTTTCTGGATTTATTTTTTTTAAAAAAGTACGATTTTTATTTTTTTTATTTTCTAAGTTTACTTATTTTTTCGGTAACAGCCCTTTTTATTATCATTCCCCGGACCTCATATGTATATTTCAGACATTTTCGCTCACTAGTTTCTTTGAATACAACGTTTCACTTTTCAAACATTCATGCAAACTGTTTTGCTAATTTATTCACTGCCTCTTCTGCGGTGTCAGCTTTTTCCAGAGGCTGCGATCGGCTCCTGCTCAAGTTTTTCTGTGGTTTTCGTCAGGTTAATCCAGATGTTTTTGTGGGTTTTCGGCGTGTATTCGCCGGGTTTTGCGGTTAGTTTTCGTCAGGTTTGCGGCAGCCTTTCCCTGCAATTCGGGGACCCTGTGGTGCTTGCCGAATACACCGCAGGGTCACTGAAATAGGATTGGCAAAATGAACCGAATTGAAGAGAGCGAAAAGTCACTGAATGTGCGGTGACTTTTCGAATCTCTTTGAATTACCCTGACAGTGAAAAACTGAAAATCTCAATTTGCATAATTTTTTTGCTGGATTAGGCTAGGGTCAGACTAACGCATTTTTCACGTGCGTTTAGCCGCACGAAATCACGGCCGTGCTAGCAGCAAATGACGTCCAATGCCAGGGAACATACGACGAACGGCCGCACAAACGTTTGTCCGTGCAACGCAAGTGGCCAACGAACGCATTTTTTCGAGAACGTCAAACCGCTACTACTGACGTACAGAGTGCGCTGCGGCCGCATAGCGGCGTGTTTGCGTTATTGGGAGACGTCAGACGCTGCACACGTCCGGCCAACATAACGTCTAGACGCAGAAAGGGTTTTATTGATGATCCGTACAAAATCACGGACGAAAAGGCGCATCGTATGACCGCTGTCGCGTATTCCGGGAAAAAATACGTACGTTCGTTCGAACGCACTTTTTCACGGACAACGTGAAAAATGCGTTCGTCTGACCCTAGCCTTAGTGTGCTGATTGAGGAGAAACAAAATTATGTGATATCTCACCCCTTCACCCTATATTACTGTAAAGACACTACAAGTAGCAACCTACATCCTCACTGTAACACTTTCCTATTCTCCTAATAGGTGTTTAAACCAATAGAAATGTATTAAAATGCGTCTAAATAACAAAAAGGTCCTTTAAAAAATAATAAGGTCTGTTACGTAATAAAACACCTAAAAAAATGGGAGACAAAAATGTTGTCAAAAAATAAGTAAATAAAAGGTCTTTTTGCTGAAAATGAAAAGTATAGACATTTTAAAAAAAAAATATATATAATGGATATTATTCTTTTACATTCAAACCTATGGGATTCGCTTGCTGATATTTGTGTAACCGAATCACCGAAAATCAGGGCATTTTGGTGACACTTCGGTGCAGTTCTGAATAGATTAACCATTACTTCTCTATGGGACAATTTTGCTGCCGTCAAACATTTCAAGCCTGTTTATTATCCACTTACCTTTTCTGGTCTTTTCTCAATCTATTAATGGATAGAGAAAATCTTTTTGCCCTATACTTATTTGTGTCTTTGTTTCAAGCTGTCGCTATCAAAATAATGGCAATTACCAACTACGCATATGCACTCCTGCTGAAATGTAAGTATTACGGATTTTCATTATGGAATTCTAAACTAAAAATTTAACAGATGTACTTCCACCCATATAAATATAGAAGTTGCAATAACAATTCACACCTACTGAGAGCAAACTTAAAGTGTCTATTTCTAATCTGACTTTTGTAATATTCAGATAAGAAACAAAAATAATAAGAGGTTTTTAATTTAAGATAGTTGATATATTGTTGACACAAATATGCTTTTGTTTACCTAAGGAGTTATGTTAAGAATGATATGCTCACCTGTGCAAAAGACATCAAACTGCACTGTCCCAGTGAACTTGTAGATGTAGAAATTCCCTGGACAAGCTTTAACAGCAATGTTTGCTCCAGTTGAACAACCTGATAAAGAATTGATTTGAAGTGGAACCATCTTGACTCCTTCTCCAATAGTAGGATGTGTGCCATTTAGTGAGAAAGGAGTTAGGGAACCACATTTCAAAGTACCAACACATCCTTCTTGCATTCTTAAACCAGAGCTCCCAGTATACCGGGACCAGCCAAAGTTGTATCGGTCTGTTGGGAATACGCCAGTTGAGTTGATGGTCGACAATCTAAGTGTTCCATTTAGTGTCTGGTAGCTTAAACAAGGATCAGAACACTGCACAGTTCCTCCAGTTTTCAGGCAGTCTTGGTCAAATGGACAAGGACTAGTAGTGCAGTTGGTGGATCTGCTACTGGTACATAAGTAGATGCCATTCATGTTTTTACAGTTGGATGAAGGAACACATTTGTTCAATGTAATATCTGTGCATTCATTGATATCTGTGCAGACCTTATAGCCAATCCGATTATCCCAATAATAGCCGGAAGGGCAGCAGGTTTGTGTGCCACAAGAAGACATTGCAGTGCAGTTGACTCCATTACCAATATATCCAGAGATACAGGCACAAATTACATAGCCTGTCTTCTGGGTACATATACTTGCTGTTGCATGGCAGTCAGAACATTGTTTGGCATCTGTGGCAAAATAGAAATAGGAAAATAAATTATTGGGTATACTGAGCGATAAATGAATAAATAAAGGGAAAATCAGGATGGAATGTAATTTTGATTTGTATATCAGTGTTTCCCAATCCTATCATCAGGGACTGCTAACAGGTCAGATTTTACTACCACCATTAAATGAAATGTCCTTATTTTGTTTATTTTATGTCGCTGACATCTTACATATGCTTTGTTTTTCTCATTTGTTTAGTTTAAAAAATATTTTACTCTAAGCATCCTTTTTGTTATCTTTTTTGTTGTAAATTGCCCCCCACAGCTTCTTTACATCTCTTGGTCCTCACTCGGTGGCATTAGCCATATAATGGAGTCTATTAGTCGATCTCTGATTCAAATCATTGTATTGTGTGGGATGTATTCAAAGGACATCATAAGGGGTAGAGTTGAAATCTTTTAAGCTCCCTGTCATAGCTCATTCAGCTGCCATTTCTTATCTCAGTTAGCCTGGGGAAAACACTAGACCTTCTGCTGCCTTATCTAAACATTCCCTCCTCCACCTCATTAACTGTTAAATATCATAGATTAAATAAACAAGAGCCAAAAAGCAAAGCTTTTGGTAAATGTTGCATTATGGGAAAAATGCACAAAATGGAAAAAAAGAGACCAAAATTTTACTCTACTTTTCCTTTTTAAATGCAATTACTTCAAACAAAGAAAAAAAAACAACAGCTCATGTTTTAAAGGTGGTTTTGTTTGTAATGCACAAATAATCTAGTTACAGTTTATGTGAATGGTTGTGTCCCTTTAAGGATTACCTTGGGTTAATGCAGAATTAACACTGCAATCACTGAGCAGCAAATTATATCTCCTTTGTTGTACTTCATATATCTTACAAATCTGGCCTGTTAGTGGTTAATGTTGGAAAACATTGGTGTATATCAGTGGTTCCCAACCTTTTTTCACCCGAGTACCCCCAGGCAGTCCATTTCCATAAATTGTACAACTCATATTAAAAAAATCTTTCTAATTAACATAATTTACTTTTTTATGTTTCTCTCTCCTCTATCTGTCCCGCAACCATCTTTCCTTTTTCTCTGCCTTATCTAACCTGGTTTCACGCCTTCTACCCTGTTGTTCCTGCAGTGTACCCCTGAACTACCATGCACACAGGTAACGTATGGACTTGTTGCAGGGAAAGATGCCTGGTTCAGACAGGAAGGATGCTGGGCTCCTGTTACAGCGCACGTGATACACTGCATGTCAGGGCCCTGCACAATACCTTCTGAACTGCCAGGCAAACTGTGGAGGGGGGGGGCACTGACATTTCATCACTAATGGGTGCACTGCACACAAGGGCCTACCCAGATCATCCTCTCCTCTTCAGCAGCTCCCCCAGAATCAGACCTCAGAATCAGATGGGGTCCCGCCTGCACCAGCGTGCTCCTGCTCCTCCACGCAGCCGCTGGCTACTGAAGGCTGTGACGCGCTCTCACGAGATCTCACCTGTAGGCCACGTCACATCCTTCAGAGGACCAGGGGAAGATACAGACACAGGTTTCGGGGAGGCATTCTCACATGGATATATTTGCCCCCAGCTCACATGAATAAATTGCCCCCAGCTCATATGGACATTTTTGCCACCAGCTCATATGGACATTTTTGCCCCCAGCTCATATGGATATATTTGCCCCCCCAGCTCATATGGGTATATTTGTCCCCAGCTCATATGGATATATTTGCCCCCAGCTCACATGGGTATATTTGTCCCCAGCTCACATGGATATATTGCCCCCAGCTCATATGGACATATTTGCCCCCAGCTCACATGAGTATATTTGACCTAGCTCACGTGGATATATTTTCCCCAGCTCATGTGGATATATTGCCCCCAGCTCATGTGGATATATTTGCCCCCAGCTCACATGGATATATATTGCCCCCAGCTCTTATGGGTATATTGCCCCCAGCTCTTAAGGGTATATTTTTCCACAGCTCTTATGGGTAGATTTGCCCCCAGCTCTTGTGGGTATATTTGCCCCCAGCTCTAAAGGGTATATTTGCCCCCAGCTCTTATGGTTATATTTGCCCCCAGCTCTTATGGGTATATTTGCCCCCAGCTCTTAAGGGTATATTTGCCCCCAGCTCTTATGGGTATATTTGCCCCCAGCTCTTAAGGGTATATTTTTCCACAGCTCTTATGGGTATATTTGCCCCCAGCTCTTGTGGGTATATTTGCCCCCAGCTCTAAAGGGTATATTTGCCCCCAGCTCTTATGGTTATATTTGCCCCCAGCTCTTATGGGTATATTTGCCCCCAGCTCTTAAGGGTATATTTGTCCCCAGCTCTTAAGGGTATATTTGCCCCCAGCTCTTATGGGTATATTGCCCCAGGCCCCCAGCTCACCTCTCTGCCAGGCCCCAGTTTATCTGGCGCACATTGCCGACGGACACGTGTTTTTCCTCCTCCTACACGCGGCGGCCAGCATAAAGCTCTACCTCTACCGCTGGCTCACCTGGGATCTATCCACCAGGCAGCCGCATTCCCGCAGCATTCCCGCTGTGGGAGAAGTGTGGGAACGCCGATCCCGCAGGACTCGAGCCCTGTTGCTAGGTATGATCTGCCAGCACCATGTGGGAGAGTGCTGACCTCGAAATGCCTCTTCTGACCTCCCTAAATGGTTGTTTCTTGCAAGTTGCAATTTTTTCTTAACTGCTAGGGAGTTCCATAATGTGCGGCATCACGTGACCGCATTCAGGATCAGCACTTTAATAAGATGGGCCTAACGGCTGGATTAGGGCTCCATCTACAATTCTATTTAACACGCACATTGATTATTACACGTATTTTGATTGCTTTATGTGGGTATGTGGCTGGAAATGTCAACTACATTTCCCTTTAATGCATAGTCACATGTAAGGTTTGCAGAGCATCATGGAACATATAGTTCAGAACTATCTGGGTGCCAAGGGTCACCATCACTATCCTAGAAGGTAAATGAAAGATAAATATTCATACTTGACATCTAAGAAAGAAAAGGGAAAGGATGAGTAGGGAAAGGCTGTAAGAAAGGAACCAAAGACCTGAATTTATGATAACCAACCACACAGGGGCAGTTCTAGCATTTGTGCCAGGTGCAAGGTAAAATACAGTAAAATGCAGTGTGTATGAGTGCATCACAGACCTCCACAGCAATAAAACTCACAGTATCTCTCTGGAGTTCTGTGATATGCTCCTCCACACCAAACCTTACTGGTGAGCTTTATTGCTTTGCATCTCTGTGATACGCTCATATACAATGGAAATTACTGTGAGTGTTATTGATGTGGAGCTCTGTGATCTGTTTATACACACCGCACATTACTGTATCACAGAGCTCCAAAGCAATAAAACTTAGAGTAATGGGTGGGGTGGATGAGCGTATCAAAGACCTGTGTGGAGTATCCCCCCTTTCTACAGCCTCGTTAGCCAGAAAATACTGTGTGAAGTGGAGGAGTTTCCTCTGCCCAAATAAATTTCACTGGGTAGACAGGATTTGAATATCCCGCCTGTCATTTACCAAATGTGTCATGCTGACATCATCCTGTCTCCAACGCTCGCAGCAGCAATTAATTAGTTCTCTGTATATGCACAATTGCACACAGCACCAATCCATTGTTCTGTGCTGTGTCTATGTAACCTGTGATCAAAAGTACACATGTTTCCGAGTGATGTGCAATTTGCGCAGCGTATGTAACGCAAGTTGTTTATGGTTCAGCATATCGGAAACCCATCCCTGAGCTGATGGCTCTGAGGAAGAATAGGTGAGTATTTTCACCCACACTAACAAAAATGATAAAAAATATTTGTCCTCAGCATCTGCCCAATTATTTAAGGAAAAAAGGGGGGGTGTAAATTGTTCATATATCTGTCCCTTTCATTATAACATTTAAGAAAAGCCTTTTCACAACAGTATTTTTGAATAAGAAAGCAGACCGTTTCTTCTTTGTAAATCAATATATTGTGTACTCACATGACTGGAATGCTGTAAGAAAAAAAATAATGATAATATATTAAATGCTGTTGACACACATCCAAAAAACAAAAACATGAAAAAAATTATTCTACCACTGCAAAATTGACAAATTAGAATCTTTCTCACTACTGTAAGCCTTGCATTTTTCAAAAGTGCCCTTTATAAAAGGCAGGAAACGAGATTTCTAAGTTTTGACATGGCCAAGCAACATACATATGATTATTAAAAAAGAAGTATATATATTCTACAGCTAAAAATCATAAAACAAAAGTGCTTCCTACTGGTCTTCTTTCTACATAAGAAAAATGAAAGAAAGTTACATATTACATAAAGATAAAGGAAAGAGACCTCAGTTAGGAGGAAACACTAAAGAGACATTTACATATGAGTTTACAGAGGAGGAGGTTCTACAGCAGCTGTCTAAAGTAAAGACAAATAAGTCAATGGGGCCTGATGGGATCCACCCTAAGTTATTAAAAGAACTCAGTGGTGTAATAGCAAAACCGTTAACAGATTTATTTGACCAATTCTTGTTAACGGGAGTCGTCCCAGAAGACTGGAAATTAGCAAATGTTGTGCCCATTTACAAGAAGGGTAGTAGGGAGGAATCGAACTATAGGCCAGTTAGTCTTACGTCAGTAGTGGGGAAATTAATGGAAACCATGTTAAAGGAAAGGATTGTTGAACATCTAAAAATACATAGATTACAAGATCAGAAACAACATGGGTTTACCTCAGGGAGATCATGCCAAACTACTCTTATTGATTTTTTTGATTGGGTAACAAAAATAATAGACAAAGGTGGTGCAGTAGACATTGCTTATTTAGATTTCAGTAAGGCTTTTGATACTGTTCCGCATAGAAGGCTTATCAATAAATTGCAATCTTTGAGCTTGCATTCCAATATTGTTGAATGGATTAGGCAGTGGCTGAGTGACAGGCAACAGAGGGTTGTGGTAAATGGAGTTTATTCGGCGCAAGGTCTTGTTACCAGTGAGGTACCTCAGGGGTCAGTACTTGGACCCATTCTCTTTAATATTTTTATTAGTGATTTTGCAGAAGGTATTAATGGAAAAGTATGTCTTTTTGCTGATGACACAAAGATTTGCAACAGGGTTGAAGTTCCTGGAGGGATCAGCCAAATGACAAATGATTTAGGTAAACTAAAAAAATGGTCAGAGCTGTGGCAATTGAGTTTTAATGTGGATAAGTGCAAGATAATGCACCTGGGACGTAAAAACCCAAGGGCTGAATATAGAATATTTGATACAGTCCTAACCTTAACATCTGAGGAAAGGGATTTAGGGGTTATTATTTCAGAGGATCTAAGGTAAGTAGTCAATGTAATAGAGCAGCAGGAAATGCTAGCAGAATGCTTGGTTGTGTAGGGAGAGGTATTAGCAGTAGGAAAAGGGAAGTGCTCATGCCACTGTACAGAGCACTGGTGAGACCTCACTTGGAGTACTGTGTGCAGTACTGGAGACCGTATCTCCAGAAGGATATAGACATCTTAGAGAGAGTTCAGAGAAGGGCTACTAAAATGGTGTACGGCTTGAAGGAGAAAAGTTACCAGGAAAGGCTTAATGATCTTAACATGTACAGCTTGGAAAAAAGACGAGACAGAGGAGATATGATAGAAACATTTAAATACGTAAAGGGAATCCACAAGGTAGAGGAAGGGAGTATATTTAAAAGGAAACAAAGTAGCAAAACAAGAGGACATAGTCTTAGATTAGAGGGGCAAAGGTTTAAAAGTAACATCAGGAAGCATTATTTTACTGAGAGGGTGGTGGATACATGGAACAGCCTTCCAGTAGAAGTGGTAGAGGCCAAAACAGTAATTGAATTTAAGCAAGCATGGGATAGGCATAAGGCTATCCTAAACAAAAGATAAATCCAGGTAAAGTATCCATGTAATTGGGCAGACTAGATGGGCCGAAAGGTTATTATCTGCCGACATTTTTCTATGTTTCTAAGTGGTAGAGGCCAAAACAGTGATTGAATTTAAGCAGGCATGGGATAGGCATAAGGCTATCCTAAATAAAAGATAAATCCAGGTAAAGTATCCATGTAATTGGGCAGACTAGATGGACCGAAAGGTTCTTATCTGCCGACATTTTCTATGTTTCTATGATCTGGAGGAACAGTCGCCCTCCAGCTGGCTTCTTATACTACAAATTCATGCTCCGTTCTTTCAGTCTCACTTTATCCCTCATTAAACAAACGTATTTTTCATCCTTTTCCACCTTTTCTCATGATTCAAGACATCATACATTCAATCTGTTAATGCGCCCCACTTCCACTCAACCTACTACAGACCTCACATTTCACCTTTGCTGACCATTTCACAGATAATCCCTTAAATTTGTTAATCTTATTCAGAGAACACCGATATTTAACCAAAAGCTGTCGTTCAGCACACAATTCAGCATTCACTACAGAGTCCCTCAAGGGATCCGCCGAACGCAGCAGTCGATCACTGCTGAACGCAGCCACAAACCACAGAACTCAGCCAACGATCCGACGAATGCCGCCAAACAGACCGCCAAACGCTTCTGATCAGTTGCTGAACACTGCCAAAAAAATCCAATCAGCCTCCGAACTGGTGATAAAACTCCCCCAAAAAACTCACTCACTCCTCCCTCACTCCCTGCCCTGCGCTGTAAGAAGGTCAAATCTGGTGCTGCTCCACGATGAGGTTCTGGCTACTCCCTTTATGTAAGCACTCAACTATGGTTCCAGAACAGAGTTTACCCCTGTAATGTCTGATGGCCCAGGATTCCAAGCCAGGTTTTCTTGTTCTTTCCCCCCTCAGGCATAGGCTGCGGCTGTGCCTGGACTTCTTTATAGGTGCACTCCGCTGTCATCAGAGTGCTTCTGCATTGAAGGCTTTCAGTGGTATCCAACCTGTCTGTAGTGCACTCATATACTGCCTAAAGGCCCACCATGATTCCTTGTTAACCACCGTGATTCCTTTTGACCCTCCATTGTGTTTCTGGATACCCATCGTGATTCCTTGTTACCCACCCTTCTATCAGCCTACTGCCTCCCAGTGTTCCTATGCCATCTGGTTATCTGAACTCTGCTAGGGACTTTGACCACCCTTCTGCCAGCCATCTGCCTCAACCCTTGCTACAGATTTTGACTACTCTATTTGAATTGCCCCTTCTTGGAAACCCCACCTTGTTCACCTGGTTACCCATATTGTGCCTGGACTTCTGCCCACTGTGTCTCGTGGTCCTCAGCCCCCCTCCTTGTCCTGTCTATCTGGTTTCAGTAAGTCTACATGTGTCCTTTAGATTCTCTGTGTCTCCTGATTTCTGTTATAGTCTGTCTTTATTCCAGTATTCTGTGTATCTTCTATCCAACCCAGTTCCTGTCCTGTCCACCTATCTGTTCTTCAGCCCTTTTCCTGTCTGCCTGATGTGTTCTGTCCTGTGTATTGTGTACAGTACATCTGATCAGCCCCATTCCTCTCTCCCCCAGCCATCGCCTATACTTCCCTATTATTCAGTGTTCCTTTTTGGTTTTACTTCTGGTGTTCCTTGTTTATTAAACCTTTATTCTTTACACCCCTGTATATCTGCCTCACTCAACTCTGTCACTGCACACTGGGCTCGAACCTACAACCCTGCACACTGAATCCTGACACTGCCAATGATCTGATATCATCTCCTAGTACCCACACCCCCAACTCTCGCCCTCAGGACATCTCCTGAGCTGCCCCCTTTTTATGGTACTCCCTACTCCACAATATTAAACTCCCCTTATCTCTCCAGTCCTTTAAGAAGTCTCTGAAAAAACATTACTTTAGAAAAGCCTATTAGCTCACTCTACTCCCCCACTGTACCTTTCTTCCTACATCTTCCTGCACCGTCCCCCCATGCACTCCACTATGTTACATATTAAGCTAATTACCCGCACGTAGTATGTCGCCCCTCTCTTAGATTGTAAGCTGTTGAGCAGAGTTCTCTTTTCTATTGTTCTATGTGTCTAACTCGTATGTATGTTTGTTGTTTTGTCTCATCCATTGTACAGCACTAGAGAAATTAGACATGTGCAATTTGTTTTGTTCCGAATTGAAATTCGGACAAAATTCCTCATTTTCGGATTTTGGGAACATTTCCGAAACCGCAATATCGACAATCCGAAAATTTCGGATCAATCCAAAATTTCAGATCGATTCGGTGATTTGGATCATTCGCTGATTTGGATAGTTTCGGGTGATTCGGATCATTTCGGGTGATAAGGATTATTTTGGTTGATTTGGGTAATTTCGGGTGATTTGGATCAGTTAGTTTTTCACTTTTTGTGAGTTATTTTGTTTTTTATGGCTTATTTAAGAATGGGAAGTAGATTACTACCAATAGAATGAAAGTTTCTTTACTTATTTATTCTTTTAGGGGTTTTTATTTAGACATTTTTTGGGTGAAATTTTAGGTTTCCTAACTTTTTTAAAGAAACAAGGCTTTTTAACCCATAGGTTTCAATGCAGCATATGAATCCACACACTGCTGGGAAGTGCCTCTCTGCAGTATAATTAATGCAGCATATGAATCCGCACACTGCTGGGCAGCACCTCTCTGGAGATCAATTCATTGATTTGGAGCGATTAATTTTTTGATCAGTTAGTTTTTCATTTTTTATGAGTTATAATTAATGCAGCATATGAATACACGCACTGCTGGGAAGTTCCCAGCAGTGTGTGGATTCATATGCTGACTTATACTGCAGAGAGGCGCTGCCCGGTGGTGTGCGGATTCATATGCTGCATTAATTATATTGCAGAGAGGCGCTGCCCGGCAGGGTGCGGATTCATATGCTGATTTATACTGCAGAGAAGTGCTGCCCTGCAGTGTGTGGCTTCATATGCTGCATTAATTATACTGCAGAGAGGCACTTCCCAGTGGTGTGTGGATTCATATGCTGCATTGAAACCTATGGGTTAAAAAGCCTTGTTTCTTTAAAAAAGTTAGGAAACCTAAAATTTCACCCAAAAATGCCTAAAAAATCCTAAAAGAATAATTAAGTAAAGAAGCTTACATTCTATTGGTAGTAATCTACTTCCCATTCTTAAATAAGTAATAAAAAAACGAAAAAAATCAACTGATCCGAATCACCCGAAATGATCCCAATCGCCGAAATGATCCGAATCACCGAATCGATCCGAATTACCGAATCGAAAGAGCAACTGTCCAAAATGATCCAAAGCTAAAAAAACACCTGAAACGAAACCAAAAAAAAAAGGTCATGCACATCCCTAAGAGAAATTGTTGGCTCTTTATAAGTATTTGTAAATGTCATTTAATTACTTAAAATAGCAATATATGGCTGACCCCCATTTGTTTATTTTCTTCCTTGCACATCTACCATATTTTTATACTTGCATTCTGGATCTTTGCAAGCAGCTCTAGTTTTAATACTTCTAGCAGCAGAGTGATAACACAGCTGTGCAAAGCGCTGCAGTGTTATCTGCTCCATGAGTCCACAGTACACTATGGAGACAGTGAGGGATAGGGGGGTTTGTGAGGGTCCTGAGAACGAGCAACAGCACTGGTGGCCTGCTCTACGGTGGGTGCCCGCTCAGGTCTCACAAGGTTTTAGCTTGCTTGTGCCATTACAGGGATGAATGCTCCATATGCAATTCGGCCTGCTCTCACCCAAAGAGGGTGGCCAGTACTGATTGCCAAGGACATCATCCCTGCACGAGAGGTGCAGCAACCCCTGACGATCGTTTCGGCCTTGTTAGGCCTCATCAGGAGAGTATAGCTGACACCATTCTAGGCACATCAAGCAAGGGGTCCACGTCTCTGGATGACCCTGTAAACTTATAGTGAGGGAAGGGGGGGTTTGTGAGGGTCCTGAGAATGAGCAACAGCACCATGGAGACAGATATGAGATCCTGGGAAGCTATATATTCCCAGTGTTCCACTGCCAGTGGAGCAAGGAAGCTGTGGATCAAGGAAGCTGTGGATCCCATCTCTCTCTCCACTGAGAGATCTGAGGAGAGTATGGGATTTTTTGGTGGGGTTAGATTTGTGCGTTAAGAAATTGCGCAAATGCACAATCACTCAACACCAGGGTTTGTCAGATGTTATTCAAACCTGAATAACGTCAGTCGCTGGTTGGAATAGCTCCTTCTCCATCTGTTGTGGCCCAACTAACGTCTCCAATACAAAGTATAGATGATGTTAATGTAGAGTAAGCAGCTGCCACATCTGAGACACAAGCTGAGCTAGATTGGGTAACAATAACCATAAAACATACACAAATATTAACCTCATAATAATTGCAAATCTTAATTCTATACTAACCGTAACCCTAAAAGTATCCCTAGCCATTAACCCTAAAACAAGCAAAATAAGTAACCTAACCCTAATTGCAAAACTTAAGCCCAATACTAACCCTAAACATAAAAGCAATGTCATTCCTAACCCTAAAATTCAATAGCTTCCGATAAATGCTCAAATACAATCCCATTTCAAAATTTTAGTTGCACTAGATAATTTTTGATTGTTCCTGAAAACCACTTCTGAAAAATGAGGCGTCGAATTCAGATGCATCTGAATTTGAATATCTTTTTTATTCTGCGACTTAATCATCACATTGTTTAATGTGACAATAAGATGGTGACTTTACTATAGGATTTGGAATGAACACACACACACACACTTCTTTACACCTTCCTCAGTCATGGACACGTAAAATGGATATGCCTGTGATAGATTTGTTCTTAAATTCTTTACCACTTTATTTATTACTAGTTGTAAAGCCTGCCCAGAGGGCAGTCTATTGTGGATATACTGCCCCTGCTCATGGATATACTGCCCCAGCTCGTGGATACTGCCCCCGCACGTGGATACTGCCCCCGCACGTGGATACTGCCCCCGCACGTGGATACTGCCCCAGCCTGCCCAGAGGGCAGTCTATTGTGGGTATACTGCCCCAGCACGTGGATATTGCCCCAGCATGTGGATACTGCCCCAGCACATGGATATTTGCCCCCAGCACATGGATATTTGCCCCCAGCTCATGGATTTGCCCAGCTCATGGATTTGCCCAGCTCATGGATTTGCCCCCAGCTCATGGATTTGCCCCCAGCTCATGGATTTGCCCCCCAGCTCACACATGGATTTGCCCAGCACATGGATTTGCCCCAGCTCATGGATTTGCCCAGCACATGGATTTGCCCCCAGCTCATGGATTTGCCCCCAGCTCATGGAGTTGCCCAGCTCAGATTTGCCCCCAGCTCATGGATTTGCCAGCACATGGATTTGCCCCAGCTCATGGATTTGCCCCAGCTCATGGATTTGCCCCAGCTCATGGAGTTGCCCAGCACATGGATTTGCCCCCAGCTCATGGATTTGCCCCTGCTCATGGATATACTGCCCCAGCTCGTGGATACTGCCCCAGCACGTGGATACTGCCCCCGCACGTGGATACTGCCCCAGCCTGCCCAGAGGGCAGTCTATTGTGGGTATACTGCCCCAGCTCGTAGATACTGCCCCAGCATGTGGATACTGCCCCAGCACATGGATATTTGCCCCCAGCACATGGATATTTGCCCCCAGCACATGGATTTGCCCAGCTCATGGATTTGCCCCCAGCTCATGGATTTGCCCCCAGCTCATGGATTTGCCCAGCACATGGATTTGCCCCAGCTCATGGATTTGCCCAGCACATGGATTTGCCCCCAGCTCATGGAGTTGCCCAGCTCATGGATTTGCCCCCAGCTCATGGATTTGCCCAGCTCATGGATTTGCCCCAGCTCATGGAGTTGCCCAGCACATGGATTTGCCCCAGCTCATGGAGTTGCCCAGCTCATGGATTTGCCCAGCACATGGATTTGCCCCAGCTCATGGATTTGCCCAGCACGTGGATTTGCCCAGCTCGTGGATTTGCCCCCAGCTCGTGGATATGGTCCCCCAGCTCGTGGATATTGACACCCCCCCCCCCCCACCACCAGCGCTCATACTTACCTGTCGAGCGGCGCCAGGGAAGTGAAGATTTCCCCGCTTCCGGTCTTTGAAGGACCCAAGCCGCGGTCACGTGACCGGGGCTTGGTCCTTCAAAGCGGAAGCGAGGGAACTTTCCCTCCGCCGCTCGGGGGGTAGGATGCGCGCGGCAGCCGGGTAGAGGCTGCGCCTCTACCCGGCTGCCGCGCGCATCCTACAAATGAGCGGCGGAGGGAACTTTCCTTCGCCGCTCGGGGGACCCGTTAGATGCACACAGCAGCCGGTAGAGGCTGCGCTCGCAGCCTCTACCCGGCTGCCGCGCGCATCCAACCCCCGAGCGGCGGAGGAAACTTTCCTTTCGCCGCTCTGGGGTTGGATGCGCGCGGCAGCCGGGTAGAGGCTGCGAGCACAGCCTCTACCCGGCTGCTGTGTGCATGTGTAACCGCCGCGGCGAGCCGGCAGCCGGCTTGTGCCGCGGCGGTTGCATGCGCGCGCAACAACCGCCGCTGGTTGCGCGCGCAACCAACCGCCGCTGGTTGCGCGCGCAACCAACCGCCGCTGGTTGCGCGCGCAACCAACCGCCGCTGGTTGCGCGCGCAACCAACCGCGCTGGTTGCGCGCGCATGCGCAGTAAGGCTTTGGCGACGGACAAGCCAAAGCCTTACTCTTTTATTATATAGATGTAAATTTCTGATTTATCTCTTTCTATTTTTAGTTTTTGTTTTGGTTCTTCTGTCTTTTTTCTTTCCCTTAACACAAAATATTATATACAGATCTAAAGGTTGATAAAAAAAAAATGTCTTAACGCTTTCCTTATCTGCTTGAGCTGTTTCAGATTAGGCAACATCATTCATATTCTATTGGCTATTAGGTCCCTTTCTACAGGCTACTTGCTAAAACTGAGACTCCTGTCACGGAAAACGTCGCCGCCGGAAGGCCCTAACCAGCACTGCTCTACCCTGGATCCCCTGGCAACCCCTTTTTGGCTATACCCAGGCCAGGTCCTACTCCATCCGTACTTGTGGTTCTCAGCACCCTAATTGGGAGCAGGGAAAAGGAAGCCACGCCTTGGTCTCAGTGCTTCAGCATTCCCAAACAAATTGGTGTAGCAACTCTGCAATAAGCCTGCTCTCTTTCCAGTCTCCAGTCTCCAGCCTCTATCCCCTGCTTTCAGTGTTTCTACCTGTACCCAGCCAGCCCCGTTCCTGTCAAACCTGTCTACTGTCCTGTGCTTCTTGTAAGTCTCCTGGTGTGTTAGCCTCTGTGTTTGTGTTCCTGTGTCCTGTCTCCAGTCCACCTTGCCACTGTCTCTCCTCCATACCTTATCCAGGCCAGCCCTTTTCCTGTCCTGTTCCTCTCCTTTACTCAGGCTCTACATCTCAAACCATACATTGTCGTTCAGGTGCCCTCTGTATTGTTTTCATCCAATAAACCCCATTTCAACCCAGTTCAGTTGTCTGACAGTTGTAGCACTGCATCCTGGGCTCATATCTTTGCCCCCTGGTACACCATAAACGTGACCCTGCCTCCTTTCAAACTACTTATTTAACTACCTCATGTGGGGGTGTACCGTGCTTTTTCTCCACTTGGGTGGAAAGGCCTGGGCACCTCCTATATGCTGGCTACCATAAACAAAATGGCTGCTGGCAATGACAGGACATCACTGGGCATGCGTGACGTGGACATCCCACCTAACTTTACCAGGTTGGTTGCCATTCTAGCTTCCCCCTTGGTAAGCTACTGACCTTATGTACAAAACCTCTCTTCACTATGTCCTTAGAAGCATTTAGAAACACTGAATCTACTCTCCCTGCCTACACAAGCAGTACAGGCAGTGAGAGAAAACAAAATTTGACAGTTTGAATGTTTACTAATGCTCTGTCTCACAGCTCTAAGTATGCTGTTTTGCCACAACATTTTTGGGGTAGACAGAAGACCAGAGCACACTTTATTTTGTTGGCTGCCTCACTGTGCTGTGGCTCCTGGCACCTGATCACATTGCGATATACTGATACGTCGCATGACATTAATGCATCAAATTAATGCACATTAACTCGCATCCAGTATGGCATGTGTCAGTAAGTGGTTAAACTAGAAATCTATGCACACTGCATTTATATATTTACTAGGTACCAAGCCTGCCCGGAGGGCACTCTATTGTTGTAGAGCATATGGCTGGCCAGTGCTCCCAATGATGTGGCTGTTTATCACACCCAGTTTCTGACCCCCAGCTCACATGGATATTGCCCCCAGCTCACATGGATATATATATTGCCACCAGCTCACATGGATATATTTGCCCCAACTCACAAGGGTATATATATTGCCCCAGCGCACATGGGTATATATATTGCTCCCAGCTCACATGGGTATATTTGCCCCACCTCACATGGGTTTATATATATTGCCCCCGGCTCACATGGGTATATTTTCCCACCAGCTCACATGGATATATATATTGCCCCAGCACACATAAGTATATTTGCCCCCAGCTCACATGGATATATTTGCCCCCAGCTCACATGGATATATTTGCCCCAGCTCACTTGGATATATATATTGCCCCAACTCACATGGGTATATTTGCTCCCAGCTCACATGGGTATAATTGCCCCAGCTCACATGGGTATAATTTCCCCCAGCTCACATGGGTATAATTGCCCCCAGCTCACATGGATATATTTGCTCCCAGCTCACATGGGTATAATTGCCCACAGCTCACATGGGTATATTTGCTCCCAGCTCACATTGGTATAATTGCCCCCAGCTCACATGGGTATATTTGCTCCCAGCTCACATGGGTATAATTTCCCCAGCTCACATGGGTATAATTGCCCCATGCTCACATGGGTATAATTGACCCCAGGTCACATGGGTATATTTGCCCCCTGCTCACATGGGTATATATATTGCCCCCAGCTCACATGGGTATAATTGCCCCAGCTCACATGGGTATAATTGCCCCCTGCTCACATGGGTATAATTGCCCCAGCTCACATGGGTATAATTGCCCCCAGCTCACATGGGTATATTTGCTCCCAGCTCACATGGGTATATTTGCCCCCAGCTCACATGGGTATAATTGCTCCCTGCTGACATGGGTATATTTGCCCCAGCTCACATGGGTATATTTGCCCCCAGCTCACATGGGTATATATATTGCCCCTAGCTCACATGGGTATATTTGCCCCCTGCTCACATGGGTATATATATTGCCCCCAGCTCACATGGGTATAATTGCCCCCTGCTCACAAGGGTATAATTGCCCCCAGCTCACGTGGGTATATTTGCCTCGGCTCACATGGGTATAATTGCCCCCTGCTGACATGGGTATATTTGCCCCCAGCTCACATGGGTACATTTGCCCCCAGCTCACATGGATATATATGCCCCCAGCTCATGACGCTGGATCCGCGCGCAGCCTCTACGCGTCGGCCACGCGCGCATCCAGGAGAACAGGATGAGCACGCAGCAGCTGGGTAGAAACTGCGCGCGCATCCAGGAGAACAGGATGCGCGTGCAGCAGCGAGTAGAGGCTGCGCGCTCATCCTGTAGAGCCGAATGCGCTCACAGCAGACGGCTATAGGCTGCGTGAGCATCTGGCTCTACTCCTGGATGCGCGCGCGGCCAAGGGGTAGAGACTGCGCGCGGATCCAGCGTTTCTCCGAAGCTGCGCATCAGGCTTCTGTTGGCTGTGCGTGCAGCCAACAGAAACCGGATGCACGGCGACGGAGAAAACTTTTTTAAAGGTATGATATGAAGTTATTTTTTTCTTTTTGCGCAATTTCAACTTCATAAAACATAACATACATCATCATATCTGGCAAGTGAAATATCAGACTACAGTTGTATGAGGCTGACATATGCCATAAGATCTTCAGGAGGAGGAAACACGTTTCAAGTTATTTAAATATCATGGTTCAGTTTCAGTGTATGGTACTATGGTTTCAGCATTTTACAGTTCATGTAAGAATAGTGTTTATGTCCCATAGCAGTGATAACAAACATGCATACTCACTTTGAGAACTAACTCCTGTACAGAAGGTGAAGATGGACAAACAGAGTAATATCTTCATGTTTGCCCTGTTAAAAGAGTCCTAAAATAAATGATTGTTCAAATAAACAGTTACAATATTGCAATTAAATCAGTGAATTTTTTGTCAAATGTCTCCCTGCATAAAAGAAGATATGCATTAAAAGAATAACCTTTAGATTCCGCATAATTACAATTCTGGTTAAGGAGAAGTCCATGCCCAGGTTGCAAAGCAAAACCAAAACATTGGGGCCCTCTGAAGTTGGTGCTAACTTAACCAGAGCTGTTGAAAACGTACCAGAGCATTTATAGGGCAATATTACAATCTTAAAGCTAACGTTAGTGCTCAGCTATGTGAGCATTAACGTTAGGTTAATTGGCCCTAGCGCAGGCCGCCCATATTACAATCCGAACGCTGCCGGGTTAAAAAAACATTAGCGCATCAGAGATTTTGCTTTCTAACGCAAGCTTGCTGTACTTTGCACTCCCTATGCTTAACATGGGGAGCGCAAAGAGTAATTAGCATTAGGATTACAAAGTCCTAATGCTAATTACGCTCCGCCGTCATTAACTGAAAAGTTAACGACAGCTAGAAGCTGGTGCTAACTGATTCTGCTTCTGCAGAATTATTTAGCACCTGCTGTAAATCCCTTCAAAAAAATCAGATACTCACCTCTCATCTCACGGTGAGAACAGCAGGCCAATCCGCCACTTCTGGCTCCCGGGAGCAGAGGGAGACTGGGGAAAAAAGTCTCCAGTCTCCCTCCACAGACCTGCAGGTTCTCGTGAGAGGCGAGATCCTGCAAGGCAGCTGACCTGGCAGCACATGCCTCCATGGAGTACTATGGACTCCAGGAGGGGATACTCGTGGCGGCGTGTTAGCACTGCCCCGAGTATCCAAGTGCTTAGCGCTGCATTACGGGGCAGGCTGCTGAATCAGCACCTGCTCTGTAATGTGGAGCATAGTCTATGTAGTTGTTAAGTTTACAACAGCTTTGGTTAAGTTAGCATCAACTTTGGAATATTGCCCATGGCTTTAATCCAAGTCAGGTATAATGGTAACAGAGTATTTTAACAAACCAATTGATGTCCATGGAGTTGGTAAGTTTACAAGAGCCTTGGAACATAGCTCCTCATCTCTATGCCATAGTAAAGAAAAAAAAATTCTACTACCCTAGACAATATTATAGCAAATATCTGCAGGAAAATAGTTCATATGCCTTTGAAAAAAAAATAAACATTTCCATTCTATACAATTTACATGCAAAATAGCAATATATATAAATATACATACACAAATAAAATGTTAATGAAGTTAATGAACAATTAATGGCTTTATAGTCTCCATATATGCATATCAGGTCAATGAATTGGACCAGCCTTTAGATATTTCCACTTACCGTCTCTTATCCTGCTGTTTCTGCTCTTGGTTCATGATGAGCTGCAATTAAATCTTCTTTTCAGTCTTTCATGGGAGGCATAAGCCAATCAAAAGCATGGGGAGGGGGTTTGAGAGAATACTGGGACTATTTTAAATGTTAGGAGATGTGTAAAGAGAAAATAAATGAATGTCTTTGTGCTGAAAACACCTTATTTTGTTTGTCACATTCTTCTTTCAGTCTTTTATTCCCAATAAACATAAAATGCAAGGTCACACCCACGTCTCTTTATGGAGTAAGGTCACAGGTGATTTGTACCTGACATTTTAACTTAAGTGAGACCTTTTTACTATTGACTTATTAAAATAGAAATTATTAAGTGTGACGTGAGTGCCTCCCTAAAATACCCCTCCACATATGACTAACATTGATATATGACTGATCACTGAATTTCCGTAAGTATACTTACAAATATATATTATCTAAACGCAGAATACTTACCTTAATCCTGTAGTTAATTCACTATATGCTGAATGGTAACCAATGTTAACCAAACATGTAGCAGGCCCTTCCCATATGGAAAAGAAATATATTTAAAATAGATTTTTAAAATACATTCTTCCCAAATATATTTGAAATACTACAATTTTGGCCATATGCAATATAGTTCAAAAATATAGGTCAATATATTATTGAATATATGTTCAAAATGCATGCTGAAATATATTTATCTATTTATAAAGTACTAGGTGGAAAGCCTGCCCAGAGGGCAGTCTATTGTTGTTGTCGCCAGGTCAGAATTCACGTCCACATAGTTTTTTTCAATGTCCTATCCAAGAGTATCTCTCTATATAAATACGTTTGTAACGCATCCATCGCCATCCCATCCGCAACAGGAGGGCCGACTGAGCAGCTGTGATGGGTGCGCGCACAGCTGACAGCGCATTACAAAGGCATTTATATATTAGAGTAGGTTCCTCTTCCCTCTTAGATTGTAAGCTCACGGGAACCGGACCCTCAGATTGTAAACTCGTGGGACCCCTCAGATTGTAAACTCGTGGGACCCTTAAATTGTAAGCTCATGTGGCCCCTTAGATTGTAAACTCATGTGGCCCCTTAGATTGTAAGCTCATGGGGCCCCTTAGATTGTGTTGGGCTTGGGCGGGCATTTTTTTGTAGCGTATACATTATGCGTATATTTAATGGCACGTGGTATGCATGGCATGGTAGGCTGGTATTTAGGCACACTGGTATTATGAGACACTGGTATTATGAATGGCAGACTGGCATTATGGCTGGCAGACTGGCATTGTGCATGGCAGACTGGTAATATGGCTGGGAACTGGTATTGTGCATGGCAGACTGGTATTGTGCATGGCAGACTGGTAATATGCATGGCAGACTGGTATTGTGCATGGCAGACTGGTATTGTGCATGGCAGGCATTGCAGACTGGTAATATGGCAGGCCGGGCACGGAGGAGATGCCGGCCGGGCACGGAGGAGATGCAGGCCGGGCACGTTGGAGATGCAGGCCAGGCACGGAGGAGATGCACGAACTGGTAATATGGCTGGCGAACTGGTAATATGGCTGGCAGACTGGTATTGTGCATGGCAGACTGGTATTGTGCATGGCAGAATGGTATTGTGCATGGCAGACTGGAAATATGGCTGGCGAACTGGTAATATGGCTGGCAGACTGGCAATATGTCTGGCAGACTGGTATTGTGCATGGCAGACTGGTAATATGGCTGGCGAACTGGTATTGTGCATGGCAGACTGGTATTGTGCATGGCAGACTGGTAATATGGCTGGCGGACTGGTAATATGGCTGCCGAACTAGTAATATGGCTGCCGAACTGGTAATATGGCTGGCAGACTGGTTTTGTGGCTGGCAGACTGGTTTTGTGGCTGGCAGACTGGTAATATGGCTGGGAACTGGTATTGTGCATGGCAGACTGGTAATATGACTGGCGGACTGGTAATATGGCTGCCGAACTAGTAATATGGCTGCCGAACTGGTAATATGGCTGGCAGACTGGTTTTGTGGCTGGCAGACTGGTTTTGTGGCTGGCAGACTGGTAATATGGCTGGGAACTGGTATTGTGCATGGCAGACTGGCAATATGGCTGGCGAACTGGTAATATGGCTGGTGAACTGGTAATATGGCTGGCAGACTGGTAATATGGCTGGCAGACTGGTATTGTGCATGGCAGACTGGTAATATGGCTGGCGAACTGGTATTGTGCATGGCAGACTGGTATTGTGCATGGCAGACTGGTAATATGGCTGGCAGACTGGTAATATGGCTGGCAGACTGGTTTTGTGCATGGCAGACTGGTAATATGGCTGGGAACTGGTAATATGGCTGGTGAACTGGTAATATGGCTGGCAGACTGGTAATATGTCTGGCAGACTGGTATTGTGCATGGCAGACTGGTAATATGGCTGGTGAACTGGTATTGTGCATGGCAGACTGGTATTGTGCATGGCAGACTGGTAATATGGCTGGCAGACTGGTAATATGGCTGGCAGACTGGTATTGTGCATGGCAGGCATGGCAGACTGGTAATATGGCAGGCCGGGCACAGAGGAGATGCAGGCCGGGCATGGAGGAGATGGAGGCCGGGCACGGAGGAGATGCACAGATGCACGAACTGGTAATATGGCTGGCAAACTGGTAATATGGCTGGCAGACTGGTATTGTGCATGGCAGACTGGTAATATGGCTGGCGAACTGGTAATATGGCTGGCGAACTGGTAATATGGCTGGCAGATTGGTAATATGTCTGGCAGACTGGTATTCTGCATGGCAGACTGGTAATATGTCTGGCGAACTGGTATTGTGCATGGCAGACTGGTATTGTGCATGGCAGACTGGTAATATGCATGGCAGACTGGTAATATGGCTGGCGGACTGGTAATATGGCTGCCGAACTGGTTATATGGCTGCTGAACTGGTAATATGGCTGGCAGACTTGTAATATGGCTGGCAGACTGGTTTTGTGGCTGGCAGACTGGTAATATGGCTGGGAACTGGTATTGTGCATGGCAGACTGGTAATGTGCATGGCAGACTGGTAATATGGCTGGCGAATTGGTAATATGGCTGGCGAACTGGTAATATGGCTGGCAGACTGGTAATATGGCTGGCAGACTGGTATTGTGCATGGCAGACTGGTAATATGGCTGGCGAACTGGTATTGTGCATGGCAGACTGGTATTGTGCATGGCAGACTGGTAATATGGCTGGCAGACTGGTAATATGGCTGGCAGACTGGTTTTGTGCATGGCAGACTGGTAATATGGCTGGGAACTGGTATTGTGCATGGCAAACTGGTATTGTGCATGGCAGACTGGTATTGTGCATGGCAGACTGGTAATATGGCTGCCGGACTGGTAATATGGCTGACAGACTGGTAATATGGCTGGCAGACTGGTTTTGTGCATGGCAGACTGGTAATATGGCTGGGAACTGGTATTGTGCATGGCAGACTGGTATTGTGCATGGCAGGCATGGCAGACTGGTAATATGGCAGGCCGGGCACGGAGGAGATGCAGGCCGGGCACGGAGGAGATGCAGGCCAGGGACGGAGGAGATGGAGGCTGGGCACGGAGGAGATGCAAAAACAAATCCGATCCATTGGAGAGGCGCTGTGCTGTGCGCCTCTCCAATGGATCAGATTTCTTTTGTCCCTCTCGCACGCCGGCTGTGCGCGTGCCGCAGCCGTTGGATGCGCGCGCAGCCAACCGCCGCAGGTTGCGCGCGCAGCCAACTGCCGCAGGTTGCGCGCGCATGCGCAGTAGGGTTTTGGCGACGGACACGCCAGCCCTTACTGCTTTATGGTATAGATTTTACCGGGAAGGATACATTGAGATTTCTCTCCTGGGTTCAAGAGCATTGAATTCTTACAGTTGTTACAGAAATACAAAGTATTAAAATGCAAGAGATTAAAAAACAACAACACAAATATACAGATTAACAGAAAATAAATATGTAAGAAATATATTCACTATGTTACATGTCTACAGGTGCATTCTGTATCGAAGTATGTTAATAGAGATCTCTTAAGTGACTTTAGACTGGGGGAAGATTTGATGGTGTCTGGGAGGTTATTTCAAAATTGTGATGCTCTATAGGAAAATGAGGATCGAGCCACTTTCTTTATGTATTGTGGTACTGCAAGTAAGGTTCTGGTCCTGGATCGGAGGTTACAGGATGAGGGAACTGCTGGGGCAAGCAGTCTATTCAGGTAGGGTGGTAGCTTCCCAGAAAGCTCTTAAACACCAGGTTGGAAAGGTGAAGGGTGCATCTAGATTCCAGCGATGGCCAGTTTAGCTCTTTTAACATGTCACAATGGTGGGTCATGTAGTTACATTGTAGCACAAATCGGCAGAATGAGTTATACAATGTAGTAAGTTTATGAAGGTGCGTTTGCGGGGCAGCTGCATATACTACATCTCTGTATTCAATAGCCAGCATAAGCATTTGTTGTACAATCTGCTTTCTTACCGGCTCAGGCAGGATTAGTTTCTGTACAAGGCACCTAGTTTTGGGTAAAGTTTAGATGAGAGTTTTTCGATGTAGGGGCCAAAGGATAGATTTGGGTCTAACCGCGTACCTAGATATTTGAAAGAACTGACTGTGGTCAGCGTGCCATTTGATTTTGTCCTGACACATATAGCCATATTACAATGTTGGTGCTAGCTTAACCAGAGCTGTTGTAAACGTAAAACTTCCATAGGCTATAATGGCTCTGGTAAGTTTACAACAGCTCTTGTTAAGTTAGCACCAACTATGTAATACTGCCCATAGATGGGGAGTTTGTAATTTATATAGTTTAGGTGCTGTCCCAAAGAGCATTGAAACAGTTTTGTCAGCATTTAGAAAAAGCCTGTTATCTGCGATCCACTTTTCTACCTCTGTGAATTGTTCTTGCAGCACTGACTCCAGATGCGGGAGATTTGGTTTGCTGGTATAGATTACGGTGTCGCATGCGTACATGTGTACAGTTGAGACTTTGTAGACGTTGGGCAGATCATTGATGAATATCGTGAGCAGCAGCAGGGGGCCGAGTATCGAGCCTTGGGGTACACCGCACGTGACTGGGAGGGGGAGGGAAGCGCTGTCAGAAACGGACACATATTGCGTTCGATCGGATACATATGATTGAAACAAGGTAAACGTGCGATCACAAATACCAGAGTTTTTAACTTTTTGTAACAGGATGCTATGGTCTACTGTGCCAAAGGAAAATGGCAAAATCAAGGAAGATGGCTCCAGTTAGGTTTCCTTGTTCCATGCCAGCTTGGATATCATTGCAAACTTTTAAAAGGGCAGTTGTAGGTGAATGACTTGGACAAAAGCCTGATTGATCTGGGGTTAAATAGTTTGAATATTGATAATAATCACGTAATTGCGTGTAGACACATTTTTCCAAAATTTTTGACATTACAGGGAGCACTGATATCGGACGGTAGTTGGATACCAAAAAGTATTGTCACCACTTTTATGGATAGGAAGCACCCTTGCGGTCTTCCAGAGTTTGGGTATGTACCCAGTTGCCATTGGTTCATTGATTAGGGTTGTGACAGGTTTTGCAATTGCTGGCGCACTGATTTTCAACAGCATTGCTAGGATTTGATCAGGTCCAGACTGCTGTTTCTTTTTTTGGTTACGGAGAAGTTTAGTAATGACATTGACTGGCACTGGTCTAAAACCAAATTTCTCTGTGTTACAGGGTCTTTGCACAGTTGGTGGGCCTGACCTGCGTGCAACCTTTCTGAATGTGTGTCAATTGCAAGCTTCGCAATCAGGGTGGTGGCGCGTCCAACAAAATAATTATTAAAGGCATTTGCTACATCTAGGGGGTGTTCCAGGGTTTGGTTATTTACTTTGACTGCAGACGGTTGGGAGTGGACGGGGGGGGGGTGATTGTATGTTACTTATGATTTTCCAAAAATTTCTAGGATTTGATATGTTATTGCTTAGATTTTAATTGAAGTATTGGCTTTAGCCATTTTTGTTGGTTTTGTGCATGCATTCTGTCATTTTCGGTAAACACAGTGATCGTTCATGGAACCAGTACTCTTGAAATTTGACCACAGTGAATCTCTAAACTGGTACATTTGTGTAAGGTCAGCTGAAACTCAAGGGAAATGTGCCCCTTTTACTCACGCTTTGCGCAGTGGAGCATGGGAATTCCAGATTTGCAGGAGCTTGGACTAAAATTATTCAATTGCACAGTCCAGGTCTGGGATTAGGTATAGTCTGTACCATGGGAGCTCTTTGAGATTACTTAGGAAGGATTTAAGATTACATTTCTTGAAAGACCTGGGGCCACATTACAATCTTGGTGCTAATGTCAACGCTCACGTGCGTGAGCATTAACGTTAGCCGCGGTAGCTACCGCATATCACAATCCAAACTCTAACGGGTTAAGTAACCCGTTTGCGTTTGGTACCTTGCGCTTTTCAGCGCAAGGTTACTGTACTTTGCGCTCCCTATACTTAACATGGGGAGCGCAATCTACCAGTGCTGATTAACGTCCAGCTGTGGTTAGCAAAAAGTTAACCACAGCCAGGACTTGGTGTTAACGGATTCCGCTTCTGCAGAATCCTTTAACACCATCCAAAAAAATTAAAAAACCCTATGGACTCCATCGAGTGGATGCTCACGGCGGCGCTCAGATCTGCCGCGAGCATCCCAGGGTTTTGCGCCCGGTAACAATGCAGGCAGCTTTTTTAGCGCCTGCATTGTAATTCCACACTAAAACGGGGGTGCTAGGAGGAAAACTGCAGGTGCAGTTTTTCCTCCCTAGTGTCCCTCGTTTTAGCGTGGAGAATGTAATTTAGCCCCTGGGGATTTTTACCTTTGGAGGAGATTTTGTGGCCCTTATTTTGCGCACACAGTACACTAGGCAGTGATCACTGAAACTATTAGCAAGAACACTTGCCTCCTGTATTCTATCAGGACATGAGGAGTGAATCCAGTCCAGCAAGGTATGGTTAGGGCTTTTCATATTAATGCGAGTGGGGAAGGAGATTAATTGTGTTAACTGCAAAGTCTTTGGTTTTGAGCTACTAACTTACTAAAGATTTGGGTTAAGTCAGAAAAGGAGTGCACTGGAGCATGGTGGGCGATAGAATTCAGCAACAATGATTGATTTACTGACTGGGATCTCAATAATACCAGAGAGGAAATCAAAGGTGGCAGGGGAGCTAGAATTCTGCAAAGGGGTGAACTTTATGGACTCCTCAACATAAATAACAATTCCCCCTTCTCTCTTTGCTCTGTCCTTTCTATAACATGAATACCCCTGTATTGATATGGCAGAGTCTGGTACTTTTGTGGTTAACCAGGATTCTGTGAGCACAAGGACATTGGGTTTGTAGTAGAAACACCAAGCTTGAAGCTCATCCAGTTTAGGGAGTAAGCTACGGATAATGCAGTGCACAAAGGGGAGGCCTTTTTTAGTGGTGAGACTAAAGGTTGTGCCAGCTATTGGACCAGGGTTGGATTCAACATCATTTGCCAGGGCAAGTAGCAGAATAAATAGGAATTTGGATAGAAAATGTTGCAGAGTTGGCGCTTCAGATGCTCTGGTGGTGATATATTTGCAGGATCTGGTCCACAGACACTCCAACTGATGAAGCTAATAAAGGCGAAATGCGTATTGGTGCACTGGTAATTTATATTTTATACTTTTACTATTAGTTTTAATAAAACCACCATGTTTTTATCCTATTTGGGTCCTGGCTGATTCACATCCACCAAGGAGGTGGCTGAGGCTGATAGGTGATCCGGTGCACCTAGATAATATCACTGGCTGCCTTCAAATCTGGTGTCTGAGCTCTGAGACACCAGTAAACAAGCACAGATCCTTCAAATATATCACCACCACAGCATCTGACGCACCAACTCTGCCACATTTTCTCTTCATTCGGTATCACATAGGTGGAAAGGGATATACCACGAAGTGGATGTGAGAGGCCGCTGACCGCAGAGGGGTAAATGGAAAGAGACCCCCCCACCAACACTTGAAAGAGGCCACACAGAGATTTTGTTCTTAGAGACACATTCACAGAGACACTGACACCTTACAAGCTGCTAATTTTTATATATTTTTTATTGATTTTATGCTATATATTTTATGTTTGATTTTATGTCTGTTTTTACCTGTCTGAATTGAAGTTAAAAGGCACACTACCTCTCCAACAGGACCGGGTGGCGCCAAAGGTTACAGATTTCCTTTTTCCATAGATAGGAATTTGAACAGAGTTTTCTTTTGGAATATTGTGATTGGAGAGTTTTAAATCTCTGTCGTGTGGGGGTAGGAGGGCTGGATTTTAACACTCTCCACCAGCACTCAGCTGATAGGGTAAAATAACTGAGCAGGCTATGGTGTATTGTGGATTGTTTTCCAGCTTGATGTTATTTGTAAGGTGTATAGGGAGGGTAGATTTACAGAGAAGGGAGGTAGAAGAAAGAAGCAGCAAGAGAGGGAAAAACATTCTAGAAAAATGTGGAGGGGAAGAAGAGGAATAAGAGTAGGAGACAGTTAGGAAATAGATAAGGAGAGCAAAAGATGGAAGTGAATCTTGTAGGTGAAGTGCTAGAAAGGTGTAAGCTGCTAGGTGATATATCACATAATCAATTAGTTGTGTATATATTTAATTAGCTCCCGCCCTCCATTCCCCCCCCCCATGGATCTAAGTCCAGCTGGGAGCAAAGAGCAAGCAAGAATGGAGCCTGATCAGTTGGAAGCTATGTTTTATGGGAGTGTGTGCTGCAAAAAGAAATAAAAGGCTACATCACAGGGGCTTGGGGGTTGCGTTGAATCATAGGGGGTTGTAGGGGTCATAAAGTCTCTGGTGCAGTGAATCATGACAGGGGGGCCAGATAGCAGGCCCAGAGCAAACAGAGGAAAATGAATAAAAATAAAATGGGGAGTGAGACACAAAATTAAAACAGTATGGCAACTATGGGAAGCAAACAGAACTGGTAAAGATATAGCGTATTGATGTGAAAGTAAAATTACATATTTATATACTTTACATAAACATACAGACTAACATATTTTGGAATGCATTGTGAAATTTTCTGTGAATATATTCTGGACTCTGCAAAATATACTTCAAAATGCATATTGAAGTATATTTCACATACAGTTGTGTTCAAAATGATTCAACCCCCACTGAAATTGAGTGTTTTGGCCAGTTTGACGTTGATTTTGATCATTCAGTCATCTTGCTTACAATTAAATCAAAGAGGCACGTGTAGGTCAGACAAATATAACATAACATTTATAATGAAATAACCACAAATGTCTTTTCTGTGCTCACATCATTATCAGTTTTATTCAACCCCCAAGTGACATTCAATCTTAGTACTTAGTACAACATCCTTTTACAGTTATAAGAGCTTTTAAACGTGAAGCATAGCTTGACACAAGTGTCTTGCAGCGATCTACGGGTATCTTCGCCCATTCGTCATGGGCAAAAGCCTCCAGTTCAGTCACATTCTTAGGCTTGCGCACTGCAACTGCTTTCTTTAGGCCCCACCAGAGGTTCTCAATCGGATTTAAGTCAGGTGACTGCGATGGCCACTCCAAAATGTTCCAGCCTTTAATCTGCAACCATGCTCTAGTGGACTTGGAGGTATGCTTGGCATCATTGTCCTGTTGAAAGGTCCAACGTCTCCCAAGCCTCAGGTTTGTGACAGGACTGCATCACATTGTCATCCAATATCTCCTGGTACGGAAGAGAATTCATGGTACCTTGCAAACGCTGAAGCTTCCCTGTACCTGCAGAAGCAAAACAGCCCCAATGCATGATTGACCCCCCGCCATGCTTCACAGTAGGCAAGGTGTTCTTTTCTTCATAGGCCTTATTCTTCCTCCTCCAAACATAGCATTGATCCATGGGCCCAACCAGTTCTAATTTTGTTCCATCAGTCCACAGAATACTATCCCAAAACTTCTGTGGTTTGTCCACATGACTTTTGGCATAGTGCAGTCGACTCTTCTTATTCTTTGGAGACAGCAAGGGGGTGCGCCTGGGAGTTCTGGCATGGAGGCCTTCATTACGCAGTGTGCGCCGTATTGTCTGAGCTGAAACTTCAGTACACACATCTGACAAATCTTTTCTCAGTTCCTCAGCAGTCACACGGGGACTTTTCTCCACTCTACGCTTCAGGTAGCGCACAGCAGTCGAAGTCAGCATCTTCTTTCTGCCACGACCAGGTAGCGTTTCAACAGTGCCCTTTGCCTTGAATTTGCGAATGATGCTTCCTATGGTCTCTCTTGGTATGTTTAACATATTTGCAATCTTCTTATAGCCATTGCCCTTCTCTTGTCTTCCTGAACCATTCTCTTGACTTCACCATGTTTGTAACCACACCAGTAAATGTCTAGAAGGAGCTGAGTATCACAGTCATTTTAAAGCTGCCTAATTGGTGCTTATTATGCTTTATTGCTGCTCCGTGACATCCACAGGTGTTTTCAATACCTGATTGAAAACACTTGAATGAGCCTCTGTTCTTCAGAGTGGTAGTCTTTAAGGGGTTGAATAATTGTGTCAATGAAGAATTCACAAAAGAAACATTTACTACTGTATTACAAAACCAATTGATGTCATTTTAGTTGCATATGGTTCTTTAAAAAGTCCATGTAGGATTTCATTCTGAATACAATTACAAATGTACACTAAATTCCCTAAAACCCTTTACAGCATTGGGGGTTGAATAATTTTGAACACAACTGTATATTCCAGAATATATTCACAGCATTTTTCACAATGCATTCCAAAATACACTTTGAAATATATTTCAGCATGCATTCTGAACATATTCAATAATATATTCACAAATATATTGACATATTTTTTAAATATATATCGAATATGGCTAAAATTGTAATATTTCAAATATATGTCAATATATTTGGGAAGAATATTTTAAGAATGTATATAAAAATATATTTTAAATATAATTTTTTCCATGTGGGTTTATTCAAACATATCAGTTTTTTTCTTTATTGTTCAAACATGTATCCAATCCACCAGTTCTAAGCTGACAAATGATTATAGAGATAGGTGTAGAGAGTAATTGTCAACTTTTTTTTTTGAGAAATGATTTTACCAGGAAGGATACATTGAGATTTCTCTCGTTTTCAAGTATGTCCTGGGTGGCGAGTATGTACCGTTGGGTGTCTTGCCAAGGACACTTACTGGAGAGGTTGCTTGCTGGGATTGAACCCATGACTCCACAGGCTCTCTCCATGCAGAGCAGTGACATTACCTTTACTCCACCCAGCTGGTGCCATCAAAATACACCAAAAAGTTGAAAATTAGTTAAACACCTCAAAAGCTTTGTCACAGCCCATACACAGGGCCATGTGATAACTATAAAAAGAGCCGTGGCACAGCTGGTGCAGCAGCAGTGCGATCCTGACACCCTCCTTCATGTCACTGTATTCCAAACCAGGCTTTGGAGTTACTCCTTATATCCAGCCAGTGGCGTAGCGTGGGGGGGCTGGGGGGGCCGTGGCCCGGGCGCAGTTTTGTTAGGGGCGCATTTGCCCCCCTAAAACTGGCCCGGGGTTGAGGGGACCCAGATGCCGGGCAGCGCCGGATTGCCTGCCCGGTCCTGAAGAGTCCGTCCTGTTAAAGGGAAGCGGCTGCGTACAGGCGCAGCCGGTCACGTGGTCCGGCTAATCAGGTGGTACTGAGTCTCTGTACCACCTGACTGGCCGGACCGCGTGACCTGCGCACGCACGCCACATCCCCTTCAACAGGACAGACTCTTCAGGACCGGGCAGGCACTCCCGCGCTGCCCAGCATCTGGGTCCCCTCAACCCCTGCCGGAGCTGGAGCAATATCCAGGTGAGAGCTGGGCAAATCCATGTGTAAGCTGGGCAAATCCATGAGCTGGGGCAAATCCATGAGCTGGGCAAATCCATGAGCTGGGGGCAAATCCATGAGCTGGGGGCAAATCCATGACCTGGGGGCAAATCCATGAGCTGGACAAATCCATGAACTGGGCAAATCCATGAGCTGGGGGCAAATCCATGAGCTGGGGGCAAATCCATGAGCTGGGCAAATCCATGAGCTGGGGGCAAATCCATGAGCTGGGCAAATCCATGAGCTGGGGGCAAATCCATGAGCTGGGGCAAATCCATGTGTGAGCTGGGGCAAATCCATGTGTGAGCTGGGGCAAATCCATGAGCTGGGGCAAATCCATGAGCTGGGGGCAAATCCATGTGTGAGCTGGGGGCAAATCCATGTGTGAGCTGGGGCAAATCCATGAGCTGGGGCAAATCCATGAGCTGGGCAAATCCATGAGCTGGGGGCAAATCCATGAGCTGGGGCAAATCCATGTGAGAGCTGGGGCAATATCGATAACGTACCCACAGGTGGGGGCGCACAATTCTTTGCTGGCCCCGGGCGCTGAAAACCCACGCTACGCCACTGTATCCAGCCCTGGTCTTCCCTGCCCCTGCATGCACACACAGGTGTGAGCAATCAGCACTGACACTGCTTGTAAGAAACATCTCTGGCCATCAGTCTGTGCTTCAGCATTGTAGTCCTGTGGCTCCCACAATGAAGATTCCTAGTGTGTTGCTGCTATTTTTCTGCATCCCCAGTCTGCTCTCCACCATCCTGATTTCCAAGTCGCCAGTGATCTCCAAGATCCGAGTGACTTCCTTGTCTCCTGTTCCTGTCGGTATCCAGACAGCCCTTTTCCGATCCTGCCCCTCGTTCACAGCTTAATGGTCTGTCTCTATGAAGTAGTCCATTAACCTTGTTGGGTAATTTTTCTCTGCCCATGTAGGCACTATGGCTGCATGCAGACTCCTCTCTGTTTTCTGGATAACATCCTCAGGATCTGGGAAGCACGTTTCACACACAGATACACAGAAGACATGTGAGATGTATGGTTACTCGAGCACTTCAATGAGTGGCCAGTTTATTCATGGTTATATGCCTTTTCAGGCATAAGGTGTTGGCAACAGTGAACCAATCAAACATTTTACATTATAAATATTTCCTGGAATATACTCAAATACAATGCTTCAAAATTAATAGGCAATTAGAGAAATGCTGACATGTGAAGGCAGCATCCTATTATTGCAGAAGGAAATAAGGAAGATTAAGTAATGGACAAGAAGGACATTTGTCCTAACCTGACTCAGACAGATAACAAAAAGCAAAAGTAGGCATATTTTTTTACCAAAAGCGTCTTGTAAGCAATTTAAGGCACAGTACAAGATTTAACGTTTTCAAACCCTCCTTTTATCCCAAAGGGATAACAGGAATTTAAGATTACATAATTATTATTATTAATCTTTATTTCTAAAGTGCCAGCATATTCTGTAGCGCTGTACAATGGGCACAATTTAGACAGGGTTACAATACAATGAACAACATTTGACAAATCAGTACAGGAGGCGATGAGGGCCCTATTCCCGTAGGAACTCACAATCTAGAATGGTTGGGGTTGGAAACAGAAGGAGAGGACTGCTAGGTGAGAGTGATGAACTGCTTGGTGAGAGTGGTGGACTGCTAGGAGAGAGTGATGGACTGGTTGGGTGGTAGGCTTCCCTAAATAGGAATGTATTAAGGCAGCGTTTTAAGGAAGGGAAACTTGGGGAAAGTCAGACCATACGAGGGAGAGCGTTCCAGAGAATGGGGGCTGCGCGTGAGAAATCCTGCAGTCTATCATGGGAAGAGGTTATGCGGGGAGAAGCAATGCACAGGTCACTGTTTGATTTTAGGGAGCGGGCTGGGGTGTATTTGGTGATTAGTGAGGACAGGTAGTGGGCAGCTGATTTAGTGAGAGCTTTGTAGGCCAGGGTAAGGATTTTAAATATATTTCTACAGTGGATGTAGAGCCAGTGAAGGAATTCGCAGGGTGGTGCAGCATAGACAGAGCGGCGGGTGAGGTGGCTGAACCTGGAGGAGGCGTTCAGAATGGATTGTAGGGGGGAGAGGCGGGAGGCCAGATAAGAGATTATTGCAATAGTCAAATCAGGAGATTACAAGGGCGTGGATGAGTTTTTTTGTGCTGTCAGCGATAAGAAATGGTTGAATTCTGGAAATATTGTGTAGTTGGTAGCGGCAGGAGGAGGAAAGAGACAGTATGTGGGGGAAGACGGAAAGTACAAAGTCAAGTGTAATTTAGAGACAGCGAACCTGGTTTGATGGGAGATAGTGATACCCTCCACGGTGATAGAAAAGTCAAGAGGTGGGGAGGCATTAGGAGGAGGAATTAGCAGGAGCTCAGTCTTAGACATGTTGATCTTTAGGTGGTGAGAGGCCATCCAGGAGCAAATGCAGGATAAACAGTCGCTGACTTTGGAAAGGACAGGAGGAGAGAGATCAGGGGTAGAGAGGTAGATATGAGTATTATCATCATAGAGGTGGTAATTGAAGCCAAAGCTGTTAATGATTTTGCCCAGGGATGAGGTGTAGATAGAAAAGAGCAGATGACTGAGGACAGAGCCTTGAGGTACACCAACAGATAGAGGCAATGAAGAGGAGGAGTTACCAACAAAGGACACAGAGAAGGACCTTTTGCATAGATAGGGGTCAACCCAAGTGAGTAGAGTGTCACAGAGACCAAGAGAGCTGAGAGTTTGTAGAAGGAGGGGGTGGTTACCGGTGTCAAAAGCGGTCAGGAGGTCAAGCAGGATGAGAATATAATAGTGGCTGAGTTTTTTTAGCAGTTAGGAGGTCATTGGTGACTTTGGTGAGGGCAGTCGAGTGCAGGGGACGGAAGCTAGATTGCAGGGGGTCGAGTAGGGAATTAGAGGACAGGAAGCAGGAGAGGCGGTTGAAAACTAGTTTTTACAAGAGCTTAGATGTGAAGGGAAGCAGGGATACAGGACGGTAGTTGGATGGAGAGTTGGGATCGAGGGAGGGCTTCTTTAGTAAAGAGGTAACTTGCACGTGTTTGAAGGCAGATAGGAAGGAGTTAGTGGAGAGAGATAGGTTGAAGATGTGCGTGAGAACAGGGGAGAGGGAGGAGGAGAGTGGAGGAATTAGATGTGAAGGAATGGGGTCAAGTGAGCACGTGGTGAGATGAGAGGAGGACAGTAAGGAATTGACTTCCTCCACAGTGGCTGGGAGGAAGCGGCAGAGTGTAGCAGATGGGACTTCTTGGAGTGGGAGTGGTGGATTACTATCTTGTGTTGGGATGTTGCTTCTGATAGTTAGAGATTTATTGAGGAAGAAATCTGCCAGGTCCTGAGCACTGAAGGCAGTTGAGGGGGGAGGTGCGGGTGGGTAGAGGAGGGTGTTGAAGGTGGACCAAAGTTGTTTAGGGTTGGAGGACAGGGTAGATATAAGAGATGAGAAGAAGGATTGTTTGGCCAAGTGAAGGGCAGAGGTGTATGACCGGAGAATAAACTTGAAGTGAACAAAATCAGCTTCAGAGCAGGATTTCCTCCAGGCACACTCTGCAGTGTGGGAGCATCTTTGCAGGTACCGCGTCTGGGCTTGTGTGTCAGGCCTGAAGCTGGTGGCATGGGGAGGAGCAAGCGTGTCTAGAGCAGAGATAAGCGTGGTGTTGTAGTGGTTAGTGGCAGCATCAGGGCAGGTGAAGGATGAGGTATAATGGAGATGATGAAGTAGATTGGAAAATTGATGGGGATCCACGGCATGTAGATTTCTTTTAGTGTGTGTGTGGGGTGGGGGAGCAGGTAGGAAGTCCAGATAGGTTGAAAGAGAGAGATGGGGACAGGGCAACAGGTGAACTCAGAAACTGAGCAGAGGTTGGAAGAGACAAGGTCAATAGAGTGACCATTGCGGTGGGTGGGTAGGGAGGAGGGAGGATTGTGTGAGTCCAAGGGAGAACGTGAGCGAAAGAAGTTTGGAGGCAGCAAGGGCAGAAGGATCATCAATGGGAATGTTGAAGTCCCCAAGAACTAGGCATGGAAGATTAGAAGACAGGAAGTGAGAAAGCCAGATCACAAAGTGGTCGAAGAACTGGGAGGTTGGTCCCGGTGGGCAGTAGATGACTGCCACCCTGAGAGCCAGGGGAGAGAATAGGTGGATGCAGTGTGTTTCAAAGGAGGAGGAGAAGGAGAGGGATGGAGGTGGAGGGAGATGCTGGTAGGTACAGGTGGGAGAGAGCAGGATTCCGACCCCGCCACAGTTTCTCTCACCCTGTAAGGGCAGAGGCTATGACCCCTGTGTAGTGTTGTGCGTATGGAACCCAATGGCAAGCCGAAGAAGGAGACCAGGAGATGTATATCAGCAGTTGAGTATTTACTGAGATGAAACAAAATATAAGTCCAGAACAAAAGACTGTAACACCAAAGGTCTCCTTGGCAAGAATAAAGTCCAGAACAGGGAATTGTGAGTAAGGGTCTTCGGATTTAAATGGGGCACAATGTAAGTCCAGAACGAAGGATTGCAGAAGAGGAGAACGTGAGCTGTGGTCTTTAAGACGAACCGGGGTAGAGGAGATGGAGCTGGTATCGTGGACATGGAAGCAAGCCTGGAGATGGAGCTGGTACCGTGGACGTGGAAGCAAGCCTGGAGATGGAGCTGGTACCGTGGACGGGGAGCAAGCCTGGAGATGGAGCTGGTACCGTGGACGTGGAAGCAAGCCTGGAGATGGAGCTGGTACCGTGGACGTGGGAGCAAGCCTGGAGATGGAGCTGGTACCGTGGACGTGGAAGCAAGCCTGGAGATGGAGCTGGTACCGTGGACGTGGAAGCAAGCCTGGAGATGGAGCTGGTACCGTGGACGTGGAAGCAAGCCTGGAGATGGAGCTGGTACCGTGGACGTGGAAGCAAGCCTGGAGATGAAGCTGGTATCGTGGACGTGGAAGCAAGCCTGGAGACGGAGCTGGTAACGTGGAAGCAAGCCTGGAGACGGAGCTGGTACTGTGGACGTGGAAGCAAGCCTGGAGACGGAGCTGGTACCGTGGACGTAGAAGCAAGCCTGGAGACGGAGCTGGTACCGTGGACGTGGAAGCAAGCCTGGGGTAGAGGATCTGGAACTCAGGATTCACTTGGAACAGGAACGAAGCGGGAACACTGGATAACTGAAGTGGTGAACCACAGCATAACCTGGTTAATGAACTGAGAAAGGCGGCAGGTTTAAATAGGGTTCAGAGGATCATAAGAATACCGTTCACCTGGGACTCGTAGGTGGAGCTGGGATACCTGAGTACTTGATAGGTTAATTGGTGGCATACGAGGATCTCCAGTGCAGGTGTAATGCAGTACCTTTACTTGACCAGCGGCGGGCGCCAGAGTACCAAGGTCTTTGTGCTTTAACCCTTTCGCTGCTGAGGCTTTTCCCGCCCCTGTGCTGAGGTCATTTTTACCGGTTTTGCTTATCATGTTTAAACGTGTTTTGAAGGCTTATTTTAGTATATGACGCAGACATATTATATATCGTTCTTTCCGTCAGACTCGGCAGATTCATAATATGTCATTATTATATGTATACGTCATGACCTGTATATTTGTATATTATAACAAAAAATGCAATAAAATATGATTTTTCAATAATTTACAATGTGTAAAGTGTTTTTTTTTAACATTTTAACATGCGAGCAATTGCGGTTATATTTTGTATGGGGTGCGCTTGTTAAAAAAATTAGAGATGGGGTCGTGTTACATTTTTTTTTGGGGAAAATTACACGATTTTTAACAAACGCACCGCATACAAAAATCGTTAGTGCAGCATCATTGTTCACATTATAATTGAAATGGGAACAATATTGCTGCATTAACAAACCAAAAAAAAGAAAAAAAACTTGTTTATTTTTTTTTGAATTTTTTTTAAAATATTTTTTATTTTTATTTTTAATTTGTTTTTTTTTTACAAACTTTTTTCACATTCGTGTTTGGTATCGTTGGAACGGCCATGCTCTGGCCGATCCAACAATACCAAACTTTAACCCCTAGCTGCCACGGATCGGGAGATAGGGGGTTCATTGGAACCCACTATATCCACCATTGGTGGCAGCTAGGGTTAACTCCAGGACTGGCGTCATCGTGCTATGCACGATGACGCCAGTCCTCAGGGGGAGTTCCCGGAGGCTTGGCCGACATCCAAGATGTCGGCCAGCTCCGGGAAAGGATCACGAACCGGCGCTTTTCAGCACCGATTCGTGATCCGGCTCCCCAGAGGTTAATGCCAGGTACCATTTGGAAGGGCAGGCTGTGCCCTTCCAAACGGTGCCTGGGTTAACCCCCGCAACGCCGCCGATCGGGAGGGAGAGAGGTCCGAAGGACATGCGGGGGGGCGCCTGAATTAGGTGTCATCGCACCACCGCGATGACACCTAATTACTCCGGTGGCGGTTCCGGATCGAGGATGTCAGTCCACACCGGGGGGGCCAGCGATCGGCCGGAACCCGGCCGAACGCTGACCCCAAAGGCAGGACGCGCTCAGCGCGTCCAGCGCATGGAACGTGACATGCGGTTGGACGCGCTCAGCGCGTCCGCCGCAGCGAAGGGGTTAAGGAGATGGGCGATCACGCATGTGCGCTTTGTTTCTCCTCAGTTGGATCCCGAAGGCGGCGTGGGACACATCCCGGCTCTCCTCCTCCGAGCCGTGGACCGGAACCAGGGAGCGACGCGCCACGAGGAACCTCGGGTGAGTATGCAGAGTGTCCCAACATGGTGGCCGCGGTCGGACCGCGGCGCGGGGCATGACACACCCGGTCTGGGGGTATGGCTCAAGTGTAGACTGCCATGTGAGAGAGCAGCAACGGAGGCAATGTCAGAGGGAGTTAGCTAGGTTTCAGTTAGAGCTAGGAGGTTGAAGGAGTTTGAAAGGAAGAGGTCATGAATTGCTGTGAGTTTGTTGCATACAGAGCGTGCATTCCAGAGGACGCAGCAGAAAGAGGACAGGCACTGAGGGCTTATGGGAATGAGGATCTGGGATTGCGTGGAGTTGTTTTATGTCCAATGGAGATAGGAGAAGGAAGAAGTGGATGTGTTGTGGGACCAGGGTTAGGGGATATGTCACCTGCATAAAGTACCAGCAGGAGAGTGAGAAAGAGAAGGTGGGAATGGGATTTGTGTGAGTGGGAATGATTGGAAGCAGGAGAATTAGAGGGAGACTATGTTCTGAGGAAGCAAAGGAGCTCATGTGAGGCCATCATGTGGGAAGAGAGAAGGGAGAGATGCAGATAGTGTAGGGGGTCGGTGGTAGATCAGCAGGAGTCCCTTTTTAGGAGAAAGGCAGAAGTAAAGAGTAGAAAGGTGAGAGAAAGCATAATATTGCAGTGTTTTTACCGGGAATGAAATGTGGCCCTTGCAGTTCCTTGCTCCAGTTTCGCAACTCCAGCAAAGTAACTCCAATCTGCCATTTTGGATGGCCATCGGCGACTGTCCATGGTTCTGATCTGAGTCAGGACCATGGACAGTCGCCGATGGAGAAACACATATTATCGATCTATTTTTTCATATCAGCACCATGGATAACGACAGGCTTGTTACTATCCATGGTACTGATACTGACAAAATGTATTGTATCAAAATTCATTGCCGAACAGAACACATACGGACGGACTGTGAGAAGATAATCCAGCTGTATGTGTTCTGCATCTGCAAAGAAAAAATAGACCTCGTTATACATTTAAAATAAGTTAGGAAGAACCCTAAATACAGTATTAACCCAAAAATTCCCAAAAATGCTAAATTAATCCTAAGAAATAAATAAATGCAGACACTTCTTGCTGTAAGTGAAAAAAATAAATGCTTCAATATATATTTAATAAAAATGGGAATTTTGTACTGGAACAAGTGAAAATAGTGACGGACGATACAAAATTACGAAATCAGCAACAGAACCGAAACGGACTCGAAACAATATGAAAATACATTGTCCGAAATTAACCGAAGCGGAACCGAAATCGCAAATAGAACAAAAATGACTTTGATTTTACAAATTTCATGTCCATACGAAATAACGAAATTTTTTCATTTCGTATCGGGAAATATTTCGGATTGTGTGTATTTCGTTGCCTGTCCGTTTCGAAACATTGGACGAATCCGACGCACTGAATCGGCCCGTTTCGTGAGAAAAACGAATCGTAACAAAACGATATGCACATCCCAAGTGGTCACTAATGGTTACAACAGTGGTTACAACAGAGAAAAAAACGGGTAAAAGATGCAAGAGGTACACTTTCGGGCAGATTGGGAGCGTAAGCAAAGTACAATGGGAAATCAATCTACTTAACTTTTCCCAGTATCCCCCCAGAATAGGACATAGCCAAAACGTATGTAATAGAGAGCCAGGACCGGTGAGACACCTCCAACATAAGCCTAAATTCCCTGAGATATGGGCCAACTGGTTAGGAGTTAAATACCATCTACACAGCAATTTGATGTGGGCCTCACGTAGGTTGGTGCTTCTAGAGTATTTAAATATCGTGTCCATGGCGTATGACCAATCCTCTATGGAAATAGTTAAAGCCAAGTCTTTTTCCCATTTAACCATATAGGGTAATTTCTTAGGTGGGGTAGGGGTTAGGAGGCTATTATAACACAGAGACAACGGTTTCATTTGACATTTCCTTCCCATACATAGTTTATGAAAGGCTGAAAGATTTGCTTCATTAAAAGAGGTTAGGCCCCTCTGGGTCAAAGCATGTTTCACCCGAAGGTACGTAAAGCAATCACTCGGTGAGATGGCAAATTCCTGTACCAAATCAGGGAAGGATTTCAGGGAGTTGGGCGTAAAGAGCTGCCATACATGAGTCAAACCGCGCCAGAACCAAGAGTCCAAGTTTAAGTCAGGGATAGAACGACACAATACTCTTAGGGGAGCGAGGCATAGTAGATCATAAGGTCGTACCAAGGAGCGACCCCACAGGCGCCAAGACATAAGAGAAAGCACTGAAGCGGGCAGCAGACCTGTGGTACTGTTCCTCGGCAGAAATGGAAGCCACATCAAGTCATGGAGTTTATATGGGAAAATCATGGCATTCTCCAGTAGTAACCATAGTGGTGGTTCTCTCAAGTGCATTGATGATAACAGTTGGGCTAGTAAGGCTGCTTTATAATAAGAGTGTAAATCCAGAAACCCCAACCCTCCATTACGTCGCGGCCTGGTGACTGTGGAAGCTGACACTCGAGGGGGTTTCCCCTTCCAAATATGTGCATGGAGTAACTTTTGCAGCCGGAGCAATAAATGCGCCGGAATAAAAACAGGGATATTCCTGAAATAGTATAAAATTTGGGGTAAGATGCACATCTTTATGGCCGCCATGCGGCCCAGCCAAGAGGAATCGTTTGTACTCCAATTAGAGAGCTGTGTCTCTATGGAGGTCAATAATGGCGTGAAATTTTCCTTAAGGATGGTACCTCGCGATTTAGATAGGGAGATACCCAAGTATTTTAAAGAAGTAGAGCGCCAATCAAAAGGGTACTTACTACGCATAGAGCTAAGGGAGGAAGCAGCCATATTTATGGAGAGAGCTTGTGTTTTACTCATATTATTTTTGTAATAAGATAACGCGCCAAATTTATCAAGGATGTCAAACAGGGGCGGGAGTGAAGTCTCCGGCGAGGTCAGGAAGAGCAGTATGTCATCCGCGAATAGTGCCAATTTATGCTCCCCATTCGGGGTCGATAAACCCTTGATTGCCGGGGAGGTTTTAATCTGCAACGCCAGGGGTTCTAGGGCCAGAAGGAATATCAATGGGGATAGTGGATAACCCTGTCGGGTGCCGTTGGTTATGTGAAAGGGGGAGGATAAAAACCCTGAAGCCAAAACTTTCGCCGACGGAGCTGAGTAAAGGGCCATAATACTATTCACAAAATGTTCCGGGAAACCAAACCGCAGCAACACCGTCCGCATATACCCCCAGTGCAGGCGGTCAAACGCCTTTTCAGCGTCCAATGCCAGCAAGAGTCCAGAGGTATTAGTTCTATGAGCTAAGTCAATTATGTCATAAAAACGTCGGGTGTTGTCACATGTCTGGCGTCCGGGGACAAAGCCAGTTTGTTCATTCGCGATCAAGGAGGGAAGTAGAGGGGCCAGTCTGTTAGCTAATAACTTAGCATACAATTTTGCATCTACATTCAACAGGGATATGGGGCGGAAGTTGGCGCAATGCGACGGGGGGTTTACCGGGTTTAGGCAGGGTCACTACAGTCGCTTGCAGCATCTCCGGAGGGATAATGCCAGTATTTTTAATGTCATTAAAAACCAGGGTGAGAGTCGGGACTAGAGACGGAGCAAACTTTTGGTAATACAGATTTGTAAAACCGTCGGAGCCCGGAGCTTTATTTTTCGGAAGTGCCTTAATGGCCTTATGTACCTCCTCCTCTGTAAACGCAGCAAGCAAACCCGCGGATTGAGAGGAAGAGATAGAGGGGAGATTAACCATCTGGAGAAAGAGATCTATGTCGCCCGGTGCAGGGGACGGCACGGTGTGGTCTATTCCTAGGTTGTACAAGGAGGCATAGTAGCGTGCGAATTCGTCAGTGATAAGGGCTGGGTTATAAATTTTTACGTTATTAGCACCCAATAGGTACGGTATGTTGGTTTGCATTCGTTTTGCTTTCAGTTTAGACGCCAGCAATTTCCCCGGTTTATTCCCCTGGGTATAATGAGCATAATTAAGCCGTCTAATTGAGCGTGCCGTGACCTGGAGCAAAAGATGCTCCAACTCACGGCGCTGTAAAATCAATTGAGCTAAAATATTTGGGGCAGGAGAGGATTTATTCTGGGTTTCCAATACAGTGATTCGTTGTATGAGGGCATTTGTCTGAGCGTTAAAACTTCTCTTACGCTGCGCTCCTTTTTGTATAAAGTGTCCCCGCAGAACCGCTTTGTGGGCCAACCAAACCGACGACGTTGCAACATCCTCAGTCATGTTCGCCGTAAAGTACTCCCGAAGGAGTTGTAGCATTTTTGTCACGTCATCCCCATTCACAATAAGCGAGTCATTGAGTCTCCAGTTCCCCATACCCCTCGGCGGAAAAGCCGCTTCAAAGGTAAGCGTAAGCGGAGCATGGTCAGACCACGTGATAACGCCGATGGACGCCTCCATTAGGCGGGACAAAGCCGAACTATGAATCAAACACAAGTCAATTCTACTGTATGAGGAATGAACATGATAAAAAAAAGTGTAATCGCGCGTATCAGGATGACATATCCTCCAAGTATCATATAATTCAAACGAATGCATAAATTCCCGTAATTGTTTGCTAGAGGATGGGGAGGAGCGGGTGTGGGAGCGGGGTTGGCCTGATTGGGTATCAACGTCGGGATCAGGAGTGCAGTTAAAATCCCCACACAGAAACATCGTACCACTAGACATTTTCCTCACTCTACCATAAACTTTTCGAAGATAAGAAACTGGGTTGTCATTAGGAAGATAAAGATTGGCTATAGTGATAGGTAATTCGTTCAGCGTGCCCACCAGGATTACCAGGCGACCCAACAGATCAACATACTGAGCCGAACACACAAAGGTCCAGTCTTTATGGAACAGGATCGAGACACCTTTAGATTTTGTCTGGGCAGTGGAATGATATGCATCAGTATACATGCGTGACTTCAGAAACGGCGGGCGTCTCTTACAGAAATGAGTCTCTTGCAAACATACAATAGCAGGTTGGGACTTATGTAGGTCACGAAATAAAGCATGTCGCTTGTACGGAGTATTCAAGCCCAGAACATTTAAGGAATAAATTTGGAAGTGAGGTTTACTCATCGTTAATTACGTCCATCTGTCTAGATCTCGTTGCGGACATGACACACAACCTCCGTGGGAGGATGGGGGGACTCCTCCACTTACAGTAATACCTGGAATGATATAGCGTAGTGCATACCAAATAAACAAACAATACATACAATACATACTTTACACACATTAGTTGAACCAGAAAAAAGTTAATTAAAAGAAAAAAAAGAAAGGAATAAAGAAAGGAAAACCCGTACCAAGTACGAGAAAAAAAAAAGCTGCACTCCATGAATGCAGCTGAGTGGAGTCAATCAACACAGTAGGATGGTATAATTAGAAGAAACACGTTCAAGAAAAAACTCCCGTAGAGGAAAAACAGCAGTCCCAACTCTACACAGAGGAGACTGCGCCAATATACAGGCCATTGGAAGGCCTCGGGGTTAACCAAGCGAAGGAACATTACCCAGAAGCGCCACTCTCAAGGTAGATCAGAAGGGTTGAGTCCTGCAGACGTGAGAGAGATTCAATGTCCGAGTAGATTTAAGACAACCTGGCGGAAAAAGGAAAAAATAAAGAAAAGCACGCCCAAAGCAAGAAAATGCAAGACCATAGCATCTCATTTAGGCCGGATCTGGTGCCACTCCGGAGAAACCTTCAGCGGCGAAGACGATTCCACACGAGGGGGAGTAAACTCCGACACCACCTTCCCTTCCGTCAGCAAACGCATGCCAGCGAGGGGATCTGGAATGACGTGCAAAGCTCCTTCCCGCCATAACAGGATCTTTGTGGGAAATCCCCAACGATACGCCATGTTGTGGTCACGTAAGATTTTGGTGAAAGACGAGAATTCCCTCCTTTTAGTCATGGTAGCTGTCGACAGGTCCGCATAAAAAGAAACTTCGGCATATGGAGAGGGTAGAGGCATGGATTTCCTCGACGCTCTCATTAACGCTTCTTTAACGTGGAAAAAATGCACCCGGACCAGCACATCTCTGGAAGCTGAGGGTGGCAGATTTTTGGCATGCGGCAGTCTGTGTGCCCGATCCATCAGAAAATCTTGCGGCAAGTATGCTGGTACCAGGATCTGGAAAAGCTCCATAATATAAGGCTGGAGGTCAGCAGGAGCTACTGCCTCCGGAATGCCCCGGATCCGTACATTATTGCGCCGTGAACGGTCTTCCATATCGGCTAATTTCATTGCCATGGTGTCGTGTGCTGCTTGCAAAGCTATATGACGGTCCACCAGGTCATTGTGAGCTAAACATAAGTCATCTGCTTTAGACTCCAAAGAATCGGTCCGCTCACCCAGGTCTTGTACATCGCGCCTCAGCTCCTGCAGCGCCTCTTTAATATCCGTTTGGATGGTAGAACGGAGTTCTTGCAGCATGGCATGAAGTCTGCTTTCCGAAGGCGGTGAAGTGTCAGACATGCAGGGTGGGCCCACCACAGCTGCCTCCATTGTAAAAGAGGAAACAGAAGAGGGAGATCCGCCATCTTGGGCCTCACGAACCTGGTCTTTTTTCGCCGATTTTAGCGGTTCTAACGTCCGCTGCGCTTTAGGAGGTGCCATCTGGGAGCTAGGAGGTGTCACCCACCTGTGGGTGAGTTTTCAGACCCGAGGTTGCTGTGTTTTAGCTGCTAGAAATGAAAGTTCAGCGCCGGTCTCAGGAGCTTCCCTTACATGCGACCACGCGCTGCAACGTCCGGCCACGCCCCCCTCCGACTCTATCCTTTTCAATGACACTTTGCTTGACCTTGTGGGGTGTACATAATGGAGATACAGGGGTCCATAGGACTCCAGCCTCTCCCTGCACCAGTACAGTGGCTTTTGTTTTAGATAAAATGTGTTATAATGCAGACTCTGTCACGTATCCTTCTACAAACACGATGCAAGTCCCTTAAGACAGTCCCTATCTACCCCTCCAATCCTTTAAGTGGTCGGTAGACTATCTAGTGCTTAGGGACACAAATATACGTATAGGTATGCACAGGACAGGATACCAGATACAGTAAACAAAACGAGTGGGAAATGTTTTACCAACAGCAGTGGGAAATGTTTTACCAACAAAGAGTGGGAAATATTTTACCAACAGCGAGTGGGAAATGTTTTACCAACAACGAGTGGGAAATGTTTTACCAACGATGAGTGGGAAATGTTTTACCAACAATGAGTGGGAAATGTTTTACCAACACAGGACAAGGTATACCTGAATATCCAGACGGAACACTTATCACTGGTATACGATATACAGAGGACAGGGTACAATGGAGAAGGCTGAAACTAGCCAAAACAGTAGGAAACAGAATGGTCAGACAAAGCAATGGACTGGTACACGGAGGTGGTTCTCAGACTAGCCAAATCAGTAAGAAAAACAGAATGGTCAGACAAAACAATGGACTGGTACACGGAGGTGGTTCTCAGACTAGCCAGGTGATATACACAAGAGATAGCACAGAGAGATCAGCTAGGAGACGTTAGCACTGAGGGAACTAAACTCCACGACAGCACAATGTGTATTGCAGCAAGCTGGCTTTTAAACCCTATGGCTCCTCGTTAACATGCCGCATCCCACCCCAGGGCCAATCACGTGATTGCTCTGAGCCTGTATATCATTTGGCACCTGGCCAGCGAGCAGCGAGGAGGACGCTGCCGGGTGCTGGGGGGTACCAGGGACCGCAGATGTGACACTCTGGCATTTCTGCTGATGCCCTATATGACCCTGTAGAACTTAAGTAGGGCTGCAAATAACAGTTATTTTCATAATCGATTATTCGGATAAAAATATATATAAGGGGAAGTGACTCTGACATCAGCACGCTCTTCAGCGCATATATCAGTGTCAAGGGGAAGTCCTACAACGAGGGAAAGATGTCAGCCTGCTGTGAAAGTCGAAAGAAATGACACAGAGCTGCAGGACTTCAACGACGTGCTGAGTACATCATCTGCACACAAACATGAAACCAGAGGATGCGCTCTGCACGTCGTCAGCAACAAAGAGGTTAAAGGGAAAAAAGGAGGTAAAATTTCACCATGGTGCCCATTTAACATCTTGCTGCCCCACACCAATATTTATCCTCCTACCTGTACCTCACGATGCTGCCAAGACGCCCGCTGTCATTATTACTTTGTGGAGTGCAGGTAAAAGATATTGTGGCGATTCTAGGAGCAATACCAGCCTTCAGGGTGCAGGGCTAGGGGGCACCGACGGACTGCAACAAGGACACAGATGCAGAATTTTACATACAGCAGCCTGTTTAAAGACAAATGCAGACATTTATACACACAGCCATACTTTTACATAGCCATATCCCCCTCTACACCCTGGGGATATGTAGCAATAAAACTCACAGTAATGTGCGGTGTATACGAGTGTGTCACCCTGTAAATAGATTTTTTACTTTCTTTGGCAGTGACCAATCGGTCTCAGAGAGCCCGCAATGGATCAGATCTGTGTATGTGCGCGCAGCCCTGCTCTATTTTTTTATTTCAATTTTACATACATTTAGAGGACAATACAGCAGATACAGATACCAGAGCAATGTGCACAAAGCATGAAGGGTAAGAAAAGAAGAGGATGGCTTTGTGAAGAAATCATCACATTAAAGAATGTTACACTATTTGGATGATCTCTAGCTCAATGGCACAAACAAAAGCCAAATATGCCAGCCCCCATGAGACAGCAAGAGGGGGGAGTGCTGCCAGCGCATGTGAACCAGCCCAAAGAAGTGTGTGGGGGTCGGAGCAGGGTCCTCTCTCTTAGATTGTAAGCTCTGGAGCAGGGTCCCTTTTCCTCTTAGATTGTAAAATCTAGAGCAGGGTCCTCATACCCACTGCCCAGGCAAGACCCTGCCTAAAGCGCCTGTATACTGCCAATATTGCCCTGGCCTGTACCTCATGCAAGCTCTGTAAGCTTAACACAGGCCCCCATCAGATTACTACTAATCATTTTGTGTCCATCTTCCCCCTCATGAAGAAAGACAATGGCATCATGCTTAATAAAAATGTATTTATTTTAAAATCATCACCTTTTTTCTTCTGTGCAAGATCCCAGGCCCATAGGAGCAGCTGCACATGCATCTCAGCCCTGCCTCTCCCAGCGTGCAAAGTGAGTGGGAGCACGTGGTGGATTGGAGGTGGAGTGGGGATGTTTTGCTCCTGCAGCCTAGTGGAGAGCCAAGGCCATGCAGTGAATAAATTATCATAATTTAACCCTTTCGCTGCTGAGCCATTTCGCGCCTGTGTGCTGAACTAGTTTTTACCGGTTTCGCTCATCATGTTTAAATGCGTTTTGAAGCCTTATTTTATTATATGACCCAGACATATTATATATCGTTCTTTCCGGCAGATTCATAATATATCATTATTACAGTTGCAAGAAAAAGTATGTGAACCCTTTGGGATTACGTGGAGTTTTGCATGAATTGGTCATAAAATGTGCTCTTATCTTCATCTAAGTCACAACAATTTGAAAAACACAGTCTGTTTAAAATAATACAACACAAACATATGTTTTCATGTGTTTATTGAACAGAACGTGTAAACATTCACAGTGCAGGGTGGAAAAAGTATGTGAACCCCGGCCTAGCCTAATGACTTCTCCAAGAGCTAATTGGAGCCAGGAGTGAGCCAACCTTGAGTCCAATCCATGTGATATTATTGGATATGTTGCTGAAAGCTGTCCTGCCCTTTAAAAACACACACCAGTTTTGGTTTACTGGTTTCAAGAAGCACTGCCTGATGTGAACCATGCCTCGCAGAAAAGAGCTCTCAGAAGACCTACGATCAAGAATTGTTGACTTGCATGAAGCTGGAAAGGGTTATAAAAGTATCTCCAAAAGCCTTGATGTTCAGGTGTCCACGGTAAGACAGACTGTCTACAAATGGAGAAAGTTCAGCACTGTTGCTACTCTACCTAGGCGTGGTCGTCCTGTAAAGATGACTGCAAGAGCACATTGCAGAATGCTTAATGAGGTAAAGAAGAATCCTAGAGTGTCAGCTAAAGACTTACAGAAATCTCTGGCACATGCTAACATTTTTGTTGACACATCTACAATAAGGAAAACATTAAACAAGAATGGAGTACATGAGAGGACACCACGGAGGAAGCCATTGCTGTCCAAAAGAATATTGCAGCACGTTTGAAGTTTGCAAAAGAGCACCTGGATGTTCCACAGCACTACTGGCAAAATATTCTGTGGACAGATGAAACCAAAATTGAGTTGTGTGGAAAAAACACACAACACTATGTGTGGAGAAAAAGAGGCACAGCACACCAACCTCAAAACCTCATCCCCACTGTAAAAACATGGCGGAGGGTGCATTATGGTTTGGGGCTGCTTTGCTGCCTCTGGGCCTGGACGGATTGCTGTCTTTGATGGAAAAATGAATTCCAGAGTTTATCAAGACATTTTGCAGGAAAACGTAAGACCATCTGTCCGCCAACTGAAGCTCCGCAGAAGATGGGTGATGCAACAGGACAATGACCCAAAGCATACAAGTAATTCAACAAAAGAATGGCTTCAACAAAACAAAATATGCCTTCTGGAGTTGCCCAGTCAGAGTCCTGACCTCAACTCGATTGAAATACTGTGACATGACCTTAAAAGAGCGATTCACACCAGACATCCCAAGAATATTGCTACACTGAAACAGTTTTGTGAAGAGGAGTGGTCCAAAATTACTCCAGATCATTGTGCAGGTCTGATCTGCAACTACAGGAAACGTTTGGTTGAGGCTGCCAAAGGAGGGTCAACCAGTTATTATGTCCTATGGTTCACATACTTTTTCCACCCTGCACTGTGAATGTTTACATGTTCTGTTCAATAAAAACATGAAAACATATAATGTTTGTGTTGTATTATTTTAAGCAGACTGTGTTTTTCAAATTGTTATGACTTAGATGAAGATCAGAGCACATTTTATGACCAATTCATGCAAAACTCCACGTAATCCCAAAGGGTTCACATACTTTTTCTTGCAACTGTATATGTATACGTCATGTCCTGTCTGTATATTATAACAAAAAAATTCAATAAAATTAGAATTTTAAATAATTTTCAACGTGTAAAGTGTTTTTTTTCCCCACACTTTAACATGCAAGCATTTGCGGTTATATTTTCTGAGTTGCGCTTGTTAAAAAAATTAGAAATGGGGAACTTGTTACATTTTTTTAGGGGAAAAAAACAAGATTTTTAACAAATGCACACATACAAAAATCGTTAGTGCAGCATCATTGTTCACATTATAATTGAAATGGAAACAATATTGTTGCATTAACAAAACAAAACAAAAAAAAACTATATATTTTTTAATTTTTTTTTATATTTTTTATTTTATTTTTTTTCTTAACTTTTAACATGGTCATGATTGGTATTGTTGGAAACGCCATGCTCTGGCCGATCCAACGATACCAAACAGTAACCCCTAGCTGCCACGGATCAGGAGATAGGGGGTTCATTGGAACCCTCTATCTCCACCATTGGTGGCAGTTAGGGGTTAACTCCAGAACTGATGTCATCGCACTATGCACGATGATGCCAGTCATCAGGGGGAGATCCCGGAAGCTTGGCCGACATCCAAGATGTCGGCGAGCTCCGGGAGAGTATTGCGATCTGGCACATTTTGGCAATGATTTACGATCTGGCCCTCAAGTGGTTAAAGCCAGACAGTATTTGGAAGGGCAGGCTGTGCCCTTACAAACGGTGCCTGACTTTCACCACTGCCCCTTACAGAAGGGGAGGGAGAGAGGTCCAAAGGATCTCCCCCTCCCTTTCAGGCACCTTCCCTAGCTATCGTGATGACATCTATTGTCTCCGCCAAGGTCCCAGAGTGCCGGGCTGACATCCAAGACTAGGGGGGCGCAGTAATCAGCTGCGCGTCCATAGCACAGGAGAACCACTTGGCTGGACGCGCTGAGCACGTCCTTTGCAGCCAAGTAGTTAAGTTCCATAGAGAGTGCCTTGTGGCACCCCCTCCCTGACAGGCTGATAGTGCCCTCCCTGCACCCCCTCGCAACGCCACTGCTCCCAGGCGTTTTCACAGACACGTATGAAGTCTGTTTATTTCGTACTGCATATTCTTTTTGTGTTTATGGGGCCCTTCGTATTGGGGAGTTGGTGTCTTGGGGTTCGTCACTTCCCTCGGGGTTATATTGGGATCAGGTTCTCCTGGGGGCTCAGGATGTACAGCTGTGGGTGACGCGGTCTAAGATAGATCAGGTGGGCAGGGGCACCAGATTGACGTTGGACAGGATCGGTGGGGTTTGTTGTCCTCACGGGTTGGCCAGCGCTTTTTTGGTCATGCAGCCGCAGCTCAAGGGCCCCTTTTTTGTCACGCATCAGGGCAGCTGTTGACTAGGTATCAATTTTTGGCCGTGCTTAAGCGCAGTTTAGGGGTGCTGGGATTGGATCCAAGGTAATTTTCTACGCACTCATTTAGGATTGGGGCGGCCACGGAGGCAGCAGGTTTAGTGGTGTCAGGGGAGATGTTAGGTAGTGTCGGCAGGTGGTGTTCTGGCCGTTACCGTTCATACATCCGTCCTCATTTGCTTTAATTCTTTTTCAGGTGCTCCTCGCCGCCTCGTTTGGATTTTGGGACACTCGTTTATTCACTGGGCCGCGCGGAGGGCGGAGGCACGGGTTGATGGTAGGTGTCTCGGTTTTTCCAAAGATGTGGCGCGGATCCAATGGCTAGGTGTTCGGGGGTTACAGTGGAGGCAAGTTTATGCTGAATGTTTTAGGCTTTCCCAGTGGTCTCTGGAGGGTGTGGTGTTGGTTATTCACACGGAGGGAAATGACCTGGCGCTCCTTCAGTTGGTTGACCTGCTTCACTTTATTAAGCAGGAATTGGCAAGGTGTTTTGCCTTGTTTAGGGGACTAACGCTGGTTTGGTCCAAAATTATTCCCAGGCCAATATGGGAGTCTTTTGTGGCGCCGAAGGCTTTGGAGCGGTCGAGGCGCAAAGTCAATAAGGAGGTGTCCCGGTTTGCGGGTGGCCTGTGGGGTTTGGTTGTTCGGCACAGGGAACTGGAGGGGGACAACCGAGATGTGATTTGTCCTGACGGGGTTCATTTGACAGACATCGACCTTGACATTTTCCTGGTGGGCCATGTGGAAGGCATTGAGAGGGCGCTGTGGGGGGAGTGCAGGGGCGGTCATGAGGGTGATGGCAGCCCATCGCGTTGGCAGAAAGAACCCTTGCCAGCGTAGGATAAGGTTTAAAGGTAAGCCGCCGAATGGTGGGCTCTGGGGAGATGCACCTGGTGGCTGGCTGATGTCGCCACAGGTAGCGAGCTCATGGTTTAAGCGAAGGAGAAACTGCCACCCATTCAGTGCTCTGGGTGGGCAGATGTTAAGTGTGGAATACAAGTTAATGAAGTTATTTTGACTAATATTCTGTAGCGCTCACTCCCGGAGGAGCCGCTGAAATTGAACCTCGGGTCAGTCTCCCCGCACTAGGGAATAAATATACTCCAGCACCGTTGTGGATTTTATAAATTATATAGTTTACTAGAATAAATGGCATATAATGAATAACACGGTGTTCGAATATATATTTACAGTACTTCGTAATGCGGGAAACGCGCAGCGGAAAAGAAATACGATGCTTCGTATTTAGAGGAAACGCGCAGCGGAAAAGAAATACAAGGTTTCGTAATTCGAGAAACGCGCAGCGGAAAATAAATACGATGTTTCGTAATTCGAGAAACGCGCAGCGGAAAATAAATGGAAAATTATCTTTAACCCCTTTTTGATTGGGGAGTGAGTCCCGCACAGGTTGTGTCCCGGAATGTAAGTGTGTGTGTGTGTTATGGTACCCGGGTACACTATTCAACTGGCCAGTGAATTTCTTAAGAGGTATCTTCGACTAGTCAAGTTGGGGCCCTGTGGGTTTTGGAAACAGACAGCAGCGTGCTTTCTTGGTTTTACAACGGCCTAGAAGGCCTCTCACCCATCCGCCAGATACTTGAGGCTCCGCTTGACCCAGGACGTCTCTCCGCTCGATATTGACTGGGGTTCTCTTGGCTTCTGGATCCGCTGTCTGGCTTTCTGCTCCTGCCGCGACTTGTCCAGCTTACCGCCTGCTCTCCCAGTCCGATCGACCTGCGGTACTCCTAACTCGGGGTCTTCTTGCTTCCGCAATAGCAGCTTGGGTAATCTTGTGGATCACTGGGTCTCCCTTTGGTAAGGCTGAGTAACCCGATCTGTAACTCTGTTAGGCCGCACCTGCGCTCCAGCCTGGACACTGTTACGTTCTGCAGCACTGTATCTTGTCTCTCTCACTCCCTGGCGCGCTCTGCCAGCTCCCCCCACGAGGCTCAGGATGTAAGTCCCTGTGTCCCACCCACTTCCTGTGTCTGTTCCCAAAGCATGCCGGGAAATGTAGTCCCAATGTAATATTCAGTGTCTCACATTGCGCTTGTCTCCCTCCGGTGGCCAAAAATAGGTACTGCCACAATAAGGAATTAAACACAGCACTACACTCTCCCCCTCCTAGAACTCTTGGGTCTCTCCAAGGAGGTGCAACGGTTACATTACATTTCAACACAGTTTAGGCAACATATACAGGCTCAGCAGTAAGCATACAGTGGGTTAGATACACTTCCTCAAGTTGACTCATGCTTTGGGCTACCTCAGCTAACATAGCAGACACTTCGGGCAACCTTCGCACTGTTGTGACAGCCTCTTCAGTGCTATGTCCTGGTGAGTTATAGGTGAGTCGCTGGGGCGGTCGAACAGAGCGTTTTGGTTCTGGCTCAATCAGTTCCTCTTCAGGTGGAAGTACTATAGGCGCTGGCTCAGTCCTTCTTTCTACCACTGGAGCAGACACCTCTTCGGAGTATGATCCCTCCAGTGAAGGCATAGAACTGTAGTCATAAGATTCAGCTTCAGGAACTACAGGGATTGCAATAGTCTCAGGAACTTCTAACTGAAATTCAGGAGCTTCAGGCCTCAAATAACTTTCCCACCATTCAGGAACCGCAATAACCTCTTCAGGTTCCGGTGAGCGCATCCAGTCCAGACAAAAACTCTCTTCCTCACTGTCCCTTTCGCTCTCTTCGACAGCCCGAGTCTGCTGAGACCGAGTAACGGGAGGCAAACGTGGAGCAGGCGGATTTGGCAGAGGAAGTTCGTCCCCAACTGGTATCCTCACAGCCTCTCTCAAGGGTAACAAATGATTCCGGTGCCAGTTCTTAAGAGGCCCAGCCTTTCCATCCGGCCGGATTTGATACACCGGCAGACCCGGCAGTTGCTTGCAGACAATGTAGACTTGAGAACTCCATCTATCCGCCAACTTTTGCCTCGCAGCAGCACCCAAGTTCTTCAACAAAACCCTATCACCGGGTTGCAGATCCTGTATCCGAACTTTGAAGTCATAGTTCCTCTTGTTCCTTTGCTCCCTGTTTCCTGAGGTCAAACGTGCCTGTTCAAACGCAGAGGCCAGATTCTTTCGAAGTCTATCCACAGAATTTCTATGGGAAGCTACCGACGTCTGGTCTAGAGATAACCCAAACGCCAAATCAACCGGCAGTCGAGCTTCTCTTCCGAACATAAGACGGTACGGTGAGTATCCAGTGGCGTCACTCTCCGTACTGTTATATGCATTCACCAGAGTAGCTATGTGACGACTCCAACTCTGCTTCTCTGTGTTTGACAATGTCCCCAGCATATTTAGCAGCGTGCAATTAAAACTTTCAGGCTGAGCATCACCTTGAGGGTGATATGGTGTAGTTCGGGTCTTTTGGATTCCCAACAGTTCCAACAATTGCCCAACAAGTCGGCTTTCAAAGTCTCTACCCTGATCAGAGTGTATTCTCCTTGGTAAGCCATAGTGAACGAAGAACTTCTCCATCAGAACCTTTGCTACTGTTGGAGCTCGTTGGTCTTTCGTGGAAAATGCTTGGGCGTAACGTGTGAAGTGATCAGTCACTATTAGAATATTCCCTTGCCCACTAGCATCCGGCTCTAAGCAAAGGAAGTCAATGCACACCAAATCCATGGGTCCCTGACTCTGCAGATGGCTCATTGGAGCGGTTCGGGTCGGTAGGGTCTTCCTCTGAATACACCTCAGACATGAATGGCAATAACTTTCCACTTCAGCTCTCATGCAAGGCCAATAGAGCCTGTCTCGCACCAGCTTAAAAGTCCTTTCAGCGCCCAAATGTCCATGCTCATCATGTAGCGATCGCAGCACACTCTCCCTATGTTTACTGGGAAGGAATAACTGTTGGGTCTCTTCAGCATTGGTTGAGGGGACCCTTCGGTAGACCACCCCATCCAACATCTTCAACCGTTCCCACTCTTTGTAGACCAATCTGGCTCCCCCTGGGGAATTTGTCAGTAGAATTTCACGCTGGTTCGCAGTTAGGGCCTTTATGGTCAACGCAATTAAAGGGTCTCTGGCTTGATCAGCTTTCAGGTCCTGGTTTGAAAAGGTAGGTAGACTTTCATCCCTAAATTGCGTAGGGTTGCAGTAGAACTCCGGAACAGCCGCAGCCATGACTCCTATGGCCTCCGCTTCAATCCCTCCCTTGACCCGGCGCTCTGCTCCTTGACACAAAGCTTGGACCCCGTCTGGAGTTAACTGAGTCCATTCTGCAGCGTAGGGTCTTCTCGACAAAGCATCAGCATCTCGATAATTCACCCCAGGGCGATACTTCAGACTGAACCGAAACCCTGACAGAGCGGCCAACCACCGATGTCCCGTTGCGTCCAGTTTCGCAGTAGTAAGAGTATAGGTAAGAGGATTGTTATCCGTCTTTATCACAAACTCAGCTCCATACAGATAGTCCTTTAACTTGTCTACCACTTCCCACTTTAAGGCCAGGAACTCCAACTTGTGGGTAGGGTAGTTCTTCTCTGAAGGCGCAAGGCTCCGGCTCACGTACGCTACAGGCCTCAGCAATCCACCATACTCTTGATACAGGACTCCTCCTAGACCTTCTCTGCTGGCATCCACATGTAACTCATATGGCTTGTGAGGGTCCGCGTAGGCCAAGACAGGAGCTTGAGTTAGACTCTCTTTCAGCTTCAAGAAAGCACCTTCACATTGACTAGTCCATTCTCCCTGTATGGACTCTCGAGCTTTCCTTGGTCCTGGAGCTGACGGGTTTCGGTCAGAGACCTTGCAGCCTTCTTCTGTGCTTTCCTTCTGTAGGAGTTTGTTCAGTGGTTGAGCTATTTTTGCGAATCCTCCTACAAATCTTCGATAATAGGAACAGAACCCCAAGAAAGATCTAAGTTCAGTGACGTTTCGGGGTCTAGGCCAAGAAGCTACGGCCTCCAACCTCCGAGGATCTGTTGAAACACCTTCTGCTGAGACCACATGTCCCAAATACGTAACAGACGGTAGGCAGAATTGACATTTCTCCAGAGACAGTTTCAATCAATCTTCATGGAGCCTCTTCAAGACCTTCTCCAAACGTTGCTCATGTTCTTCCAGAGTCTTCCCGAACACAATTATGTCATCCAGGTACACTAATACTTCGATCAGATTCATGTCCTTGACTGTCTTCTCCATTAACCGTTGGAACGTGGCTGGAGCCCCCGTAAGGCCTTGAGGCATTCTGTTGAATTCAAAGAACCCCAGTGGACAGATGAACGCCGTCTTCTCTTTGTCTTCAGGATGCATTGGTATCTGGTGATACCCACTTCGCAGGTCTAGTACACTAAACCATTTTGCTCCAGACAAACACTGTAAGGCATCTTCTATCCAAGGAGTAGCATATTGGTCTGGGATGGTTCTCCGATTCAGCGTGCGATAGTCTATGCATAGGCGGACAGAAGCATTCTTCTTCCGGACCATCACTATTGGAGATGCGTATGGACTCCTGGACTCTTGGATCACCTTGGTTCTTTGCAGTTCATTCAGCTGTTCTCGCAGATCATCCAAGTCTCCCAGCGGAACTCGTCTTGACCTTTCACGAAACGGCTTGTCTTCTTGTAATCGAATGCGGTGCTCAGTACTTTTAGCTAGGCCTACGTCGAACTCATCTTTCGAGAACAATTCTCTCCACTATAGAACTTGAGGCTGAAGACGTTTCTTCCATTCAGGTGAAATGGGAGCGTCCTTGGGGTAGAATCTTTCATCTGGAATCTCTTTATCCACTCCCCCTCTTAAATCGGTAGGAGAGAGGGGCGTAGCGGACGCTACTTGCCCAATAGGCATTCGTGCTTTAAGGACTACTGGAGAGTCAGACACATTGCACACGCTGACTAAGACTCTTCCTCGTGTTCTTTTCAAAGCTTTAGTGGAGATTATTTCAGGAATTACTTCGACTCCGGCTTCACTCCCATGATTAAAATCGGTTTCCAGTACCACATAGGGACCTGGTTGCGATCCGTTCAACTTGACTGAAGCCCGGAAGCTCGCTACTTCTCCTGCTTGCAGAACCTTCTCTGTTCCTTCTAATCTCCACAGGCGCCCCACTTCGGCAGGTGCCTTCTGTTCTTCGACCATCCTCTGATAGACTGGACTTTACATTGGGTGTACTCCTTGAGTAGAACCTTCTTCCAATACGATAGGTGTCAGGACACGTCGCACCAAATCAGTATTCGTACCCACTATCATGGAACTCCTGTTTGCCCCTGAAGGCCAAGGACACACAATGGCCAATGCATCACAACCTCCGGACTGTCCGATGACTTCGGATCCGATCTCCAACTTCACCTGTAGATACCCGTCATAAGGGAGTTTCTCAGTTCCAATACCCCAGATTTCCAGGTCCTTCAATTACTGTAAAGGAATGTGCCTCAAGTGTTTCTCGTAGAAGTCTCGGTAGATCAATGTCACTTGAGCCCCTGAATCCAACAGGGCTTTAGTGTAGACTCCCTCCACTTGGATTGGCACAATAGGAGAAGGACCTATCAGCTGGTCAGGAAACTTGGTGGTGGCACCAGGACACTTAGACCCAGTTTGCTGTACCCTGGCCTTCTTCTTGGCCAGTGTAGGTTTTGGGTGTGCATTGCTTCGCCATGACGTAGGTCCGGATGCTAAGGGAGTGACTCTTTCAGTCCTGGCAGGCTCAGCAGTTGGCCAGACTTTGGGCCCTCTCGCCCTCTTAGTCCTGGCTTGATTTTTGGAGCGGGTTTCGACCTTTGGGCACCTAGGTTGCTCCTTCACTTGTGCCCTCTGGCGTTTCCCGCCGGTGAGGTAGATAACAGTCCTCTAAAGCTTTCAAGAGCTCCTCAACTCTATTCCCTTCAGGCTTTCGGCCTTTGCATTGTGCGCGAAAGTGGCCCATTTCTCCACAACCGAAACATCTCTTCTTAGAGAGCGGAGACGCAGTCGCCTGCTGTGATTCGGTTGAAGGACCCTGGCTAGACGCCACAGCAACTCCGGTTGTCTGTATGCCTGTAAGGAACTTCTGCATTTCTGCCTGCATCTCTGTCACCTTCAACAATACTCGGCACAGTTCCGCGTGCGCCTGTTGCAATTCAGCTTGAGCTTCTTGTACTTTCTTAACCGTTTTGTGCAACTCACCATGTTCAGACAGGTTTAATTCTTTGACAGCCCTTTCTGTGGATTTAAAAGCGATCAGATGCTCTTGTTCGTCCACGTCGGATCCGTAGGTATCTAACGAGTCGCTTTCAGGCTGCAAACAGTCATTATGCCTCACAGGTTGCGCGTAAGCTCTTTCCCCTCGCCTGAAGGATTTTTCTTCCAGTAAAGCCTCCTCCTCTCTGACAGCTCGGATCAGTTCCGGGTACTTCAGTTCTTGATTACCTGCTCTGCTTCTCAGCTGCAGCATCACTGGATCTAGAGGTTGAGAGCCCCTCAGGATCTGTTTTATTCGGATCTTATCCACTTCAGCCGGTTCGGCCCCTTTCTTGAGGAGTATCTGGTGCAGAATCTTATCTAGGCGCCTCATGTATTCGGTCATTCTCTCACCTTTCCGCTGGTAGGTGTGTTCATACTGATATACAAGCTCTGCGGCCTTTGCCGTTCGCCCAAAAACTTCCTCCAGAACGTTCAAATAATCTAAAGCAGTGCAGTCTTTCTTACTCAGTTTTAGTTTTCTCACCGCTTCTGACGCAGGTCCCTTTAAGCTCTCGGTGATCCTCTGCTTTTTCTGGGCTTCAGGGACGTCCCACTCATCCAGAGCCTGCATCGCCTGTTCACCCATTCTTCGAAGGTTTCTTCTCCCGCCGGAGTTGGTACGTTTCCTGTAAAATTTCTCAACCGTCGATAACCGAAGTTAATGTGCGGAGGGCTTGTTCTCTGACACTTAGCCAGCAAATCTCCAATAGCCACTATAATTCAGGCCCAATCATGGCCAACGGACTGGGCGCGGAACACTTGCGGATTCGCCACGTGGCACACTTGGCTGAATCAGTTGGACTTCCACCTCATCGGTCAGCTTCACGCTCGCACCCTGATAACACTCTGGAACACCCTTTCTCCACTCAAAAAGAACATACGTGTGAGAGGTATCTGGGTTCTCTTTAATGTCCAGGATTAACCCCCGATGATCTGGTGTCAGCGCGGCCACGGCCTGGCGAATCTGATCTTCGGCCCAAGTGTCTGCGGGAATATCCATGACTATACACAATTCTAACTGACTACTGTGCTCCTCACACCATTCGGCAACAGTATCTGGATCCATATTTAACCCTTTAGATGCGGTTTTTCCAGAGACTGGATCCCGGAAACGAGCCCCCACGTGTAGCGCTTACTCCCGGAGGAGCCGCTGAAATTGAACCTCGGGTCAGTCTCCCCGCACTAGGGAATAAATATACTCCAGCACCGTTGTGGATTTTATAAATTATATAGTTTACTAGAATAAATGGCATATAATGAATAACACGGTGTTCGAATATATATTTACAGTACTTCGTAATGCGGGAAACGCGCAGCGGAAAAGAAATACGATGCTTCGTATTTCGAGGAAACGCACAGCGGAAAAGAAATACAAGGTTTCGTAATTTGAGAAACGCGCAGCGGAAAATAAATACGATGTTTCGTAATTCGAGAAACGCGCAGCGGAAAATAAATGGAAAATTATCTTTAACCCCTTTTTGATTGGGGAGTGAGTCCCGCACAGGTTGTGTCCCGGAATGTAATGTGTGTGTGTGTTATGGTACCCGGGTACACTATTCAACTGGCCAGTGAATTTCTTAAGAGGTATCTTCGACTAGTCAAGTTGGGGCCCTGTGGGTTTTGGAAACAAACAGCAGCGTGCTTTATTGGTTTTACAACGGCCTAGAAGGCCTCTCACCCATCCGCCAGATACTTGAGGCTCCGCTTGACCCAGAACGTCTCTCCACTCGATATTGACTGGGGTTCTCTTGGCTTCTGGATCCGCTGTCTGGCTTTCTGCTCCTGCCGCGACTTGTCCAGCTTACCGCCTGCTCTCCCAGTCCAATCGACCTGCGGTACTCCTAACTCGGGGTCCTCTTGCTTCCGCAATAGCAGCTTGGGTAATCTTGTGGATCACTGGGTCTCCCTTTGGTAAGGCTGAGTAACCCGATCTGTAACTCTGTTAGGCCGCACCTGCGCTCCAGCCTGGACACTGTTACGTTCTGCAGCACTGTGTCTTGTCTCTCTCACTCCCTGGCGCGCTCTGCCAGCTCTCCCCACGAGGCTCAGGATGTAAGTCCCTGTGTACCACCCACTTCCTGTGTCCATTCCCAAAGCATGCCGGGAAATGTAGTCCCAATGTAATATTCAGTGTCTCACATTGCGCTTGTCTCCCTCCGGTGGCCAAAAATAGGTACTGGAACAAAAAGGAATTAAACACAGCGCTACAATTCTTTAAAATAAAGCTGTTGCCTGTGCCCTTCCAAACAAGAAATGGTGTTGCGTGTTTATTAATGGTGGGCTGTCATGCCCCACTCTCGGCCCTGGCCGCCATGTTGGGACGTGTAGCTTACTCAGCTGAGGTCCCTCGTGGCATGCTGCTCCACACTCCCGGTCCGCAAGATGGAGGAGAGACCTCGAGGTGCATCCCACGCCGCTGACAGGATCTGAATGGTGAGAGACAAAGAGCGCACGCGCGGTCACATACCTCCTTAAGAAGCGAGGAGCTTGGTACTCTGGCGCCCTCAGCTAGTAGCTTACGGGGACTGCATGACACCTGCACTGGAGAACCTCGTATGCCCCCAAATAGCCTATCAAGTACTCAGGTATCCCAGCTCCACCTACGAGTCCCAGGTGAACGGTGTTCTTATGATCCTCTGAACCCTATTTAAACCTGCCGCCTTTCTCAGTTCATTAACCAGGTAATACTGTGGTTTCACCGCTTCAGTTATCCAGTGTTCCCTCTTTGTTCCTGTTCCAAGTGAATCCTGAACTCCAGATCCTGCATCCAGTCTTGCCTCCGCTACCACGGTACCAGTTTCAGCTCCTATATCCAGGCTTGCTTCTGCTTCCACGGTACCAGCTCCAGATCCTGCATCCAAGCTTGCTTCCACGTCCATGGTACCAGCTCCAGATCCTATCTCCAGGCTTGCTGTCACATCCACGGTACCAGCTCCAGATCCTATCTCCAGGCTTGCTTCCACGTCCACGCTACCAGATCCATATCCAGGCTTGCTTCCACGACCACGGCACCGTTCCAGATCCTGTATCCAAGCTTGCTTCCACGACCATAGTACCAGCTCCAGCTCCTCAACCCAGGCTTGTCTCAAAGGCCACAGCCCACGTAGCCCACCCCGCACACACACTCGCAGAAATCTACATGCTGTGGACCCCCATCAATTCTCCAACCTACTTCACCACCTCCCTCATACCTCATCCTTCACCTGCCCTGATGCTGCCACTAATCACTACAACACTACGCTTATCTCTGCTCTAGACACTCTTGCTCCTGTTCGACTCTGTAAGGCCCCACGCCGCCAGCTTCAGCCCTGGCACACCCTCCAGACTCGCTACCTGCAAAGATACTCCCGCACCGCAGAGCGTGCCTGGAGGAAATCCCGCTCTGAAGCTGATTTTGTTCACTTCAAGTTTATTCCGGTCATACACCTCTGCCCTCCACTTGGCCAAACAATCCTTCTTCTCATCTCTTATATCTACGCTGTCCTCCAACCCTAAATGGCTCTGGTCCACCTTCAACACCCTCCTCTACCCACCTGCACCTCCCCCCACAGCTGCCTTCAGCGCTTAAGACCTGGCAGACTACTTCCTCAGCAAAACTTTAACTATCAGAAGCAACATCCCAGCACAAGATAGTTATCTGCCACCTCCACTCCCACAGGTCCCCTCTGCCACCCTCTGCCGCTTCCTCCCAGCCACTGAGGAGGAAGTCAATTCCTTATTGTCCTCCTCACATCTCACCACGTGCCCACTCGACCCCATTCCCTCACATCTAATTCCTCCCCTCTCCTCCTCCCTCACCCCTGCTCTCACACACATCTTCAACCTATCTCTCTCCACTGGCTCCTTTCCATCCGCCTTCAAACACGCGCTAGTTACCCCTTTACTAAAGAAACCATCCCTAGATCCCAACTCTCCATCCAACTACAGCCCTGTATCCCTGCTTCCCTTCACATCTTAGAAAAACTAGTCTTCAACCGCCTCTCCCTCTTCCTGTCCTCCAATTCCCTACTTGACCCCCTGCAATCTGGCTTCCGTCCCCTACACTCAACTGAAACTGCCCTCACCAAAGTCACCAACGACCTCCTAACTGCTAAAAAACACGGCCACTATTCTATTCTCATCCTGCTTGACCTCTCGGCTGCTTTTGACACTGTTGACCACCCCCTCCTTCTACAGACCCTCAACTCTCTGGGTCTCAGTGACACTGCACTTGCTTGGGTTGACTCACATTTATCCAACAGGTCCTTCTGTGTGTCCTTTGCTGGTAACTCCTCCTCCTCATTGCCTCTATCTGTTGGTGTACCTCAAGGCTCTGTCCTTGGTCCTCTGCTCTTTTCCATCTACACCTCCTCCCTGGGCAAAATCATCAACAGCTTTGGCTTTAATTACCACCTCTACACTGATGACACTCAGATCTACCTCTCTACCCCTGATCTCTCTCCCCCTGTCCTTTCAAAAGTCAGTGGCTGTTTATCTGGCATCTCCTCCTGGATGGCCTCCCACCACCTAAAGATCAACATGTCAAAGACTGAACTCCTACTTATTCCTCCCTCCAATGCCTCCCCACCTCCTGACTTCTCGATCACGGTGGAGGGTATCACCATCTCCCCATCAAACCAAGTTCGCTGCCTTGGAGTTACACTTGACTCTGCTCTTTCCTTCATCCCCCACATCAAGTCTCTTTCCTCCTCCTGCCGATACCAAATGCGTAATATTTCCAGAATTCGGCCATTTCTTACCGCTGTCACCACAAAACAACTCATACACGCCCTGGTAATCTCCCGACTCGACTATTGCAATAATCTCTTATCTGGCCTCCCTCTGTCCCGCCTCTCCCCCCTACAATCCATCCTGAATGCCTCCGCCAGGCTAATTCACCTCACCCGCCGCTCTGTCTCTGCGAGTCCCTTCACTGGCTCCCCATCCATTAAGTTCAAAATCCTTATCCTTACCTTCAAAACCCTCACTAACTCAGCTCCCCACTACCTGTCCTCACTAATCACCAAATACACCCCAGCCCGCTCCCTAAGGTCAAACAGTGACCTGCGCCTAGCTTCTCCCCGCATCACCTCTTCCCATGATAGACTGCAGGATTTCTCACGCGCAGCCCCCACTCTCTGGAACGCTCTCCCTCGTACTGTCAGACTTTCCCCTAACTTCTCTTCCTTCAACGCTCCCTGAAAACATTCCTATTTAGGGAAGCCTACCACCCAACTCACTGACGCAACCATCAATCACTCTCACCTTACAGTCCTCTCCTCCTGTTTCCAACCCCAACCCTCCCAGATTGTGAGTTCCTACGGGAATAGGGCCCTCATCTCCTCCTGTACGGTTTGTCAAATGTTGTTCAATGTATTGTAACCCTGCCTATACTGTGTTTATTGTACAGCGCTGCGGAATATGCTGGCGCTTTATAAATAAAGAATAATATAATAATAATAATAATACAACCCTTCGTTCTGGACTTTATGTTGACTCACTTCTGAACCCGAAGACCCTTACTCGCAATTCCCCGTTCTGGACTTTCTACTAAACCAAGGATACCATTTGAGTACTAGTCTTTTGTTCTGGACTTATATTTTGTTTCATCTCAGTAAACACTCAATTGCTTATTTATTCATCTCCTGGTTTCCTTCTTCGACGGCTTGCCATTGGGTTCCATACGCACAACACTATACAGGGGTCACAGCCCCTGCCCTTACATGGGCATGGGTATTTATGACAGATCACAGACATCAGCAGTCAAGTGCACCGTACGGGGAAACACGCGCGAAGATTGTAATTCCAACAGTGATTTGCGCGCGCAATACTTTAACGCTTAGCGCAAAGGTTTTCACTTTGCACGAGGATTTTAGCGTTAAGAATGTAATGTGGCCCAATATGTATGTTAGTCATGGTAATATTCTTTAATAATTCACAATGGAGCTTTGGCGCTCGCCTGGGGGAACCACGAGTTCTCGCGACTCGCGAGATCACGGATGGTCACGTGGATCCCCCAGGCGGGCGCCAAAGCTCCACGCTGCCGGACGCACAGAGGGAGCCGAACACGCGGCAGGAGCCAGGAAGTGAGCTGGGGGCATATCCATGTGCGCTGGGGCATATCCATGAGAGCTGCTGGGGCATATCCATGAGAGCTGGGGCATATCCATGAGAGCTGCTGGGGCATATCCATGAGAGGAGCTGGGGCATATCCATGAGAGCTGGGGCATATCCATGTGTGAGCTGGTCTGGGGGCAATATATCCATATGTGAGCTGGGGCGCAATATATCCATATGTGAGCTGGGGCAATATATATCCATGGGTGAGCTGCTGGGGGCAATATATAATTGTGAGCTGGGGCAATATATCCATGTGTGAGCTGGTCTGGGGCAATATATACATGTGTGAGCTGGTCTGGGGCAATATATCCATGTGTGATCTGGTCTGGGGCAATATATCCATATGTGAGCTGGGGCAATATATCCATATGTGAGCTGGGGCGCAATATATCCATGGGTGAGCTGCTGGGGGCAATATATAATTGTGAGCTGGGGCAATATATCCATATGTGAGCTGGGGGCAATATATATCCATGTGTGCTTTCACTGCCTTTGAACAGGCACCGTACTTGCTGGCAGTTGGCAAAAATTTGTGTGTGAGCATAGAAGAGAGCTCCACAGCAATAAACCTCACAGTAATGTGCACTGTGTGTATGATCATTCAGTGTTATATGGGAGTACTGATTTACGAATAAGAGTAGTTAAAAAAAATCCGTAAAACTCGGGGGTTGGTGACACCATAAGTTACCGCACCGGGTGACACCAACCCTAGTGACGCCACTGGTCATGCCCCATGATTTAGGATTTATTGTATATTTTTCTGTTTTGTGTTGAATCTGACTTTGCTGCTTACATGCTATTGATTTCATAGCTATTTTGGCCCTGCTGGGTTTCCTTAGTTTGCTGTATCCAGCTAGTTTCCACCCCTTTGCTCAGTGTCTTGTTCTAAGGGACTTCCTGGTTACATAGCAGCCATTCTGTGCTCACTGCTGGACAAACTAAAGTCTTTTTACCTGCATTGCTGTACACTATTACACGATTGTCAGTCTGATCATTAAACTCTTCAACTGGATTCATCTTTCTACATGTCAGTTTTGCTGAGTTTAAGCTATCTGCCGAACTTCATCGTGGGAGTACTGGTCAAATACAGTCTTAGCTAGTCTAAAGCATCCATGCCTCACAGCTTTGCTTAGGGAAGCAGAATAATGATCTATTATGGTAAATATTTAAATAGAGGATTTGACCTAATTCTAAAAACATCATTATCTTCATCAGTGAGGAAAAAATAAGATGTGTATTGTAGCGCTGCTTTAAAAGATTGTGCTCTGGTGTATTGGACTATATCTCCCTCTAGTGGCAGCCAGAGCTAGAGACATTGTGGACAAAAATGAACTCCATCTCCCAGAAACCTTTGCAAGGGGAACAGGAAGGGGGTGTGCTGGCCAGGAAAGAGATCAGCAGCCTCGTGCAAGGCATGGGAGAGTGAGCGGAGCAGTGAAAGGTGGAGGACGCATGTTGGAGCTGTCAGGGATCGCAACCAGGCCGGAGTGCAGACGCTGTCTTACTGGTGCTGGAGATCGGGACAGAAATCGTGCTGTGACCTACCTACTCAGCGCTGAGAGGTTTGGAAGACAAGCTGGTTCCGTCAGGACCCCGCGTTAGGAGGCCGCGCCGATCGATTGGGAGTGCAGGCGGCGGATCAATTGTTCCAGTTGCAGAGATTTGGCAAGCAGGGAGCAGAGTCAGTGGCTTAGAGTCCCAGTACACAGTGGAGAAAGATCCCTTGGTGGAGGCATCGAGTGTTGGACAGTTTCGTTCGATGGATGGGTGAGAGGCCTCCAGGCCCCAGTTCCAAAACAGAAACGCACGCTTGCAATATTGTTTAAATTCACAGGGCCCCAACGGTGACTATTCGAAGAGTGCTCTTTTCGTTCACTGGCCAGTTGAACACAGTACCCGGGTACCCTAGACAACACGCACACTTTGAGTTATTTTGCGGGACTTACACTCCAGAACTAAGAGGGGTTAACCGTTCTTTTTTTCCGCCGCGTGCTTTCCTGCGTGACGCATCCTGTAAATTCATTTAACGTGCATTTAAATTTTATGACACTCTATTCTTTAGTAAAGTATATAAAGACTAGAAAATCCACAACAGTGCTGGTGTGTAAGAATTCATAGTGCGGCGAGACTATCCCGAGGTTTATTCAGCGGCTCCTCCGGGGGTGAGCAATACAGTATATTTAGAGTTCTTGTACTGTGCCTAATGTTATGTGCCTGATCTCAACTTGAGAGTCCGTGCTTGAAACAGGTTTATATGACAACAGGGTATCAATGATCAGACAGATCCATGAACTAGCAGAATATTGGACATTGCATTCAAGTGTATTTTCTTATTATTTATTAAGTGCCAACACATTCCGCAGCGGTGTACAAGGTGCAATGGGTAGACAGGACAATTCTACAATACATACAGAAGGCAGGTCAGTATTCCTGCCTGCAGATGTAGGAGAAAATGACGGCCCTATTCCCGTGAGAATATACAATCTAGACAAAGAGCTCTATTACAATCCCCGCACTAAAACTGGGGCGGTAGGGAGAAAAAACTGCGCCCCTAGTTTTCCCCCTACCATCCCCGTTTTAACGGAGGATTACAATGCAGGCGCAAAAAATGCTGCTTGCATTGTTTGTGCCCAGCTATGTTCCGGGACACGAGCGGCAGCGCTAAGCGCAGCCGCGCGCATCCTCTCAATGGACTCCATTGAGCTCCCCCCTGCCGGCCACATGACCTGCCGGATCTCGCCTCGCGAGATCCGGCCGGTCGGCGTTGTGATACGCAGGGAGAGACTGGGGGGACTTTTTCACCCCAGTTTTTCCCTGCTCCTGCCGGCCGGAGGAGACTAACAGAGCCGCGGTCCTCGCCGCAGGACAGAGGGTGAGTATCTGTTCTTTTATTTTTTTCGCCTGGTGTTAAATTAATGGATTCTGCAGAAGCGGAATCCGTTAGCACCAGGTTCTGGCTCTGGTTAACTTTCCGCTTACCAGAGCCAGACGTTAATCAGCGCTGGGACATTGTAATACCAGCGCTGATTAACACTTTGCGCTCCCCATGTTAAGTATAGGGAGCGCAAAGTACACTAACCTCACGATGCAAAGCGCAAGGTTCCAAACGCAAACGGGTTTTTTAATATGCGGTAGATAACGAAGCTAACATTAGGTCCCAAATTGTTTGCATAAAAAAATGCATCACTATGGTATTAGTAGGGATTAAGGAGGAATACAACATTCCTTAGTCCAGCTGTTGATCTTAAACTACATGATGTGAGCAGAAATTCACAACAGTCTCCATGCTGATGGACTAACATGAGAAACGACAGAGCAATCAAACACATACACAGAAGTTTCTCATGATACACAGTTGAGCATTTAGTTTGGATATATGTTGTGACAAACGACCATGAGACTGGGGAAATGATTGAATCAGAGATGCGTAAAAGCAGACATCTATCACTTGGAACACCATGTACACAGTGGGTATTGAATAAGTAATCATTGAAAACGTGATATGTATACTCAGAGTGTTGTGGAAATTTTATTATGTGCACATTATATTCTAGGATGTGTGTGTTTTATAAGTTGTCATCTGTCTCCCTGTGTGAGGATTAAACGGAGAAACGCTCCAGCAGAGTGTACTTGGGTTTAATGCAACCAGCGGCAATATCGTCAGTGTGAAAACCTTCTTCTGGGTTTAGAGATGACATAACTGCTTTTAAGACATTTAAGCCTTGTCTGTACACTCGTACCGTGTACTGACAATAACTGGAATGTCTCCGCAGATATGTCTCAAAATCTATAAGAACAAGTAGACTGATCTTCACTAATTACTGATCAAATCTGATCAGTATTGAATGGGGTCCATACTGACAGTGATGGGGGATGGTCGGACAGACATGGCTGACAGACAATGGACATGACTCAGGGATGAGTCATGCACAGGGGGCTGGTCGGTCATCCCAGTCCACTCCCCTGTCCTTTTGATATGTAAATGTAATTACCGGTCTGACTGGTTCCTGTTGTAAAGCCAGTTAGCCACTGGGTGTTGTCCTATTGTTTAATAAATTAAGCGGACCAGGAGCTCTTGGGGGCTCTTTGGTCAGATGAACTCCAGCTAAAGCAGCGTGTGTGTGTGTGTGTCTCTCTCTCTCTCTGGGCTAAAGAAGGCATCCATTATACAGGGAATGAGGATGCAGAAGACCACAGCAGAGTCTCTGGGTCTCCTTACTGCGCTCGTTCAGGTAAGTATGGCAGGGATAGCAGAGAGCTGCTTGTAAGTGCAGCAGATCAAACTACACAGAAATTAAAAGTAGATTAATTTCTATGACATTATGGTGAGCCAGGTTAAACAAGGAACCAACAGATTTTTCCTCTGCACAGTAGAAAAAAGGAGAGAGAGGAAGTAAATTGTAATTTTGTCTCCTGCGGCGAGGAAATTTCTGCTTGGTAAAAGAACATTTTTGCTCGTTTTGTGTAAGAACGAGGTAAGTAATTTTCTGTTCTGTAGTTTTTTTGGTGGAACTGAGCTGATTGTACAGAGACTGTATGGTGAGATTGTGATGTGTGTGCTGACCAGTACAGGGTATCATTTTTGTTGGAACTTCTGTTTGTGTAACTTTTATGTCTGTAAGAGGTGATTTTGGTTTGTAGAGGCAGAATTTTGTTTTAATGTTTGTACAGGAGAGACGGCATTTAGAGGATTTTTATACTGTTAGCCTGTAAATCAGAGGAGGTTTGCTCTGGTTTCGGGGGTGGGGCACAGGGAATAGAGAAACTGTTTTGTTTAATTTGGTTCCTCTATTGCTGGATTTTGGAGACACCATCTTTGATTACCTTTGTGTGAAGAACATGTGCTTTGGCAGCCATCTTTGATTACCTTTGTGTGAAGAACATGTGCTTTGGCAGCCATCTTTGATTACTTCTCTGTGAAGAACATGTGCTTTGGCAGCCATCTTTGATTACCTTTGTGTGAAGAACTGTGGCGGTGGGCCTGACCTGACATGGCACAGAAGGGGTGTGAGCTACTTGAGCAGTTAACAGACATGACCCATGGATGTATAAACAAAACAAGGGATTTATTTACAACAGTACTATATACAGCAAGGAACCAGAACACCACAATGAAACAAAAGACCTGAGCACTAGAATTAAACCATAGACCTGAACTAAATATACAACAGATAAACAAACAGTTGAACAACCAAGGACCTGGGAAACTATAGGCAGAAAGACATAAGAGAACTAAACACTAGAGTAACATGAGTGAAAACAAACCTGTTTAAACCTAGAGAAGAAACATGAAATGCAAACATAAATACCAAACATGAACCATATGAACAAAACAGTATGAATAACCAAGGACCTGGAAGACTATAAACAAATGTAAATACAGAACTGGCGGAGGAGTAAACCCAAAACCTGAAAGTAAAGTAATAAAGGGTAACTATAACACATACAGGAGAACCTGAGCAAAAGATCCCTACCAGAACTACAAGGTAAGTGAATAAGGATCAAGGAGATAAAGGCTTGGAACAAAGCAGACTGAAACATCAGAATGAGGCAGCGCCCTTCTTAGGGCGATGCCTGCTTATATAGCACATGACCAAATGAGAACAATTAAAGTCCAGGTGAGGTCCAGGCTTGGATGTGAACCAAATGTCCAGAACTAAATGCAATGTCCATAGAAGCCAGAGGGGGCGCCAGATGTGCTAGAATATCAAAAAACATGACTGGCAACTCCCACCTCTGCCAGAGGGGGCGCAGGACGTCACATATCCCCCCCTCTATGAGCAGACCCCGGATGCTCCAAAGAAGATGACAAGAAGAAATTAAAGGAAAAAAGTCAATGGGTCCTGTAGGTACGTAGAGCCCTCTCATACACCCCTCGGTCCTCAAGGCATATAATAGCACCGTTAGAGGCTCGGAAACATCCAGCAGGGACAGGACTCGACTCTCGGGCTTGAGGGCCTGAGGTATAGACCTTTTGGGAGCCGAAACTGGGTCCAGGATCGAAGGCACTGGCACCAGTCCTTTTGCGTCTCCTCCCCCTGGTACAGGACGTGGAATGGACAGCAACAGTGTCCTCTCTGCTCTGTGGCAACTTGAACATGGCACCAGCGGTACAGATCTGTGGGTCAGCGACCTCGGCACGGCTCTGCAGCGACTCGGTCATGGCGGCAGCAGCACGGATCTGCGGCGACTCAATCACGGCAGTAGCAGCACGGGTCTGTGGGTCAGCGACCTCGGCACGGCTCTGTGGCGACTTGGTCATGGCGGCAGCAGCACGGGTCTGTGGGTCAGCGACCTCGGCACGGCTCTGCGGCGACTCGGTCATGGCAGCAGCAGCACGGATCTGCGGCGACTTGGTCATGGCGGCAGCAGCACGGGTCTGTGGGTCAGCGACCTCGGCACGGCTCTGCAGCGACTCGGTCATGGCGGCAGCAGCACGGATCTGTGGGTCAGCGACCTTGGCACGGCTCTGCGGCGACTCACTCATGGCAGCAGCAGCACGGATCTGTGGGTCAGCGACCTCGGCACGGCTCTGCGGCGATTCGGTCATGGCTTGTCTCGACTCGACTACTACCGACTCGGGAGAGCGTGGCTTGTCAAATACCGGCTTGGGTGAGCGTGGCTTGGCAACTACTGGCTCGGGTGAGCGTGGCTTGGCAACTACTGGCTCGGGTGAGCGTGGCTTGGCAACTACCAGCTCGGGTGAGCGTGGCTTGGCAACAATCTTGGTCGCACAGTGCTTTGCAACCACCTTGGCTTGGCACTGTGGAGCGGTGACCTTGGCTTGGCACTGTGGAGCGGTGACCCCGGCTTGGCACTGTGGAGCGGTGACCCCAGCTTGGCACTGTGGAGCGGTGACCCCGGCTTGGCACTGTGGAGCGGTGACCCTGGCTTGGCACTGTCTCTTGAACTGCTGTGCAGTGGACTGGCTCTCAAACTGGTTAGCGATGGACCAGATCTCGCACTGCGAGGCAGTGGACTTGACTTGTTCGTGCTGCAGGGCAGCACTCTTGACTGGAACTGCTAGCTTAGGCACAGTAGACATGGACAGGACTTGAAGCTGACAAACAGCAGACTCAGATTCTTTGTGCTGCTGAGCAGCCACCTTAGATTGTTCATGCTGCAGGGCAGCACTCTTGACTTCCCACTGCTGGACATTACACCTGGTTTCTCCCTGTTGGGCAGTGGATTTTGGACGTCCTGCGACATGCAGGGCAGTGGACTCTGGGACCTGGTAAGGCTGGAACATGAAGGATAACCTCTGGGGGCGCACTTGACAGTCCATTCGTTTATGCAGGAAAGAACCGCAATAAAAGCATAAGCCCTGAGTTTTCCTCCATACCCTTTCCTCCAGGGTCAGGGTTCCTCTGGAACCTTTAACTGGAACAGGAAGTTGCTATTTACTCATGGTACTCTTGGGAATCTGCAGCATAATAGAGAGTGCCAAGTCCAGATGCAGCATAGACTTGGTAAGGGTCCCCTTCAGACTTTTCATCAAGGCTATGATCACTGCTGGCTCACTAGTAACTGGCTGCCTCATTATGTGACGTGGGCCTGACCTGACATGGCACAGAAGGGGTGTGAGCTACTTGAGCAGTTAACAGACATGACCCATGGATGTATAAACAAAACAAGGGATTTATTTACAACAGTACTATATACAGCAAGGAACCAGAACACCACAATGAAACAAAAGACCTGAGCACTAGAATTAAACCATAGACCTGAACTAAATATACAATAGATAAACAAACAGTTGAACAACCAAGGACCTGGGAAACTATAGGCAGAAAGACATAAGAGAACTAAACACTAGAGTAACATGAGTGAAAACAAACCTGTTTAAACCTAGAGAAGAAACATGAAATGCAAACATAAATACCAAACATGAACCATATGAGCAAAACAGTATGAATAACCAAGGACCTGGGAAACTATAGGCAGAAAGACATAAGAGAACTAAACACTAGAGTAATGTAGCGCTGTGTTTAAAACCTTACTGTGGCAGTACCCATTTTTGGCCACTGGAGGGAGACAAGCGCGATAAGAGACACTCAACATTGGGACTACATTTCCCGGCATGCTCTGGGAACGGACACAGGAAGTGGGTGGGACACGCCGAGTTACATCCAGAGCCTCGTGGAGATAGCTGGCAGAGCGCGCCAGGGAGTGAAAGAGACAGGACACAGTGCTGCAGAGTGGAACAGTGACTAGGCCAGAACGCAGGTGCGGCCTATTAGGATTCCAGATTGGGTTATCCAGCCTTGGAAGAGGGAGACCCAGTGATCCACAGATATTACCCAAGCTGCTATCAAGGAAGCCGGAGGACCCCCGAGTTAGGAGTACCGCAGGTCTATCGGATTGGGAGAGCAGGCGGTAAGCCGGACAAGTCGTGGCCGGAGCAGAGAGAGCCAGACAATGGATCCAGTAGCCAGTATCCCAGTGAAGCATCGAGCGGAGAGACATCCTGGGTCAGCGGAGCCTTGATTATCGAGAGGATGGGTGAGAGGCCTCCAAGGCCGGTTGTAAAGCAAGAAAGCACGCTGTTGTTTGTTCCAAAAACCCACAGGGCCCCAACTTGACTAGTCGAAGACACCGCTTTAAGTAATTCACTGGCCAGTTGAATAGTACCCGGGTACCATAACACACACACACACTTACAGTCCGGGACTTAACCTGTGCGGGACTCACTCCCTAATATCCAAAAAGGGGTTAAAGATTCGTATCTTATTTTTCTTTTCCGCTGCGCGGTTTCCTCGAATTACGAAGCATTGTATTTTTCTGTTCCACTGCGCATTTTCCCGTAATACGAAGCCTCGTATTTCTTTTCCGCTGCGCGTTTCCCGAAATACGAAATACTGTAAATATATCCACGAACACCGTGTTATCCATTATATGCTTTTATTTCTAGTAAACTATTTAAATTATAAAATCCACAACGGTGCTGGAGTATATTTATTCCCTAGTTCGGGGAGACTGACCCGTGGTTCAATTTCAGCGGCTCCTCCGGGAGTGAGCGCTACAGTAACATGAGTTAAAACATAAACCTGTTTAAACCTAGAGAAGAAACATGAAATGCAAACATGAACCATATGAACAAAACAGTATGAATAACCAAGGACCTGGAAGACTATAAACAAATGTAAATACAGAACTGGCGGAGGAGTAAACCCAAAACCTGAAAGTAAAGTAATAAAGGGTAACTAGAACACATACAGGAGAACATGAGCAAAAGATCCCTACCAGAACTACAAGGTAAGTGAATACGGATCAAGGAGATCAAGGCTTGGAACAAAGCAGACTGAAACATCAGAATGAGGCAGCGCCCTTCTTAGGGCGATGCCTGCTTATATAGCACATGACCAAATGAGAACAATTAAAGTCCAGGTGAGGTCCAGGCTTGGATGTGAACCAAATGTCCAGAACTAAATGCAATGTCCATAGAAGCCACAGGGGGCGCCAGATGTGCTAGAATGTCCAAAAACATGACTGGCAACTCCCACCTCTGCCAGAGGGGGCGCAGGACGTCACAAGAACATGTGCTTTGGCAGCCATCTTTGATTACTTCTCTGTGAAGAACATGTGCTTTGGCAGCCATCTTGGTTAGTTTGGTGCTGCAGGTTTTTAACAAGGAATTCAGTTTTAGATGGAGCTGATTCACTTTTAGTTTTGGTGTCTATGGAAAGCAATTCGTTTGTTTTTGCCTCAAATGTTAGGTTTTGTCCTGAAGTTATTTTTGTTTTGTTTTGTAACTTTTCTATGTACAGCTTGATTTTGTTGTAAGTTTTGTGCTGGATATCGGTTGAGTGTTCGGTTATGGTATAACCCAGTAACCAGCCTGATAGGGGAATCATTGTGTGATGGTTAATGATTCTGCTTAATGTTTGTATATATACAGTTGTGTTCAAAATTATTCAACCCCCAATGCTGTAAAGGGTTTTAGGGAATTTAGTGTACATTTGTAATTGTATTCAGAATGAAATCCTACAAGGGCTTTTTAAAGAACCATATGCAACTAAAATGACATCAATTGGTTTTGTAATACAGTAGTAAATGTTTCTTTTGTGAATTCTTAATTGACACAATTATTCAACCCCTTAAAGACTACCACTCTGAAGAACAGAGGTTCATTCAAGTGTTTTCAATCAGGTATTGAAAACACCTGTGGATGTCACGGAGCAGCAATAAAGCATAATAAGCACCAATTAGGCAGCTTTAAAATGACTGTGATAACTCAGCTCCTTCTAGACATTTACTGGTGTGGTTACAAACATGGTGATGTCAAGAGAATGGTCCAGGAAGACAAGAGAAGAGGTGATTACTCTTCACAGGAAGGGCAATGGCTATAAGAAGATTGCAAAGATGTTAAACATACCAAGAGAGACCATAGGAAGCATCATTCACAAATTCAAGGCAAAGGGCACTGTTGAAACGCTACCTGGTCGTGCCAGAAAGAAGATGCTGACTTCGACTGCTGTACGCTACCTGAAGCGTAGAGTGGAGAAAGGTCCCCGTGTGATTGCTGAGGAACTGAGAAAAGATTTGTCAGATGTGGGTACTGAAGTTTCAGCTCAGACAATACGGCGCACACTGCGTAATGCAGGCCTCCATGCCAGAACTCCCAGGCGCACCCCCTTGCTGCCTCCAAAGAATAAGAAGAGTCGACTGCAGTATGCCAAAAGTCATGTGGACAAACCACAGAAGTTTTGGGATAGTGTTCTGTGGACTGATGAAACAAAATTAGAACTGTTTGGGCCCATGGATCAACGCTATGTTTGGAGGAGGAAGAACAAGGCCTATGAAGAAAAGAACACCTTGCCTACTGTGAAGCATGACGGGGGGGTCAATCATGCTTTGGGGCTGTTTTGCTTCTGCAGGTACAGGGAAGCTTCAGCGTGTGCAAGGTACCATGAATTCTCTTCAGTACCAGGAGATATTGGATGACAATGTGATGCAGTCCGTCACAAACCTGAGGCTTGGGAGACGTTGGACCTTGCAACAGGACAATGATCCCAAGCATACCTCCAAGTCCACTAGAGCATGGTTGCAGATTAAAGGCTGGAACATTTTGGAGTGGCCATCGCAGTCACCAGACTTAAATCCGATTGAGAACCTCTGGTGGGACTTAAAGAAAGCAGTTGCAGTGCGCAAGCCTAAGAATGTGACTGAACTGGAGGCTTTTGCCCATGACGAATGGACGAAGATACCCGTAGATCGCTGCAAGACACTTGTGTCAAGCTATGCTTCACGTTTAAAAGCTGTTATAACTGTAAAAGGATGTTGTACTAAGTACTAAGATTGAATGTCACTTGGGGGTTGAATAAAACTGATAATGATGTGAGCACAGAAAAGACATTTGTGGTTATTTCATTATAAATGTTATGTTATATTTGTCTGACCTACACGTGCCTCTTTGATTTAATTGTAAGAAAGATGACTGAATGATCAAAATCAATGTCAAACTGGCCAAAACACTCAATTTTAGTGGGGGTTGAATAATTTTGAACACAACTGTATATAGTTACATAGTTATATAGGCTGAAAAAAGACATGCTTCCATCGGGTTCAGCCTCTCCCACATAACCTACTGCTGTTGATCCAAAAGAAGGCAAAAAACCCAGTCTGAAATATGCAACATACAGGGAAAAAATTCCTTCTTGACCCCAGAATGGCAGTCAGATTTCTCCTTGGATCAAGAAGCTTTTACCCACATATTAACCTTAATATTCTGTGTCTGCTGGAAGTCATCCAGTCGTTTTTTAAAATTCTGTACAGACTCTGACCCATCCACCTCAACAGGCAGAGAATTCCATATCTGTGGCTGTTACACTGAATTGTAGAATTGTTCGGCATAGTTAATACGGGTACTACAGTGTAGAATTGTGGTGCTTTGTAGTTCTGTGCCAAAAGTATTGGGACAACTCAAAAGATTGATAGCAGTGTCTTTTTCATAGTAACCATTGTAGTGTTTGTATTCCTGTACAATGGAAAGCATTTTTAAGGAAATAGCTAAGGTAGAACATACGGCGGGCATTGTTCAAGCTATGCAGGGATCTACTGATCCGTGGTGGCAGGCCCAGAGTTGTGTAGCAGACCTGATAGGTAACAGAAAGTTCCACAAACGGAAAGGAAAGTATGCTCTGATTTTTGCTGCTGGTTGGATAGCTGATAAGTTTCAGGAGTCTTGTAGGCTGAAGCTGAGTTTGGAAGGAGAGATGGAAGATTTAAAAGTGGAAATTGATAAATTGAGAGCTCTTGTCCAGCAGGCAGCTGAAACTAGCACAGAGTATGAATGTACTGTGAGGTCTAATACTGAGCTGTGCAAGGAGAATGAATGTTTGTCTGAAACCTCGACGCATGCACAGGGGGCTGTAAGGGAATTGTCTTGTCCCAGCAGGAGGACAGAAGTTGAACATTGTGCTGTAAGTATGGAGAAGTCTGAGGACTTTGGGTCAGATACTGAAACAGACTCAGGGATGGAGATGGACAATTTGTCTGACCCTGGAGTTGGAAATGTTGGTGCAATGGCAGAGGATACCTCAGGAGAGTCTGTGGTAAAGGGACTCCATTCAGATGGTAGTGTGGGATCTAGTCATGCTGGGATGGTTAGTGTTGTGCAGCAAGGCCGATCACCATGTGCCCAGAGAAGGTTTTGTGCAGGGAGACAAGCTATTCGTTGTTTTGCATGCAGGGGATTTGCACATATTGCGAGGTACTGTGTGGTAACTAATGGCAACAGACACAGAGATTCTAAGTATCCCAGAACCACACCTAGAAGTAAAGCGGTTTATTCAGCAAGGTGGGGTAATGGTCCCAGACATGGATCTTTGCAAAGGCATAGAAGCCAGGGACAGCCAAGGTCATGGATCCAGGAAACAGATTTAAAATCCCAATATGAATGGCTGAAATGTGAAAATGTGAAGCTTAGAGAGGAAAGAGATCGTTTCTGGGAATTCAGCAGAGTTCCTAATTTTGGGTTCCAGAGAAGGGGAAATGAAGAGATGTTATCGAGGTCTTTGTAAACTATTTTACGATTTGTATTTTGCATGAAAAAACGGAAATTTCAAACTTAATTTAAATTGACTTTTTCCTTTAGCTGGAAACCTGTTTGGGGACCTTTTTGTAATGTTAAATCCTGTTTCTATGGTAATATAAAGGTGGCTGGGGACTGGACTGTTTCAGGCATTGATGTCCAGTCCTATACAATTGTGTGTTCCAACGGTTTTTTTTGTTTTGTTTTGTTTTTTTGGTGTTTGCATTGAGTTTTGGTTTTAAGTTAAAAGTTACTTTTTACTGAATCTCAATGTATATAGCAAGACGTCCTGTAACTGAAGTTTTTGGTAGAGAGTGTACTTCAGTTGTGTTTTTTTTGCATGTTATTGTTTTGGGTTTTAGAACCTTGCTGCGTTTTGTATAGTATCGCATTACGGTTGGTTTTGTAGTAGAAAAAGAAAGGATTTGGTTTTAAAACTTTCTTTTTATATTTACTACGTCAAAGCGGATTGTGCAAGCGAGAATAACACGTTTTTATTGGTTTAGAGTTGCTTTGCGCAGCGAGAAGGTCATTTCGGTTTTAAGTTCAGACTGTTAGTTTTTGTTTTGGAGTTTTTTCATTGGGTGACAGTGATTCAGGTGTTGTACTGAGACATCGTACAACTAGGAAATAGACAGCAGAATGCTATCCCCATTTAACAAATGTATACTGAGAGAAGCCACATTTTTCTGTAGAGAAAGAGGATAGACATCGTGCTGTGTGGTTTAGTCTGGCGACGCAGAGTACGGTCGTACAGCGTATACGCTTGTGTATGCATATACTGTGAGGGGTAGAGACATAATTCAGGTCGGGTAATCTGTGGTTGTTGACTAATCATTTGGGGCATAGTTCTGTACCAAACCTGTTGGGACAACAAGCCATAGAGTTACACGTCGCCTCGGTTAGGGTCTCTAGTTGGGACTATAGTGGTATAGTGGTTATAGTCTGACAATTCACCGCAGAAGAAGACACCAGGCGGTTCTCTCCTAAGTTGGTGCAAGGGTTTCCCTGGATGCAGGGGTAAGACGATAAGCCGATTCGAATCGCCATGGGCAATGTGCCGTCCATGCAAGGGAAGGAAAACGAGGCTTCCCACAGTCAGACGGCTGCGCAGCACACGAAATCTAGTTTTGGGGCGAAGGCCATGAAACCCCTTTAAAGAATGACATAGATGGTCCAAGGGTACCGCTTGGGGTATCCCTCTGGAGGGGATATTTGATGCCTAGAGATGGGAGAAATTCATAACTGAGTTTAAACCCAGACTCTGGACGGCAAAGACCTTAGATGTAGCTCAGATGTGGCTTCAGAAGTCTATTAAGGTAAACCGACAGGGTATACAGAAGGCGGTTTCAGTCCGGAAGAACCGCATTATGTACACCTGGCCAGAGGGGATAGCCGCGATTGGTAATCCAATGCTGGAAGCGGAAGAGGCTCTTTCTGGGCTAACTCTGCTAAGGCAGGCTGGATCCACCAACACTGGATCTGTTGTAGTTTCCTCTGATGTTTCTGTTATCACCAATGTAACTAACTCTGGTCTCTCCAGTTTTTTTGTGTTTTTACATTCCAGGGTCAACAACATGGACACGTTTCCCTCAGGGGTCGGTGACTAGTCCCTCGGAATACAGTTGTAAGCTGAAGATCGTGTTAGATTAGTGGGCCCCAATCGATCCAGGGGTGGTATGTAGATAACTTGGTACTTTGATGTCCCACACGGGAGGTTTGTTATCGGCATACGGTATCATTTCCTAACCATCTGGTGCCCACAGGTAATAAGTCTAACAAGGAGAAAGTACAGTTTTGCAAGGAAAAGGTTACCTTTTTAGGACATTGCATCTCTGAGGGTACCCGACATTTAACCACCCCGAGAGGAAAGACATTAAGTGGCTCTAACACCCACTAAACTGACTCTAAGACGATGCACCATTTTGAACCCAGCGTCTCTTCTTCCTGTTATGAAGGAGGAAGAGAAGGGGGGGAGATAATGGTGTGGAGAGAAGGGGGGAGATAATGGTGAAAGAAAAAACGTAAATTTTCCAACTTTTACTAACCATTCTAACCTTCAACTTCTAATCAATTTTCCAACCTAGTAGGGAAACACTTTGAGGACCATCATGATTGCTTTTCCTTGATGAGCTCAAAAAGTCCACCAGGTCCGGGAGTCTCTCCCAGACCCAAACTCAATAACCAGTGTTCATTCTAGTCAACCAGGTGATTGGATCATGCTAAAGAAACATCCGAGGACGGGACTAGAGGCGAGATATCGTGGCCCATTCCAGGTGCTGCAGACGACGCCAACCTCCCTGAAGTTCGAGGGACGAGACAACTGGATCCACGCCGGTCACTGCAAGAAGTTTCTCAACTACGTCAAAGAGTGAAGAGTATCATTTTCTTTATTTGTTTAGTTTAGTTTTTAGCAAGGGAAATGCACCTAAGACTAGCAAGGGCCACAAGGAGACATTTGTAATAGTAACCCTGGCTCCTGCCGTTCGCTTGTTTAAGTTCATGTGCGGTGTTGCAGTGAGGGAGATCACCAAGGAACAACGACAGTAGAGCGTCCAAAGGGGGGGTTTACAAGGGTCAGGTCCACACTGACAGGAGCAGGGCAGAGGCGGAGCTATGACTAGCGATAGTTGGAATTTTTTTAAAGCTTTGGGAAGCGTCGGGGATTTCTTGTTTTCCATTGGATCCTGGCTAAAGGTAATGGGAGTATAAATACTTATGGTGTTTCTGTCTATATTCCTTCAATATGCCAGAGTGAGATGTTCCTGATGTCTAATCGACCGAGTTACCGAAGCCCGAACAGACGAGACGCCCTAAAGACCAACCCATGGACCGGATACAGAGGATTTCAGACCGACCGATGACCGACGCAACCCACCACCTCATGTCCTCCCTCTGAGTCACCTCCCCTAAAGCAGATTCTACGTGTCAAGTTTTGCGTGTCAAGATTTGGTTTTAGACTTGATTTATGATCCACGTGTCAAGATGGACTTTCTGTTGTTTCCATCATCTGTTTGGCTTTTTGCATTCAGGACTTTCCATATACAAGAGGAACTGTTTCTTTCCAAGGAAGATCGAGATTCATCGAGGGACACTGGGGAGCAAATGACAAAGAGGAGGGACTGTTGTGGAAATTTTATTATGTGTACATTATATTCTAGGATGTGTGTGTTTTATAAGTTGTCATCTGTCTCCCTGTGTGAAGATTAAACGGAGAAACGCTCCAGCAGAGTGTACTTGGGTTTAATGCAACCAACGGCAATATCGTCAGTGTGAAAACCTTCTTCTGGGTTTAGAGACGACATAACTGCTTTTAAGACATTTAAGCCTTGTCTGTACACTCGTACCGTGTACTGACAATAACTGGAATGTCTCCGCAGATATGTCTCAAAATCTATAAGAACAAGTAGACTGATCTTCACTAAATACTGATCAAATCTGATCAGTATTGAATGGGGTCCATACTGACAGTGATGGGGGATGGTCGGACAGACATGGCTGACAGACAATGGACATGACTCAGGGATGAGTCATGTACAGGGGGCAGGTCGGTCATCCCAGTCCACTCCCCTGTCCTTTTGATATGTAAATGTAATTACCGGTCTGACTGGTTCCTGTTGTAAAACAAGTTAGCCACTGGGCGTTGTCCTATTGTCTAATAAATTAAGCGGACCAGGGGCTCTTGGGGGCTCTTTGGTCAGATGAACTCCAGCTAAAGCAGCGTGTGTGTGTGTGTGTCTCTCTCTCTGGGCTAAAGAAGGCATCCATTATACAGGGAATGAGGATGCAGAAGACCACAGCAGAGTCTCTGGGTCTCCTTACTGTGCTCGTTCAGGTAAGTATGGCAGGGATAGCAGAGAGCTGCTTGTAAGTGCAGCGGATCAAACTACACAGAAATTAAAAGTAGATTAATTTCTACGACAAGAGTCACGACACTTACCAACCACAACCAGGTCTTGACAAAGCAGCCATTGTTCTGGTAGCCATAAATGTACATGTGTTTGCTGTATTGGAGTGACTGTTGCTTTAAATTGACATCCATTACTAACAATCAGGAGGTGCACTTCAGTCACTTCCTGTTACAGGAGCCATTTTCTGTCAGCAAGTCTGCAGATAAGAACCAGAGATTTAGCTCCACATTTATTTAGTTATAACGTATTTTACCAGGAAGGATACATTTTCAAGTATGTTCTGGGTTGAAGAACATAGAATTGCTACAGTTGTTACAGAAATACAAAGTAATAAAATGCAAGATATTAAAAAACAACACAAACATACAGAATAACAGACAATAATTAAGAAATATATTCACTATGTTACATGTTTACAGGTACATTCTGTATTGAGGTATGTTACTAGAGATCTCTTAAGTGATTTCAGTAGGGATGTGCGTTTCGGGTTTCGGAATTTTCACGAAATTTCCCGATTCGTGTTTTCGGATTCGGCCGATTTTCTGAATCGGATCGGACCCGAAAACTGACAGATCCGAAAAGTTTTCCGAGCCGAAACGAAATATTTTCGGAATTTTCGAATGGACTTGAAATGTGTCAAATCGAAATTTATTTTCGCTCTATTCATGATTTCGGTTCCATTCGTGATTTCGGTTCCATTTCGGTAATTCTGGACATCGTATATTTAACTATTATCGGTTATATCGCTGATTCTGTAAATTTTGTATTTGTAAATGCGTATCACTTGTTTTTGTTTCCAATGATCCGATAATTCTGTCGATACGATAATTCCTTCGTAATCGGGTCGGATCCGATTCGTCCGCGGGTCTCGCAGTCTCTCGTTCAATACATCCTCAGCAGCTGCTGAATTGTTGCAGCGCAGCAATTCAGTTTGCTGCAGCAGTGTCATTATTGAACGCTTTAGATGCAAATTTCAAAACAAAATGGCCGATTTCTGTTGTTTCTGCAATATCCACAGTTTTATTAGCAGAAACTGAAAGTGAAACTGAGGCTGAGGCCTTCTATAAAATAACTAAAAGCAGTCACACAATGCGTTTTGTACGCACACAACACAAATAATAGTTTTTATTGAATAAACGTAATGTTTACTTCTGAAAAAAATATATAATTGAACGGTAATATATGTCTATGTGCAGGGGAAATAATAAATATTTTGTGACTTTAGAACTATGAGATGGGAGTAGTGGTGGGTCAAGCTGGTAGTGCTAGTGGGTAGTGGAGGGGTGTCGCAATACTTTCGGCAATATATTGTATAGATATACCATTTTTTCCAGTCTGCATTATTTACGTGTTATTTTTTGGATTTGGCAGAAGACAGGAAGAAGGCAGCATCTGCCCCGGCGGGCACCAGTGCCCCAGTGGAGGAGGAGGAGGAGCCACGGGCGACCACCAGCGCTGGTATATACTGTTTTATTTTGCAACTACTTTTGGTCAAAAACAGAAACATTTTTTGTTTACTGTATTTTAATTTAATTTTTTTATGTATAGCACAAGAGGAGCAGGAGGAAGAGGAGGAGCAGGAGGAGGAAGAGGAGGAGCAGGGCGATGGAGAGAGGGAGCCGGAGCCGCAGCAGGAGGCCGCGAGTCCAGGTTTTTTTTTTACTGTTGTATTTTGCATCGACTTTTGTTCAAAAATAAATCAGTTTTGTTGTTTACTGTATTTGTTATTTCTTTAATTTCTTAGATATAGCACCGGAAGAGATGCTGACGGAGGTGGTGGAGGAGGAGGAGTCAGAGGAGGAGTCAGAGCCTCAGGAGGCCGCCAGCACTGGTATATACTACAGTTATAGTTTTTCAAGACTTTCAGTCAAAAATAGAAACCTGCTTTACTTACTGTATTTTCCTTCTTTCATTTATTGGATATATAGAAGGAGAAGCCAGACTGGACACATCCAGCATTAGGATGATAAATAGGATGGCGATCGGAGAGCTACGCCTGGCTGTCACTAACATCGATGCTATACAGGAGTTGCTCCAGGAGTTGCGGGAGCATATTAGCAATGCCGCGGACATCCTGGAGTGGAAGTGAGACCAGCCTCCTCCCCTATGTTTGTTTGTGCCCCAGTTGGGCAGTTTGCCATCCTTGGCATGCCATGTTGTAAATAAATTTTATATTTTTTCTATATTTTCCTGTTTGTGTGCGTTGCTTTTCCTTACTTAATAAGTTAATATGTATTGCTTGGTTTCCACACTGTTAAAATTATATGTACATAAATTTATTGACATTTCTATGGACCCTTTGTCATAAATTTGTCAACATATTTGTGGCCATGAATGTGACTGTGCACATTCTACACTTCCTGCCTGGCCAAAATATGTCACACACTAACACAACCTTGTTGTACTGCCTTGAGATTTGATTACCGATGTGGCATGGTTTTGTTAAGCTTAGGCGATGTCACAACAACACGGATTTTTGTCCACAGTCACATTCATTGTATAACCAAGAATTTATCAAAAAATATTGATGGCAGCACTTCGTGAAGTCTTCTCCGACACAACCCATAGATCCTCAGGTCTAGTTTATTTGTCCCTGTTTGCAGCTTCACGCGACACCTCCTCCCAGCTATGAGCTCTCTCTCTCCCACCGCTGCCCGCTAAGACGCTGCCCGCCAACATGGTCACGTCTTTGCAGGAAGACAACAGCGTGGGGGAACGGCAGCTGCCGACAGTCCCAAGACCTCGTCACAATGACGTCAGTTCTGGAGTTAACCCCTAACTGCGACCAATGGTGGAGATAGGGGGTTCATTGGAACCCCCTATCTCCCGATCCGCGGCAGCTATCGGTTGGTTAATGTTTGGATCGACCAGAGCATGGCCTTTCCAACAATACCAAACATGACAATGTTAAAAATTATAAAAAATTTAAATATAAAAAAAATACAGGTTTTTTGTTTTGTTTTGTTAATGCAGCAATATTGTTGCCATTTCAATTATAATGTGAACAATGATGCTGCACTAAGGATTTTTGTATGGGGTGCGTTTGTTAAAAATAGTGTAATTTTCACCCAAAAAATATAACAAGTCCCCATTTCAATTTTTTTTAACAAACGCAACTCATAATATATAACCGCAAACACTCGCATGTTAAAATGTGAAAAAAACACTTTACACCTTGTAAAACAAACATTGAAAATTCTAATTTTATTGCATTTTTTGTTATAATATACAGACAGGACATGACGCATACATATGATAATGATATATTATGAATCATCTGCCGAGTCTGCCGGAAAGAACGATATATAACTATTGTCTGGGTCATATTATAAAATAAGGCTTCAAAAAAACGCGTTTAAACAAGAGGAGCGAAACTGTTAAAAATTAGCTCAGCAGCAGACCGCACACAGGCGTGAAGGGAAGCCGTGAAATGCCTCAGCAGCGAAAGGGTTAATTTTTTTTGTCTGTTTTAAATCATTTTTTTTTTTTTTTTTCGTTTCAGATCATTTTGATCAACTATTTTTCCGTTTAAAAATAAAAACCAGAACAAAAAGGTTTTAAAAGTCAGACCATTCGGGTCAGTTTAGCTTTTTTTTTAATCGTTTTGTTCTTTTTTTTTGTTCCTTGGCTTTCATACCATTTTTCTAATATGAATATACATTTCACAACTTTATTTAATCACAAGAAAAAAAGGATCTTTATTTAATAAAAAAAAAACACGATAGAATCGCCAGAATTATCGTATCGACAGAATGAATTCTCGGATCCGAAAAACAAACCAAAAATTTATTATAAAAAAAATATATAAAGTATAAAAAAGTAAACCATAGTAGTTTACGTCAAAACGAATAGAGTTAGACACTTTGAAACGAGGAGAACAGACGTTCCGAAAAAAACGAAAATTTCCGACATCACGAAAAGTCGATACGAAAAATGGTTGATATTCCAAAATAAAAATGTACACGAAAAACGAGTCGAACCGAATCGAAACAGAAATCGGTCGAAACGAGCCGAATCGAAAATTTTAAACATCCGAACAAATCGAACCGAAAAAAAAAACCGTGCACAAGCCTAGATTTCAGCCTGGGGAAGATTTGTTGGCATCTGGGAGGTTATTCCATAATTGTGGCGCTCTGTAGGAAAATGAGGATCAAGCCACTTTCTTTTTGTATTATGGTACTGCAAGTAAGGTGCTGGTCCTGGATCAGAGGTTATAGGTGTTTGGTCTGAACGACTCTCCTTTCCCATCTCCATTCTCCACGTGTCCCCCCATCTCCGTTACCTGTCAGGATTTGCTGTACCCAGGCATTGATGATCACACGCTTGTGCAAAATGAGACACAAACACAACTTGCTATGTCCTTCAAACTGAAAATGTATTCATCAACAGTCAGGAGTATATATGCCTTTACATACAAAATGGAGGAGCTGATGTGATAACCAATCAGAGACTTCCACGTGTACACGATGTCACAGAGAAACAGGTTATAAGGAATTTGCCTCAGGGTATTGCCGGGTGGGGTCTCCCATACAGCAGAGCAGGATTTCACAGGCACAAGGGGGGGTTGGGACAGATGGACTGAGGACAATTGGGAAAGAGGCAAGCAATGATTTGAAGATTTCAATTACTTATAATTTTGGATATAAAATCCCTTACAATAGGATGAGGGAACTGCTGGGGAAAGCAGTCTATTCAGGTAGGGTTGTAGCTTTCCAGAAAAGCTCTTAAACACCAGGGGTCATATTACATACTTGGTGCTAACTTAACCAGAGCTGTTGTAAACTTCCCAAAACCATTATAGCCTATGGAGGTTTTAAGTTTACAACTGTTCTGGTTAAGTTAGCACCAACTATGTAATATAGCCCTAGGTTGGAAAGGTGAAGGGTGCATCTAGATTACAACAACGGCCAGTTTAGCTCTTTTAACATGTCACAGTGGTGGGTCATGTAGTTACATTGTAGCACAAAGCGGCAGAATGAGTTATACAATGTAGTAAGTTTATGAAGATGCGTTTGCGGGGTAGCTGCATACACTACATCTACGTATTCAATAGCCGGCATAAGCATTTGTTGTACAATCTGCTTTCTTACCGTGATGCTCAGGCAGGATTTGTTTCTGTAGTGTACAGAGCACCTAGTTTGGGGTAAAGTTTAGATGAAGATGAAGTTTAGATTTCTTTTTATACAGGTCTTGAAATGATAAGTCTGTGAGTAAGACCATCACTGATTTTAAGTTAATAGTACATGTTTTCAGCAACTCAAGTACTTTTCAACGTTAATTTAATAGTATTTGCCTGTATTATGTTACCGGACTTCATTCTCTGTTTATCAATGTTAGCAGTAAGGTAGCATCCTTAATATAAGCCAATTATATTCTAATATATATTTTCACAATTCTGTGTTTTTGCAGTTTTACAAAAAAAATTCAGCATAGATTTCAACTGGTAACCTTGCAAGTGATCAGGGGGCAGGGCAAGGCGCGGAGCGATGACGTGGAGCCACCGGGACCTTTAAATCAGGAGCGCGCGCTGTACACCTTGCCGTGGAGTTTCATTCCCGCATCGCTAGCTTACCAAATCCGTTTGTATACTTGTTACTGACCCTGCTTGTTCTGAGGACCCGATCTGTTGCCGACTTTGCCTGCCATTTGACTATTCTCTCTGTGTACTCCCTGCCTGTTCTGTTTGCCTCCTGTTGCTACTGGTGTGCGCCGATTCTCACCATATACAGTAGCGCAGTACTGGTGCCTAAACGTTGTTGACCCGGTTTTGTTATAATGACTACTCTCGCTCTGGGACCCTGTCTGTTATATCTGCTGCTTGTTACTGTTGGTGTGTGCTTTAGATTCTGCCACATATAGTAGCGCAGTACAAGTGCCTAAACGTTGCTGACCCGGTTTTGTTATAACAACTACTCTCGCTCTGTGCCCCTGTCTGGTATATTCCGCTGCTTGTTACTGCTGGTCCGCTTCCATCCTGCCATACACTATAGCGCAGTATAAACGTATATTGATCTCAGTCTGTGGTGTATATTGCTGGTGCTGTCTCCCTGGCCTGTGTGGCTGCTAGAGGTTAGGTTTAGTGGTCCCGACCATCCTAAGGATCGGAGGGTTAGAGGTCTGTTACCAGGGATCCTACCAGGTCTGTCCTGGGGAATCGTTACAAATATGCGTTGAACACCGCAGCAAACGTTAATGCTTACGCAAGTGAGCATTAAAGTTTGCGTTAAGATCAGAATTTTTCCCACTCGTTGTTGCTCAAACATTTCCCATTGGCTTCAAATCGCGTTTAAACATGAGCAAAATTAGCTCAGCACACAGCGGTGAAATGGCTCAGCACTCAGCAGTGAAAGGGTTAAAACCCTTTTTTCCCCATTGTTTCCTGTCCCTCAGGGCAGTACCCTGACCCCCATACACCTTTTATGACCAATATCTTGCATATATGCCCTCTGGATGGGACCTTAATTTAAACTTTTGAGACCCATTGACTTGCATTGTGTTCACGTTCGAATTCAAACTTTTTCAAATGTTCAAGTTCGAATGCGAACCGAACATGGGGGTGTTCGGCCCATCCCTAATCAGCAGTCATGGAGGTTAGGGAGAACTGAATATGGGAGTAGCTAGGAAACAGGAGAAACAAGGAAAAGCAAGATGAGAATATAATACTAGAGAGGCAGAGAAGCAATAGACACAGGGGGAAACAAATAGCACATAAGGAGGCAGACACAGGATAAACAATAATCCTACAATAACCATCACCTGCCGTTAAGGGCTGCACTGCAGTCAAACTCACCTGCTCCGCGTTCCCCCGCTGTCTTCTCCGTCTGCCGCTTTTTTTTTCCAGCAGCCTGAGCCTACGCAATTTGCATAGCAGGACGCTACGCAAATCGAATAGGCTGCCAAGAAGTGGGCAGTGCGGCGCATCTGTTCAATGAACAGACGACCGAGCACTGCCCACTTCCTGAATTTTGCTCTCCAGTGCCTCCGAGGCCCTGGGAGAGCAATGGAATAGCTTGGACCAATAGGAAAGCACTATTGGCCCAATCCATTCAAAAAACACTTGCATAGGAGGCATGCCTCCAATGCATTGATTGGCGCGGGACAGTCATGTGACTGTCCTGTCACTCCATCAGTGGGCACAGGGGTGTGGAATCAGTGTCACACGAGGCTGCCTGAAGATGAAGAGATCGTGGGGAGCACAGAAAGCTGCCAGATCGTGGGGACACTGAAAGCTGCCAGATCGTGGTAAGCACTGAAAGCTGCCAGATCGTGGTAAGCACTGAAAGCTGCCAGATCCATCCTAATTCAGAACCCCAAGCCCAAAGCATCCTAATACAGAACCACCTGCCCAAAGCATCCTAATTACAGAATCACCTGCCCAAAGCAGCCTAATACAGAACCACCAGCCAAAGCATCCTAACACAGAACCATCAGCCCAAAGCATCTTAATATAGAACCACCAGCCCAAAGCATCCTAATACAGAACCACCTGCCCAAAGCATCCTAATACAGGAGCAGTGCCCTGACCTTTGATACAATGATCCTGGGGAGCACTGAGAGCAGCCAGATCCTGGGGAGCACTGAGAGCAGCCAGATCCTGGGGAGCACTCCTGGGGAGCACTGAGAGCAGCCAGTTCCTGGAGAGCACTGAGAACAGCCAGTTCCTGGGGAGCACTGAGAACAGCCCGTTCCTGGGGAGCATTGAGAACAGCCAGTTCCTGGGGAGCACTGAGAACAGACAGTTCCTGGGGAGCACTGAACAGCCAGATCCTGGGGAGCACTGAACAGTCAGATCCTGGGGAGCACTGAACAGCCAGATCCTGGGGAATACTGAGAGCAGCCCGATTCTGGGGAGCACTGAAAGCAGCCAGATCTTGGAGAGCACTGACAGCAGCCAGATCCTGGGGAGCACTGAACAGCCAGTTTCTGGGGAATACTGAGAGCAGACAGATTCTGGGGAGCACTGAAAGCAGCCAGATCTTGGGGAGCACTGACAGCAGCCAAATCCTGGGGAGCACTGAACCTGAACCTATGTAGCCTGTGTATATCTGGCTCTGATACTAGCCAGTGCCTCACCAGCCACTGACCTCACCGCATGTCACTGATATATGGCAAAGGTATCAGACAAAGAATAAGCAATAGATTGGTCATTAGCGCAATGCAGGGGTCTAGGCAAGGCGGCGGGCAGAGTGGTCAAAGTTCAAGTAAAGGGGTCTGGCACACGAGGGATCCAAGTGGAGGTACAGGGAGCAACAGAGGATACCTGTAGGTAGGTTGTAATGTCCAGATATGGTACTGCGATGAAAATACAAGGAAAGTCTATGGAAGTCAGGCAGGGTTTCAGGAGACAGGTCTGCTTAGGTTCACAGTCAGGAACTTCAATGTGGAAGCAAGGCCTTCAGGGTTTAGCTTCCTTTTAAGTAGGCCTCATTAAAGCAAAGAGAGTTCAGCTGAGGCTCCAGGGCTTGAGTGCTAGGGGTGTTTCAAGTAGACATCCAGGAACCTGCATATTACATATGCTGGAATATAACGTATATGCTGGAATATAATATATGCTGGCTAAAGCCAGGGGTCTGAGCATATCCATCCTGACAATTAGTTAAATTGTGTTTGTCTATTGATTTTTTAATCAAACAACATTTTATGGTCACTCAATACAGAAATCGAGGAATTTCCAAATTCAGAGTTTTTCTTGCAATTGCTCTTGTTTAAACAATTGGAGGTTTGATCCATACCACCCTAACATCATCTGTACTAGTAGTTGCCTGCTACTGCTATTTTAATCTTTTATATAATATAATTTGCTGACATCATATTGCTGAAAATGTAAATATAAAAAGTAAAATGTATGCAAAGGGGGAAAAATGTTTCACCTGCGCAAATATGTGGATCTGAAAAAGTGTTCCTTTTATTGGAAAAAAACAATACTAACATGAACCAATCATACTGTAAAATTTCTTGGATATTTGCTTAAAGATTATGTGATATATATAGTTTATATTTTTATTTTTCAAAATCTTTGGAGGCAGATTACGCCAGATGGTGGAACCAAAACTGGCATATCCATATGAATTAGGGAGGCCAGAAGTCCCTTTGAGGGTCTTCATAATAGATTTATTTATTTTATTTATTTATTTATAAACTATTTTACCAGGAAGGATACATTGAGATTTCTCTCGCTTTCAAGTACAGTTGTGTTCAAAATTATTCAACCCCCACTGAAATTGAGTGTTTTGGCCAGTTTGACATTGATTTTGATCATTCAGTCATCTTGCTTACAATTAAATCAAAGAGGCACGTGTAGGTCAGACAAATATAACATAACCACAAATGTCTTTTCTGTGCTCACATCATTATCAGTTTTATTCAACCCCCAAGTGACATTCAATCTTAGTACTTAGTACAACATCCTTTTACAGTTATAACAGCTTTTAAACGTGAAGCATAGCTTGACACAAGTGTCTTGCAGCGATCTACGGGTATCTTCGCCCATTCGTCATGGGCAAAAGCCTCCAATTCAGTCACATTCTTAGGCTTGCGCACTGCAACTGCTTTCTTTAAGTCCCACCAGAGGTTCTCAATCGGATTTAAGTCAGGTGACTGCGATGGCCACTCCAAAATGTTCCAGCCTTTAATCTGCAACCATGCTCTAGTGGACTTGGAGGTATGCTTGGGATCATTGTCCTGTTGAAAGGTCCAACGTCTCCCAAGCCTCAGGTTTGTGACGGACTGCATCACATTGTCATCCAATATCTCCTGGTACTGAAGAGAATTCATGGTACCTTGCACACGCTGAAGCTTCCCTGTACCTGCAGAAGCAAAACAGCCCCAAAGCATGATTGACCCCCCGCCATGCTTCACAGTAGGCAAGGTGTTCTTTTCTTCATAGGCCTTGTTCTTCCTCCTCCAAACATAACGTTGATCCATGGGCCCAAACAGTTCTAATTTTGTTTCATCAGTCCACAGAACACTATCCCAAAACTTCTGTGGTTTGTCCACATGACTTTTGGCATACTGCAGTCGACTCTTCTTATTCTTTGGAGACAGCAAGGGGGTGCGCCTGGGAGTTCTGGGATGGAGGCCTTCATTACGCAGTGTGCGCCGTATTGTCTGAGCTGAAACTTCAGTACCCACATCTGACAAATCTTTTCTCAGTTCCTCAGCAGTCACACGGGGACTTTTCTCCACTCTACGCTTCAGGTAGCGCACAGCAGTCGAAGTCAGCATCTTCTTTCTGCCACGACCAGGTAGCATTTCAACAGTGCCCTTTGCCTTGAATTTGCGAATGATGCTTCCTATGGTTTCTCTTGGTATGTTTAACATCTTTGCAATCTTCTTATAGCCATTGCCCTTCCTGTGAAGAGTAATCACCTCTTCTCTTGTCTTCCTGGACCATTCTCTTGACTTCACCATGTTTGTAACCACACCAGTAAATGTCTAGAAGGAGCTGAGTATCACAGTCATTTTAAAGCTGCCTAATTGGTGCTTATTATGCTTTATTGCTGCTCCGTGACATCCACAGGTGTTTTCAATACCTGATTGAAAACACTTGAATGAACCTCTGTTCTTCAGAGTGGTAGTCTTTAAGGGGTTGAATAATTGTGTCAATGAAGAATTCACAAAAGAAACATTTACTACTGTATTACAAAACCAATTGATGTCATTTTAGTTGCATATGGTTCTTTAAAAAGTCCTTGTAGGATTTCATTCTGAATACAATTACAAATGTACACTAAATTCCCTAAAACCCTTTACAGCATTGGGGGTTGAATAATTTTGAACACAACTGTATGTCCTGAGTTAAAAAACATTGTACTTCTGTAACAACAGTAACAATTCAAAGTAATAATATATGGCGTTCGAACCATACGAAGATTCAAACCTTCATTTTCAACATGAGAAGGAGGAATGGAAAGTCTGAGTGAAAACCTTGCAAAACCTCCAGGTATTCATAAACAATTGCCTGTGATATATCATGCAAGCCTGGTGGCCACAAAAATGGATCTTCAATATGGAGCTACTCCAGCGACACCAAATGCCGCTGGCAGCAGACATCCTAGAGCGTAAGTGGAGATAAAGTAGACATGCCTTACAAAAGGTCAAAATAAGATCCGTAGACAAGTTCTCAATTGGATTCCCTCAAAGACAATGTAGGAAAGGCAGACCCAGAGGCTCCTGGCAATGGAAACTTCACAACAAGATGATGGCGGTTGACAAAAACCTGACCTGGCTGCAAATCAAAAGCAGTGATCCATCAATGGTGGACGTTTTGCACTATAGCCCTATGCTCCCGATGAGCAGGACATAAAAGTGAGCAAAATGAAATGCCAATATTTCTCAATTATGATCCTATATCCCTATAAAACAGTGTTTCCCAAACCTGTCTTCAGAACCCTCAACCAGGCAAGATTTTGCAGATCACCTTGTGGAAATGCAGACTGAATTCTGTAATCACTGAGCAGCAAATTATCCCAGGACATACTTGAAAACGAGAGAAATCTCAATGTATCCTTCCTGGTAAAATACTTTATGAATAAATAAATATCACATGTGCTGTGTTACAGATATCTGCAAAACCTGTCGTGTCAGCGGGTCCTGAGGACAGGTTTGGGAAACTCTGCTATAAAGTATATAAAACAGAAATATCCATTATCAGAGTAAGCAAAATGTTAAAGGGACACTGTACACAGTGTGAGAGCTTATCTGAGTGGTCACACTGCTGTGAACTCCCTGCTCCCTCTTTCCCCAATGCGGGGGGGGGGAGGCTCAGTGGACTGATTCAGCTATCCAAATGAAGGGGCTTGCCCATTAAATTCCTACCCGGCCCTCAGCTCAGGTTTCCTGGGCTTGGAGTACTTAAGACACCAACCTCTTCCAAATGATATCAAAGCCTTCCTACATTGAGAGCCAAAGGATTGGCTGGAGCACCCAGCTCCCCTTCGGTCTCTTGACATGCTGAGCTGGAAAATGTCATATCCTGCAAAGATCAGAGGGAGCACATAGCTGAATTTAAGGTACAGGTGAAACTCAGAAAATTTGAATATTGTGCAAAAGTTCATTTAATTCAGTAATGCAACTTACTGAATGCACGCTATGCACGATGACGCCAGTCATCAGGGGGAGATCCCGGAAGCTTGGCCGACATCCAAGTTGTCGGCCAGCTTCGGGAAAGGATCGCTGGCGCTTTTTGGCGCCGAATAGCGATCCGGTCCCCAAGGGGTTAAAGTCAGGCACCGTTTGGAAGGGCAGGCTGTGCCCTTCCAAACCGTGCCTGACTTTGATCACTGGCTTGAACTGAAGGGGAGGGAGAGAGGTCCAAAGGACTTCAGCCCCTCCCTTTCAGGCACCTCCTCCGCAATCGCGGGGGGGCGCCTGCAATAGATGTCATTGCACCGCCGCAATGACATCTATTGGTGCCCGCGGTGGTCCCGGATGCTGGGCTGACATTAAGGAATGTCAGCCCGCACCGGGGGGGGGGGCACAGCTATCGGCCGGAATCCAACCGATCGCTGGCTGCAAAGGGAGGACGCGCTCTGCCAACGCTACCTGCGGGTGGACGCGCTGAGCGTGTCTTACGCAGCAAAGCGGTTAAAGGTTCAGGAACCCTTTGCAGGTGTTATGGCTTAATTAGCTGATTAGAGTGGGACTCTTTGAGCCTAGAATATTGCACCTTTTCACAATATAATAATTTTCTGAGATTGTGGATTTGGGGTTTTCATGAGCTGTAAGACATAATCATCACAATTATGACAAATCACGGCTTGAACTATCTTGCTTTGTATGTAAGGAGTCTCATATATTAGTTTCACCTTTTAAGTTGCATTACTGAAATAAATGAACTTTTGCACGATATTCAAATTTTTCGAGTTCCACCTGTAGTTTGTAAAGGAAGTAAAAATGAGTGCAGCGCTCACTCCCGGTGGAGCCGCTGAAATTGAACCTAGGGTCAGTCTCCCCGCACTAGGGAATAAATATACTCCAGCACCGTCGTGGATTTTATAAATTATATAGTTTACTAGAATAAATGGCATATAATGAATAACACGGTATACGTAGATATATTTACAGTACTTCGTAATGCGGGAAACGCGCAGCGGAAAAGAAATACAAGGCTTCGTAATTCGAGAAACGCGCAGCGGAAAAGAAATACAAGGCTTCGTAATTCGAGAAACGCGCAGCGGAAAAGAAGGAAAAATATATCTGTAACCCCCTTTGTGGTTGGGGAGTGAGTCCCGTACAGGTTATGTCCCAAGGATGTAGGTGTGTGTGTGTGTGATGGTACCCGGGTACAATATTCAACTGGCCAGTGAGTTATTTATGAGGTATCTTCGACTAGTCAAGTTGGGGCCCTGTGGGTTTTGAAACAAACAGCAGCGTGCTTTCTATTTTCACAATGGCCTGGAAGGCCTCTCACCCATCCGCCCGATACTTGGTGCTCTGCTCGACCCAGGACGTCTCTCCGCTCGATTTTGACTGGGATTTTATGGGTTACCGGATCCGCTGTCTTGCTTTTCTGTAGCTGCCGCAAGATGTCCAGCTCACCGCCTGCACTCCCTGTCCGATCGATCTGTGGTGCTCCTAACTCGGGGTCTTCCAGCTCACTCGATATCAGCGTGGGTATTCTGGTGAATCACTGGGTCTTCCTCTTGTAAGGCTGAATAACCCGGTCTTTATCTCTGTCAGGCCCCAGCTGCGCTCCGGCCTGGTCACTGTCACGTTCTGCAGCACTGTGTCTTGCTTCTCTCACTCCCTGGCGCGCTCTGCCAGCTCTCTCCATGAGGCTCAGGATGTCAGCGTCTGTGTCCCACCCACTTCCTGTGTCCGCCCGCAAAGCATGCCGGGAAATGTAGTCCCAATGTTCAGCGTCTCACATTGTGCTTGTCTCCCTCCGGTGGCCAAAAACAAGTACTACACGGCAGGGGATTTAAACCAGCGCTACATGAGCATGGAGCATGCAGTGAGTCAGGAGTTGTTCCTGGTCAACCCTTCTGTTTCCTACCCCTTCTTATTTTAACACCATAATATCCCTTTAAACACACATAGAAAGGGGGGAAACACCAAAGAGTGGCATGAGACACAGGTTCCAATGACTTTTCTTCCAAAAACATCCAGTGACAACTGGCAATGTAAAATGGCAAATAGTGCCACTGTCAAGATAGCATCTATAACATAATACAGTAAGGCTTGGCGTGTCCGTCGCCAAGCCTCTTCTGCGCATGCGCTCGCAACCTGGCATGCGCGATGAAAAAAACGCCGGCATGTGCGAGCGAGAGGGAAGCAGAGCCATTGGAGAGGCGTGCACAGATCGCCTCTCCCTCTCTCACCTCCTAACAGCTCCGTGTCCACCGCGGGATTAGAAGATAAGACATATGTCCAGCCCGCAGAGCTTCTACCGGGGACAGACACACACGGTCAGTAGAGAGTTGCACCCCGCCCCCAGGGACTACAACTCCCAGCATCCCAGACCGCACGCCCTTACCTCTTCTCCCTCTCGGCTGTCATGCTGGCGGCACCGGCGGAATGTGCCCAACTAGAATGTATGGGGAGCGGGGCAGCCACTCCGAGGGATCTATACGGCTCGGGTCCCGGTGCTGGCCGTACAGTCTCAGGTCACTGCTGAAGATTGCACAGCCGCTCAGGGCTCTCCAGGGCGGGCGGTGGGTCGGATGGGCAGGGAGCGCTCTTCCCGGGCGGCTGGCGGAGCTCCGGGTCTGCTGAGCCGGTAAAGCAGCAGGATAGACTGCTTCACTTGCCAGTGTCGCCATTGGTGGCAGGTAGCCCCTCACAGGACACCTCACCACGCCCCTTCCCACCCAAAGCCTGATTGGATATTATCAGGGACAGCATTGAGGATCAAATATAACCTGTATGAGACGGTGTGTGACCTGTGTGATAGTGTGTGTGCCCTGTGTGACTGTGTGTGTGCCCTGCGTGACTGTGTGTGTGCCGTGTGTGTGTGCATGACAGTGTGTGTGACAGTGTGCTTGTAACATTGTGTGTGCCCTGTGTGTGTATGTCAGTGTGTGTGCCCTGTGTGACAGTGTGTGTTACAGTGTGTGTGTGCCCTGTGTGTGTGTGTGCGCAACAGTGTGTGTGCCCTGTGTGACAGTGTGTGTATGCCCTGTGTGACAGTGTGTGTGACAGTGTGTGTATGCCCTGTGTGACAGTGTGTGTGACAGTGTGTGTGTGCCCTGTGTGACAGTGTGTGTGTGACAGTGTCCAAGAGGGGTTCTGTTCCCATCAGCTTACAATCTAAAAAGGAAAAGAGTTGCCTGTTCCCTTGAGCTTGCAATCTAAGAGGGAAGAGGAGCCCGCTCCCAAGAGCTTACAATTTTAGGCCCATGTCAGACGAGCGCAGTGATCACGTCCGTGTCGCCGCGCAGTTTAAACGTCTGTCGTAGCATAGAATCATGATCAATAGACCCACACACGAAGTACGTGCGCACCAAAGTGCGCACGCACGTGGCACCAGACGCAATTTAGGCAAGAGCGTAAAACCGCTAGGACGGACAAGCAGAGTGCGCCATGTCCGCATAGCGTTCTGTGTGTGAGACGCAGCGCATTTTCGACATCCAGCACCTTGACGCACAAAACGGCTTTTCATATCCTTTTCAAATTTTTATCATTTTTCAAATTACATTTGGTTTCTCCTGTCAGCTTACAATCTAAAAGAGAAAAGAGGAGCCGCTCCCGTGAGTTTACAATCTAAAAGGGAAAAGAGGAGTCCGCTCCCGTGAGTTTACAATCTAAAAGGGAAAAGAGGAGTCCGCTCCCGTGAGCTTACAATCTAAAAGGGAAAAGAGGAGTCCGCTCCCGTGAGTTTACAATCTAAAAGGGAAAAGAGGAGTCCGCTCCCATGAGCTTACAATCTAAAAGGGAAAAGAGGACTCCGCTCCCGTGATCCTACAATCTAAAAGGGAAAAGAGGAGTCCGCTCCCGTGAGTTTACAATCTAAAAGGGAAAAGAGGAGTCCGCTCCCATGAGCTTACAATCTAAAAGGGAAAAGAGGAGTCCACTCCCGTGATCCTACATTCTAAAAGGGAAAAGAGGAGTCCGCTCCCGTGAGCTTACAATCTAAAAGGGAAAAGAGGAGTCCGCTCCGTGAGCTTACAATCTAAGAGGGGAAAGAGGAACCTGCTCTAATATATAAATGCATTTGTAATGCACTGTCAGCTGTGCGTGCACCCATCACAGCTGCTTACTCGGTCCTCCCGTTGCGGACGGGACAGCGATGGATGCGTTACTCTTCGATAGGACATTGAAAAGCAAATATGTGGACACAGATTCTGAGCTGGCAACAACAACAACAGACTGCCCTCTGGGCAGGCTTAGCAACTAGTAAATACATAAAGAATTTAACTCAAATTCATTATCTTATAGAAGGACATATCAATGGATGAAAAGCACTGGCCTGCTCACTTTTCTATACTTTATTTTTCTATACTTTATTTCACTTTAAATTATAGGAAAAGTTTCAAACATGGCTTTTATTAAGAGGTCTATTGATTTCTTGCAAACCATAGTAACTACAAAAGAAGACCCTGAGGCTTTGTAATTGGTTATGCAATTCAGAATAATCTGAATACTGCAACCTGACCAAGATAAGGATTTACTTTGATTTACTTATGTTTTGTAAACAATTTTATCTTCTTGAATTCTGCAGGTGGCGTTTTTACCTTATTGTATATTTTTATGCTTTCGTTGATTTTCGTCTTATTCCACATTTTGCTCAATTACATCATCATTGCAACACTTGTTAAATATGTCAAAAATTATTATTTAACTTTATTTGCGTGCACATTCTTAAAGCAGTCTGCATATAGCTTTTAATTTTAGCATGAGTGGTTACAGTTTCTTTGTTCGACTACACCCTTCCTATACACCCAAAACATTTGAAAAATGTTTTGACACGCACAATAGTTTTGTTTTTATAGTTCTTTTGTGCAGACTTCATTCTTTTGTGATAAACTCATTGAAAGGAACAATTTATCTCCTGAGGCTACATACTAATTGAAGGAAGAGCAGGAACAGTTTTGCGCAGATCACACCTTAGAGGACAATTGACGTGCGAGCAACCTTTCTGTGCAAAAAGACTCATAAAAATGATATTTGCACCAATCAAAGCTAACCACAAAAATGTATTACATCACATGCTTTTTTAAGGTGGCTTTATTTATTGTGACTCGCCTTCTAGCTATTAAATAATTTTTGGACGAGATACGTGCCAAGAACCCTTTACACAATACCAAACAAGGCAAATGCATTACTGTTGTTGAAGATAGATGAAAAATAACACTATAATAACACTATCAGGTCTATTCAAAAAAAGGTGAAATTCAGGAGAATGACTGGAGAAGTGAAAATTCAAAAAAAAAAAAAAAGAATCAGATACTCACCTCCTATCCTGCGGCGAGGACCGCGGCTCTGTCCACCTCCTCCGTCCGGTGGGAGCAGGGAAAGACTGGGGGAAAAAGTCCCAAGACTCTCCCTGCGTATCACTACGCTGACCGGCTGGATCTCGTGAGGCGAGATCCGGCAGGTCATGTGACAGCCGGCGTCTGGCTCAATGGAGTCCTATGGACTCCATAGAGTAGATGCTCGTGGCTGCGCTCAGCTTTGCCTCGAGCATCCAAGGGCGTAGCGCGTAGTAACAATGCAGGCAGCTTTTTAAGCGCCTGCATTGTAATTCCACGCTAAAACGGGGGCGGTAGAGAGAAAACTGTGGGCGCAGTTTTTTTCCGGCCGCCCCTGTTTCAGCGTGGAGATTGTAATGTGGCCCTTTATGTGTACAATAAAAACAGGAACGAAAGAAAACACAAACTTGCAAAACCTTTCAGAAAATAACAGCGAGTAAATAAGAAACAATAAAGTGAAGCATCACATCTGTGCAAAACCGCAAGATAATTAAATAAATGAACGTGCAAACTTGCAAACCTGTTGCACGCAGTTCTAAAATGTTAAAAAACACAAACTTGCCGAAAAAGAAATGGGCAAAACTTGCAAACCTGTCTAAACACAGTACTAAATGTGCAAAATTGTATAAATGTGATATAAATTGTGGGAGTGCACAAAGGTAACGGATAATACAGCACTTTTGTGTACAGTAGAACAGAAATGTAAGAAAATACAGATTTACAAACCTGTCAGAAAATAGCGGCGAGTAAATATGAAGCAAGCAATCAAGTGAAGCATCAAATACGTGCAAAACCGCAAGATAAATAAATGTGCAAACTTGCAAACCTGTAGAAAGCAATTCTAAAATTTGTGAGCACACAAACTCGCAGAAAAAGAGAAATGTGCAAACTTGCAAACCTCTCCAACACAGTACTAAACGTCCAAAATTGCAAATGTGTTTAAACACAGTCTTTAGGATAAATTATTTCTGGATGTGCTTAAAATGTGGACATGCGACATACAGTTGTGTTCAAAATTATTCAACCCCCAATGCTGTAAAGGGTTTTAGGGAATTTAGTGTACATTTGTAATTGTATTCAGAATGAAATCCTACAAGGACTTTTTAAAGAACCATATGCAACTAAAATGACATCAATTGGTTTTGTAATACAGTAGTAAATGTTTCTTTTGTGAATTCTTCATTGACACAATTATTCAACCCCTTAAAGACTACCACTCTGAAGAACAGAGGTTCATTCAAGTGTTTTCAATCAGGTATTGAAAACACCTGTGGATGTCACGGAGCAGCAATAAAGCATAATAAGCACCAATTAGGCAGCTTTAAAATGACTGTGATACTCAGCTCCTTCTAGACATTTACTGGTGTGGTTACAAAAATGGTGAAGTCAAGAGAATGGTCCAGGAAGACAAGAGAAGAGGTGATTACTCTTCACAGGAAGGGCAATGGCTATAAGAAGATTGCAAAGATGTTAAACATACCAAGAGAGACCATAGGAAGCATCATTCGCAAATTCAAGGCAAAGGGCACTGTTGAAACGCTACCTGGTCGTGGCAGAAAGAAGATGCTGACTTCGACTGCTGTGCGCTACCTGAAGCGTAGAGTGGAGAAAAGTCCCCGTGTGACTGCTGAGGAACTGAGAAAAGATTTGTCAGATGTGGGTTTCAACTCAGACAATACGGCACACACTGCGTAATGAAGGCCTCCATGCCAGAACTCCCAGGTGCACCCCCTTGCTGTCTCCAAAGAATAAGAAGAGTCGACTGCAGTATGCCAAAAGTCATGTGGACAAACCACAGAAGTTTTGGGATAGTATTCGGTGTACAGAATTAGAACTGTTTGGGTCCATGGATCAACACTATGTTTGGAGGAGGAAGAACAAGGCCTATGAAAAGAACACCTTGCCTACTGTGAAGCATGGCGGGGGGTCAATCATGCTTTGGGGCTGTTTTGCTTCTGCAGGTACAGGGAAGCTTCAGCGTGTGCAAGGTACCATGAATTCTCTTCAGTACCAGGAGATATTGGATGACAATGTGATGCAGTCCGTCACAAACCTGAGGCTTGGGAGACGTTGGACCTTTCAACAGGACAATGATCCCAAGCATACCTCCAAGTCCACTAGAGCATGGTTGCAGATTAAAGGCTCGAACATTTTGGAGTGGCCATCGCAGTCACCTGACTTAAATCCGATTGAGAACCTCTGGTGGGACTTAAAGAAAGCAGTTGCAGTGCGCAAGCCTAAGAATGTGACTGAACTGGAGGCTTTTGCCCATGACGAATGGGCGAAGATACCCGTAGATCGCTGCAAGACACTTGTGTCAAGCTATGCTTCACGTTTAAAAGCTGTTATAACTGTAAAAGGATGTTGTACTAAGTACTAAGATTGAATGTCACTTGGGGGTTGAATAAAACTGATAATGATGTGAGCACAGAAAAGACATTTGTGGTTATTTCATTATAAATGTTATGTTATATTTGTCTGACCTACATGTGCCTCTTTGATTTAATTGTAAGCAAGATGACTGAATGATCAAAATCAATGTCAAACTGGCCAAAACACTCAATTTCAGTGGGGGTTGAATAATTTTGAACACAACTGTATAAGGCTAGGGTCAAACGAACGCATTTTTCGCGTTGTCTGTAAAAAAGTGCGTCCGAACGCACTGACGTATTTTTTCACGGAAGACGCAAAAGCGGTCATACGATGCGCATTTTCGCATGATTTTTTATGGATCGTCAATAAAACGAGTAATCTGAGTAACCAAATCAATTGCTGAATCATAAAATAAGGGGAAGGGGTATAAAAAGCCAATTTGTGGATGGTGGCGTTTTACCAAGATGGATGCACTCCAAGTGTTTGTGTTTGCTGCAATGGGCTACCTGTACCTTCAGAACAAAAGACAACGGCGATCATGGGATCATACCATCAACGCTGCCAGACACACGCATGGCCACTTTGTAATGCTGTACAGGCCACTGCGAGAGAGGGACCCCGTGAAGTTTTTCAACTACATGCGGATGTCCATCCCCTCATTCGATGAACTGTTGTCGAAGTTACGCGAGCCGCTGATGAAGAGGGACACCAACATGAGGGCTGCCATACCACCGGAGGAGATGCTCATCATCACTTCCAAACACCAGCATTCCTGACTTCGCTGCCAGTCAGCAGACTTGTGCATGGTGTGCAGAGCCCATATTGTCGGTCTGTAGTAACATGCCCACAAGCACATTTGCACATTCATACCCACCCACACGAAGGCATCACATTCCAAGACACGTCCAAAACAATTTATGACACTGACAACAATGAATGTAAAATAAAATATATTGTAACCAAATAGTAGAAAATAAAAACAATAACATATTTTCCACATATATTATTGAATATAACATCAAGGACAAAATATAACAATAGTGACACAACAGAAACAGCATGTGATCAACAAAAACAAACAAACTGAAAATACACCTCACAAATTGTGATACAGAGGAGCATCTGTGTTATGAGGACCGTGCACGTAACTGTGGTGGTACCCAGACTCTGGGGGTGCCCAGCAACAGGGGACATGGGTGGGTAGTTAGCGCCTGGCTGTGGCTGGCATATCCACTGGCATGGGGGTCTTGTGGCACAGCACCATAATACACTGCTGCCTGTTCTGGACGGGACAAAATTTCGTGGATGAGGTCCAGGGATCTGCGGCGGTACTCCACCTTCTGCACTGCGGTCATCTGGTTCAGCAGGAACTGACAGGAGTGGGAGAAGGACATATCCTCACTGTCAGTGATCGTGCAGCATGGAGGTGGTGGATGGTGCGCCCCCATAAAGCTGACCATGGCCTGCTCAAAGTCGGTAGCCGGTCCCCTCCTCCTCTTGTGAGCCAGTCTGGTGCTGTCTGTCGGTGCTGTAGCTGGCACCTGTCCGGTCTCCAAATCCCCCTCCACCTGTGAGTCTGCGCCACCCTGGTCTACCTCCTCCTGGCAGCTGCCAGAACCTCCTGCCAGCAGGTGTTGCTCCTGTGAGCCAGAGGTGGATGGCTGGTCTATGCTGCAAACAGTTGGTCGTGGCTCCTATGTCCATCTGAGGAAGGAGAGTTGTTCCGCGTAGAGATAGCTGCGGACCTTCTTCGCCCCAGCTCCAGAGCGCGCAGCTGCTGCTTCCTTCTTCAGGACCTGGATGTGATTGTCCCTTACATTGCACCACTTGTTGATGGCTTCATGTGCTGCAAACATCAAGAGAGTGACATTAGGTTAGGTTCATATGATGTGATCATAACACACTTTTAGTTCATATTTTCCAGGTATCTTGCTAGTGAATGCAGTTTGAAGGATCTGCATTACAACTTCCGCATTGGCAGATCAACAGCTGGTGAGATCGTCCGCAAGGTCTGCCAAACAATATGGGAAACCACGAAGGAGCAATGTTTGCCAACACCATGGACGAGGCATGGGTAGCAATTGCAGCAGGATTTTGGGAGAAAGCAAACTTTCCCAACTGCCTGGGAGCCGTGGATGGCAAACATGTCTGCATAGTGAAGCCACTGCACAGTGGCTCACTGTATCAAAATTATAAGCATTATTTTTCCATTGGCCTACTGGCGGTGGCAGATGCCAACTATAATTTTGTGTATGTGAATGTCGGATCATACAGCAAAGACTCCACACTGTTCAGGAACTCCACACTGTGGAATGAGCTAGAGAGTGGGACCCTGCGCATTCCTAGACCTGCACCTTTGCATGGCAGTGACGTGGCAGTCCCCTATGCCTTTGTGGGTGACGAGGCATTCGGCCTATCCACACATCTCCTGCGGCCATACTCAGGGACACACCTGACTGTTAAGAAGTGGGTGTTTAATTACAGGCTATCGCGGGCGAGACGGTATGTCGAGTGTAGCTTTGGCATACTGAGCAACAAGTGGAGGATTTTTCATAGGCCGCTGCTTGATGTAAATGTTGATTTCTGTGTGGATATTGTGAAATGCTGCAGCATTCTACATAATTGTGTTCGTGCCAGGGACGGTGTAAATGTTGATGATACCCTCACAGTTATGGGTCTGGATAAATATGCAAACGATGACATAATACCTGTGAATAGACACAGCAACAGGTTTCGCGATGCTCTGTCTAATTATTTTACTAGCGATGCAGGTCAGGTGCCCTGGCAGCTGGGAAGCATTTAACATGTGACGACACCTATTATGTTTGCCATTTACTTTTATCGTACATGCAATTTACATGGATTAAATAATCATATACTCACTCTGTAGCTTCTGCTCTCTGTCAGACCACGTATCAAACTCCGGGTACACCACCCTCGACACTCCAACCCATGGACTTCTTATGCCTGTCTTTGTACAGGTCATGGGCTGTGTCCCATAGATCAGGATGCTCCGCCACTGCAGCTATCAGATGCTCCACATCAATTTCTGTGCAAGCCATTGTCTGCAACAACTGCCAGGTACCAACAGCCAAAACAGGACACTTTTTCCATCTGGATGTTATATAGGCTGCACTTGTGCAGTGTCTGACGTCTCCTAATCACGCACACACACCGCTATGCCGACACAGAGCACTCTGTACGTCAGTACTAGCGGTTTGACGTTGTAACGAAAATGCATCCGTTTGCTGCTTGCGTTGCGCGGCCGAACTTTCGTGCAGCCGTAATTCGTATATTGGCCGTCATTGCCCGTCATTTGCTGCTACTACGGCCGTGATTAAGTGCGCCTAAACGCACATTCAAAATGCGTTAGTCTGACCCCAGCCTAAAAGTCCAGAGTTTATCAGTGCAATGAGAATACAGCAGCTAGTTATGCTCGCGGGAAGTCGTATATCCCAGTCCACTATAATGTCTATGTAAGATGGATAAGCGAGTGAACCAGCACTTCTTTCTGAAAATTCCTTTATTGGATTAAGAGGTCATCTGTTTAATCCTCTGCATAGGTGTATGTCCTGAACGGTTCTTATTTCATGAGGTGGTGTCTCAAAATCAGACACTAGACGGGATTGCAGCTGGCAACTTGAATAGGGAATGCCAGATTTCCCTTAACTGCATAGAAGAGTGGTCAGCCTCGAGGTTTCCAGTAGTCCCAGGATCACAGCGTCCTTATCCTTCCCATGGAGTAGGCAACTGGTTTTCCAGGGTTTAAAAAGCACCTTATTATATAGAGTGCAGAGTCAGACTCAGCAGTCTTAATGTAGAGGACAAAATGTCCACAATTGTGGTTAAAACGTTTTTATTCCTTTAAAATCAATATATAATAACCAAATAAATGAATAATACAAATAGCAAGTACACTAAAACGTGTTTCGTGGATAAAAACTGCTTCCTCAGTTAGTGCATAGGACGTACACCTATGCGGAGGATTAAACAGATGACCTCTTAATCCAACAAAGGAATTTTCAGAAAGAAGCACTGGTTCACTCGCTTATCCATTTTACATATATATATATTATATATACACAGTACTGTGCAAAGGTTTTAGGCAGGTGTGAAAAAATGCTGTAAACAAAGAATGCTTTCAGAAATATAAATAATGATTGTTTATTTTTGTCAATTTGCAACATGGAAAGTGAGCGAACAAAAGAAAAATCTAAATCAAATCAAATCAATATTTGGTGTTACTACCTTTTGCCGTCAAACCAGCATCAATTCTCATAGGTACACTTGCACAAAGTCAGGGTTTATGTAGGATTATAGTCAGGTGTATGATCAACCAATTATACCAAACAGGTGCTAATGATCATCAATGTCACACGTAGGTTGAAACCCAGTCATGAACTGAAACAGAAACAGCTGTGTAGGAGGCTTAAAACTGGGTGAGGAACAGCCAAACTCTGCTACCAAGGTGAGGTTGTGAAAGACCGTTTCATGTCATGGCAAGATTGAGCACAGTAACAAGACACAAGGTAGTTATACTGCATCAACGAGGTCTCTCCCAGACAAAGATTTCAAAGCAGGCTGAGGTTTCACGATGTGCTGTTCAAGCTCTTTTGAAGAAGCCCAATGAAACGGGCAACATTGAGGACGTAGACGCAGTGGTCGACCAAGGAAACTTAGTGCAGCAGATGAAAGACACATCAAGCTTATTGCCCTTCGAAATTTGAAGATGTCCAACAGTGCCATCAGCTCAGAACTGGCAGAAACCAGTGGGACCCAGGTACACCCATCTACTGTCCGAAGAAGTCTGGCCAGAAGTGGTCTTCATGGAAGAGTTGCAGCCAAAAAGCCATACCTCCGACGTGGGAACAAGGCCAAGCGACTAAAGTATGCACGAAAACATAGGAACTGGGGTGCAGAAAAATGGCAGCAGGTCCTCTGGACTGATGAGTCAAAATTTTTAATATTTGGCTGTAGCAGAAGGCAGTTTGTTCGAAGGGCTGGAGAACAGTACAATAATGAGTGTCTGCAGGCAACAGTGAAGCATGGTGGAGGTTCCTTGAACGTTTGGGGCTGCATTTCTGCAAATGGAGTTGGAGATTTGGTCAGGATTAATGGTGTTCTCAATGCTGAGAAATATAAGCAGATACTTATCCATCATGCAATACCATCAGGGAGGCATATGATTGGCCCCAAATTTATTCTGCAGCAGGACAACGACCCCAAACATACAGCCAAAGTCATTAAGAACTATCTTCTGCGTGAAGAAGAACAAGAAGTACTGGAAGTGATGGCATGGCCCCCACAGATCTCAACAGCGAGTGTGTCTGGGATTACATGAAAAGACAGAAGGATGTGAGAAAGCCTACATCCACAGAAGATCTGTGGTTAGTTCTCCAAGATGTTTGGAACAACCTACCAGCCGAATTCCTTCATAAACTGTGTGCAAGTGTACCTAGAAGAATTGCTGCTGTTTAGAAGGCAAAGGGTGGTCACACCAAATATTGATTTGATTTAGATTTCTCTTTTGTTCATTCACTGCATTTTGTTAATTTATGAACATAAATGTTAAACACTTCCATTTGTGAAAGCATTCTTTGTTTACAGCATTTTTTCACACAGTACTGTATATCTTTATATATATAAATATATAAGAAAAAATATATAATCTACACACCTGTATGAAATCACCGTTTTTCAAAATGTAAAGACAGAAATAACTATGTAAATGTCAGACCTTTTCCATCTGTATTGTTGGTTACCAACAAACAAAAAATACAGAGAAATAGTTAATTGTAAAGAACATTTTAAATGAAGAAAGAAAAAAGAAAACGCCCAACTAAAGGCCCTATTCCAAACATGATGCTAAAATGGATGTAGATTTTCCTTTACCGTCTCCACTTTATCATCATATTCTGGGGTAGGTGCTAACTTGAAAAAAACAGTGTGGTGGGACAGGCGCTTCTTCCAGCCAGTGGGGGTGTTCTTTAAGATGTTCCCTCTATTTAGATGGGGTCCAGCCCTCAAAACAGAAACAAATATATTGCGCAGCATGTCAAGTAGATATATGAATATGAATAAACCCCTTTAGGGAGAATTGACTCTCATTTTTCAGTGTCTCAAGATCAGACACTAGATGTAACAGCAACCGGCAGCTTTAGGAATGCCGGATTCCCCTTACAGTACTCCAGCGCCTTCTTTCCGCTCCTCAGCAGCAATCCAGGATTGTAGCAGTAAAAGTGAAAATCAGCACGCAGGGGGTGTAAGATTAATTAATTTATTAAGGTAAAAGAAATAATTTCAATATAAAAAGTGCAGCTAAACGCATTTCGCGATATGAAGCCGCTTCCTCAGTAGATGCCAATGTTTTCACAGTCCTGCTGTACCTATGAATAGTCTTTTTGGAGGTTCCAGCTGTAAGGTTGATTTATGACAGGAAAAAAGTGGTGATAGTCTGCGCTTCTCTCTTTGATCACAATGTTCTTCAGATGGGGAATCTTCTTATCAGTTAGGTCACCTTTTCTTATGTAGTCATCAACCCTCGAAATATAAAGGGATAATGGCAAACATAGTGTGATCTGTATAACACATCTGAGTCCCCCCAGGATTTATACAATAGTTCAACTCACATTTGGAGGTGTCATAAATCAGACACTAGATGTATTGTGCAGCCGATATTTTTAGGAGATATCGGGCTCCCCTCTTTCACCTCCGTTTGATGATATTCCTCCAAGAAAGAAAATAAGGTTGCAGGATCTCCAATGAAAGTATAAAAACTTTAGTCCATAAAATAATTAAAACAATTAATAAAAGTAAACGCCAATACACGTTTCGCGATCAAATCGCTTCATCAGTTGGCATACAAATCAATGAATGAGGTTGATTTAGGTTGGAGTGCTATGCACTAGAGCGAGGTTCCAGTTGTAAGGTTGATTAAGATTGGAGTGCTATACACTAGAGTGAGTGATATGTAAAACTAATAGTGCCATATATAGGGGAATTGCCAGTGTGCACTCTTAAGAGTATTAAGCTAAAAAATATAGCAACTATTTAGTAAGGTGCAGTGTGCTGAGGTTCCAAAGTAGGGAGCAGATGTACATTGGTGCCTGCTAATGGAGCAGGAGAAGTTATTCAAGACTCGGAGCGCTAAGCACTATGTGATGTATTTGTGTGTTGTTTCTTATTAGATAAATCTCCTACATATAAAGGATGAGAACGCAATTAGCATGTGTGGTAGAAAAGGACAGTTATGGTAGAAGATAAACATGAATAAAATAAATAAATTGTAACCTGTGTCCTAGTATTGGAGGGTTATGCACTAGAGCGAGTGAAATCTAAAGCTAATAGTGCCATATATAGGGGATGAAACTGAAAGTGCAATTACCAGTGTGCAGTTTTAAGAGTATTAAGTGCCGTGCCTATTGTAATATAAAGTGCATTATATAAAGTGACTGTGCAGTCTGTACAGAGCTAATTGATTAATAGTTTCTAGCTTAGGTGCTGGTTTGTTAGTGTCTCTTGACAGGAAGCATGGAAGACTAATGGAAAGTAGGATGTTATCCCACATAACTAGGGGCAAGGATGTGCCCAGGTTTGTGGCCCCTTTGAATCACTGAATTGTGAGGGGTAGAAGGAGGGTTATAAAGTGCTAACATGTTTAGCTAAAAGAAAGAAAAGTGCATAACTGGGGGGTTATAAGGGTGATATGGGGTAATTTCACATGGCCCCTTTTGGGTCAAAGGGTGTCATAAGAGAAAGACATCCGGATTGGGAAGAGGGAGTTTTTGCGAGGAAAATTTGTGTGTAAGTGCTAGCGTAATTTGAAAATTAAAAAACTTGACGATAAAAGCTAGTAAAATACTAATTAAAAATACTCATTAAAAAAATAGAAACTAAAACACTGCGGGGAGGGAGAAGAACATAATAGTGGGGGATGGCAAGATGTTATGAAACCAATAATAGATACAAATGAGGTTAAATACATAGTAAAACCATATTAAAACCATGAAACTCATGTAATTTTTTATGATTTTTTATAACTCGAAGTCTTGATTCAGGCCGATTGGTATGAGGGTTTTGAGAGTGTGGATCCATTTAATTTCTATCTTGTTTATCTTTTTGATGAAATCCCCTCCTCTCCAATCTTTGTCCACTTGTTGGATGGCGAGAAACTGTATTCCCCTTGGATCCTTATTGTGTACAGTCTTGAAATGTTGTGGGACTGAATGGGTATCAACACCTTTCTTAATATTGTTGAGGTGTTCTCTGATCCTAACATTAAGACTCCTAGTGGTGCGGCCTACATAGTATTTCCCACAGGGACAAATCAAAATATATATAACGTTTCTTGAGAAGCACGTGAGATTGCCATGAATCTTATATGTGTTGTTGCCAGTTTTGTCTTGGAATTCTTTGTGTCTCCTGTGGTTGCCCGTTGTTCTGCAGCTCAGGCAGTTTCCACAGCCGTGGAAACCTTTTTCTAGATTGAATTTTTTTTTTATTTAGGTTTCCATAGCCGTAAAAAGCCACTCCAGGCCAGAAAAAAATAGAAACCTATTCAATCCTGAAAAAGGTTTCTACGGCTGTGGAAACTGCCTGAGCTGCAGAACGGGCAACCGCATGAGACAAAGAATTCCAAGACAAAACTGGCAACAACACATATAAGATTCATGGCAATCTCACGTGCTTCTCAAGAAACGTTATATATATATATTTTGATTTGTCCCTGTGGGAAATACTATGTAGGCCGCACCACTAGGAGTCTTAATGTTAGGATCAGAGAACACCTCAACAATATTAAGAAAGGTGTTGATACCCATTCAGTCCCACAACATTTCCAGACTGTACACAATAAGGATCCAAGGGGAATACAGTTTCTCGCCATCCAACAAGTAGACAAAGATTGGAGAGGAGGGGATGTCATCAAAAAGATAAACAAGATAGATATTAAATGGATCCACACTCTCAAAACCCTCATACCAATCGGCCTGAAGCAAGACTTCGAGTTACGTCATTTTTTTATGAGTTTCATGGTTTTAATATGGTTTTACTATGTATTTAACCTCATTTGTATTTATTATGGTTTCATAACATCTTGCCATCCCCCACTATTATGTTCTTCTTCCTCCCCACAGTGTTTAAGTTTCTATTTTTTTAATGAGTATTTTTAATTAGTATTTTACTAGCTTTTATCGTCAAGTTTTTTAATTTTCAAATTACGCTAGCACTTACACACAAATTTTCCTCGCAAAAACCCCCTCTTCCCAATCCGGATGTCTTTCTCTTATGGCACCCTTTGACCCAAAAGGGGCCTATATACCTGCCTCTGTCACGGTTCCCGGATCCCACCACGCAGCCCTTAAAGCCCAATACTCCAGAGCCAAAAAGCTACCAACAGAGTAGCCGTAGAACAATCCCTAACTGTCTGGTCCTTAAAAATTGGCCAGGTATAAGTATACTAGCTAGACAGAAAGGGTTAATCCAAGACAATGTCGTAATACAAAACCAGGTCAGCAACACGGGGGTAGTCAGACGAGCCAGAGTCAGGGATACAGAGAATAGAATAGTCAAATGGAATAGCCGGGTCAATATCAGTGCAGTAGCATAGTACTATGAAAATAGTCTAGGGCAACGGAAGGCAGAATGGTCAGAAAACAAGCAGAGGTCAATAACAGGCTAAATCACGAGAGAATACAGGTACAGGGAGCTCAGGTATGGATAACCATGATCTGGCACTGCTGAGAAGGAACTGTGGGTTTTTAAAGCCCTTCACCAGACCGTGCCCCCCTCTCAAGCCACTCCTCATGCAGCCACCTCCCTGCCTGTCTCTATTTAAACCGGGTGTTGGTCAGCGAGCAGCATCAGACATGCTGCCTTCAAGCACACTGGAGAGGCTGGAAGCCCCCCTCTCCACGGGAGGCCTCCGGATGACCAACAGGACAAGTGTCAGGACGACCACCGGGGCGAGTGGCAGGACGACCACCAGGGCGATCGGGATGCGAGGCATGGAACGCCCTGACCAACCTAGAGGCAGACATGTTGGAAGCCGGAATCCAGGACCGGTCCTCCGGACCATAACCCACCCAATCGACCAAGTACTGCAGAGCACCCCTGAACAGCCTAGAATCCAGAACTTTCCTAACCTCATACTCTGTCTCCCCATCAACCTGAACAGGTGGAGGAAGAGGAACGACCCGTGTGTACCTGTTACACAACAAAGGCTTCAGTAGGGAGGTGTGGAAAACGTTGTGCAAGTGAAGATGTTTAGGAAGGGCAAGAGCATAAGCCACAGGGTTAACGCAGCAAATGATCTTGTATGGACCTATAAACCGAGGTGCCATTTTCATAGAAGGCACCCGCAACTTCACATTCCTAGTGAACAACCATACTCTATCCCCCACGTTATAGGAAGGAGCTTGTAACCTATGCCTGTCAGCCTTGCATTTCTGGACAGCAACATTGCGTTCCATGTTTTCGCAAATCTGACTCCAAATCTCTTGTAGTTGTGTGAGATGTTCATCGAGAGCCGGGATGGCCTGTTCAGCAAACTGAAGCGGTAGAGCCGAAGGGAAAAAACCATAGATGGCAGAAAAAGGAGAGTGGCCAGTAGTCTCATTAACGGCGTTATTACGTGCATACTCAGCCCAGGGCAACAACTCCGACCAATTGTCTTGTTGTTGTGTGGTAAAGCAACGTATGTACTGCTCGAGACCCTGATTTGCCCTCTCTGCTGCCCCATTGGTTTGTGGATGGTATGCTGAAGAGAAGGCCAATCTCCGCACAGAAATCCCTCCAGAAATGAGAGACGAACTGAGCTCCTCTGTCAGAGACTCTTTCAGACGGAACCCCATGTATTCGTACAATCTCTCTAGCAAAGACAACCACCAGTTCTTTGGCTGTAGGAAGCTTAGGTAAAGGAACAAAATGAGCCATTTTGGAGAAGCGGTCTACAACAGTCAGAACCACAGTATGACCCTTGGACTTCGGCAAGTCCACAATAAAATCCATAGATAGATGAGACCAAGGCCTCTTAGGCATAGGTAAAGGCTGCAATAGACCGACAGGCAAGGTTTTACTGGTTTTGCTTCTTGCACAGACTTGACAAGCCAAAACAAACAAACATACGTCCTGTCGCATGGTGGGCCACCAGAACTGTCTGGAAATACTGGTAAGAGTCTTAGTAATACCAGGATGACCTGCTGGTTTAGAATCATGAAACATTATGAGTAATTCTTGTCTTTCCTTTTCAGGCACAAACAACATATCTGGAGGCTTGTTAGGTGGAGCCCCCATTTGAGCTGCTTGGAGGCATTCCAGGAAAGGCGAGGAAACTGACAAGACCGTGGAAGCCACAATACGTTCAGGAGGAACTATAGGATTGTGGTCTTGTGTATTTGATTCATACGGGTCATATTGACGAGATAAGGCATCAGCCTTTACATTGCGGTCACCTGGTCTGTAAGTCAACGCAAAATTAAACCGAGACAGTAGTAATGACCACCTGGCCTGTCTCGAGTTCAAATGTTTAGCATCCCCGATTTACGTAAGGTTATTATTATTATTATTCTTTATTTATAAAGCGCCAGCATATTCCGCAGCGCTGTACAATAAGCACAGTATAGACAGGGTTACAATACATTGAACAACATTTGACAAACAGTACAGGAGGAGATGAGGGCCCTATTCCCGTAGGAACTCACAATCTGGGAGGGTTGGGGTTGGAAACAGGAGGAGAGGACTGTAAGGTGAGAGTGATTGATGGTTGCGTCAGTGAGTTGGGTGGTAGGCTTCCCTAAATAGGAATGTTTTCAGGGAGCGTTTGAAGGAAGAGAAGTTAGGGGAAAGTCTGACAGTACGAGGGAGAGCGTTCCAGAGAGTGGGGGCTGCGCGTGAGAAATCCTGCAGTCTATCATGGGAAGAGGTGATGCGGGGAGAAGCTAGGCGCAGGTCACTGTTTGACCTTAGGGAGCGGGCTGGGGTGTATTTGGTGATTAGTGAGGACAGGTAGTGGGGAGCTGAGTTAGTGAGGGTTTTGTAGGTAAGGATAAGGATTTTGAACTTAATTCTGCAGTGGATGGGGAGCCAGTGAAGGGACTCGCAGAGGGGAGCGGCAGAGACAGAGCGGCGGGTGAGGTGAATTAGCCTGGCGGAGGCGTTCAGGATGGATTGTAGGGGGGAGAGGTGGGACAGAGGGAGGCCAGATAAGAGATTATTGCAATAGTCGAGTCGGGAGATTACCAGGGCGTGTATGAGTCGTTTTGTGGCGACAGCGGTAAGAAATGGCCGAATTCTGTAAATATTACGCAGTTGATATCGGCAGGAGGAGGAAAGAGACTTGATGTGGGGGATGAAGGAAAGAGCAGAGTCAAGTGTAACTCCAAGACAGCGAACTTGGTTTGATGGGGAGATGGTGATACCCTCCACCGTGATCGAGAAGTCAGGAGGTGGGGCGGCATTAGAGGGAGGAATAAGTAGGAGCTCAGTCTTTGACATGTTGATCTTTAGGTGGTGGGAGGCCATCCAGGAGGAGATGCCAGATAAACAGTCACTGACTTTGGAAAGGTTCTTATGATCAGTGATCATCAACAAAGGGTCAAGAGTACCCTCCAACAAATGTCTCCACTCTGACAGGGCAGACACAATAGCTAGCAATTCTCTGTTACCGATATCATAATTGCGTTCTGCTGGTGATAATTTTCTTGGAAAGAACCCACAAGGATGTAGAGGCTTCCCTGGAGACTCTCTTTGAGATAGGACAGCCCCAATGCCTATCTTGGAAGCATCAACCTCAAGAACAAATGGAATTCTGGGATCAGGATGCCATAACACGGGAGTGGAAGTGAAAGCCTGCTTAAGAGCTTTGAATGCCTGTTTGGATTGTGAAGACCAGACCTGATTCTTCAGACCTTTACGTGTCATATTAATGATAGGAGAGGCTACAGCGGAATAATTCTTGATAAATCTCCTATAATAGTTGGAAAACCCCAAAAACCTCTGTATGGCTTTGAGGCCTTGAGGGAGTGGCCATTCTGAGATGGCCGTGAGTTTGGAAGGATCCATCTCAAAACCTTCTGGAGTGATAATGTACCCAAGAAATTTTACAGTGTTAATGTCGAATAAACACTTCTCCAGTTTGCAATAAAGACTGTTGTCTAGTAATTTTGCTAATACCTGTCTGACATGTTCATGGTGGGTTTTCAGATCGGGAGAGTAAATCAGTATATCGTCTAGGTATACTATAACAAAGGATTGCAAAAAATCTCTGAGCACATTAATAAAATCTTGGAATACAGCTGGAGCATTACAAAGACCGAAAGGCATGACCAGATATTGATAATGCCCACTCCTGGTGTTAAATGCTGTTTTCCACTCATGCCCTTCTTTTATACGTATCAGGTTGTAAGCCCCTTTTAAATCGAGTTTTGTGTATACTGCTGATCCCCTTAACCTGTCGAACAGTTCTGATATAAGAGGGATAGGGTACACATTCTTGATGGTGATCTTGTTAAGCCGCCTATAATCAATACACGGGCGTAAATCTCCTTTTTTAGACACAAAAAAGAACCCAGCCCCTGCTGGAGAAGAGGAACGTCTGATAAAACCTCTCCAAATTCTCTTTTATGTACTCCTCCATGATTTGGTTCTCTTTTATGGATAGAGGATATACTTTGCCTCGAGGAGGCATGGTACCAGGATGAATATCAATGGCACAATCATATGGTCTATGTGGAGGCGGTTTCTCTGCCTCTCTTTTATCAAATACAGCTCTGAGGTCGGCATACTGGTCAGAAACCTCTGTAGACAATGGGGGAGCTGTAGGTGTGTTCAGGGCATCAATATGTTGAATGGGGATTAAACAATACTAAAACAAGTAGGACTCCAAGATAGTATCTCTCCCTTAGCCCAATCAATAACAGGATTATGTTCCACCAACCAAGGGAAACCAAGCACAACAGGATTGGAAGGTGAACAGATAACCTGAAATATGATCTCTTCTTTATGTAAGAGACCAGTGGTAAGAACCACTGTAACCGTATCGTGAGTAATCCTAGGGCAGGATAACGGCTTACCGTCTATGGCTTCAATGGCTAAGGGTGTCTCTTTTACAACTAGAGGGAGAGAAATGGAAGAAGCATATTCAACATCGATAAAATTACCAGGAGCCCCAGAATCAAAAAAAGCGGTAGTATGCGTGGTCTTGGTCTCCCAAGCCACGGATACTGGTAACAAAAGTTTAGTGTCTTTGACAGGAGACATGCACGTCACACCCAAGGCCTGTCTCCTCAGCTGTCTTAGGTGCGGTAGTTTTCCGACTTATCATGCATTCTAGGGCGAGTGGGACATTGAAGTCGTAAATGTCCTTTCAAACCACAATACAGGCACAATCCCTCACTAAGACGCCTTGTTCTCTCTTCCTCTGTAAGCCTAGTATGGCCTAGTTGCATAGGCTCAGATGGAGGAGATAACTCTCTGGGTGGTGCCTGAAAGACAGGAGCCAACCTTGGTAACGGTCTCTTAGGTTTCTCTCTTGGAGTTCTGTCCCTTATGTGATCATCCAGATCTATACAATAATCAATGAGTTCACTCAATACCTCAGGTAATTTACAAGGAGCCAATTCATGCATCAATGACTCTGATAACCCCTCCATAAAAGCCAGAACCAGAGCCTCATCAGTCCAGTTCACATCAGAAACCAACGTTTTAAATTCTATGGCATAATCAGACACAGTCCTGTTCCCTTGATGTATGCGGAACAAGGATTTGCCAGCTACCTTGGCCTTTCTGGTAGGATTAAACGTACGTTTTAACTCGGCTATGAATTCTTTATAGTTCTCTACGATAGGCTTCTCTGCCTCCCATAAAGGATTCGCCCATGTCAACGCTCTGCCAGACAGATGGTTAATAATGAACCCCACTTTGGCTATGTCAGTGATAAACATTTGTGGATATAATTTAAAATGAATATCCACATGGACCAAAAATCCCCGGCACTCCGAGGGAGTACCGTCAAACCTCATAGGAGCAGTCATGTGTACCTGGGATGACTGAACGACAGGGGACACAGGTATAGCAGGCGGAGGTGCAATCCCAGCTGGTTCCAGGGGAGCCGTACGAGTCAGGATAGTTTGTAAGGCGAGAGCAAACTGATCCATCCTATGGTCCTGCTTGTCCTGTCTGGATACAAAGTTACTCAAATGTTGTGTTAAATCTACGGGATCCATTTTGGCCAGATCGTAATGTCACGGTTCCCGGATTCCACCACGCAGCCCTTAAAGCCCAACACTCCACAGAGCCAAAAAGCTACCAAAAGAGTAGCCGTAGAACAATCCCTAACTGTCTGGTCCTTAAAAATTGGCCAGGTATAAGTATACTAGCTAGACAGAAAGGGTTAATACAGAGAATAGAATAGTCAAATGGAATAGCCGGGTCGATATCAGTGCAGTAGCATAGTACTATGAAAATAGTCTATGGCAACGGAAGGCAGAATGGTCAGAAAACAAGCAGAGGTCAATAACAGGTTAAATCATGAGAGACTACAGGTACCGGGAGCTCAGGTATGGATAACCACGATCTGGCACTGCTGAGAAGGCACTGTGGGTTTTTAAAGACCTTCACCAGACCGCGCCCCCCTCTCAAGCCGTGCCTCATGCAGCCACCTCCCTGCCTGTCTCTATTTAAACCGGGTGTTGGTCAGCGAGCAGCATCAGACATGCTGCCTTCAAGCACACTGGAGAGGCTGCAAACCCCCAACGTTACAGCCTCCTCCTCAACCTATGTGAAATTACCCCATATCATCTTTATAACCCCCCCAGAAGCTATTAATAAATTAGCACTGTACATCTGTACAGACTGCACAGTCACTTTATATAATGCACTTTATATTACAATAGGCACGGCACTTAATACTCTTAAGACTGCACACTGGTAATTGCACTTTCAGTTTCATCCCCTATATATGGCACTATTAGCTTTACATATCACTCGCTCTAGTGCATAACCCTCCAATACTAGGACACAGGTTACAATTTATTTATTTTATTCATGTTTATCTTCTACCATAACTGTCTACCACACTTGCTAATTGCGTTCTCATCCTTTATACGTAGACTTATCTAATAAGAAACAACGCACAAATACATCACATAGTGCTTAGTGCTCAGAGTCTTGAATAACTTCTCCTGCTCCATTAGCAGGCACCAATGTACATCTGCTCCCTACTTTGGAACCTCAGCACACTGCACCTTACTAAATAGTTGCTATATTTTTTAGCTTAATACTCTTAAGAGTGCACACTGGCAATTCCCCTATATATGGCACTATTAGTTTTACATATCACTCGCTATAGTATATAGCACTCCAATCTAAATCAACCTTACAGCTTGAACATCACTCTAGTGCATAGCACTCCAACCTAAATCAACCTTACAGCTGGAACCTCGCTCTAGTGCATAGCACTCCAACCTAAATCAACCTTACAGCTGGAACCTCCAAAAAGACTATTTATAGGTACAGCAGGACTGTGAAAACATTGGCATCTACTGAGGAAGCGACTTCATACCGCGAAACGTGTTTAGATGCACTTTTTATATTGAAATTATATCTTTTACCTTAATAAATTAATTAATTTTACACCCCCTGCGTTTTGATTTTCACTTTTACTGTTACAATCCTGGATTGCTGCTGAGGAGTGGAAAGAAGGCGCTGGAGTACTGTAAAGGGAATCCGGCATTCCTAAAGCTGCCGGTTGCTGTTACATCTAGTGTCTGATCTTGAGACACTGAAAAATGTTAGTCAATTCTCCCTAAAGGGGTTTATTCATATTCATATATCTACTTGACATGCTGCGCAATATATTTGTTTCTGTTTTATTTGAGGGCTGGACCCCATCTAAGTAGAGGGAACATCTTAAAGAACACCCTCACTGACTGAAACAAGCGCCTGTCCCACCACACTGTTTTTTTCATATGCCTCTCTTTGAGGAATTGGGATATTTCCTCTAGTGAGTGGAGACGAGCTGCTGATCTAGCCCACCCTGGACTTCTGTATAGGTCCACAATAACATACTGAACTGTTTCATCACCACAATCCCTATCCTACTCACGATCACTTTATTCAGTGAAATCCATTGGGAAGACATTCTCATAAGAAACCACTAGGTGGCGCCTGACATTCAGACTTTTGTGTAGGTGCTAACTTGGCACCTCACAGCAGAATGCAGCGCAAACCTGCCAAATACCAGCAGCGTCACTCCGCGTCACCACGAGTATCGGCTCGCGGAGTCCATAGGACTCCATGGAGCTTTGCGGGTCCTGAAGGGTTCCACACCTGAAACGTTGTCTTTGATGCTCATCTCATGTATTAAACACAGGTGACACTAGTGCACCTTTTGAAGAAACCCAGCACTTTCTCTACTTTTTCAAATTGAGTCTCAGATTAAGCCTAATTGTTAATGGGTAATTTGATTAAACACAGTAAATCTCAATAAACTGATATAGAAGCATTGACTCTGTTACACATGCTAATGCATACACTTAGTATAACACATGATGTATATTTGGAGGACATAGCCTTCTCAATGTAAGGCAGTATAGTGCTATAAAATAATTAAACAACTGCAGACTGGTAAACTCATTTTATTATTATTTTTACTCCCCTTACCCTTCATGGATGGAGTGAGTACAGGGCGGTACTATAGGCATGCTAGTGGAAATAAGCAACAGCTAATTTTTGACAGGGAATCATTTTTTCCTTCATGTGTGTTATCATATTTGTCAGCTGATTCCCTATCAACTAAGCCCCCCCCCAAAGAAAAAAAACACAAATTTAGCCAGAACAATAAAAAAAACTTGACAAATAGTTGCCTGCCGTTGATTATATAGAATACAGAGCTAGAGTACTGAACTCATGGGAGTAACCCTGAAAACTTGAAATAACAAAAATTGCTAAAGATTTACAGCTCATCATGCAGAAAAGTCATTTCAGAAAGAAAAAGATATAAACATTGTAATTTTAGCGGATATTAATTAAAAACACAAACTCACTCAATAAGACATCCTGGGGTACCCACCCAACAATACCCTAATGTCTGGGAGGCAAGGCTCCTTCGTCCCATCCAAGGGCCATGGCTTTTTTCGCATCACAGCATTGGAACACGCACCAGAAGGCGGGGGGAAGCAAAAGCAGACTGCAAGATGGTCGCCGCCGTCTGCTGGCCGGGGAGTAAAAAGAGGCAAATCTCCGCAGCCCATCTCCGAGTAGCCGCACAACTGGACTCAGCCCACTCCTTAAGGCATCTGAGGAGAACACGCCGAATTTCAGGCAGAAAAACGACCTTGAGCACCTAAAGATTGGCGCTATGGCCTCGGCAAAGCAGCGGCTGCTCTCCTGGGCGTTCAGACCACGCCCCCCACATTTGATAATTTTAAAAGGGCACTCTCACTTACATAAACTGTAACTAGATTACGTGTGCATTACAAACAAAACCACCTTATAAACCACAAGCTGCTGTTTTTTTTTCTTTGTTTGAAGTAATTGCATGTAAAAAGGGAAATTTAAGTTGTTTTTTTATCTCCTGTTTCTATTTTGTGGGTTTTTCCCATGATGCAACATTTACTAAAATCTGTGCAAATCTTTTACCTTGTGGTTGTACTTTATCTTATGCAGTAATTAACAGTTAATGATGTGGAGGATGGAATAGATAAGGCAGCAGGGGATGTATTTTGGTGTTCATACAAGATAAGGGGGGACAGTTGAATGAGATAAAACAGGGTGATTATTAGATTTCTAATCTACCCCCTGGTTATGTCCTCTGAAAACATCCCACACAATACAATGATTGGTGTCAGTTCTCAAACCATAGACTCCATTCTATGGCCAAAGCCACCCATTGAGGAGCAAGTGTTGTAAAGATACTGGGGGGGGGGGCGTTTAAAGCACAAAAGATCACAAAATGGATGCACCCAGTGACACATATAGAGTAATTTTTTTCTTAACTAGACATACAAGAGAAAAACAAAGCACATGTAAAATATAAGCAACATAAAATAAACACAATAAGGACATTTCATTTTTTGGTAGTGCAGTATGGAATGTGCAGGTGCTTTAAAAGTTGTAATTGTAGATCCTCCATAATGAGGTGAATCGGTATGGTGTACAGGCTAGGTTTAGGAATCCACCAATCAAAGGAGTACACCTCGTAATGCTAAAAGTCATCGCGTATATGGAAAATAAGGAAGAAAAATCTGGTACAGGGATGGTATTGTAATGATATCATGTCCTTGAAGCAGCCTGACTTCACAGTATTAACCCCTTCACTGCTGAGGCATTTCACCGCTGTGTGCTGAGCTCATTTTTACCGCATTATAATTGAAATGTGAACAATATTGCTGCATTAATAAAAACAACACACAAAACAATGTCTTTTTTTTTTTTTTAATTTATTTATTTTTATTATAATTTTTTTTATTATTTGTTTTACTTTGTACCTAGTCATGTTGGGTATCATTCGAAAGGCCATGCTCAGGCCTTTCAAATGACACCCTCCATGACCCCCTAGCTGCCACGGTTCTGGAGATATCGGGGTTCACAAGAACCCCATATCTCCACCAGGGGATTTCCTTGGGAAATCCCCTGGCAGCTAGGGGTTCCCTGGCTATCTGACATCATCACGCTATGCATGATGACATCAGGCAGCGAGGGGAGACCCGGGGGTGGAGCCGCCATCCAAGATGGCGGCCCCCACCGGAGCTAGGCTGCACTTCAGCGCCGCAAGGCGCTGAAGTGCAACCCGGCGCTTGAGGGGTTAAAGCCAGGCACCGCTTAAAAGGGGAGACTCTCCCCTTTTAAGCGGTGCCTGGCTTTTGGCACTGCTCCTTTCCGATCGGGAGGGAGAGGGATCCGAACGGATCCCCCTCCCTTCCAGGCTATCTCCCGGCATTGCCGGGGGTCGCCTGGAAATGACGTCATCGCGCCAAGCGCAATGACGTCATTTAAGCCGGGAGGAGCTTGACTTCAGCGTCTGAGGACGCTGAAGTCAGAACACCGCGGGACCCCGGACAGAGAGGTGAGTATCTCCGCCGGGGGTCCCGCACAGCTGATGACGTGTGGGGCACGTCCTCAGCATGTAACGTGCATCAATGAGGACGTGCCCCACACGTCTTCAGCAGTGAAAGGGCTAAACATACGAAAAGTGAGGATCGGTATGGGCGCTCTTGTCTAGGTATGGGTGCTAATTTTGATTTTGCTGCCGTCTAGGAAAGGGCACAGATTCTCGAATGGGTGTGCAGATATTAGAGAAGGAAGGAGGGGGGGTTCCTAGTGGCGCAACAGTTTTATACAACAAATTTCAATGTCGTACCTTGAATCAACAGATGCATATATATCTATATGATTCACAATCATGCAACTTCACTAGTGCAATTTCAAAATAAAGTGCTGGTGTCACAGTTGGTGTGATATTAAAGTGCAACAGTTTTATACAATGTCAAAAGTGCAACAGTTCATACGATATTAGAAATGCAACGGTTTATGCATTAATAAAGTGCAGCAGTGACAGCCTAAGTGCGTAGGGAGGACTTGGTATGGCACGTTAATGGATATTTGAGAAAAAGAGGTGGCGCAGATGTCTGCGTCATCGTTATGGTGATTGATGCAGTCTAAGTGTACAAAATGACCTTACACTTGTTTCTTATGTGCATTGAAGGTCTACTGTCCTTAGTGTCCTTGTTTTCCAGAAGTCCTAAGGTGACAGAATGTGCACTGAACGTGCTCTGCCTTGTGCTTGATACGGCAGTTCTTCCTATAACGTTGGTTAACTCCACTCGAAAAGTGGGAGATAAAGAACGGGGGGGAAAGAGAAAAGACAATAATGGTGCAGCAACGTTTTATGCTAGCTTGTTGTATAAAACTGTTGCGCCACTAGGAACCCCCCCTCCTTCCTTCTCTAATATCTGCACACCCATTCGAGAATCTGTGCCCTTTCCTAGACGGCAGCAAAATCAAAATTAGCACCCATACCTAGACAAGAGCGCCCATACCGATCCTCACTTTTCGTATCCCCTACCCGATTCTCGATAGGTATAGAGGCAGCTCCCCATTTAAGATGGAGTTCAGGTCCAAATTTGGTCACTGTAACGACGAAATATTCGGCGACACAAGTATCCAATTTAGTGACCAGCTGAATGACATACACACATTAAGGAAACAACTTGAGAGAGACCTGAAAAGAGAAATCAGGAACAAATGGGACGTCACCACTCTCAATAAATACGTCAAGGACAACATGGTACCTAGAGGACTACGCTTTTCCAAAAGCCTAGCAGGCGATAACGAAGATCACATACTCCGAGAAAGATGGGAGAAAATGCTGGAAGGCACATCAATCACCATAACGCTGACGCAGACATCTGCGCCACCTCTTTTTCTCAAATATCCATTAACGTGCCATACCAAGTCCTCCCTACGCACTTAGGCTGTCACTGCTGCACTTTATTAATGCATAAACCGTTGCATTTCTAATATCGTATGAACTGTTGCACTTTTGACATTGTATAAACTGTTGCACTTTAATATCACACCAACTGTGACACCAGCACTTTATTTTGAAATTGCACTAGTGAAGTTGCATGATTGTGAATCATATAGATATATATGCATCTGTTGATTCAAGGTACGACATTGAAATTTGTTGTATAAAACTGTTGCGCCACTAGGAACCCCCCCTCCTTCCTTCTCAAAGGGCTAAACATAACCTGCTGTGTAAAAATAGAATTGTAAAGCATGGATTATTATGGAGCAAAGAGAGATCACACTATGCCCAACGAATAACGATCAAAGAGAATAGCGTTACAGATAAAACCATGCAGGCTGTTAAGTTTTAAAACAGTCAAATGCAGGTTATGCTGAAAAAAAGCATCTGACAAGCCTGCCACAATGATTAAACCGTAAGGGCCTTGAGCATGAGGAAATCCTGTTTAATTTGGTGACTCTGAACTTTGCAATTGGTTGGATGTCAGCATTTTATGTGATGTCCAAGAGGTGTTGTGAAAATGAAGAAAATAATATGTCTGTAAATGTACTACCTATTAGGCTAGGGTCAAACGAAAGCATTTTTACACGCGAACGTAAAAAAGTGCGTCCGAACGAATTGACTTATTTTTTCACGGAGTGCGCGAAAACGGTCATACGATGCGCATTTTTCGTGCGTGATTTTTTCAGATCGTCAATAAAACTCTTTTTGCGTCTGGACGTTATGTAGGCTGGACATTAGCAGTGTCTGACATCTCCTAATCACGCACACATGCCGCTATGCCGCAGCTGCGCACTCTGTACGTCAGTACTAGCGGTTCGGCGTTCTCGAAAAAATGCGTTCGTTTTCCACTTGCGTTGCGCGGCCGGACTTTCGTGCGACGTACATCGTATATTGGCCGTCATTGCCCGTCATCTGCTGCTAGTGCGGCCGTAATTATGTGCGCCAGAACGCACGTTAAAAGTGCGCTGGTCTGACCCCAGCCTTAGTGCTTATCAAACACACCGAATACATTGCAACTAGTGAAATACAGTCAGGTCCAGAAATATTGGGACATCAACACAATTCTAACATCTTTGGCTCTATACACCACCACAATGGAGTTGGAATTAAACAAACACAATGTGCTTTAACTGCAGACTGTCAGCTTTAATTTGAGGGTATGTACATCCAACTCAGGTGAACAATGTAGGACTTACAGCAGTTTGCAGATGTGCCTCCCACTTGTTACCAAAGGTAATGGGACAGAACAATAATCATAAATCAAACTTTCCCTTCTTAATACTTGGTTGCAAATCCTTTGCAGTCAATCAGAGCCTGAAGTCTGGAACGCATAGACATCACCAGACACTGGGTTTCATCCCTGGTGATGCTCTGCCAGGCCTCTACTGCAACTGTCTTCAGTTCCTGCTTGTTCTTGGGGCATTTTCCCTTCAGTTTTGTCTTCAGCAAGTGAAATGCGTGCTCAATGGGATTCAGGTCAGGTGATTGACTTGGCCATTGCATAACATTCCACTTATGTCCCTTCAAAAACTCTTTGGTTGCTTTTGCAGTATGCTTTGGGTCATTGTCCATCTGCACTGTGAAGCGCCATCCAATGAGTTCTGCAGCATTTGGCTGAATGTGAGCAGATAATATTGCCCGAAACACTTCAGAATTCATCCTGCTGCTTTTGTCAGCAGTCACATCATCAATAAATACAAGAGAACCAGTTCCATTGGCAGCCATACATGTCCACGCCATGACACTACCACCACCATCCTTCACTGATGAGGTGGTATGCTTAGGATCATGAGCAGTTCCTTTCCTTCTCCATACTCATCTCTTCCCATCACTCTGGTACAAGTTGATCTTGGTCTCATCTGTCCATAGGATCTTGTTCCAGAACTGTGAAGGCTTTGTTAGGTGTTGTTTGGCAAATTCTAACCTGGCCTTCCTGTTTTTGAGGCTCACCAATGGTTTACATCTGGTGGTGAACCCTCTGTATTCACTCTGGTGAAGTCTTGATTGTTGACTTTGACACACATACACCTACCTCCTGGAGAGTGTTCTTGATCTGGCCAACTGTTGTGAAGGGTGTTTTCTTCACCGGGGAAAGAATTCTTCGGTCATCCACCACAGTTGTTATCTGTGGTCTCCCGGGTCTTTTGGTGTTGCTGAGCGCACCGGTGTGTTCCTTCTTTTTGAGAATATTCCAAACAGTTGTTTTGGCCACGCCTAATGTTCTTGCTATCTTTCTGATGGGTTTGTTTTGTTTCTTCAGCCTAATGATGGCTTGCTTCACTGATAGTGACAGCTCTTTGGATCTCATCTTGAGAGTTGACAGCAACAGATTCCAAATGCAAATAGCACACTTGAAATGAACTCTGGGCCTTTTATCTGCACATTGTAATTGGGGTAATGAGGGAATATCACACACCTGGCCATGGAACAGCTGAGAAGCCAATTGTCCCATTACCTTTGGTCCCTTAACAAGTGGGAGGCTCATCTGCAAACTGCTGTAAGTCCTACACCGTTCACCTGAGTTGGATGTACATACCCTCAAATTAAAGCTGACAGTCTGTAGTTAAAGCACATTGTGTTTGTTTCATTCCAACTCCATTGTGGTGGTGTATAGAGCCAAAGATGTTAGAATTGTGTCAATGTCCCAATATTTCTGGACCTGACTGTACAATGATATTAACTATCACAAAACTAAAGCTTAATGTTAATAATTTCTGTGTCTGTGGTTGTTATGAATACTGGTTGTGACATAATAAAATTATCTAACGGATTTGTATATTGTATATAATTCAGAGCACAAAATTATAGTTTCAATTACATATGAAAAGTATACATAAAACTTGGGGTTAAATTCCCACCTCGGGGTACGTCCAAATGGGTGGTGGCCACTGAGTTTCATTTATTCAATACCCATGAAATGTAACTTTTTAGATTTGCTTGTAATGAAATAAATCCTACTCCCATATAGAGTAAATCAAAGGAGAATGTTAACCGATACAAAAGTCTTGGGAATTGCTCTTAAAAAAGGATTGAACTTTAAAACTGAACACCTGCCTTTGCCTTTGCTAAATGACTTTGAGCTCCTGGGAATAAATCTTCAGGCCATGCTATTCTCACATCTATTTGTGCCAAATAATTGGCTAGACAATCAAGTTGGCTTCTGGAACCGGATACGGGGAGTCAAATGGTTACTGATTGCAAAATGGGTCAAAACGTCCATAAGATTATAGTAATTTGATTCCAGTTATCATCATAGTTGGCAATTAAATGAACTGGTCCCTGAGTGATATTGTGTTTTTGCTTAATAATGCTGTTGTTGTTGTTCGGTCACTAGGCATGGCCTTTTGAAATGCTTTTTAAAGGCATATTTTTAGGTAGCCTTGCTTTTTAAAATGTTTATGCAAATCGTTGACCTGAAATATGAGTTCTTCCACAGCTGAAGAATTTTGCCTGAAGTGTAGGTATGAACCTGTTGGGATTCCTTTTTCAAGAGATATATGTCAACTGTTTGAACTTAAAGATCTTAATTTGCTACATTCCAATCAAGACATAATAAAACCTTCAGGAGAGAGATATATTGTTCTGATGAATAGGGATACGTACATTGAGGTGTGGATAAATAAACTAAAGGATTCTACTACTTACCAACTTTTACCCCAAGGTCCCACAAAACATTACCTACAACAACTGAAATAGCTCTTTACTTATGCCCTTGATCAAAAACTGACTTCTAAAAATGGAGCTTCTCTTCATGCTATCAATGATCCCACAATAGTAACATTTTATTGTTCATCAAATATCCATAATAGCCAAATTAATCCACCAGACAGGCTGACTAAGTTTGTCTTGGCCACATCTCTGCGAAATACAAATGAATACATTAATTATATACTGTATCCATTTGTACAAAATTACCATTGTACCAGGACACTAAATATATACTTTGTTCACTGCAAAATATATCATTGAATTCCATCCTCTATAGCTAGTATTCCATCACTTGGAGCTCAATTTACAAAAATTGGGGAAAATACTCTATGCTGGGAATTTATCCAAGGCAGAGAGATTGCCCTTTAGATCTGCGGGGAAAGCATCCAAAGAAGGTATCAAAACAACCTTACGTGTCAGGATGGGCTGTTCCACAGACATTGATGGCCTATCACTTGGGCCTACAACATACACTCTTTAGAACAAAGAGGTCTAAATCACACAGAATATAGTGCCTTTGTCCAACGTCTTCTTCAGTCTTGACTCACAATTTCTTTCTGCTCAACAGCGAACAAAAACAAGTTATGAAAGCACCAAGAACAGGTAGTGGCATAAATGGCTTACCCTTCAGTCCCTCTCAGGTCTCATAAGGCTTTAATTTGATGGTGCCATTACAGAGAAGACATTACCATATGAAAAATTGACTGCTATCACCTAAAAATAGTGACCACAACTGAAATGCCAAGGGAGCCTCTTCTTTACAGGAGGTACAGACCCCACCCCCCCAGTGATCATTTTGGTCTTGTAACACCTCATCAGGAGGGTATACTGGATACCCTCTAGGCACTTCAAGTAAGGGGTCACTTCTGGATTACCCTCTTAGTTCATAGTGAACAAATAATAATAATTTTACCTTTAGGTGCACTGCTATGGGACAGCTTGTTTCCCCACAGGTGCAAAGCTACATCTCAAGTACTTGGAGGAACTGTGATTTTCACTAGGGATGAGCCGAACACCCCCGTGTTTGGTTCGCATTCGAACTCGAACAATTTCAAAAGTTCGAGTTCGGACGTGAACCGGATCCGAACTCAATGCAAGTCAATGGGACTCGAACGTTCGATTTTTAGAGTGCCCTCCAAGAGGGCATATATGCTAGATATTTGCCATAAAAGGTGTATGGGTATCCGCGTAGTGCCCTGCGGGACAGGAAACAAGGACAAAAAGTAAAAAAAAAACATTTTTAAAGGAACAGTGAGTTTTCCATGAAATAAAGGTTAAGAATAAAAACGAAAAATTCCTTCAAATATCGTGCCTAGGAGGTCCCCATAACCTGCCCGTGAAGTGGTGGATTTGTAGGATGTATAGAAACATTTAAAAACAAAAATGACATTTAAAAACATTTAAAAACATGACATTTCAAATGACGGTAAATGGTTTTCCTTTAATCTATTCATAAACAACTGCTTGGGGCGGCAGCCTGTATGAAAAGAGGAGACGTTTTAGGACACGCAGAACAAGTGATTTTTTAGTAATTTTTTGGGCTAAATTATGGAGAAACTTATGCAGGCTTTGGATGAAAGTAACAATAGGTGCTTTCAAATTGGGCCTTTAGTGTCAGCAACAGTGCCATTACACCGTAACCCCTCTGTGGTATTGTGGAAGACCGCAGGGTTGGTCCCTGCGGTCAAATATTAAAATGATATGAATCTGGTACAGGCGTCAGTGCACTCAAATATTTTTTTTTAAATGTATGTTTTTATTTAGTACAATAGTCAGCATACAATATGATATAGGGAAGTAAAAATCACATAAAGATATCAGAACAGTCCGCTTAGAGACACCAGGAGAGAACATAGTAAACATCCCGAAAGAAGGGGGCTCACATCCACACAACAGTCAACTTAACAGTAATAATTGGTGGATCATCAAGCCACGAGGTGGCAGGATCACTCCTAAATGTACGACATGTAATAAAAAAATAAAAATAAAAAAGGGGGGAAAGGGAAAACAAATGGCACATATCTCAAGCCAGCGGTGGTGCGAGAAGAGAGAGAGATGGGGGGAAGAAGGGAAAGAAAAAGAAAGAGGACAGTAGAAGAGAGAGAGGGAATTTTTTTTTTTATGTAACATAAGTTTGGGGGAGGGGGAACGGCAACTGCCTGTATTGTGACTTTCCCGGCTCGCTCCTGGGGAGGCCGTGGAAGGGTATTGTCACAAGGCCCGGGAGCCCGAGGGCCAAGTATAGCAACCAGAACCATGGTAGGTGCCACAGTGGCGCACCTCAGTACATCCCGATACGTGCCAAAAAAAAGGGCTTGGCAGTGGTCTAAAACAGATCACTATGTCATCAGTGGTAAGTATAAGACCTCTTAGTGGGGGAGGGGGGATCGGAACAATCAGACTCAGCAGGGGAGTAAGAGTAAATGTCCGCACGGGGGGGGGATGCTTCATCTCAGAAAAAAAAAACGGTTCAATAATACAAAGGGAAGCGTAGACAATCCAAAAAGTCTCAAAGTCCAGGAACCAAAATCCAGGCCGAAGGGTAAAGAAAGCCATCCGACAGGCAGACTCTTCAGCCTGTATCTCGCCTCGCGGACTCGATGTGAAGACCCATAACGGGAAATAGTGCCCAAGCTTCTTCTGGAGTGGTCACAATGTGAGGAACATTGCCATGATCACCAAAGATCCTGCCGCTCCCCAGCGATAACGGACCTCTTCGGATCGCAGTTGGGTCGTCACCTCACGGAATCTCTGTCTAGCCACAATCATCAGGAATGGCAGGTCAGTGAAAAGTGACAAACGAGTGTCTTCAAAAATGAAGGTGGATCGGGCCTTAGGCAAGGCCATCAGGCGCATTTTCACGGAAACGTCTATGGCGACCGCGATCGCGTCCCTCGGCGCCTCCGCCGGGGCCGTAGCCGCCTTGCGTAGCCGCCTCGTGCAGGCCACTCGATTGACATAGTCCAGGAGAGAAGTGGAGGGCTCCGACTCCGGTATCCCCCTAAAGCGTATGTTGCGCTGTCTGTGCTGAGTCTCCACCATCTCCAGAGCCCTGGAGAGATGGTCCACTTGGTTCTGCAGAGCATCCACACGGTTCCCTAGGTTGGCCTGCGACGATTCCACCTCCACCATGCGATGTTGTACCAACTCTGCTGTGGTTCACAGCGTTGCAACTTCACCCAGCACCTCGTGTAGATCCGCCTTCCATATAACTCGCATCTCATCCAATATATGGTGGACATCGCCTTTCGTGGAGGGCCGAGACTCATCTGAATCAACAGCCTGATCAGATAACACGGGTGCGGGACCATGTGGGGAAGCGTAACCAGTATCCAAAATTGCCGCCAATCGTGGGCGATCAGGTGAGGCAGTCCCAATGTCCATTGCCTCCCCAAGGAGATTGCCAGGTAAGAGTCGGGCCCCGTCCTCTCATAGCTGGCCTGGGGAAGGGGCTGGGCCTCCACCTCCAGCAGGTCGCGATCAGGTCTCGAGGAGGTTTTGTCTGAGCGGCCCCTCAGGCTACCACACAACGATTCCCTAATATCCATCTGAAGGGGGCCCTCCACCTTACCGGGCGTCTTGACGCTTTTCTTCCCCATCTTACCTCCCGTTCACTGAGGAGCCGCTCTGGTCCCAAGATGGCTGCCGGCTACTAGGCAGCAAATTACAGCGGGGCACACACGGCACTTCCAGTGGGCAAAGAACGGGCGCAGAGAGCCAGGAATACCTCTCCAGAGAGCCAGGAATACCTCTCCAGAGAGCCAGCACCTTCCGGGTCCTAGGAGTCCCGCACCCAAATATTTTGCCTTTGGTGCCAGCAAGTGCCTTCACACTGTAAGTAACCCCTCTGTGGTATTGTGGAAGAGTGCAGGGTTGGACCCTGCGGTCAAATATTAAAATGATATGAATCTGGTACAGGCGTCTTAGTGCACCCAAATATTTTGCCTTTGGTGGCAGCAAGTGCCTTCACACCGTAACCCCTCTGTGGTATTGTGGAAGAGTGCAGTGGTGGACCCTGCGGTCCAATATTAAAATGATATGAATCTGGTATAGGCGTCAGTGGCAGTGCACCCAAATATTGTGCCTTTGGTGGCAGCAAGTGCCTTCACACCGTAACCCCTCTGAGGTATTGTGGAAGAGTGCAGTGGTGGAGGGTTTGGGAATGCAGAAGAGATCCCCGATCTATTCAGTTACATCAGCATCAGGGGAGAGTGATAGCTGCTCATCCAGGACTGATTAATTGTTATAAATGTCAGCTGGTCTACAGAGTCTGTGGACAGATGCACTCTTTTGTCTGTGACAAAACCTCCAGCGGCACTGAACGTCCTTTCAGAAAGCACGCTGGATGAAGGGCAACCTAGTAGCTGCATAATATATTGGCTAAGTTCTGGCCAGTGAGCCAATCTCAACACCCTGTAAGTCAGTGGATCATCTGCTGTAAAGGTATCCAGGTCTGCACTTGCCCCTAGGTAGTCCTGCATCATACGGTGAAGACGCTGGCAATGGGTGCCTACATTTGGGTGCCTCCTCCTCCTCCTCCCTTGACTCCTCTGTTCGATCAGGCACACAGGTGGAGTCAGTGACCTCATTATCATTGTCATCACCCCCTATCTCTTCGTCACTGGAGCCAACCTCGCAATATGCTGCAGCTGCTGGGGGAACATGAGTGCCAGTTCTTTGTGTGTCACTGGCACCACCTCTCTCTAGGCTGATTATACTCCCTTCCTCAACCTCAGAGATTGAATCAGAGTACTGTAGTTGCTGCGCATCCTCAAGCAGCATGTCACTGGCACTGTAGTCAAACAATTCAGCTGACTCCTCCGTGTGTGATAGTGAGGCTACGGCAGGAGTAGCTGTGGACATGGAGGCTGAATTAGATGTTTTGGCAGCTGAGGTGAACTGTAAAGAACTACAAGCCTGGCTGGCAGAGGACTCGGAGGATGAGGATGGCCTGGTTGGCCAATCCTGCAAATCCTCTGTATGTTGCTGCTGCTTAAGATGGCCAGCACCAGTTAGAAAGGACAAGTGTGCCCCTGCAGAGGATGCACCACGTCCACGACGACCAGGGGCACAGCCTTCCGACACAGAGGCTGCTTGCCCTCTTATCTGTCTGGGAGCGTCTGCCTGTCCTTTTTGGTCTTTCTGACATGGTGAGTGATATATAGATTAAAGATATACAGATTTTCCAGAACAATGCTATAACTCAGTGATACACCCTGATAGCCTTTGCAGTGGCAACACACAGATTCAAATTCACACAACTCTGGTATAAGTCAGTGATACAGCCTGATAGCCTTTGTAGTGGCAACACACAGATTCAAATTCACACAACTCTGGTATAAGTCAGTGATACAGCCTGATAGCCTTTGCAGTGGCAACACACAGATTCAAATTCACACAACTCTGGTATAAGTCAGTGATACAGACTGATAGCCTTTGCTGTGGCAACACACAGATTCAAATTCACACAACTCTGGTATAAGTCAGTGATACATCCTGATAGCCTGGCAGCAGCTGGCAGTGAGAAGACACAGATTACAATTCCCAGATATCTGCTAGAAGTATGTGGGACCCCCTGATAGCTGGCAGTGAGAAGACACAGATTACAATTCCCAGATATCTGATAGAAGAAAGTGAGACCCCGATAGCTGGCAGTGAGAAGACACAGATTACAATTCACAGAAATCTGCTAGACTTCTGTGAGACACACATAAAAGAACAATCTCCTCTCACTCCTGCAAAAAAAACACGTGCTGGGCCTGCGGGGAACCCTTATATAGTGTGCTGCGGGACTTAGCTCTGTGAGCCCATGATTGGGCAACATTTGCCCAATCAGGACTCTAAGCCCTGATTGGCTTAGTCTTGCACCTGTCTTGCACCTGACCTGTGGTGCAAGACAGGTGCAGCCAATTACAAGCTTCAGGCCAGTGGAAAAGTGCATTGTGGTCCATTGTGGTGCATTGTGGGCGAACACGCAGCGAACATATGGAAATGTTCAATGTTCTCCGAACGGCCGAACGAGCAATGTTCGATTCAAACTCATGTTCGGATCAAACCACCAGCCCATCCCTATTTGTCACCTCCCATAAGTCTCAATTCACTGACAATATGAAGGGTTTTATAGACAATATTCTAACCTTTTGGAAATACACTTCCCTGGAATTTCAGAGGTTTTGTTATTTCCTCAATAGAAAATTGCCTAAATCCTAGGTTTACTTCTGAGATTCTGCACCTTCTGGGAGTCAGACTTAAAATCTTAGCTTTTTGGACTTTATGATATCCAAAACTAACCTGGGTGTTAAAATGACTATCTCTGTAGAAAATAAACAGTAACAAACAATCCATTAAATTATGAAAACTTACACCTTCGATCTCTGAAAAAAATATCTCAACAGGTTAATATCCATGCCTCAGGTGAAATTGTTCAACTGTGGAAAAATTCATATGTCAAACAATAGATTTACGTAAAACATTTTAAAGAGCAAAGATACCCAAAGGGATATCTTAAGCACTTCAATGGGGCCCACTGAGTGACAGAAGAGCATTATAGAAAATAGCAATATCACCTAATTAGTGTCCAGTCTGTTGAATTGCAAACTATGGTGATAGTTGGAGAAAAATTTTACAGGTTTTGGCCAATTTTACAATTAGATACGGCAATCCTGCTCTTCCAACTCTTAACAACTAGAAGGGATCCTATAATTAAGAACCTTGTAAGCAGTAGTTAACTGAGTTTTCATGTTGGGGTTCAGAAACCAATTTTGTTAGCTAACCAATTATTTGCCACATACAAATGTGTAAGTACAGTGAGGGAAAAATTATTTGATCCCCTGCTGATTTTGTACATTTGCCCACTGACGAAGAAATGATCAGTCTATAATTTTAAAGGAAGATTTAACAGTGAGAGACAGAATAACAACAAAAACATCCAGAATAACGCATTTCAAAAAGGTTATAAATTGATTTGCATTTTTTTAATGAGTGAAATAAGGGGGTTATTCAGAGAGGTGAAAACAAGGAGAATTGGAAGGAGAAGAGAACAATCTAGACCATATAGCCGGTTTAGAAAGTGAGATAAATGCTAGAATTTTTCTGGTTTGGCTATTTTGACCTAGAATTTTCACTTCTCCAGTCATTCTCCTGGTTTACACCTCTCTCTGAATAACCCTGTAAGTATTTGACCCCGTCGCAAAACATGACTTAGTACTTGGTGGCAAAACCCTTGTTGGAAATCACAGAGGTCAGACGTTTCTTGTAGCTGGCCACCAGGTTTGCACACATCTCAGGAGGGATTTTGTCCCACTCCTCTTAGCAGATACTCTCCAAGTCATTAAGGGTTTTCGAGTCTGATGTTTTTCTATGGGATAGGCCACTCCAGGACCTTAATTGGCTAGGCCACTCCAGGACCTTAATTTGCTTCTTCTTGAGCCTTGGCCGTGTGTTTTGGGTCAATGTCATGCTGGACCACCTAGGCACGATCTGTTTTCAATGCACTGGCTGAGGGAAGGAGGTTCTCGCCCAAGATTTTATGGTACATGGCCACGTCCATTGTCTCTTTGATGCGGTGAAGTTGTCCTGTCCCCTTTGCAGCAAAACACCCCCAAAGCATAATGTTTCCACCTCCATGTTTGAGAGTGCTCCTAATCTCAGCTCATTACCTGTATAAAATGCACCTGGGAGACAGAAATCTTGCTGATTGATAGGGGATCAAATACTTATTTCACTCATTAAAATGCAAATGAAATAATAACTTTTTTGAAATGCGTTTTCTGAATGGTTTTGTTGTTATTCTGTCTCTCACTGTTAAAGTAAACCTACTATTAAAATTATAGACTGATCATTTCTTTGTCAGTGGACAAATGTACAAAATCAGTAGGGGATCAAATAATTTTTCCCCTCACTGTATGTGTCCTAAAGATGTATTCTGAAGGAATTGAAAATCATTTAACGACATCTGAGTTAAATCCTTTTTTAATGGCATTCAACTTTTCCAGTGATTTGGTCTATGTGGGAAAAAGATTCTTTTTGATGACAACAAATCAAATATGTTATGTTTCATGGGCATCAAATTATTGAAAGATTCAGCAGAAAGGGTACTTGATCGGGAAATGTGTCAAATAGACTGTAACTGGAAGTATAGGCTCAACAGAATGCAAACAAACAGCCTTAATGAGAGGTTTTCATACTTTCTTATACGTTTGAGTGTATAGAAAATATACATAGAAACCAACTAAATTACCCTGGTAATCCCTGCTGTGATTTTTTTTGGTACAGGACAACATACACTAATTTGCCAAAAGTATTCGCTCACCTGCCTTGACTCGCATATGAACTTAAGTGACATCCCATTCCTAATCCATAGGGTTCAATATGACGTCGGTCCATCCTTTGCAGCTATAACAGCTTCAACTCTTCTGGGAAGACTGTCCACAAGGTTTAGGAGTGTGTTTATGGGAATTTTTGACCATTCTTCCAGAAGCGCATTTGTGAGGTCACACACTGATGTTGGACAAGAAGGCCTGGCTCTCAGTCTCCGCTCTAATTCATCCAAGTGTTCTATCGGGTTGAGGTCAGGACTCTGTGCAGGCCAGTCAAGTTCATCCACACCAGACTCTGTCATCCATGTCTTTATGGACCTTACTTTGTGCACTGGTGCACAGTCATGTTGGTAGAGGAAGGGGCCAGCTCTAAACTGTTCCCAGAAAGTTGGGAGCATGGAATTGTTCAAAATGTCTTGGTGTGCTGAAGCATTCAGAGTTCCTTTCACTGGAACTAAGGGGCCAAGCCCAGCTCCTGAAAAACAACCCCACACCATAATCCCCCCTCCACCAAATTTTACACTTGGCACAATGCAGTCAGACAAGTACCGTTCTCCTGGCAACCACCAAACCCAGACTTGTCCATCAGATTGCCAGATGAAGAAGCACAATTTGTCACTCCAGAGAATGTGTCTCCACTGCTCTAGAGTCCAGTGGCGGCGTGCTTTACACCACTGCATCTGACGCTTTGCATTGCACTCCGTGATGTATGGCTTGGATGCAGCTGCTCGGCCATGGAAACCCATTCCATGAAGCTCTCTGCGCACTGTTCTTGAGCTAATCTGAAGGCCACATGAAGTTTGGAGGTCTGTAGCGATTGGCTCTGCAGAAAGTTGGCGACCTCTTTGCACTATGTACCTCAGCATCCGCTGACCCCGCTCCATCAGTTTACGTGGCCTACCACTCCGTGGCTGAGTTGCTGTCGCTCCCAGACGCTTCCACGTTCTTATAATACAGCTGACAGTTGACTGTGGAATATTTAGGAGCAAGGAAATTTCACGACTGGATTTGTTGAACAGGTGGCATCCTATCACAGTTCCATGCTGGAATTCACTGAGCTCCTGAGAACGACCCATTCTTTCACAAATGTTTGTAAAAACAGTCTGCATGCTTAGGTGCTTGATTTTATATACCTGTGGCCATGGAAGTGATTGGAACACCTGATTCTGATTATTTGGATGGGTGAGCGAATACTTTTGGCAATATAGTGGATATTTGAGGAGCATCCATGCTTTTATCCATATTGATACCTCTACACCAGTAGTTGCATGATCTCTTCTGCTTTTTTTCATAGGACATGACATCCTGGCAGCTCCTGTACCAGTATTTGGTTTTTGGTCTGCGATACAGAGAAAAACCTCTTGAATCATGAGGTATACTCCTCCAATTCCAGCCCTAGCCTGAACACCACACTATTTAACCCCATATGGAGGACCTGGACGATATAACATACAGTCGTGTGAAAAATAAAGTACACCCACATTGATTTCTATAGTTTATATATCAGGACATAATAAAAAATCATCTGGTCCTTAACAGGTCTTTTTAAAATTATGGAAATCCAACCTCAGATGAACAACAGCACATGGCATATTATAGCATGTCATTATTAATCACTTGGCTGCTAAGGACGCGCTCAGCGCGTCCAGCCAAGTGGTTCTCATGTGCTATGGACGCGCTGAGCACGTCCGTAGCACAGGAGGCAGCAATCAGCCGGGATTCCGGCTGATTGCTGGCCCCCTCCCAGTGCAGGCTGACATCTAGCATGTCAGCCCAGCACTCCGGGATGCCGGGGGGGGGAGATAGATGTCATTGCGGCGGCGCAATGACATCTATTTCAGGCGGCGCAATGACATCTATTTCAGGCGCCCCCCTCCCCGTGAGTGCGGAGGAGGCGCCTGAAAGGGAGCGGGAAGTCCTTAGGACCTCTCTCCCTCCCGATTGCGGGGGACCAGAGGCTGAAGGCAGGCATGGTTTGGAAGGGCACAGCCTGCCCTTCCAAACCGTGCCTGACTTTAACCCCTTGGGTGCCGGGTCACGATTCGGTGCCGAAAAGCACCGAATCATGATCCTCTCCCGGAGCTGGCCGACATCTTGGATGTTGGCCAAGCTTCCGGGAATGCCCCCTGATGACTGGCATCATCGTGCATAGCATGATGACGCCAGTCCTGGAGTTAACCCCTAACTGCCACCAATGGTGGAGATATGGTGTTCCAATGAACCCCCTATCTCCCGATCCATGGCAGCTAGGGGTTAATGTTTGGTATTGCTGGATCGGCCAGAGCATGGCCTTTCCAACGATACCAAACATGACCATGAAAAAAAAAATAATAATAATAATAATAAAAAAAAAAGAACAAGTTTTTTTTATTTGTTAATGCAGCAATATTGTTCCCATTTCAATTATAATGTGAACAATGATGCTGCGTTAACGATTTTTGTATGTGGTGCGTTTGTTAAAAATAGCGAAATTTTCCCCAAAAAAAATGTAACGAGTCACCATTTCGAATTTTTTTAACAAGCACACCCCATAGAAAATATAACCACAAATGCTCGCGTGTTAAAATGTGAAAAAAAACACTTTACACATTGTAAATTATTGAAAATTCTAATTTTATTGCATTTTTTGTTATAATATACAGACAGAACATGACATATACATATAATAATGATATAGTATGAATCTGTCGAGTCTGCTGGATAGAACGATATATAATATGTCTGGGTCATATATTAAAATAAGGCTTAAAAACGCGTTTAAACATGATGAGCGAAACCGGTAAAAATGAGCTCAGCACAGAGGCGTGAAATGGCTCAGCAGCGAAAGGGTTAAACAAAAACTATAGCAAAATGGAGAAGTCATTTGTAAAAAAACTAAATATCTACTTCCATAGGAATTAAGTAGGTAAGTAGCAGCCAGGTTCCGTTGATCAATTGATCATCAGTAAGTGTGAACACCACTCTAAACGCAAACATTTTGGCAGGTTGCTGGTCTGAAGCGTTCAGGTGTGTGTTAACACAATATCAAGGAGGAAAGAGATCAGCAATGACCTTAGGGAAGCAATTGCTGCTGTCCATCCATCTCACAAGGGTTTTAAAGCCATTTCCAAATAATTTAAAGTCCATCCTTCTATTGTGAGGAAAATTATTCACAAGTGGAAAACATTCAAGTCAGATGCCAATCTTCCCAGCAGTGGACATTCCAGTCAATTCAACCCAAGGTCAGACCGTGCAATACTCATAGAAATTGCAAGAGTTATATTTCAGACTGTATAGGCATCAGCTTGTTAAATGTTAAAGTTCATGATAATACAATTAGAAATAGACTGAATAAGTATGATTTTGTTTGGAAAGGTTGCCAGCAGCATGCCTATTCTAAAACCTCTGTGAACTGAATGTTGTAAAGAAGAGTGGGTTAAAATTCCTCCACAACATTGTAAGAGGCTGATAAAGTGATAACAAAAATCAATACTTCAAGTTACTACTGATAAAGGTGTCTCTACAAGCTATTGAATTATAAAGTGTACTTTGTTTTTCACACATGGCTTCTCCATTTTGACTTTACCTTTGTTAACCCCTTCCTGCCAGACAGATTGTACCTGGTGACGGGGCATTAATGCCAGCAGGGCGTACTAGTACGTTTGGAGTGCGGCATTGGCTGCAGGGGGCCTGTCTGCGTTCAGGCCGTCTCGTGGCAGGCAATGACGTGCGATGCGCGCCAACTGTTGGGTGGGACTTTGCGGCGCACAGACCCTAGCAGGGTTTCTTATGCTGCCCTGCAGTGTTCATTTCCACCCACCGCAGCAACAGCATAGTTCACCCTGCGACAGGAATGGGTTAAATAAATCATGACACAGTGTCATGTGCTGATATTCATCTGAGGTTGTATTTACTTAATTTTAAGACCTAGTAAAGACCAGAAGATTTTTTTTATTATGTCCTTATAAGTGAAAACCATAGACTTCAAAGAGGGTGTACTTTCTTTTTCATATGACTGTATGTCTATTGTCAGGACAACTGTACCGATAGCTACCCCTGGTGACCAATATTCACAATGATTTCCATTATGTTCTCATGTTTTGCTCACGTTTAGTCAGTTATCGCAGTAATCTATGCTGATGTTTCCAGCATGGCTTGAGTCATACTGATAACTTGCTTTACTTCATGAGCCATCATGTAGGGAGGCGGAAAATCCTAATCTACCTCCTACCATTTAGGTAAATAAGGTAGAGCATTTCTGGCAGCAAGGTCTTGTCTCTAGTTTATCGGCACAAAATACGGTCAGCTTCTAAGGAAGCCATGTCTATTAGAAGTGAATTGCGTCGCGTGTACTCCATATGTGTACTCCATTATCAATAAATTGCAATCTTTGAGCTTGGATTCCAATATTAGGAAGGAAATGGTATCCTAAGGCGCTGTGCGGTGTTGAGATTATGGTGTTTATATGGTGCGGGTGTGCTGCCGATTTTGTAAAAATGGTACTGCAAGATCTAGGGAAGATCAAAATCAACAAAAAAAGGAACAACTTGACAGCACAAGAGACAAAGGCACTAAAAGAACTATCAGAGGATAAAGAATTAGTGGTAAAACCAGCCGACAAGGGAGGAGGAGTAGTCATCCTCCCAGTGGAATACTACGAGAAGGAAGCACGCAGAATTCTGGAGGATGTTACTACCTATAAAAAACTTAAGAAGGATCCAGCAGGAGAAATTAAAGAAAAATTCGACGAATTCCTGGATAGAGGATTTGCTTTAGGCATTATCAACGGCAAAGAATTTAAATATCTCAAAGTTGCACACCCTAGGAGACCGGTGTTTTATCACCTACCAAAAATACATAAGAACTCGACGGAACCACCAGGGAGACCGATAGTCTCTGGAATCGAGTCGGTTTCCAGTAGAGTATTTTATTATTATTATTATTCTCTATTTATAAAGCGCCAGCATATTCCGCAGCGCTGTACAATAAGCACAGTATAGACAGGGTTACAATACATTGAACAACATTTGACAAACAGTACAGGAGGAGATGAGGGCCCTATTCCCGTAGGAACTCACAATCTGGGAGGGTTGGGGTTGGAAACAGGAGGAGAGGACTGTAAGGTGAGAGTGATTGATGGTTGTGTCAGTGAGTTGGGTGGTAGGCTTCCCTAAATAGGAATGTTTTAAGGGAGCGTTTGAAGGAAGAGAAGTTAGGGGAAAGTCTGACAGTACGAGGGAGAGTGTTCCAGAGAGTGGGGGCTGCGCGTGAGAAATCCTGCAGTCTATCATGGGAAGAGGTGATGCGGGGAGAAGCTAGGCGCAGGTCACTGTTTGACCTTAGGGAGCGGGCTGGGGTGTATTTGGTGATTAGTGAGGACAGGTAGTGGGGAGCTGAGTTAGTGAGGGTTTTGTAGGTAAGGATAAGGATTTTGAACTTAATTCTGCAGTGGATGGGGAGCCAGTGAAGGGACTCGCAGAGGGGAGCGGCAGAGACAGAGCGGCGGGTGAGGTGAATTAGCCTGGCGGAGGCGTTCAGGATGGATTGTAGGGGGAGAGGCGGGACAGAGGAGGCCAGATAAGAGATTATTGCAATAGTCGAGTCGGGAGATTACCAGGGCGTGTATGAGTTGTTTTGTGGTGACAGCGGTAAGAGTATCTGAATACATTGACCTCCTACTCCAGCCATATGTGATCAAAACAGAGTCACACCTAAAAGATACTATAAACATCCTGCAAGAACTGGAAAGAGTAAAATGGGAGACACACTTTATCCTGGTGACAAGTGACGTGTGGTCATTGTATAGTAACATCCCCCGCGAAGATGGAAATGCGGCAGTAAAACATATATTGGAAAAAGCCCAGGACCTCTTACCCGAGCAAATCGAATACGTTCTAGAAGGCATCAATCTTATACTCAAAAACAACTACTTCTGGTACGATAACGATTTTTATCTCCAGACCAAGGGTATTAATATGGGAACCAAATTCGCCCCCAGTTTCGCTAACCTCTTTATGTCCTGCTGGGAGGAACCCCTGATTCAAAAAGGAGGCAGTAACATCATTCTATACAAAAGGTATATTGATGATATTTTTATGATCTGGGTAGGGGGGAACAGGAACTCCACACATTCCTGGGGGAAATGAACAACAGGAACCCCAACATCCAACTGGACAGCAAATGGAGCAAGGAAGAAATCGATTTCCTGGACCTTACCATTTACGTGACAGACAACCATTTGGCCACAAACACCTTTTTTAAAAAAGTGGACTGCAATAGTTTCATTGAAAAATCCAGCTGCCACCTCGACCGTTGGCTGGAGGGTGTCCCGAAAAGCCAAATGCTGAGGGTAAGAAGAAACTGCTCAAAAGAGGAGGACTTCCAAATACAAGCGAAAAAACTTCAGGAAGCCTTTGAAGAAAAGGGATATGAAAGTACGAAACTAGAAATCATGAAAGAAGAAATCTCTCAAATTGACAGGAAAGAACTTTTGGTCTATAAACAAAAAGACCAACACACAACTAAACCCAAGCATCCCCTTATCTTCACCTTTAGCCAACAAAACAGAGAGATTATAAGAGCAGTCACCAAATACTGGCCAATTTTAATACAAGACCCTATGCTAAAAGAAATTCTCCCAAATAGACCATCTTTCATCTGTCACGGTACGAAAAACATTAAAAGAATAGTCACCAAAAGTGAACATCCAGGAACAAAACTAGAAAAGAACTACTATCAGATGGAGAAAGGCTTCTATGGCTGCGGAAACTGTTTAAGCTGTAGGAGCACCGGTAACAAAAAACGTCACATACCGGATGTCACCAATGAGGGCGGCATCTGGAAGATTCGTGACGTTTTGACATGTTTTTCCAACCACGTTATTTACCTCCTCATCTGCCCCTGTGGCCTGAAATATATAGGCCGGACCACCAGGGCCTTAAATGTCAGAATCAGAGAGCATATCCGGAATATAACCAAAGGTGTGGAGACCCACAGTGTCCCCCTCCATTTCAAAAAAATGCACCACTGTGATCCTAACAACCTCCAGTTCCTGGCCATCAAGAAGATCCATCGCCCAAGAAGAGGAGGAGATATGGCCAAAATTCTAGGACGAGAAGAGATGCATCTGATCTATGAATTCAACACCCTGGCCCCTGCCGGTCTGAATGCAGATTTCGAAATCTGCCACTTCTTATGACCCAAAGATCTAAATAGTACCGTGCCTTATGAAGAACACCGTAATAGCAGTTTTACCACAAGACTCCCCCTTCCTTCCCAAAACCTGTCACAACAGCTGTATTTAAAAGAAGAATTCTCACTTCAACTTCCTCCGCCTACTATACACAAACTCGAATTTACCACAGTCACCTCCAAATACTGGGCCTTTTATATTTAGTGCATATCCCCTATCAAATAAATCCACCCAAAATCTAGACTACCTCTATGTATATACATAAGGCCCCCCCTTTTTTAGTCTATAGAACGACACACCTCTGTACTAGGGGTATAACAACAAACCCCCCTAGGCTTTTAATCCCAGTAGGATAGATTAATTACCAAAATGCCCTATACACACTATACAGAAGGAACAACTCGCATAGTACTATACCCTAGACTGTACTACCTTAAACGTGGGGATGTCCAGCAATCTATACCAACAGGATTGGAAATATATAGTAACGACCAGTATGTTTCAACTCCTTCCATATAGAATTATGTTCACCTGCGAATCATCCATGTATGAGCACTCAGCTATGTACGCCCCTATTTTTAGTATCAAACCTGAGACCACCATCCCATTTGAGCAATATGGGCATACGTAGCAATATATTTATATTAATATTGCTACACACATCTATATCTCAAACACCAAGTTTTTACTATTCCCTCCTTGTACAAATGAAATCCTGTTTCTACAATTTGTATGTATGTAAATAGATACTGGTTTATAATAGACTGTGTATACACACCTCTGAATGCATGAGGTATTCCTGGGTTTATCCTCTGCTGCAAGACTTCACCAAAATGAAACACCAGGCCAACAAAAATTAATAGTACTAAATTTGAGACCACTATCTATATCTATAATATATAATATCTATAATATTGAGCAACACGGGCATATTCAGTAATATATATAATAACATGACTCCTCACATTTGTACCCAAACCACCAAGTTTTTATTATTTTCTTCCCTGTATTAATGAAACCTGTTTCTGCAATCTATATGTATATATTAACAGTAATGGTTCATGAAAGACTTTGTATATACTACTCTGAATACATAAAGCATCCCTGGACTTATCCCCTGCTGCAAGATTTCACCAAATTGAAAAACCAGGCTAACATAGATCCAGAGGTTCCAGCCAGAGATAGAGCAAAATCAGGATGACATCACCCGCTGCGCGCATGTGCAATACAATGCGGCCGAAAACGAAACATTTCCCGCCAAAAAGAACGGGCAAAACATTTCCCGCCGAAAAAAGTTTAAAAACGCTGCACTGAAGCATAGGAAGCATCCAATTGATGAAGCTGGCCAGGGAGCCGGCGAAACGCGTCTTGGAGACCCCTATGCCCACTTTTAAAGACTTTTTTTACCTCCTATGGACTTATTGGTTTTTTTACTTTCTAACTTTTTAAAAATATTTTTATTTTCCTCTTATCTTTGATTGCGTTATTATTTGATGTGAGCTGTCTTAATAAATTTTTGCACAAGCCAACCTCCTGCTGCATCCAGTTGCCATCTTTTAATATCGCCAGCAACCAGAAGGCACCGTATAAAGGGAAGCCTTCTGCAGTATCCTGGACGAGAAAATTCAAAAGACAAGGCACGAAGGAGCAGATACAAAGAGGATTTCTGGGCAGAGCGCAACAGACAGAGCAGCATCCATCACCGCACTAGCATAAGTGTACCAATCCTTACTCTCTGGTTTATTTGACAGACGCGGACGTATCCTTAATCCCGTCTTTCTTTCTTGGAGGAATTTTGAAGGGACGAGAGGAGCGGAAGCAGTCAAGACCAAAAGGACACACTTAATCATTAAGAAGAAAATTATTTTTTAATTATTTTTAATTATTTTTCTTTTCTCTTTTTATGCAACACAAAGACTGATTTATTGTGCTTTTTAGAGACTGAGATTCATCACCCCCGAAGCCAGGGGGCGTATGTTTGTATCAATATAAAAGACTGATTTATTGTGATTTTTAGAGGCTGTGATTCATCACCCCCGAAGCCAGAGGGCGTATGTTCTTGATATGAATATATACACATTTTTCTATACTCTGTTTTAATTTTTTATGGTACACAAAGCTGTTAAATTAGCATTGCTATACCTCATTATATTGTTGAAATTCCTTAAGAGCGATTACATCGCTACTTTAACAGACACGACTAGCGAGTAGCGCCTGACTAAGGGGTACCCCACACTTTCCTTGGATTCCAATATTGTTGAATGGATTATGCAGTGGCTGAGTGACAGGCAACAGAGGGTTGTGGTAAATGGAGTTTATTCGGCACAAGGTCTTGTTACCAGTGGGGTACCTCAGGGGTCAGTACTTGGACCCATTCTCTTTAATATTTTTATTAGTTATATTGCAGAAGGTATTAATGGAAAAGTATGTCTTTTTGCTGATGACACAAAGATTTGCAACAGGGTTGACGTTCCTGGAGGGATCAGCCAAATGACAAATGATTTAGGTAAACTAAAAAAATGGTCGGAGTTGTGGCAATTGAGTTTTAATGTGGATAAGTGCAAGATAATGCACCTGGGACGTAAAAACCCAAGGGCTGAATATAGAATATTTGATACAGTCCTAACCTCAACATCTGAGGAAAGGGATTTAGGGGTTATTATTTCAGAGGATCTAAAGGTAAGTAGTCAATGTAATAGAGCAGCAGGAAATGCTAGCAGAATGCTTGGTTGTGTAGGGAGAGGTATTAGCAGTATATTAGCAGTAGGAAAAGGGAAGTGCTCATGCCACTGTACAGAGCACTGGTGAGACCTCACTTGGAGTACTGTGTGCAGTACTGGAGACCGTATCTCCAGAAGGATATAGACATCTTAGAGAGAGTTCAGAGAAGGGCTACTAAAATGGTGTACGGCTTGAAGGAGAAAAGTTACCAGGAAAGGCTTAATGATCTTAACATGTACAGCTTGGAAAAAAGACGAGACAGAGGAGATATGATAGAAACCTTTAAATACGTAAAGGGAATCCACAAGGTAGAGGAAGGGAGTATATTTAAAAGGAAACAAAATAGCAAAACAAGAGGACATAGTCTTAGATTAGAGGGGCAAAGGTTTAAAAGTAACATCAGGAAGCATTATTTTACTGAGAGGGTGGTGGATACATGGAACAGCCTTCCAGTAGAAGTGGTAGAGGCCAAAACAGTAATTGAATTTAAGCAGGCATGGGATAGGCATAAGGCTATCCTAAACAAAAGATAAATCCAGGTAAAGTATCCATGTAATTGGGCAGACTAGATGGGCCGAAAGGTTCTTATCTGCCCACATTTTTCTATGTTTCTATGTTTCTATGTGCTAACCAAACATGTTTGTTGTATATGTGTTATCACTTTTAGTATGCCTGTATAGTAACCTACTTACGGTCTTCATGTATGTACAGCAGTCACCTTCAAATTCTTTCCTGGTATCATGGACTCAAGAAGGTCTGCTTTTTCTCTTCTGCCAAGCACAGCATATATGTTGTGTGGATCTAACCAGAAACTATTTTCCTGGCTTCTTTTAGCAAACAATGTAAGTCCACAGTTACAAAATGACTAACATGCTAGCAGAACACTGAATAGTTACAAATATGAAAATAAGCTGAGCTACAACATTGACACCTGGTGGCCTATTTATGGAAGAATTACAGATTTTGGCTTTCATTTTACCACAGGTTGTTGTCCTCCTGATTCACTGTCACTTTTACTTAATCTTCAGTGATAATACAATGTTTTTGGTTTCTCTTTTATTTTGTTTAATGGCTTTTACTGTACATTGAGCTGAATACCTTTTACAATTTTTATTATTTAAGTGTTTTGGTGATGTTCTGTCTTTTTTTCTTCCAAATAAAATTTTTATTTTTCAGTAAAAGGAAATGGGATACCTAAAGAAAAAAGGGGGAAACATAACTTTACATGCAAGGGGGTGAAACCGTTACATCTATCCAGCGCGATGATGTGAAGCTTTATCTTTTCAACAAGTGCTCGTCCGGACGGCAATAATAATCAAACTTCGCAGATACATCTCCAAGAATTATGGGGGGAACTGGTATTGGGGGAGGGAAGGGGGGCACCAGGGTAAGATAGGGGAAATAATGTAGATCTGTGAATGGATGCCTAACATCATGTAGCATTACAAAGCCAACTCTGCGAAGCTGCAGGCCGGCCAAATCTCCATTCGTCAAAACAGTAGATGGTCCTGGTGGCGCAGTGGTGTACTATAAATCGTATAAACCCTAGCCTGATATTAGGCCCTACAGGTGCTCGTACTAGAGTCTAAGATCTAAAAATGTCGCCAGGAACCTTCAGGTCCCGAGAGACGTACAATTAAATACGTCTCAAATACGTGGGGAGGACCACTAGACCACTGAACCTTCGCATCCAGGAGCACATTCGGAATATAAGGAAGGGCTATGACAAACATAGCGTCTCACTACATTTTAGGATTAAGCATGCCCAGAATCCTGAAGGCATTAAATTCATAGGCATCAAGAAGGTTGAAGCACCCTGGAGAGGCGGTAATTTCAACCAGATAATTGGTAAGGAAGAGATGAGCCTGATTTTCAAGATGGGATCGCTCCAACCTCAAGGTCTCAACGCAGACTTCGAACTGTGCCATTTTCTGAACTGACAATATACAGATGATTACACTTAGCAGGATTCTTATACCCATGTAATACATTACCATTTCCCGTACATTATCATATCCTTTCCCCTCGCTGTGCACCTTACTCTCCTTCTCATCTCGGTATCTATCCCCCCCACCATATGAGTATCCTTTCATTTAGTATGGTACATAAATATTCCTTGATAAGCAATGACTCATCACAAACCCGTTGCACGCATACCGTATACCAGTATACACCTTAGTTATCAATAGTATTTTAATATTTTAATAGTATTTTACATCCATCCCCCCTTTTATATATTATATATGTAATTAACGCTATTTTATATAGTATATAGATCCATTATTCTTATTTATAATCCATTAGTTTAGAAACATGATTTTTGCCAAAATGGATTTATCCTATACTTATTCACATAAGTTATTCCTCACTCTCACCTCAACAGAGACCCCAGTTTGTTGATATGGTTTTAGCCTTTTTAGGGTCCATGAAATGTTATGTCTTTTTTAATTTTTAATTTAAATTTTTGTATAACTGTAATTTAGAAGCATGTACACATTGTATGTAAAATATCCTTCCATTTTTATCATAAAGGCTATAATTGTTTTGATCATTATGTAAACCATCCACCAAGCTGTAATAGCTAATACCCATTTGAAGATTGCCCAACAGGTTTCTTAAATACACTTATTACCCAACTCCATTATTGAGATAGGCAACTCTTTGTTTATATTAGCAGAATAAGTATATCTGCGGCACCAAACACATTTAAGGATAAGTATTTTAAGACTTTATTTTTCACTATGTACTGGCATTAGGTCCTCCAGGGACCAAGACAGAGCAGGCAGCATGAGATAAGGGGCATTATCCCCCTGCAGACCGCCGCTATGCCTCCTTTTTACTGTAGCATATGATTGTGGATGTAAACATAGCAAAAATGCGGAACTTCTACGCTGGAACGCAAAAACAAGATGGCCGCGGTGCCAGAGGAAAAGAAAGAAAAAAATATATATATATATATATATAAAAAATAAAAAAATAATAATAAAAAAAAAAAAAAAAAAGACACAATAGAGGTCACATGACCTCAAACCCGGAAGTATGCACCAAAAGGAAGAAACTTAAATCAGGTGTACTCAATAATGCCCCTTTTATAAAAAGTGATTAACCAATGCACTCTCCCTTTTACCCCGATACACCACACTGCTAGAGGAAGGCACAGGTTAAGTGCAGAAACGCGTTCAATGTAATTCCCCCCCCCTGACTTATTTTATGTAATGCTAATAAACCCTTTGAAGTTTTTATTCTTGGGTCTCAGCTTTTTAATTTTATTTTGATTTTTTATTCATTTAAGACCATCTAGACTGTGGAAGCTGCTCCACAAGAGCCACGTCTAGTTTATTACCCTGGTCTTTCCCCCCTCTTTCCTCCCTAAATTTTTCTGGAGGTGGAGTACCAGCATAGAAGAAGGAAAGAAACAGATGTTCCAGGCGAGAGAGGTGAGGTACACACCGATTTAAATGGTACCATATGCTTACAAGCCGAGCCTGAGAAAACCGAGGCTCCACCATTGGTGAGTGAGATTTATCAGCTTTTTAACTTGCTGCCACTTTTACCGAATGTGTTACGCTATGGGAGCACTGTCTATCTGCTTGTATTTCATCTGAGGCCAACCGTAGGACAAAGAAGGGATACACCACCCTATATCTGGTGTGAGGCGCTTCAACCCAGAGCCAGGGACACACTAGGCTCTGTAATCCGTGAGTGAGATTCTTGTTCTATCCTCACCATAAATACCTGAAGCAGTCTGCACTATTATTATTTTTTTCTTCTCTCTCCCCTTATATAAACCACCCATTGAGGAGAGGAGCTGTGGCAGTGGACCGTTTATCTCTACAACATGGCTCATACGCTGTGCAACCACTAGTAGCCACAAACTTTTCCGGTTCTTTTTCATGTTATTTGCACTTTTGCACGTGCACTTTACTGTCTTTACTTTACTGGCTTAGGACTTATTGACTGTACAACCCTCCAAAGAACTATCAGCGATTTGCGCTTTTAGCACACCACCTGTGTATGCACTTTACTTAAGAATGGTTTCATAAGCACATGCACTTTATTGTTATACATAATCCTTGCATGTCTCTCGGCTTTGCTACTGCATTTATGTATCAATTGTAATGTGCACTTCTCATTTTTAATTGTACGTCTCTCGGGACCTGAAGGTTCCTGGCAACATTTTTAGATCTTAGACTCTAGTACGAGCACCTGTAGGGCCTAATATCAGGCTAGGGTTTATACGATTTATAGTACACCACTGCGCCACCAGGACCATCTACTGTTTTCTCTATTACATTTGCACATTTTGTTGAGATTATGTGCAACACCTCGTATGCTGCAAACCCAAAACTTCTATCTATAAATCAGCGCCTCCACAGAAAACCCCCCAACCTTAAATCTCCATTCGTCGTCTGTCACAACCCACACGCTTTATATTTTTTATGTATGTCCCAAATGGCCCAGGGATCATGTTTGGGAGGTCGCAGACCACGATCAGTTGTCGCTCTTGAGTCGAATTGACGATACAGGTCTAGTAACTTAGTGAGATGATGTAGCGTCGGAACCACAGTGGATTTCCATTGTCTAGTGAGCAACAACAGCGTCGCGGAGACGCTTATGAACATCATTTTTAGATGAGGGCGGGAAAGGTGTATCATCCCTAGCAGTAGATATCAGGAGAATACGATATTGGTTGGCCCATCACTTCCGTGAGCAATGAGGCAACACCTTTCCAAAGAGGCACTACCTCTGGGCACTGCCATTATATGTGGCCCATTGTGCCCACCGCCGAGGCACACCTCCAACACAGATTGGAGGTCTGGGGAGCAAAGCGGTGGACCCTGAGCGGCGTGAGATACCAACAGTACAAAAATTTTCTCTGCGTTTCTATCAAAGTGGCATACTTCGAGGCAGTGGTGTATTTAGGTTTTGTGCTGCCCTAGGCCTGACTGAACTCGTGCACCCCCTAAATTAAATTGGACACACTCCTTCCTTTCAAGGCCGCACCTCCTGTTTAAACATGCCAGACACTTTCTGGTTTTAAAGATGGCTGTTGCTATAATGCAGTGGCCATCATCCACATAGTGCAGTACAGGCTGCACGGAGAGGCCTGCCAACAAGTTTAGGAAACTTTTGGGTCCCCTCCAAATTTACAGATGACTTCTGTATTATACATAATAATACACAAAGAGGACACAATACAGGGAGTCTGGGATTTATCAATATTTTGTTTTTGGAGAAAGTATCTTACCAGGAAGGATACATTGAGATTTCTCTCGTTTTCAAGTATGTCCAGGCTGGCAAGTATGTACCGTTAGGTGTCTTGCCCAAGGACACTTACTGCATTACACACATTATACACACAGAGGACACAATACAAGGAGTCTGGGATTTGCTTATGTCTGTGTTACACAATACAGAGAGTCTGGGATTCACTTTCGTCTGTGTTACACATAGTAAAACCGCAAAAAAACAACTAGAATAGTAAAAGATATGATCGCATAACTCATTGGCAGAGACACACACACACATATGGAGGAGCCCCTATAAACATCTACACACCCAGAATATGGAGGAGGGTCTAAAGACATCCAGAAACAACCTACAGAGGATTCCTTAAAGACAACCCAAACCCAGTATATGGAGGAGCCCCTAAAAAGAGGGAGATTAGGGCAAAACAAGGACAGAGAGATTTGCTGCCAAAATTGGGGCTGCCCTTAGTATATAGGATACATAAAGTTTAACTAAAACTGAATAACAAGCACCACACTGATATCACCAAAATCATTATATTTTATTTTTAGTTGAAAAATAAAAAGGAATGATTAAATCAGGACTACATGACATGTATTGTGGAAAGTACATATGGAGAGAGGCAGTATGGTGACAGTATATAGAGAGGAAGTATGGTGACAGTATATATGGATGGAAGCAGTATGGTGACAGTATATATATATATATATATATATGGAGGGAAGCAGTATGGTGACAGTAGGAGGTTGTGTGTGATGTGTGTTAGTCACTCACCACTTAGAAGAAATGCCCTCAGCTCAAACATTAAAGGAGGCACCTCTTGTCAGATCAGGATGCTGCAGAATGCCTGTCAGATGGCATCATCTGGTGGCAGCGTAATAGATGGGCCATAGGGGCTGAGGCCTGCAGTATAACTGGGGTCCCTGCTTCCCGAGTCTACAACCTGTCATTGCTGGGCGCAGGCAGTCGGCTCCTCCCTGGCTGCTGTCAGCTGACAGGGGCATGGTGTCAGGCAGTGATTGCTGCTCCTCGAAGCCAGCCTGCCCTCACTGAACCCTGGCAGCGCTGCAGGGCCGGTGAGAAGCTTTGTCTCTCCCCTAGCAGCTTTACAATCATTAAGCAAGTAGTGCAGTATACACAAAAATACGTATCTGATCTGCGCGATAAGAACGCTAGGGAACTCGGACGGTTTCTCAAATGATGTCACCAACCATAGTACATGATGGAATAAAAGCACAAGAAAAAGACACAATTCTAAGTGCAGTGGGACAAGAACAGGTGAATAATGTATATTATCTTTTGGTTGATCAACTCACAAACAAAGAGCCCAATCACTGGCTCTGAGTGGATCAGTGCCTTTGGGTTGTTTATCTTCAGTAACTTCTCAGGTAACCCACTCCTTGGTGTTGATAACTCATTACATCCATAGGAAATGGGAAAGAAGAAAGGCACAATCTTGTGTGTATCTGATGCACAATGGTATATTATATATCAGCTATAAGTGCAAACTCACATTTGGTGGAGCTATTCCCAGCTCAACACGGAAGGCGTATGGGTTTGGTAGGTCAAACCCAATAAAGACCAAAACATTGCAGGAATAGTTCTTCTAAAATTTAATAAATGATTAAAACAAATAAAATAGAAGGCCAGAACGCGTTTCGCCGTCGGCACACGGCTTCATCAGCTGGTCTATCTTGAGCTGGGAATAGCTCCACCAAATGTGAGTTTGCACTTATAGCTGATATATAATATAGCATTGTGCGTCAGATACACACAAGATTGTGCCTTTCTTCTTTCCCATTTCCTATGGATCCCATTTCCTATGGAGTTATCAACACCAAGGAGTGGGTTACCTGAGAGGTTACTGAAGATAAACAACCCAAAGGCACCGATCCACTCAGAGCCAGTGATTGGGCTCTTTGTTTGTGAGTTGATCAACCAAAAGATAATATACATTATTCACCTGTTGTTGTCCCACTGCACCTAGAATTGTGTCTTTTTCTTGTGCTTTTATTCCATCATGTACTATGGTTGGTGACGTCATTTGAGAAACCGTCCGAGTTCCCTAGCGTTCTTATCGCGCAGATCAGATACGTATTTTTGTGTATTCTGTTTTCTTGGTTTGGGGGAAACCACTGACCGTCTGGTTTGCTGGGCATTCGGGGGGTATAGTGTGGGCGCTTACCATTTTCTATCCCAAGTAGTGCAGTATGCCAGCAGCCAGCGAAGGCCTGGCTGCTGCTTGCTTTTATAAGAGAGGCGTAACTAGAAACCTCAGGGCCCTGGTGCAAGAATCCATGAAGGGCCCCCCGCCCCCCCCCCTCCGTGCGAGAGAATTTTGCATTTTTACTAAAAACTTTTTGCAAAAATACCTGTATACGGGTCTCCTGCACTATCGCCTAGTATCACTATTATATATCGATTAGCTGTGGAATTTAATGCTATGGTAATATTAATATAATAGGATACTAGGCGATAGGTTATAGTATTATTAGGTTATGAAACCAGCAATTTTTGGATAGTGCAGGAGACATGTATACAGCTATTTTTTGCACTCTGAAAATGGCCATATAATTTGGAAGTATTTTTAAAGAACAGGTTATTTGCCTGCAGCGCTGCCAGGGTTCAGTGCGGGCAGGCTGGCTTTGAGGAGCAGCAATCACTGCCTGACACTACGCCCCTGTCAACTGACATCAGCCAGGGAGGAGCCGACTGCCCGCGCGCAGCAATGACAGGCTGTGGACTCGGGAAGCAGTGACCCCAGATATACTCCTGGCCTCCAGCCCATCCCAGCATGCCCAGCCAGCCCCTATGGCCCATCTATTATGCTGCCACCAGATGATGCCATCTGACAGGCATTCTGCAGCATCCTGATCTGACAAGAGGTGCCTCCTTTAATGTTTGAGCTGAGGGCATTTCTTCTAAGTGGTGAGTGACTAACACACATCACACACACCCTCCATATATACTGTCACCATACTGCTTCCCTCCATATATATACTGTCACCATACTGCTTCCGTCCATATATACTGTCACCATACTTCCTCTCTATATACTGTCACCATACCGCCTCTCTCCATATGTACTGTCCACAATACATGTCATGTAGTCCTGATTTAATCATTCCTTTTTATTTTTCAACTAAAAATAAAATATAATGATTTTGGTGATATCAGTATGGTGCTTGTTATTCAGTTTTAGTTAACCTTTATGTATCCTATATACTAAGGGCAGCCCCAATTTTGGCAGCAAATCACTAAATCTGAGGGTGCAAGCAACATGCGGGGTAAAAAATTACAAGCTCAGAGTCGTGTCTATAAATGCTTGCAGTTTAGTCAATAAAATCAATGAACTGGAGGCAGTGATGGCAACTGAAAAAGAAGATTTAGTGGCGGTTACTGAGACATGGTTCAGTGAGAAAAATAACTGGGACATAACAATACCGGGGTACTCTTTATATAGAAAAGACAGAGAAGGTAGGAAAGAAGGAGGAGTGGCCCTGTATGTGAAAAACAACATAAAAACGAACCAAATAAAAGTGGGCGAGGTGAACATAGAGTCAGTTTGGGATACGCTAACATTTGGCAGTCATACAGTAGCTCGTGTAGGTGTGATCTATAGACCCCCGGGACAAGTAGAAGAGCTAGATAATCTGCTGTTTGAGGAAATAGCCAAAATGACAATGAAGGGGGAAGTTATTATCATGAGGGACTTTAATCTTCCTGATGTGAACTGGAAAACCAAAATAGCTGGGTGCACCAGGAGTACAAATATTCTAAACTCCATACTGGGATTATCTCTAACACAAGTAGTTGAGGAGCCGACCCGTAAAGAGGCCATATTGGAGTTAATACTCACAAATGGAGGTTTGGAATCAGACGTTGTTGTAGGTGAAAATTTGGGATCTAGTGATCACCAGTCAGTGTGGTTTAATATAAGAACAGGGATGGAGCCGCACCACACAAAATCAAAAGTTTTAGACTTTAAAAAAACAGATTTTTCTAAAATTAGATTTTGTGTGAATGAGTCATTATCAGACTGGAGGAGTTTAAAGGGTGTCCAGGAGAAATGGGATTATTTAAAGGAGGCATTATTGAAGGGCGGCCACAGGCAATTGCATTCGGCTTGTTAGCAAAAACAAAAAAGGGAAGAAACCACTGTGGTACTCTACAGAAGTGGCCAAAATAGTGAAGAACAAAAAGATAGCATTCAATAATTCTAAAAAAACTCAGACAGGGTTATCCAAAGAGATTCGAAAAGTCACCGCACGTTCGGTGACTTTTCGTTCTCTTCAATTCGGTTCCTTTTGCCGATTGCATTTCGGTGACCCTGCGGTGTATTCAGCAAACACCACAGGGTCCCCGAATTGCAGGGAAAAGCTGCCGACAACCTGACGAAAACTAACCGAATGCACTATGAAAACAAGCAAAAACATCTGGATTAACCTTCGAAGAGGAGCCGAACAGGAGCCGAAAAGGAGCCGAATCACACAGAGCCGAAGCAGCTGTGACGTAGAGGAGGCAGTGAATAAATTAGAAAAACCATTTTATGAATCTGGGAAAAAGAAACGCTGTTTGCAAAGAAACTACTGAGCGAAAAAGTCTGAAATTTTCACAGGAGGTCCAGGGAATGATATAAAGAGGGCTGTTACAAAAAAAATAAGCAAACTGAAAAAAAAAAAAAAAAAAAATCGGACTTTTAATTTTTTTTAAAAAAATTCAGAAAAATGCTTAAAGTATCCTAAAAAATCTATAAATAAAGAGACTTTTTGCTGCAGAATTTTATAATGAACGGTTTATTAGATATTGAATTAAAACGGGAATATTTTAACATTGAAGCCTATGGGATTCTCCCTGAATAAATTTGCCGAATTAAACCACCGAATGGCAGGGCATTAGGGGAACCTTTCACTGCTGGTTTGTGTTCTCTGAATAGCCGAAGCAGTGCTTTTCATGGGGATTTCACTGCCCTCGAACAGGGACCGAACAGGCACCGTATGTTCAGGCAATTCGACAGGATTTGGCGAATTGCCTGTTCTCTGGATAGCCGAATGGCCAAGAAAGGTAACCGAACCCTGATTTTCAGCGTTCGGTTACCTTTCTCAAGCAATTCGAATCTCTTTGGATAACCCTGAGAGTGAAGAAGATAGGCAAACCTATAAGATCAGGCAGAAAGAGGCAAAGCAATTTATAAGAGCTTCCAAAGCACACACAGAAGAGAAAATAGCTCAGTCAGTAAAAAAGGGAGACAAAACATTTTTTAGATACATAAACGAGAAAAGAAAAGTAAAACAAGGATTAGTTAGATTAAAAACAAAGGAAGGAAGGTATGTAGAAGAGGATAAAAGTCTCACTGACTGCCTCAATGAATATTTTTGTTCAGTCTTTGCAGGAGAAAAGGAAGGAAAGGGACCTCAGTTCGGAGGAAACACTAAAGAGACATTTACATATGAGTTTACAGAGGAGGAGGTTCTACAGAAGTTGTCTAAAGTAAAGACAAATAAGTCAATGGGGCCTGATGGGATCCACCCTAAGTTATTAAAAGAGCTCAGTGGGGTAGTAGAAAAACGGTTAACAGATTTATTTAACCAATCCTTGTTAACGGGAGTCGTCCCAGAAGACTGGAAATTAGCAAATGTTGTGCCCATTTACAAGAAGGGTAGTAGGGAGGAATCGGGGAACTATAGGCCAGTTAGTCTTACGTCAGTAGTGGGGAAATTAATGGAAACCATGTTAAAGGAAAGGATTGTTGAACATCTAAAAACACAGATTACAGAATCAGAAACAACATGGGTTTACCTCAGGGAGATCATGCCAAACTAATCTTATTGATTTTTTTGATTGGGTAACAAAAATAATAGACAAAGGTGGTGCAGTAGATATTGCTTATTTAGATTTCAGTAAGGCTTTTGATACTGTTCCACATAGAAGGCTTATCAATAAATTGCAATCTTTAAGCTTGGATTCCAATATTGTTGAATGGATTAGGCAGTGGCTGAGTGACAGGCAACAGAGGGTTGTGGTAAATGGAGTTTATTCGGCGCAAGGTCTTGTTACCAGGGAGGTACCTCAGGGGTCAGTACTTGGACCCATTCTCTTTAATATTTTTATTAGTGATATTGCAGAAGGTATTAATGGTAAAGTATGTATTTTTGCTGATGACACAAAGATTTGCAACAGGGTTGACGTTCCTGGAGGGATCAGCCAAATGACAAATGATTTAGGTAAATTAAAAAAATGGTCGGAGCAGTGACAATTGAGTTTTAATGTGGATAAGTGCAAGATAATGCACCTGGGGCGTAAAAACCCAAGGGCTGAATTTAGAATATTTGATACAGTCCTAACCTCAACATCTGAGGAAAGGGATTTAGGGGTTATTATTGTAGAGGATCTAAGGGTAAGTAGTCAATGTAATAGAGCAGCAGGAAATGCTAGCAGAATGCTTGGTTGTGTAGGGAGAGGTATTAGCAGTAGAAAAAGGGAAGTGCTCATGCCACTGTACAGAGCACTGGTGAGACCTCACTTGGAGTACTGTGTGCAGTACTGGAGACCGTATCTCCAGAAGGATATAGCCACCTTAGAGAGAGTTCAGAGAAGGGATACTAAAATGGTGTACGGCTTGAAGGAGAAAAGTTACCAGGAAAGGCTTAATGATCTTAACACGTATAGCTTGGAAAAAAGACGAGACAGAGGAGATATGATAGAAACATTTAAATCCATAAAGGGAATCCACAAGGTAGAGGAAGGGAGTATATTTAAAAGGAAACAAAGTAGCAAAACAAGAGGACATAGTCTTAGATTGGAGGGGCAAAGGTTTAAAAGTAACATCAGGAAGCATTATTTTACTGAGAGGGTGGTGGATACATGGAACAGCCTTCCAGTAGAAGTGGTAGAGGCCAAAACAGTGATTGAATTTAAGCAGGCATGGGATAGGCATAAGGCTATCCTAAACAAAAGATAAATCCAGGTAAAGTATCCATGTAATTGGGCAGACTAGATGGGCCGAAAGGTTCTTATCTGCCGACATTTTCTATGTTTCTATGTTATGGATCCTCATATAGGTTTCTCTTGTGTTATGTTGCCTCATCTAGTGTGTCACTCCTCTCCTCTTAGAATGTAAGCTCTTGAGCAGGGTCCTTCCTCCTTCTGTTCAGTGTGTGTAACATGTATGTATGTATATTTGTTATTCTGTCTCTCCCATTGTACATCGCTAAGAAATTTGTTGGCGCTCTATAAATGCTTGTAACTGTAATTGTTATAAGGTGGAGTACTAATTAAGATCTGGGTGGGTGGAGTAGAGGTAACATCACTGCTCTGCATGGAGAGAGCCTGTGGAGTCATGGTTCGATCCCAGCGAGCAACCTGTCCTTGGGCAAGACACTTAACGATACATACTCGCCACCCAGGACATACTTGAAAACGAGAGAAATTTCAATGTATCCTTCCTGGTAAAATCCTTTCTAAAAAAATAGCCCTCTCCCCCTTATTTTATAACCCTTTTTTTAAAGAAGTGTAGCGCTGTGTTAAAATCTTGTTGTGGCAGTACCTATTTTTGGCCACAAGATGGAGACTATCGCGATCAGAGACACTGGACATTGGGACTACAATTCCCGGCATGCTTTGCAAGGAGACAGGAAGTGGGTGGGGACTGGACCCTTACATCCTCCGCCTCGTGGAGAACGCGCCAGAGCGCGCCAGGGAACGAGAGAGAGCAGACGCAGTGCGATAGATCGTAAGAGGGCCTAGGCCTGAGAGCAAGTGAGCCTGTCAGTTCTTTTACCGGGTGATTCCGCCTAAGGAGAAGGAGCCCTCCAAGGTTCCAGAGTTGCTGCAGATTGAACCAACCGAAGACCTCGAGTAAGGAGTCACCGCAAGTTGATCGGGTACAGAGAGCAGGGGGTGAGCTGGGCCAAAGTCGTGGACAAGCTACGGGAAGTCAGACAACGGATCCGGCCGCTAGTATCCCCAGTCAAGATCGAGCGGAGAGACGTCCTGGGTCAGCGGAGCCTAAAGCAACCGGTGGATGGGTGAGAGGCCTCCAAGGCCGTTTGTAATACAAAGAATACGCTGCTGTTTTCTCTTTAAAGTCCACAGGGCCCCAACTTGACTAGTCGAAGACATTCTTTAAGTAAATTCACTGGCCAGTTGAACAGTACCCGGGTACCATACACACACATACACACCTTTTACATTCCGGGACTTAACCTGTGCAGGACTCATTTTTGTTACGAATCGGAACAGGGGTAAGGATACGTTCTGAATATATTTTTCTCTTTTCCGCTGCGCGTTTACCGTGATACGAAGTGATTGTATATTCTGGGGTTCCGCTACGTGTCCCTTTTCCGAATATTCGTGCAACTGCATTTTCTTTTATGTTCGGTTACGAATATTTTATTTTCCGAAATACGACGCCTCGTGTTTCGGTTCTTTTCCGCTACGCGTTTTATCGCAATACGAAAGTACTGTAATAATATCTGTGAATACCGTATCTCAATATTTGCCTATTATTTTAGTAAACTATTTAAATGATAAAAACCCACAGCTGTGTTGGAGTATATTTATTCCCTAGTGCAGGGAGACTGACCCGTGGTTCATTTTCAGCGGCTCCTCCGGGAGTGAGCGCTACACGTGGGGGCTCGTTTCCGGGATTCAGTCTCTGGAAAAACCGCATCTAAAGGGTTAAATATGGATCCAGACACTGTTGCCGAATGGTGTGAGGAGCACAGTAGTCAGTTAGAATGTTGTATAGTCATGGATATTCCCGCAGACACTTGGGCAGAAGAGCAGATCCGCCAGGCCGTGGCCACGCTAGCACCAGATCATCGGGGGTTAATACTGGACATTAAAAAAAACCCAGATACTTCTCACACGTATGTTCTTCTCGAGTGGAGAAAGGGTGTTCCACCATGTTTTCAGGGCGTGAGCGTGAAACTGGCCGATGAGGTGGAAGTCCAACTAATTCAGCCAAGTGCGCCACGTGGCGAATCCGCAAGTGTTCCCGCGCCTAGTCCGTTGGCCATGATCGGGCCGGAATTTATCGTGGCTATTGGAGATCTACTGGCTAAATGTCAGAAAACAAGCCCTCACACTAATTTCGGTTATCGACGGTTAAGAAATTTTACAGGAAACGTACCAACTCCGGCGGGAGAAGAAACCTTTGAAGAATGGGTGGAACAGGCGATGCAGGCTCTGGATGAGTGGGACGTCCCTGAGGCCCAGAAAAAGCAAAGGATCACCGAGAGTTTAAAGGGACCTGCGTCAGAAGCGGTGAGAAACCTGAAACTGAGCAGAAAAGATTGTACTGCTTTAGATTACTTAAACGTTCTTGAAGAAGTTTTTGGGCGAACCGAAAAGGCGGCCGAACTGGTATATCAGTACGAACACACCTATCAGAGAAAAGGTGAAAGGATGACCGAGTACATGAGGCGCCTAGATAAGATTCTACACCAGATACTCCTTAAGAAAGGGGCCGAACCGGTCGAAGTAGATAAGATCCGAATAAAACAGATCCTGAGGGGCTCTCAACCTCTAGATCCAGTAATGATGCAGCTGAGAAGCAGAGCAGGTAACCAAGAATTGAAGTACCTGGAACTGATCCGAGTTGTACGAGAAGAAGAGGCTTTACTGGAAGAGAAATCCTTCAGGCGAGGGGAAAGGGCTTATGCACAACCTGTGAGACATAGCGATGGTCTGCAGCCTGAAAGCGACTCCCTAGATACTTATGGATCGGACGAGGACGAGCAAGAGCACCTAGTCGTTTTTAAATCTACAGAGAGGGCTGCCAAAGAATCGAACCCCTCTGAACGTGGTGAATTGTCCAAGACCGTCAAGAAAGTACAGGAAGCTCAAGCTGAATTGCAACAAGCGCACGCGGAATTGTGCCGAGTGTTGATGAAGGTGACCGAAATGCAGGCAGAAATGCAGAAATTCCTCACAGACATGCAGACGACGGGAGCCGCTGTGGCGTCTGGTCCAAGTCCTTTAACAAAATCCCAACAAGCAACTACGTCTCCGCTCTCTAAGAAGAGATGTTTTGGTTGTGGAGAAATGGGCCATTTCCGCGCACAGTGCAAAGGCCAAAAGTCTGAGAAGGATAGAGTCGAGGGACTGTTGAAAGCCCTAGAAGGACTGTTATCTACCTCACCGGCGGGAAATGCCAGAGGGCACAAGTGAAGGAGCAACCTAAGTGCCCGAAGGTTGAACCCCGCTCCAGAAACCAAGTCAAGACTAAGAGGGCTGAAGGCCCAAAGCTGAGCCAACTGTTGAGCCTGCCAGGACTGAAAGAGTCACTCCCTTAGCATCCGGGTCTACGTCGCGGGGAAGCAATGCACACCCAAAACCTACACGGGCCAAGAAAAGGGCCAGGGTACAGCAAACTGGGTCTAAGCGTCCGGATACCGCCACCAAGTTTCCTGACCAACTGATAGGTCCTTCTCCTATTGTGCCAATCCAAGTGGAAGGAGTCTACACCAAAGCCCTGTTAGATTCAGGGGCTCAAGTGACATTGATCTACAGAGACTTCTATGAGAAACACTTAAAGCACATTCCTCTGCAAGAATTGAAGGATTTGGAAATATGGGGTATCGGCACTGAGAAACTCCCTTATGACGGGTACCTGCAAGTGAAGTTGGAGATCGGATCTGAAGTCATCGGACAGTCTGGAGGTTGTGATGCATTGGCCATTGTGTGTCCTCGACCCTCGGGTGCGAACAGAAGCTCCCTCATAGTGGGGACGAATACTGACCTAGTGCGGCGTCTCCTGACACCTATTGTATTGGAAGAAGGTTCGACTCAAGGAGTACATCCAATGTTACGTCCGGTCTATCAGAGGATGGTCGAAGAACGAAAGGCACCTGCTGAGGTGGGAAGATTGTGGAGACTGGGTGGGACAGAGAAGGTTCTGCAAGCAGGAGAAGTAGCGAGCTTCCGGGTTTCAGTCAAGCTGAACGGATCGCAACCAGGTCCCTATGTGGTGCTGGGAACCGATGTCAATCATGGGAGTGAAACCGGAGTCGAAGTAATTCCTGAAATAATCTCCACCAAAGCCCTGAAGAGAACACGAGGAAGAGTCTCGGTCAGTGTGTGCAATGTGACAGATTCTCCAGTAGTCCTTAAAGCACGAATGCCTATCGGGCAAGTAGAGTCTGCTACACCCCTCTCCACCGATTTAGGAGGGGGAGTGGATAAAGAGATTCCAGATGAAAGATTCTACCCCAAAGACGCTCCCATTTCACCTGAGTAGAAGAAACGTCTTCAGTCTCAAGTCCTAAAGTGGAAGGAATTGTTCTCGAAAGACGAGTTTGATGTGGGCCTAGCTAAGAGTACTGAGCACCGTATTCGGTTACAAGAAGACAAGCCGTTTCGTGAAAGATCAAGGCGAGTTCCGCTGGGAGACTTGGATGATCTGCGAGAACAACTGAATGAATTGCAAAGAACCAAGGTGATTCAAGAGTCCAGGAGTCCATATGCATCTCCCATAGTGTTGGTCCGGAAGAAAAATGGTTCTGTCCGCCTATGTATAGACTACCGCACATTGAACCGGAGAACCATCCCCGACCAATATGCCACTCCTCGGATAGAGGATGCAATACAGTGTTTGTCTGGAGCAAAGTGGTTTAGCGTACTGGACCTGCGAAGCGGATATCACCAGATACCCATGCATCCTGAAGACAAGGAGAAAACTGCGTTCATCTGTCCACTAGGGTTCTTTGAATTCAACAGAATGCCTCAAGGCCTTACGGGGGCTCCAGCTACGTTCCAACGGTTGATGGAGAAGACAGTCGGGGATATGAATTTAATCGAAGTATTAGTGTACCTGGATGACATAATTGTGTTTGGGAAGACTCTGGAAGAACATGAACAACGTCTGGAGAAGGTCTTGAAGAGGCTCCATGAAGAGGGGTTGAAACTGTCTCTGGAGAAATGCCAATTCTGTCTACCGTCTGTTACGTATCTAGGACATGTGGTCTCAGCAGAAGGTGTTTCGACAGATCCTCGGAAGTTGGAGGCCGTAGCTTCTTGGCCTAGACCCCGGAACGTCACTGAACTTAGATCTTTTCTGGGATTCTGTTCGTACTATCGAAGATTTGTGGGAGGATTCGCGAAAATAGCTCAACCACTGAACAAACTCCTGCAGAAGGAAACCACAGAAGAAGGCTGCAAGGTCTCTGACAAAAACCCGTCAGCTCCGGGGCCAAGGAAAGCTCGAGAGTCTATACAAGGTGAATGGACCAGTCAATGTGAAGGAGCTTTCGTAAAGCTGAAAGAGAGTCTAACCCGAGCTCCTGTTTTGGCCTATGCGGACCCTCACAAGCCGTATGAACTACATGTGGATGCCAGCCGAGAAGGTCTGGGAGGAGTCCTATATCAGGAGTATGGTGGATTGCTGAGGCCTGTAGCGTACATGAGCCGGAGCCTTACGCCTTCAGAGAAGAACTATCCTACTCACAAGCTGGAGTTCCTAGCCTTGAAGTGGGCAGTGGTAGACAAGTTAAAAGACTATCTGTATGGAGCCGAGTTTGTGATCAAGACGGATAACAATCCTCTTACCTACATCCTTACTACTGCAAAACTGGACACAACGGGACATCGGTGGTTGGCCGCTCTGTCAGGGTTTCGGTTCAGCCTGAAGTACCGCCCTGGGTTGAATAATCGAGATGCTGATGCGTTATCGAGAAGACCCTACACTACAGAATGGACTCAGTTGACTCCAGACGGGGTGCAAGCTTTGTGTCAAGGAACGGAGCGCCGAGTCAAGGGAGGGATTGAAGCGGAGGCCATAGGAGTCATGGCTGCGGCTGTTCCTGAGTTTTACTGCAACCCAAAGTGTCTGCTATGCTAGCTGAGGTAGCCCAAAATATGAGTCAACTTGAGGAAGTATTTCTAACCCACTGCATGTATGCTGCTGAACCTGTGCATGTTATGTAAACTGTATTCAAATATTGTGGAAATGTAATGTAACTGTTGTACCTCCTTGGAGAGACCCAAGAGTTCTAGGAGGGGGAGAGTGTAGCGCTGTGTTAAAATCTTGTTGTGGCAGTACCTATTTTTGGCCACAAGATGGAGACTATCGCGATCAGAGACACTGGACATTGGGACTACAATTCCCGGCATGCTTTGCAAGGAGACAGGAAGTGGGTGGGGACTGGACCCTTACATCCTCCGCCTCGTGGAGAACGCGCCAGAGCGCGCCAGGGAACGAGAGAGAGCAGACGCAGTGCGATAGATCGTAAGAGGGCCTAGGCCTGAGAGCAAGTGAGCCTGTCAGTTCTTTTACCGGGTGATTCCACCTAAGGAGAAGGAGCCCTCCAAGGTTCCAGAGTTGCTGCAGATTGAACCAACCGAAGACCTCGAGTAAGGAGTCACCGCAAGTTGATCGGGTACAGAGAGCAGGGGGTGAGCTGGGCCAAAGTCGTGGACAAGCTACGGGAAGTCAGACAACGGATCCGGCCGCTAGTATCCCCAGTCAAGATCGAGCGGAGAGACGTCCTGGGTCAGCGGAGCCTAAAGCAACCGGTGGATGGGTGAGAGGCCTCCAAGGCCGTTTGTAATACAAAGAATACGCTGCTGTTTTCTCTTTAAAGTCCACAGGGCCCCAACTTGACTAGTCGAAGACATTCTTTAAGTAAATTCACTGGCCAGTTGAACAGTACCCGGGTACCATACACACACATACACACCTTTTACATTCCGGGACTTAACCTGTGCAGGACTCATTTTTGTTACGAATCGGAACAGGGGTAAAGATACGTTCTGAATATATTTTTCTCTTTTCCGCTGCGCGTTTACCGTGATACGAAGTGATTGTATATTCTGGGGTTCCGCTACGTGTCCCTTTTCCGAATATTCGTGCAACTGCATTTTCTTTTATGTTCGGTTACGAATATTTTATTTTCCGAAATACGACGCCTCGTGTTTCGGTTCTTTTCCGCTACGCGTTTTATCGCAATACGAAAGTACTGTAATAATATCTGTGAATACCGTATCTCAATATTTGCCTATTATTTTAGTAAACTATTTAAATGATAAAAACCCACAGCTGTGTTGGAGTATATTTATTCCCTAGTGCGGGGAGACTGACCCGTGGTTCATTTTCAGCGGCTCCTCCGGGAGTGAGCGCTACAGAAGTTTATTTCATTAATGGAGTTTTAAGAGAATGTTTTTAGTAAGAATGAAAAACTCTCTCCATTTAACAGAATGGGTTAATAAGCTGACCAGACCCTGCAATGAGACACCAGGAGGTGTCAGACTCATGATGGATAGCCAGATAAAAGATCTCTGCTGCCTATTAACTCTTAAGGAGGAATGACAGAACTGTTCCGTCCTAAATACATTGACTTTAAAGACCCTAGGTCCTTAAAGGGTTAACAATCCACCGCTGAATTCCTCTGCTCCTTGCCAGACTGACACACAGTAGCTGCTGTTTTTGCCACCTCACTGGAAACTGCCGCCCTAGGCCTAGGCCTTGACAGCCTAGGCCAAGATACAGCACTGCTTTGAGGTGTCGACTGCGTACATATGTGCCTGTGCCCATTGTGAAGGGGTTAAGGACATCGAAAGGTCTCTCTCCCAGGTGTCCTGAAAAGCCCAACGTGTTGTCGTGAGTGGGGTAGTCAGTATATGATAAAAATGTGATATAGGTTTCATGGTGGATATAGGGTCTAGGCAAAACAGCTCAGAATCCGACAGGAGGGGCAGTGTCACGTGCAGCCCAGAGAGTATAGCTCGGGATGTCTTATAAGACTGTACCTGCATATATGACAGGAACAACAAGTCAGGGGCCTTAAATTTTTGTTTCAGGTTTTGGAAGGGCACGATGGCAGCAGGTGCAAAAAAGTGATGCAAGTGAGTCATTCCTAGGTTGTATCCAGGGGCCCATCCGCGTATGAGGCAATAAGTATGACAATGAGGGCAGCGGTGTCGCCATGGAAAGCCAGGATTGGTTTGTGAAAAGGGAGAGGGCACGCTCTCAAGAGAAGCGTTGTGGACGGCAACATGTGGGGCATCCGGGGTCTGTCCCTAGGGGGACCCATATGATTGTAGATAACGCATGGCTAGGAACATAGGAACATGCGGATTCAACAGAGAGCAACTGAGGCATCGGATGACCGTGGAACAATTCCGTGCAGGAGGCCAATAGCATCACCCAGTAATATCTCTGGACACAGGTCATATTCAGGCCAACATCTCTGTGATGAAGATATAGCAGTTTACGAGGCACTCTCGGACACTTTTTCACCCAAATATACAACATCAGAAGAGATTGCAACTTGTCTTAATACGAGCAGTGTACTTGAAGTGGCAGGGAGCGGAAGACATATAGTAGCTTTGGCAGTACCACCATTTTCACCGCCGCCATCCTACCCAACCATGAGACTTCCTGGGAACACCACTGGTGGAGGAGAAGACGCACGTCCACTAGCGCTTTTTCATAGTTATCCCTGAATAGGTGTTCTACGCTTGGCGTGATTCTAAGGCCCAAATGCATTATATAAGTGGTGCGCCAGTCAAAGTCATAGCCGCGTCTAAGGGAAGCCAGATGCGAGGTTGGTACGTTGATTGGAAGTGCTTGCGTCTTGAGGGAATTGACCAAGTGTTACGAAACTTGACTGTACAGATCCAGCTCCCTCTGTAAGGCCGGGATCAATGTATCCAGATCTGTCAATGTAAGGAGGATGTCATCTGCATATAGGTTGAGCTTGTACACCGTGGGTCCCACAGAGACCCCTCGTACAGAGTCGTTTTGATGGATTGCTTGAGCTAGAGGTTCAAGAGCCAGGTCTTACAGTAGAGGGGATAGGGGCAACCCTGACAAGTGCCATTCGTTATGACGCATTCGTCTGACAAGAATCCAGACTTGAGTACTGTAGCAGAGGGAGAATCATACAGGGCATGTAGAGCCTCCACGAATGGGCCCGGAAAGCCAAATCTGTGGAGCACGTGACACAGAAAGAGCCAGCTCACCCTGTCAAAGCCTTTACGGCATCAACGACAGTACCAAGCTAGGTTGCCCGGATTGCCTCATTACGTGCAGAAGGCTGAGCAGTTTCTTAGTACTGCCGGGGCCCTGTCGCCCACGAATAAATCCCACTTCGTGAGCAAGTGGGGTGTCAGCTGAGCTGCGAATGTGGAGTAATATAGGCCGAGGAGGCCATCAGGACCCGGCGCCTTTTGCTTTGGTAAAATTTTTATAGCCACGGACAGGTCTTCTAGGATGATAGAGGACGACAGTTGGTCAAATTGCGATTCCGTCAACTTCGGGAGATTGAGACGATCTAGTTATCCAGAGACTGAATCTGCCATGGAGCGTGTGACCACAGAGCTCGCGTCTAAATTGTATAGGGTTTCATAGTACTGTAGCTAGCAAATTCATTTGTGATTTTGGGATTATACAATTTACTGCGAGGGCCACTATACGTTGCGGCGCGCAAGCGGGTTTCCGTCTGCGGGCCAGTAAACGTCCAGGTTTATTTTTAAGAGCATAGTACTTAGCATTTAGCCTATTCAAGGTTCTAAAGTACCCGTCCTTCTCTATTTCACTCAGCACATGAAGTTTCATATCCAATTCCTCCGCTAGCTGGGGGGATGGGGCGGTTTGGTTTTGCAGGTCCAGGTCGTTTATCTCTGTGAGGATTTCCAACCGATGCGACAGATATCGCTGCCAAAGTCTCGCTAACCATTGCATACATACTCCAAGAAGAACTGTCTTGTGCGCCTGCCAAACTGTAAGGGGACACACGTCCGGGGTCAAGTTCTCTTTAAAATAGTTTATCAAAGTCTCCTGAATGTCTCACACTACTGGTTCATGTTTCAGTAAGTCATCGCGAAAGCACCAGGGGAGTTTAGCATAACCTTTAAACTCATCGAACAGAGTCAACAATATCGGAGAGTGGTCCTACTACGTGAAGGGCATAATACTACAGTCGATTGTATACGGAAGAACAGCACCAGATACCATGAAATAGTCAATTCTGGTATAACAGTTGTGGACCTTATAACCGAAAACTATATTCACGTTTATCAGGATGTAACAGTCTCCATGCATCATACAAGTCATATTGACCCATCAAGGTCTGTAACCATTTTTGGGCAGCATCGGGCTGCCTGTCGCGGATCGGTCCATGGAAGGGTCGGTGCTTATGTTGAGATCTCCACAGACGACAGGGGCACCTGTCAAGACCTCCGACATTGTATTAAGTAGGCGGGAGAGGAATTGGGATTGGGAGGTGATAAGGGCGTACAGCGATATTAAAGTATAGGGTCTAGAATTAATAGTGCAAACTACGATGAAAAATCTGCCACCGGGGTCCTTGATAATACGATGCGCCTCGAACTGCACCCTGTTGTGAATCAATATTGTAAACCCTCTGGACTTAGCTCGGAATGTTGAGTGGTATTGCGTGAGATATTATGAGGTTGAGAGAGTGGGGTGATCCAGGTGACGAAAATGTGTCTCCTGAATGCAGACAATATCATCGTCAAGGGCACGGAGATCCTTATATAAGGAGTGCCTCTTGACTGGAAGATTCAAGTCCTGTACATTATAGGACAGTATTTTCATGTGGAGAACAGTGAAACGTTAACCCAGTGGCCCCAAGGCCAGGGTGGGGACCTGTTTGTGTTAAGAACACGTCCTTCTCTCATGTCAGTATCATCAGTACCCTGGTAGGGGGGAGGTAAGAAAGGGATGAAAACACATAGCACGACTAAAAAGAAAGCAAAAATAAACAAAAAACAAACGCCTCAACACGGCGCAATTATATACATAGCAGACTTCAACTTTCTCCAGCGGGAGTTCCCGACTTGGGAATACCCAGGCCCTTCCGCAGAAGAGGGAGACGGAGGTAACATGGACCCCAGCCAGAGTTCTGTGTTTGGGCACAGCATGGTCACTCTCGGTGTGAGAAGAAAAACCAAAAGATCTTTTCCCCAGTCCACAAAAGCAATATAAGTCCAATCCTTACCGAAATATGGGTAATGTGCCGTTATTTGCCGAACTCTTCAGCGAGTATGCCAGTCCGTAGCAATGCAGCCGGATGAGCTGGAGTCGCGAACGCCAATGTCCGGAAGTGTAAGGCCCCATTGCTCCAACGTGTTGCGGCCCCCCTCCAGGGAGGAGATCACGGTGGTCGCGCTGTTTTTGGTGACCAATAATTTGCCTGGATAACCCCAACAGTACAATATGCCAGCTGAGCGAAGAGCTTCAGTAAGTGGATGAAAGCTGCGTCTTCGTTGTAAGGTGGACTGGGAGAGATCCGGGTAGATGGTCAAGTGTTGGTACTCTTGGCCCTGGGCCTCTGGTTTCCTCAAGGCCCTCAATAAATCATTGCGCAGCTTAAAATAGTGAAGTCGTAAGAGCACATCCCGAGGCACTTTAGGAGGAGCGGAGGGTGGCTTTGGAATCCTGTGTACGCGGTCCATGAGGAGCGATTCCAGTGCAGCTTCTGGCAGGTGAGAAAATTCTGAAAAGTACGCTTGCAGGGCCTGAGGGGTCACCGATTCCAGGCCCCCCCGAATCTTCAGGTTGTGTCGATGTGAACGGTCCTCCAGATCCGCCAGTTTGTTCGAGTACCACTCCAGTAGTTCTTCCATGTTGTCAACTTTTGCCGCCATACTGTTATGGGGCCCTGCCACCTCTTCCATTTTGTCCTCTAGCTTTGAGGTCCTTTCTCCTATGTCTCAGATATCCTTGCGGATGTCAGCCGACACTGCATCTAGTCGAGTCGTGAGAGTGGCCGAGAGGTCTGTAATCATTACCTCCATGCGGGCAGAAAAGATGGCAAGGTCTGTCTCTGCGCTGACGTCCTGTCCACTGGAGGTAGACGGAGGGGATCTGGCGCCATCTTGTCGATCCGCACCTTCACGGTGCTTGCTTTGTTTGGGGGTAAAGAATTCATGTCGGTCAGTCACTCTTTTTTGCTTGGCGGCCGCCATTTCATTTAGCCTGTCAATACTGTAGAGCAGGAGAGCTTAGGACACTGTAGTGGGCAGATATTCGTTAAAAATTTACTGTGTGCTAACGGAGCAACTCGATCATGTGTCCATCATGTTTGGCCACTAGCATGGTTCTGTCTTTTTAGCAGTTCACTTTATTAATTGTAGGAGTCCTGACTATGCTGTAACTTCCTCATGCGTTACTATTATGTGCGGATGACATAAGTGCTGAGGTGTCTACTGCTTTCCTCCCTCCTCAATGTTATTCTAGACCTGTTTGCTGGGCTATATATAAGGGACAGCTAGATAAGATATAAAGATTTAGGTTCATATTGAGGGTTTTCTTGTATTTAGGCATTTGCGTTTATTTTCCTTTTTAGTGACCTGCCATTATACTCTTTTGATAGGGTTCTAGGGTTCCCAGTGTAAGGATTTAGATATTGGTGAGTCTAGATTCTTTTAACGTTTACGTGCACTGAGGAGGGAACATATTCTTACTTTGAGAGCAAAGGTACATAATTGATTCTTACTTTACGGGTCTCCTTGTTCAACTGAGGATTCTTGATACATCAGAACCTGCATGAGACATTAAACTTTTTTTAACAATACATTTTTTTGGTGTCTGTATTAATTAAATTTTTGTATACTCTAATAAAGTTTTTTGCTACATTCTTAATATCCGGTTTAGTGGTCCAGCCCTGTGGATCAGGGCCTCCACACTTATAGTATTTTTCTCTTTACTGTTATTTAGTGGGTTTAATCCCATAGTTCACTGGGTGTTCTCCCATTCCTTCTACTGGTGGTGACCGGAGTTGGTGGGTGGTTGGTTGTTTGGCAAGTCATATTTGTCTTTCCGTTATTCCGACCTCTGGAAATTAGTATAAAAAAAAAGGGTATAAGAAGAAGAAAAGTATTTATTGGATCAGTATAAAAAAAAAACACCTTTTTATCTGTGAGGAGAATGTGAAATTCATTCTGGAAGGGCAGTCCTTCACCAAGTATAATGCAATTCACAAAACAATCAGATACTACCAGGAGTTAAGTTGAGGGGGAATGTGGGAACACAGCTCCGCCACTATTTTTGCAATGGAAACAGAGTTCCCATTGGTCCACACCACACACTATAAAACTTGTCTTCAGGTGGTCAATCATATCTTTCCCTGTTATCGCCTACATTTATTGTGATTTATCATATCATTTTGCTAAATAATAATAATTTTGCCACAAATATAAGATTTCAGTGTGTTTGTGTTAAGTGGGCGTTGAAAATTGATAATTGGGGGACAGTAATCTTGGAGAGTTCTCACACTTATTTTTTTAGGACTTGATCTCAAGACAGTACGTGACACATGTGGGTACATGATTACAGGTCAATCTGCAATTTCCATATAAACATCAAGAAGTTATCTAAAATTGTCAGAAACTGTTTACTTCAGTAAATTTATGTCCCTGAAATTGTACCTAACAAAAGTCTTTGCAATGGTCTGGGAAACAGATCACCTCTACTGTAAATTGAGAACATTAGGGGCCCTTTCACCTGGTGTGAGCTAACCCTAGCATTGGCATGTTTTTAGCGTTGGCACCAGGTAAATTCAGTCTAGCGCCGGACCAATAGATCATTTGACTCTCGCTACAAAAGGCAAAAATCACTTAGCGTGCTGTAATTTACAATTTGTAGTGTGAGCTTTCTGTACTTACCGCGTCCTATACTTAACAAGGGGAGTGCTACAGAGCACTATTGTAGCTAACAGATCGTTTGGTCCTGGTGCTAATTTCTACACGTACACTAATCAAAAGAATTTACCTACTGCTCAACCTTGGTGTTCACTAGCGAAAATGGGAATACAAAAAAGTGAAAGGTCCTTGTTCAAAATTATCAGGCAATTGAAAGGAATGCAGCACAGGTTCTCTTGGGGAAAAAAAATCCCCCTGTCCTTGATGCTGAAATAGGTTTCAGCACCAAGGACAGCTCCGCCAAAAAGCCATACTGAAGGGGGAAAAAATGCTGCGTTCGGCAAAGAAAAAAAAGCCTCGTCTTTTTAAAATAATTGGGAATCCAAAAATTTCACCGAATAAAAAAAATAATACAAAAAACCTCATTCTAAAAAAAAAAGTTTTTTTTGCTGTAAATGAAAAGAATAAATGGTTGAAAAAATATTTAATAAAATGGGTAATTTTTTTTACATTGAAACATATATGATTCGCCTGTTTAAACCTGTCAAACGAAACCACTGAAAATAAGGGCATTTCACTGACATTTTGGTGCCGGTCGGCGTTCTCTGAATAGATTAACCATTGCTTCTGTATGAAGAATTTCACTGCTCCCGAATTGCACTGTATGTCGCTGTCCATGGCCTGTGGTGCTGAATACAACAGATTCAGCACCACGGCCAGTGGACAGGGACGCGGTGCTGAGTCTAAGTGAACTGGTATAACAAATGGATTCGTAAAAACTAAATCAATTCGTTAGATACCGTTTTATTTAATTATCATTCACTTTTGGATGAAAGTGCTTCCGAAATACGAATTGGTATAATTGTCCGAATTTCCATTCGGAATGAAACAAAACACACATATCTACTTCTTAACATTCTTAACCCCTTCACTGCGGAGGACATGTGGGGAATGTCCTAATTGACTCCCGCTATATGCGGGGGACGTTCCCCACATGTCCTCTGCCTGCGGGAGCCCGGCAGAGATACTCCCCTCTCTGTCCGGGGTCTGGCGGCTTTCTGGCTTCAGCGAAGTCAGGCGCTGAAAATAGGTTGGCCCCTGACGTAAATGACGTCATCGGGAGGGTTTTCAGAAAAAAACCAGGCACCGCTTTGAAGGGCAGTGTCTGCCCTTTAAAGCGGTGCCTGTTTTTTAACCCTTTACTTGCCAGATCGAGATCAGGCGCCGTATCGCGATCTAGCTCTGGTGGGGCCACCATCTTGGATGGCGGCTTCACCTCCGGGTTCCCCCATGGCTCCACCTCCGGGCTCCACCTTGGGTCCTGACGTGTTGTGCATAGCACGATGTCAGATAGCTGGGGAAACCCTAGCTGCCCAGGGATTTCCCAAGGAAATCCCCTGGTGGAGATATGGGGTTCCTTTGAACCCCAATATTTCCAGAACCATGGTAGCATGTGTCATTCGAAAGGTCTGAGCATGGCCTTTCGAATAATACCAAACATGGCCATGTTCAAAGTAAAAACAAAATTTAAAAATAAAAAAACATTTTTTTTTGTGTGTTGTTTTTATTAATGCAGCAATATTGTTCACATTTCAATTATAAAGTGAACAATGATGCTGCACTAATGATTTTTTCCTATGGGGTGCGTTGCAAAAAAAAATCACATAATTCCCCCAAAAAATGTAACGAGTCCCCATTTCTAATTTTTGTTGTACAAGCGCACCCCATAGAAAATATAACCGCAAACGCTCATGTGAAAAAAACAAACACTTTACACGTTTTAGATGATTAAAAATTCAAATTTTATTGCATTTTTGTTATAATATATGCAGACAGGACATGACGTATACATATCATAATGATAAAAAACACCAAAATAGAGCACTCCATATCAATGACCACCTTCATCCACCATTTTCTGCAACAAAAAAACACACATTTCAAAAATTCTAAAAACCTGTCTGAGGTAAAATGATGGGGATTCAGTTAACAAAGTATGATCATAGTTTGCGGAAGCCGGTCACAGTCGCCAATGTACCCCATCATTAACAGGTCCTATCTAACTTGACTGTATCTGCATTTACAGAATTTACTTATCCTGGAGCTTCCCAGCAGGCACTAGCATTTATAGGCTGTCACGGTGGGACACACCCGGGAACAGGGAGGGGTGCATACGCATGAGAGTTGTCAGCTCTCCATATGTATAAAACAAACCACAGGGGGGTTGCCCTCAACCTAAACTTGCAACACAAGCGGGTGCATCTAAGACTTACCCATGAGAGTTGTCAGCTCTCCATGATGATCAGGGTTATTCAGAGAGCGTAAAAAGCAGGAGAATTACTGGAGAATGACTGGAGAATGAAAAATTCTAGGTCAAAATAGCCAAACCAGAAAAATTCTCCCTTTCATCTCACTTTCCAAATCGGTATGGAATTTGTCATTCTCCAGTCATTCTCCAGTCATTCTCCAGTCATTCTCCTGCTTTTCACGCTCTCTGAATAACCCTGTATGAATCTGCGGAGTCTGCCGAAAAAAAAAAAATTCTGGGTCATATAGTAAAACGTAGCTTCTAAACGCATTTAAACATGATGAGCAAAAGCGGTAAAAATGAGCTCAGTACACAGCGGTGAAATGACTCAGCAGTGAAAGGGTTAAACAGTTTAATGGGGCTGAATGTTTGAGAAGACGCTAGATAGTTGACTTAAAGTGTTGATTATGCCATCGGTTGTAAATAAATTTGATTTACAGCAGCAATTTTTTTTCCTTGCAATTAATACATTCAAAAGCAAACATATTCCCGGAAACAAGGACAAAAAGCTGCCTTGCCTCACATCTTCCCATCAGGCTAAATTGTAAGGGACGCCATTTCTATTTAAAAATTTTAAAATATCATTCTGCAATTTACAAAATGGACAACCGGTGGAAACAATATACCATGTTTCTGTACAACAAAAATATTTCTATGCTGCAGACTTTGTGGCTTTATTTGTTTCCATTGTATCGCGGTGTACTTAAATGACCACTACCACCACCAAAAAATGAGATGTCTATATTTTATTTTATGTTGCCAATATCTTACATGTGCTTTGGTTTTTTCTTGTATGTTAAGAAAATATTTTACTCTTTATGTGTCACTGGGTGCATCCATTCTGTGATCTTTTCTGTTGTAAACTGCCACAACCCACCCCCCACACAGTGGGCTGCTACATACCCCACACATACAGCCTGCTAAAACAGGGACGGTAAGGTGGAAAACCTGCGCCTGCAGGTTTCCCCTTATCATCCCCATTTTAGCTCCATATTATGGGCAGGTGCTGATTCAGCAGCCTGCCCGTAATGCAGTGCTAAGCCATAGGATACTCCAGACAGCGCTATCGTGCCGCCCCGAGTATCCCCTCAATGAAGTCCATAGGACTCCATGGAGGCTTGTGCTGCTGGGTCAGCTGACCTGAAGAAACTCACAAGATCCTAAAGGTCCGGAGGGAGATTGGGGAGTCAAACTTTTTCCTCAGTCTCACTCTGCTTCCGGCAGAGTGGGGTTTTTTTTTGGGGGGGGGGATTTTCAGCTGCTGTTAACTGATTTCGCAGAAGCGGTACCCTGTATAGTCTGAATGTATCCTCTGAGTTTCCCCTCTGCTCTGCATTTCCTATTGCTTCATTTAGCCTCTGTGTCCATCCCTGTTATTCCCATTTTGGGTCCTGCTACCATTGCCTCATTGCGCCGTTTATGCAAGAAAATTACCGGTTCTGTATCCCTGCAACTTGGACTAAGATCCCCAGACACCCCTTGACATTATCATTCTCCCATGATGCCTATCCCAAGTAATAGGGTTTTCCCAACTTCAAAGTGTGCAAGTTTAGAGTCTATGGCACACCAGTGCTTCCAGTTTGAGAGACCATCACCTGATGAAAGAAAAGAGGAAAGAAAGGTCCAGTAGACGTATACTCAGGAGAAATATTAGAGTAATGTGGTATTAGCTCTGGGGTAACTGAAAAATTTACTAGAAAGATTAGACTTCGTATATCCTGATAGCTAGCACCAACTATCTATAAGCAGTAATTATTCAAATATCTTTGTTGTATTACTGCAAAGAGGTTACAAAATATCCAAAACAACAAGCTATTAGGTAGTAGGGATGAGCCGAACACCCCCGAGTTCGGTTCGCATTCGAACTCGAACTTTTCAAAAGTTCGAATTCGAACTCGAACACGAACTCAATACAAGTCAATGGGACTCAAAGTTCGATTTTTAGAGTGCCCTCCAAGAGGGCATATATGCTAGATATTTGCCATAAAAGGTGTATGGGGTCCGGGTAGTGCCCTGGGGGACAGGAAACAAGGACAAAAAGTAAAGAAAATACGTTTTTAAAAGGGACAGTGAGTTTTCCATAAAATAAGGGTTAAAAATAAAAACAAAAAATTCCTTCAAATATCGTGCCTAGGAGGTCCCCATAACCTGCCCGTGAAGTGGCGGATTTGTAGGATGTATAGAAACATTTAAAAACAATGTCCGGGTCCGGGTAGTGCCCTGGGGGACAGGAAACAAGGATAAAAAGTTTAAAAAAAAAATTTTTTTTAACCCATTCACTGCTGACGACATGTGGGACACGTCCTCAGTTACTCCCGCTGTATGCTGAGGAGGATGTGTCCCACATGTCATCATCTTTGCGGGACCCCCGGCGGAGATACTCACCTCTCTGTCCGGGGTCCCGTGGCGTTCTGACTTCAGCGTCCTCAGACGCTGAAGTCAAGCTCCTCCTGACGTAAATGACGTCATTGCGCCATGCGTGATGACGTAATTTCTAGGCGACCCCCCGGCAATGCCGGGAGATCGCCTGGAAGGGAGGGGGCATCCGTTCGGAGTCCCTCCTGATCGGGAGGTCCCACAAAAAGAAGCCAGGAACCGCTTAAAAGGAGAGAGTTTCCCCTTTTAAGCGGTACCTGGCTTTAACCCCTTGCAGTGCCGAAGTGCGGCCTAGCTCCAGTGGGGGCCACCATCTTGGATGGCGGCTCCACCCCTGGGTCCCCCCTCACTGCCTGACGTCCTCACGCATAGCGTGATGACGTCAGATAGCCGGGGAACCCCTAGCTGCCCCGAATCCCCTGGTGGAGATAGAGGGTTCATTTGAACCCCGATATCTCCAGAACCAGCAGCTATGGTGTCATGGAGTTTGGCAATCGAAAGGCCTGAGCATGGCCTTTCGAATGATATCCAACATTGCCAGGTATAAAGTTGTGTGTTATTTTTATTAATGCAGCAATATTGTTCACATTTCAATTATAATGTGAACAATGATGCTGCACTAATGATTTTTTTCTATGGTTTGCTAAAAATCACATAATTCCCCCCAAAAATTTAATAAGTCCCCATTTCTAATTTTTGTACAAGCGCACCCCATAGAAAATATAACCGCAAATGTTCATGTGAAAAAAAATTTTTACACGCTGCAGATGATTAAAAATTCATGTTTTATTGCATTTTTTGTTAGAATATACAGGCAGAACATGACGTATACATATATAAATGATATATTATGAATCTGTCGAGTCTGCCGGAAAGAACGATATATAATATGTGTGGGTCGTATAATAAAATGTGGCTTCAAATCGCGTTTAAACATGATGAGCGAAAGCGGTAAAAATTAGCTCAGCACACAGCGGTGAAATGCCTCAGCAGTGAAAGGGTTAAAGGAACAGTAAGTTTTCCATAAAATAAGAGTTAAAAATAAAAACGAAAAATTTCTTCAAATATCATGCCTAGGAGGTCCCCATAACCTGCCCGTGAAGTGGCGGATTTGTAGGATGTATGGAAACATCGCCATCACAGACCCACACACGACACCTAGCACTTCCAGTCTGCATACAATGTATCAAATTCATGAGACCGGACTAATTAGAAGCACATGTTATTTCCAAACACTAATTAAACACCTGTTGTTTACGCCGTTTGAGAGCACAGGTCATTTAGAGTTGAGAATCTTTGCACATACACATTAGTTTTTAATTCAATATCTAATAAACCATTGCTTATAATATTCTGCAGTAAAGAGTCTCTTTATTTCTAGATTTTTTAGTATTTTTTAAGCATTTTTTATACTTTTTTCAAATTATTTTTTTTTCGAACTCGAACCGAGCACGTCAAAAAGTTCGAATTTCGGGAACTTTCGAACTGACGATGTTCAAATCGAACTCTGAAATGATCGAACCAAACAGCTCATCCCCATTAAGTAGTCCGATCATAACTAAAAACCAAAGTGAAGTAAAAAGTATATGGTGGATTTATTTCCATATTATCTCTCTAGGAATCATTTACGTATTCAATATATGTTTGATGGAGCGATAGTCGTGATGACACAAAGTATGATATTAATTTTAATATTATATATATGTTACGGGTAAAGCCAGAAGTGCGGTTAATCCTAGGATTACCCGGGTAATACTGACATTACCCAAAACCGCTGGGTAAAGCTGCAAAAAAATAAAAAATTTGGACTTTACCCAGGTAATTTTAGGACTTACCAACTGTCCTTGGGTAACGGTCTGGAAGAGCTGAAAAATTTGCACTTTACTCGGATAATGTGCAAGTCTGAAGCTTCACCCGGGTAATCTGAGGACTATCCACAGCTTCACCTGGGTAATCTGCAGAGCATCCAACCCCATTTGGGTAAAGTGAATTTTGCTATTATCTATGGATATTATCAATGAAAATGGCAAAAGACAAACATTAAAATGTATTAAGGATATAATGAATATACAGAGTAACAGGATATGTTTCTTACCTGAATGTGAAAAAGTTACATGATCTTTATTATGTGTCATATGTGCTTATATATCATTTATAAAACATAATAACAATTAGGTTACTCTTTATATAATATCTTTATCTTCATAAATACATTTTCAGACAATTAATGCACAGAGTAACATACCGGTTATTTAGTGTGGTTTGTGACTGTGGATACAATTTCATTAACAAAATAGTGTTTTGTAATAGTAATTTTTTTTATCGGGCAGATAACAGTTTGCAGCTTTATCCGGGTAATCCTCGGAATTCAGTCAACTGTAACCTGCTGAAAACCCAAGAAACACAGAGTACCCAGAGGCATTTGGATATTTTGCAGATTACCCAGATAAAGTCTGATGTTTCGTTGCACATCACTCTTTATCCAGCAACACTAGGGTAATGTGCGAATTACCCGGTTAAAACAGTGCAGAAAACCAGAGTACCCAGAGGCCTCTGGATACTTTGTAGATTACCTGGGTAAAGTCCAAAATTTCATTTCACTTCGGACTTTTGCTAATGACCCCTGGGTAATGCTAGGATTACCCAGGTAATCCTAGGATTAACCGCACTTCGGGCTTTAACTGTAACATTGGAGGACCTGTGGACTACCTAGGATCCTGAAGGGATACCAAGACCACAAGACGAGACAACCACTGAGGGCTATCAGGTGAGCCGTGTCAAACACCCGCAGGCGAGGTGATCGAGCCTAACGAGGCTCTAGAAAGTGTGAGTGGATCCATCCCCCCCCCCCACTTTTTCATTTTTGTGAAAGCTGGACTTCACTATTATACATTTTTTTTCCTTTTAGGAATACTCCGACGAACTATGAATTGTCCAAGACAGTAAAATATTTACCCTATGTTATAACGTATATCTTTTTCTCTATACGGAAGAGATTCCCTTTATACCGTGAACGCGGGAGCGCCGAGCACCGGTTCTTTGTCTTTTTTGTTGTATTTGGTGTGGTTTGGGACTGCACTTTTGGTGCTCTGGGCGACGGGGTTCACGTTTCATTTTGCTCTGAGTGTCTGTTCTCCACATTTTTCCACTGTATTTTGTATTTTCCCAAGTGGGTAGAACGACAAACATGATGCTAAATGATTACAGATCAAATATTGGTATGAATATTGATGAACTATTTGGTGACACTTCCAATTCTAATTTACCTCTAGATCATAATAATATTGAAGAAATTATCTTCAACTTACAAAAAAATTTGGTCAAAGAAATGAAAATTAAATGGGAGGTGGCTACCTTTAAAAAGTATCTAAGAGATAAAATTGCCCCTAGGGGGTTAAGGTACGTAAAAATTCCTGCATGTAATCGTGATATCCCTGAATTTATGGAAGGGTGGATAAGTATGTTGGAAGGATTTGCGGCCCAAACTATGGAGTATATTATCCAATGGCGAAACAAGGTGTCGCCTGAATTAGAAAAAGAGATAGAAGATAGTCTGGACCTACTTAAGGAAAAAACGTCTGAACAAGCTTTTCGGGATATCACTGGGGAATTAAAAAACTCCCTAGATGACATTACTAAGGATATAATAGCTATCAAAAAGAAGAAATATAATAGAGATCTAGAAGACTATAAATATGGGCGTAACAGAGACCCCTATAAAATAAAATCTAAATTGACTGTAAATTCCACAACCTATTTTGGTAATCAGTCTAAATATGATCAGGGATCTATTTATTCAAGACGCAAGCTAGGGAAATACTCTGAGAGAGGGGTCCCCTCCTTTACAAGCATTCCCAGGAAGATTCTTAGAGATAGGAGACAAAAGATAGTGGGACAACAGCTATTTCCATATTCACAACAGAGACCAAATGGAGAAGGTAACCTTCCTTATAAAAAAACATATAAAACCTTGAACCATGCTCATGAAAGAATACAGTATACCCCTAAGAAAGGGAACGACAATAGGTCTTCCAAAATAGTGGATAGACCCTATATAGAATCCAACAGGCAGTTTTTCCGACCTACATATAATCAAGGGAACTCTTACCGTAGAGTGAGTTTCCTTTCTCCAAACACCAATAATCATCAAAATGGGACCCCTATTTTATCCCCCTCCCAAGATCTTTTTTTCTTTGAATCCCCTATATCTCCATCAGAAATAGGAGGAAGCAATGTCAAAAACCTCCAAGTAAAAGAAAAGGATGGAACAAGTGAGGTTTTTTGGAAAGGCCGACCTTTGAAGGAACTCCTCCAACCGATGCACCGCTCGGTCCCTCTGAAGAAACCCCAACAGCCGACCAGCTGCCCTGTCCCTCTAGAGCCCGAGATCGAGATCTTGACACAAACAAGAAAACGAACCCTAGAAGGCACAGACGAGGGAGAAGGAAGAGAGGGACTTCCGAAAAGAGAGAGACGAAATCGCTAGAGAAGTCTGTAAATAATAAGGGTATTTTCAATCTTAGTTCCCGAATACTTACCAAAGATGAGACCTCTGTTCTGAATAAGGGACTTAAATTTGCCCCGAGTCGGAAAGTTGATCCATTTAAAATGTATATTGACATCCAAAAATTCCAGAGGAAGCTCTGTTTAAAAAAGTATTTTTTGAAGAGTACAATGGAACGGGAGGTCACTAATGATGGGTATGTGCATACCCATCTTAAAGACAAGTCTTCTTTTTTCCCGAAACAATTCATCTCGGATGAAATGAAAGCATTTGAGATTACTTTGATGAGAGAAGTTCATACCATTAACCAGAAAAAGTGTAAATCTAACCTCACATTAAAAGAATCTAAGGCCTTAAAAAATCTTAACGAAGATCAAACAATCATCATTAAACCGGCCGATAAGGGAGGGGGTTGTTATCCTCCCACGGGATATGTATAACCAGGAGGCATTGAAACAATTAAATGAAGCCAAGACCTACTCTAAAGCTACAAGAGAACAGATGAACTGTGCCCAAGAAATGTGTAGAGATCTACTTCAAAAAGGAAACCAATTGGGGATCATCAGTGAAACAGAATTTAAATATCTGAATATTATCCATCCAAAAATTCCAGTATTTTATTTATTACCGAAGATTCACAAAAACACCAATAATCCCCCTGGACGACCCATTATATCTGGGATCGAATCCATCACTAGCCGTTTATCACAATATATAGATCTCCAAACCTTTAGTCAAAATCACTCAAGCATATCTTAAGGACACAACAAATGTATTACAATTGATTGATCAGATTCAATGGGAACCCGACTACATTATGGCTACGTGTGATGTTACCTCACTATACAGTATTATACCACACAAGATAGGCTGTGAAGCCGTCAAGTTTTTCCTAGAGAAAGGAAACTTATACCCCTCAGATCAAACAGATTTTGTTTTGGAAAGTATTGAATTCATTTTAAAAAATAACTTTTTTATGTTTGAGGGGCAGATATACCGCCAGGAGACTGGGACTACGATGGGGACTAGGTTCGCACCTAGTTATGCGAACCTGTTCATGGCCTATTGGGAATTTTTAAACATACAGCCTAAAGGTGTTTGGACCGACCGAGTGATTTTATATAAACGCTATATCGACGATATTTTTATTATTTGGAAAGGGGAAAGTTCTTCCCTCACCACTTTTTTAGATGATCTTAATTCTAATAATTGGGGCATCAAGTTGGAATATTTCCATAGTAATAAAGAAGTTAACTTTTTAGATATTACAGTATATGTCAAGGACAATCTCCTTAAAACCAAAAACTTTTTTAAAACCGTGGATGTTAATAGTTTTATTGAATTTAATAGTTGCCACGCTAAACCCTGGCTCCAAAGCGTTCCTAAGAGTCAGTTGACTAGACTCAGACGCAACTGCACAGAGGAAAAGATTTTCTTAGAACAAGCAGATAAATTGCAGGGTGACCTATTAGATAAAGGGTACAAAAAAGAGGATCTAGATATGGTAATTGAAAACATTAGACAAACTCCGGCAGCTTCATTTCACCAGAAAAAAGAAAAGAATCACGGGAAATATAAGGATAATGTCACCTTTATATATGACTATAATAATCAAACACATGAAGTTAACAGGGTAATAAAGAGATGTTGGCCGATCCTTTTAGGGGACCCCTTTTTAAAGGATATGATAGGGGAACAACCCACTATTATTAATAGAGGAGCACCTAACATTAAGAAAAAAATAATACATAGTTGTACTAACGAGGTTAAGAAAAGTAATCATTTTGGTTTGAGCGAAGGTTTCCACAGATGTGGAACATGTCTTGTATGTAGAAATACGGGTTTAAAAAAAACCCGTCATAAACCAATTCACAGACCATAAGACGAAAAAACAATACAAATTAAGGGGGATCACGTCATGCAACTCCAAAAACGTCATATATTTACTTATTTGTCCGTGTGGTCTATATTATGTAGGGAGAACCACAAGACCGTTAAAGATCAGAATAATGGAACACATCAGGAATATCCGAAAAGGCTTTGAGAAGCATACAGTATCAACCCATTTTAAAGAAACACACAACTGCTCCCCATTAAACCTTCAGTTTTTAGTACTACAGGAAGTGACGCCAAACTGGCGAGGTGAGGATTTCATTAAAAGGATCAGTCAAGTTGAGATGAGGTATATTTTTATGTTAGATTCTCTCGTTCCGAAAGGCCTCAATCAAGATTTTGAGTTGTGTCATTTTTTACGCTAATTATTTTTATTTCCTTATAATATTTCCTTATAATATTTTATCTGCAGGGGTAGGCCGCACCCTGGTGTTGAGGATTTTTTTATGTGTCTTTTAGATTTTCACGTGTTATTTAGATATATTCAGAGTTTTTCTGTTGTCTAAGGACCATTTAGACTTTTTTTTTTTTTGCCGTTCAGGGCAAATATACAGGGTATTATGTTTTAATATGTGCTATTTTTAGATCCTAAGGGTTTTTATAAGGGGTTTCTCCATATGGGGTCCCTTGGAGGTTTTAGTACTTTTGTGTTTATTGCTGTATATTTATCCTTATTATTCCCTAATTTATGGGATATGTACTCGCTATATAGGGCTTTTATATATGTATTGCTGGTTTTAATTTGGCTGCCCTTTGATATATGTTGTGTTTTACTGTTGTGTTTTTTTGTACATCCCCACGGTTGGGATTCCCTGCTTGTTCCGTTTGGGATGGTGGAGCTCCGGGCGCTGTATAGATAGGATACCCCGAAGGAAAAGACGACTGACAGACCTCATGATTGGAGGAGGAGGCGGAAGTGCATGCGTTCCAGGGTGGAACGCGGAAATGGATATGGACGTAAATAGAATGTATGCTTTCCAGTGTGGATTGTGGAAGCAGGCATCCAGCACACACATGCTAATTAATGAACAAATAGCCGCACCTGGGACTCCCACCCACCTGAAACAAGTGGAATTAAGCTATCTGGCATGACCAGACGCCTCTTTACTGGGCTATAAATGTCACCCCCAATGGGGGGAGCGCACCTATACTATTGTGCTTTTTATTTTATTTATTTTTTCTTTTATTTTCTATCAACTGATGAAGCCCTAAAGGGTGAAACGCGTATTGTTTTTTTTCTTTCTTCTGTTTTTCACTCATATGTTCCAATAAACATCCTTTATGTAATAGGATAGAATCCTTTCTACATTATTGAGTTTGCAGACTTCTACCAGTGGAAGACTTATTGACTACCCAGGACTCTGAAGGGATACCAAGGCCTCAAGATAAGCTAACTACTGAGGGCCATTGGTACTCAACCATTGGAGGACCTGTGGACTACCTAGGATCCTGAAGGGATACCAAGACTACAAGACGAGACAACCACTGAGGGCTATCGGGTGAGCCGTGTGAAACACCCGCAGGCGAGGTGATCGAGCCTAACGAGGCTCTGGAAAGTGTGAGTGGATCCATCCCCCCCCCCCACTTTTTCATTTTTGTGAAAGCTGGACTTCACTATTATACATTTTTTTTCCTTTTAGGAATACTCCGACGAACTATGAATTGTCCAAGACAGTAAAATATTTACCCTATGTTATAACGTATATCTTTTTCTCTATACGGAAGAGATTCCCCTTATACCGTGAACGCGGGAGCGCCGAGCACCGGTTCTTTGTCTTTTTTGTTGTATTTGGTGTGGTTTGGGACTGCACTTTTGGTGCTCTGGGCGACGGGGTTCACGTTTCATTTTGCTCTGAGTGTCTGTTCTCCACATTTTTCCACTGTTTACCTGTAACATATACATAGTCATAGCACCAATCCTCTTAGTATATGTTTCTCTCTACATAGTGAAAAATGTCCACTAGGTGGCATGATAGTCACGAGAATGCACAATTTGGGTGTTTACGAGAGTATTATACAGTATATGCATAATTATAGCTGCAAGCATCTCTATCAGGGTTATTCAGAGAGAGGTGAAAACCTTGAGAATTGCCAGGAGAATGAACAATCCAGACAAAATAGCCGATTTGGAAAGTGAGATAAATGGGAGAATTTTTCTGGTTTGACTATTTTGACCTAGATTTTTCAATTCTCCAGGCATTCTTAAGATTTTCACCTCTTTCTGAATAGCCCTGTATGTATTTTCCACTTCACGGTGTATACAATCAATCAAGTGGAGTGTTTCAAAAGAAACTTGTTACATATAAATCCACTAGATGTGGTGATAACTGCAGTCATACAAGGTTTTGGTGTTTGTATTAGTATATATGCATGGTCCCACACCAGAAGAGTAATGTAGTGACCGTTGATCGAGAAAATCAGGTCATTAACCTTTCTGATTTCCATAGAATATTAAAGTGACTATCATACTTGTATCATCATGGCTATCGCTCCATCAAACGTATATTGAATACGTAAATGGTTCCTAGCAAGATAATACTGGCTGGGTGGAGACTAGGGATGGGCTGTTCGGTTCGATCAGTTCGGAGTTCGATTCGAACTTTGGCCGTTCGCAAGTTCGTGAACTTCAAACTTTTTGGCGTGTTCGGTTCGAGTTAAAAAAAAAATGAAAATAATAATAAAAAAAAAATCTAGAAATAAAGAGACTCTTTACTGCAGAATATTATAAGCAACGGTTTATTAGATATTGTATTAACAAATAATGTCTACGTGCAAAGATTCTCACCTCTAAATGACCTGTGTTCTCAAACGGCGTAAACAACAGGTGTTAATTAGTGTTTGGAAATAACATGTGCTTTTAATTAGTCTGGTCTGATGAATTTGATACATTGTCTGTAGACTGAGGGACTGAGGGTGTGGTGTCTCCTGATCTGAACATGTATCAAACAACACCTGTGCTTCTGAGAAGTGTTCATTTCTCTACTAAATCTTCCTCTGATATGCTGTTTAACCCTTTAACCCTGTATTTCAATGCTGTGTGCTCAGCTCATTTTTACTGCTTTCGCTCACCATGTTTAAACGTGATTTGAAACCACATTTTATTAAATGACCCAGACATATTAGATATCGTTCTTTCCGTCAGACTCCGCAGATTCATACTATATCATTTTTATATGTATACGTCATGTCCTGCCTGTATATTATGACAAAAAATGCAATAAAAATTGAATTTTTAATAATCTGCAGTGTGTAAAGTGTTTTTTTTTCACATTTTAGCACATGAGCGTTTGCGGTTATGTTTTCTATGGGGTGCGCGTGTACAAAAATTAGAAATGGGGACTTGTTACATTTTGTGGGGGGAATTACGTGATTTATAGCAAATGCACCCCATAGAAAAAAAATCATTAGTGCAGCATCATTGTTCACATTATAATTCAAATGTGAACAATATTGCTGCATTAATAAAAATAACACACAAAAAAATACATGTTTTTTTGTTTTTTTTTACTTTATATGTTGGGTATCATGCTCAGGCCTTTCGATTGACACCCTCCATGACCCCCTAGCTGCCACAGTTCTGGAGATATGGGGGTTCAAATGAACCCCCTATCTCCACCAGGGGATTCGGGGCAGCTAGGGGTTCCCCGGCTATCTGACATCATCACGCTATGCGTCAGGCAGTGAGGGGGACCCAGGGGGTGGAGCTGCCATCCAAGATGGTGGCCCCCACCGGAGCTAGGCCGCACTTCTGCTCCGCAAGGCATCTCTATACACAGCCCCATCAGCATCTCTATACACAGCCTCACAGCATCTCTATACACAACCTCACAGCATCTCTATACACAGCCACACAGCATCTCTATACACAGCCCCATCAGCATCTCTATACACAACCCCATCAGCATCTCTATACACGGCATCTCTATACACAACCCCATCAGCATCTCTAAACACAGCCTCACAGCATCTCTATACACAGCCTCATAGCATCTCTATACACAGTCTCACAGCATCTCTATACACAACATCACAGCATCTCTATACACAACCTCACAGCATATCTATACACAGCCTCACAGCATCTCTATACACAACCCCATCAGCATCTCTATACACGGCATCTCTATACACATCCCCATCAGCAACTCTAAACACAGCCTCACAGCATCTCTATACACAGTCTCACAGCATCTCTATACACAGCCACACAGCATCTCTATAAACAGCCTCAAAGCATTTCTATACACAGCCTCACAGCATCTCTATACACAACCCCATCAGCATCTCTATACACGGCATCTCTATACACATCCCCATCAGCAACTCTAAACACAGCCTCACAGCATCTCTATACACAGCCTCACAGCATCTCTATACACAACCTCACAGCATCTCTATACACAGCCTCACAGCATCTCCATACACAACCCCATCAGCATCTCTATACACAGCCTCACAGCATCTCTATACACAGCATCTCTATACACAACCCCATCAGCATCTCTATACACAAACAGCATCTCTATACACAACCCCATCAGTCAGGGCCGGCGCTAACGTAAGGCGGCACAGGCGGCCGCCTTACTGTCTGGCGTCCTGCCAGTGTGAGGGGCGCCGGCCCGGGGTGTAATCGGATGACCGACCCCCGAGATTTGGCCCGGGGTTGAGGGACCCAGATGCCGGGCAGCGCGAGAGCGCCTGCCCGGTCTTGAACAGTCCGTCCTGTGAAGTGGATGCGGCTGTGTGCGTGCACAGCCGGTCACGTGGTCCGGCTAATCAGGTGGTACTGAGTCTCAGTACCACCTGACTGGCCGGACCGCGTGACCGGCTGCGCACGCACACAGCCGCATCCACTTCACAGGACGGACTGTTCAAATCGGGCAGGCGCTCCCGCGCTGCCCGGCATCTGGGTCCCTCAACCCCCTGCCGGAGCTGGGGCAACAATCCAGGTGAGAGCTGGGGGCAAATCCATGACCTGGGGGCAAATCCATGACCTGGGGGCAAATCCATGAGCTGGGCAAATACATGAGCTGGGCAAATCCATGACCTGGGGGCAAATCCATGACCTGGGGGCAAATCCATGAGCTGGGCAAATCCATGACCTGGGGGCAAATCCATGAGCTGGGGGCAAATTCATGTGTGAGCTGGGGGCTCTCTGCTCCTCTAGATTGTAAAATCCGGGGTGCCCTCTGCTCCTCTAGATTGTAAAATCCGGGGTGCCCTCTGCTCCTCTAGATTGTAAGCTCCTGGTGTCCTCTGCTCCTCTAGATTGTAAGCTCCTGGGTGCCCTCTGCTCCTCTAGATTGTAAGCTCCTGGGTGCCCTCTGCTCCTCTAGATTGTAAGCTCCTGTGAGCCGGGCCCTCTGCTCCTCTAGATTGTAAGCTCCTGTGAGCCGGGCCCTCTGTAAATTCTCGTGAGTCGGGCTCTCTGCTAAAAACACCTTATTTTCTGTAAGTGCCCCTCCCGAGACTAGTCTCTGGATCCGCCCCTGCCTGGGATTGGAAGGGGGCAATGAGAGGGAGGGGACAACAAGCACCACGTGGTTTCCTGCCTGGCCTTGCTTCCCGAATCCAATCACAGCGCGAGCGGGAAAGGTGCGTGTGCACGTGTGCATCACATGCCTGGCCAGCGCCAGCGGCCGCTCGCACCAGTCGCCTCGAGACGTGACGTCACGTGTCACACGAGGGGGACGCAGAGAGCGACGGTGGCGGTGCCTAGCTTAAGCTAAGCCTAAAAAATTGTTGCTACTAAAAAACTACTACCTGTCTGGTCCCTGATTGTCCTGGGTGGTCTGGTCTCTCGTCTCACTCCCTCCCTGACTGCCTGAGAGTGTGGACTGAGTAGAACTAGAACGCCAGCGGGCGACGGGGGGGCCTGCAGTGCAAGGTGAGGCAGCAGAAGTCAGCAGGCAGCAGTGAGCATGCTGTGCACACTGTCACAGTCAATCAGACACAGTCAGCTGAGCAGAGAGGTAAGAGACTCGCTGGGGAAAATTTATACCATAAATAATACCCATATGAGCAGCTGGGGGCCGCAAAATATCCCATACATGAGCTGGGGGCCGCAAATATATACCCATACATGACAGGGGGCCGCAAATATACCCATATGAGCAGCTGGGGGCCGCAAATAATATACCATACATGAGCTGGGGGCCGCAAATATATACCATACATGAGCAGGGGGCCGCAATATACCCATATGAGCAGCTGGGGGCCGCAAATATATACCCATACATGAGCTGGGGGCCGCAAATATATACCCAAATATGTTGTTCCTACAGTCTGACAAATGTAACTACTGCCTTTCCAGAAGAAAGACAGTGTTTATATAAGTCCATAAAGACAGCACTGGTGGCTGTCCCCCCAATCAGTGACTCACAACGCTGCTAAAGGTTGTCCTTGCAAGACCAACTTTAAGCATCCTTTAATCTCTGCGTGACGACACCGAACACTCACGATAGAGATTATTATGCATCTCTATCCTGATTGGCTTGACATGACGGGGGGGGGGCACCAAAACAGACCTTCGCCTGACTAGGCAAAAAAGCTTGCACCGGCCCTGCCATCAGCATCTCTATACACGGCATCTCTATACACAACCTCACAGCATCTCTATACACAGCCTCACAGCATCTCTATACACAACCTCACAGCATTTCTATACACAGCCTCACAGCATCTCTATACACAACCCCATCAGCATCTCTATACACAAACAGCATCTCTATACACAACCCCATCAGCATCTCTATACACAGCCTCACAGCATCTCTATACACAACCTCACAGCATCTCTATACACAACCTCACAGCATCTCTGTGAACCCTCAAATGAACCCCCTATCTCCACCAGGGGATTCCGGGCAGCTAGGGGTTCCCCGGCTATCTGACGTCATCACGCTATGCGTGAGGACATCAGGCAGTGAGGGGGGACCCGGGGGTGGAGCCGCGATCCAAGATGGCGGCCCCCACCGGAGCCAGGCTGCACTTTGGCGCCGCAAGGAGCTGAAGTACGACCCGGTGCCTAAGGGGTTAAAGCCAGGCACCGCTTAAAAGGGGAGACTCTCTCCTTTTAAGCGGTGCCTGGCTTTTTTTTGTGGGACCTCCCGATCGGGAGGGAGAGGGATCCGAACGGATCCCCCCTCCCTTCCAGGCGATCTCCCGGCATTGCAGGGGGGTTGCCTGGAAATGACGTCATCGTGCATGGAGCGATGACATCATTTACGTCGGGAGGAGCTTGACTTCAGCGTCCTCAGACGCTGAAGTCAGAACGCTGCGGGACCCCGGACAGAGAGGTGAGTATCTCCGCCGGGGGTCCCGCAAAGCTGATGACGTGACATGTCCTCCTCAGCATACAGCGGGAGTAACTGAGGACGTGTCCCACACGTCGTCAGCAGTGAAGGGGTTAAAAACTTTTTTTTTTTTAAACTTTTTGTCCTTGTTTCCTTTCCCCCAGGGCACTACCCGGACCCGGACATTGTTTTTAAATGTTTCTATACATCCTAGAAATCCGCCACTTCACGGGCAGGTTATGGGGACCTCCTAGGCACGATATTTGAAGGAATTTTTCGTTTTTATTTTTAAGCCTTATTTCATGGAAAACTCACTGTCCCTTTAAAAACTTTTTTTTAACTTTTTGTCCTTGTTTCCTGTCCCCCAGGGCACTACCCGGACCCCCATACACCTTTTATGGCAAATATCTAGCATATATGCCCTCTTGGAGGGCACTCTAAAAATCTAATTTTGAATCTCATTGACTTGTATTGAGTTCGTGTTCGAATTCGAACATTTGAAAAGTTCGCGTTCGAATGTGAACCGAACTCGGGGGTGTTTGGCTCATCCCTAGTGGAGATGAGTGGAGGTAACATCACTGCTCTATGACTGTGGAAACACAGGTTTGAATCCCGGCAAGAGCACCTCTCCTCCAGTAAGAGTCCTTGGGCATGTCACCTAACGGTACATACTCACCACTCAGGACATACTTGAAAACGAGAGAAATCTCAATGTATCCTTCCTGGTAAAATACATTCTCAAAAAAAAAATATGGAAATAAATCCACCATACTCTTTTTACTTCACTTTGGTTTCCACCATATTCTTTTTACTTCACTTTGGTTTATATCTTTCATCGGACTACCGAATAAAGTTTGTTGTTTTAGTAATACAACAAAGGTATTACTGCTTATAGATAGTGGTAGCTCTGGTGGGGATCTATCAGGGTTTACGAAGTCTAACCATCACTGACACTTTAGCGACTCACAGTTAGAACATCAAGTTTCTCTATGAATTATGTCTGCTGCATGTGATTATTATCTTAACGTGCCAGGGGGTTGATTATAAGTATTTTAAGCGTCCTGCCATATCTCATTCAGCCACCATCTCTTATCTCAGTTAGCCTGAAAAACAATATTTATATATACTTCCACCTTATCTAAACATTCCCTCCTTCACCTCATTAACTAATAAATAATAAATAGGGTACATTAAATAAACAAGAGCCACAAAGCAACTTTTTTGGTAAAGGCTGCATCATGGTGAAAAATCTATGAAATGAAAACAAGAGATCAAAACCTAACTTTAATTTTTCCTTTTTACAAGCAATTGCTTCAAACAAAGAAAAAAACTGCAGCCTGTGTTATAATGTGGTTTTATTGGAAATGCACAAGTAATCTAGTTACAGCTTATGTGGTTGGTAGTGTCCCTTTAAAAACTGCGGTCTTTGGTTTGTTCTCAGTGTAATCGCATCTCAAATGTTTACTGGAATATTTGTGGAGCCCATGGTGTTGTGATCACATCTTAGTTTTCCATGGGTACTTCCTTATGCTTTTAATTGCAATTAAGTAGTTATGTTGTAATGATAATACTCCTGTAACGTTACACACAAAAAACATTTTTTTAGAGGGGTGGAGTCGAGCCAGCCATGAGAGAGGTCGTACTCTTACTACACTGTATTCACATCCATGGGGTGCCCTAACACCCAGGATTATAATGAAGACTCCCAAAAAGAAATCCTGGGAGGAGACTCACCTGGTGCCGATATTGGCAGCTAAACAGAGAGTTGCGGGAGACGCTCAACATGGCGGCAGCCAGAACGTTTCTCCCTCTCCCTCCTAGCGGAGTGCCGGGAAGCCAGCGGGTCCATCAACCAGGCAAGATATCCAGCACCTGCAGGATTTTATAGCGGCTGAGCTGGACAAAACCACGCAGACCCTCACGGCCGAAGTTCACAAGATTGGAATGCACAATGATTTATGTCAAGATTTATTATATTATCGTATCAATTGAATTGTCTCAAACATAAATCACTCACAGTCATTGATGCAATAAAAGTATACATATAAAAGTATACATATGTTTATTGTAACAAGATAAACAACAGTTTAGAGTGTGTGTGCGTAATATATAGTGTTTTTTTTGAGGCGGTACGCGTCGGTACGCCGTACCAGCACCTCATCCCCAGCCGCCTTTTAATTTTTGACAGCTCCGGTATCGGACTCTCGGATTCCGAATCCAGAGCTGTCTCACCGGCACAGGGGCAGATCCAGTGGCCGCCGCGATCTTTCCTTCAACAAGCGGCCGCCTGCATGGATATATGCTGCTCGCCTGGAATCCCTCCTCCAGCCAGCCGCGATTGAGATCACAGAGTTCACGTGAACTCCGCGATCTCAGGAGATCACGGCTGGGTGGAGGTGGGATCCCAGGCGAGCGGCAGTTATCCATGCAGGCGGCCGCTCGTTTTTTCTTTGAGAAAGGATTTTACCAGGAAGGATACATTGAGATTTCTCTCATTTTCAAGTATGTCCTGGGTGGAGAGTATGTACCGTTAGGTGTCTTGCCCAAGGACACTTACTGGAGAGGTGCTCTTGCTGGGATCGAACCCATGTCTCCACAGGCTGTCTCCACGCAGAGCAGTGATGTTACCTCTACTCCACCCAGCCGTTGAAGGAAAGAACGCAGCGGCCGCTGGATCCGCCCCTCCGCAATGACTCGGAGGGGCCTGGCCACCTGGAAAAGGGGAGCTGGGGGCAATAAATTCATGTGAGCTGGCCTGGGGCAATATATCCATGTGAGCTGGTCTTGGGCAATATATCCATGTGAGCTGGCCTGGCGCAATATATCCATGTGAGCTGGTCTGTGGCAATATATCCATGTGAGCTGGTCTGGGGCAATATATCCATGTGAGCAGGGGTGATATATCCATGTGAGCTGAGGCAATATATCCATGTGAGCTGGTCTGGGGCAATATATCCATGTGAGCTGGCCTGGGGCAATATACCCATGTGAGCTAGTCTAGGGAAATATTTCCATGTAAGTTGGCCTGGGGTAATATATCCATGTGAGCTGGCCTGGGGCAATATATCCATGTGAGCTGGCCTGGGGCAATATATCCATGTGAGCTGGGGCAATATATCCATGTGAGCTGGCCTGGGGCAATATATCCATGTGAGCTGGGGCAATATATCCATGTGAGCTGGGGCAATATATACATGTGAGCTGGTCTGGGGAAATATATCCATGTGAGCTGGGGCAATATATCCGTGTGAGCTGTGGCAATATATCCATGTGAGCTGGTCTGGGGAAATATATCCATGTGAGCTGGCCTGGGGCAATATATCCATGTGAGCTGGCCTGGGGCAATAAACCCATGTGAGCTGGGGCAATATATCCATGTGAGCTGGTCTGGGGCAATATATCCATGTGAGCAGGCCTGGGGCAATATATCCATGTGAGCTGGGGCAATATAGCTATGTGAGCTGGTCTGGGGCAATATATCCATGTGAGCTGGGGCAATATATCTGTGTGAGCTGGTCTGGGGCAATATATCCATGTGAGCTGGCCTGGGGCAATATACCCATGTGAGCTGGCCTGGGGCAATATACCCATGTGAGCTTGGGCAATATATCCATGTGAGCTCTGGGCGATATATCCATGAGAGCTGGGGCAATATATCTATGTTTGAGCTGGGGCAATATATCCATGTTTGAGCTGGGGCAACATATCCATGTGAGCTGGGGCAATATATCCATGTGAGCTGGTCTGGGGCGATATATCTATGAGAGCTGGGGCAATATATCCATGTTTGAGCTGGGGCAACATATCCATGTGAGCTGGTGGCAATATATCCATGTTAGCTGGGGCAATATATCCATGTGAGCTGGTCTGGGGCAATATATCCATGTGAGCTGGAGAAATATATCCATGTTTGAGCTGGGGCAATATATCCATGTTTGAGCTGGGGCAACATATCTATGTGTGAGCCTGGGGCAATATATCCATGTGTGAGCTCCTGCACTCCAAAAATAGAAAAATGCCATGCCCGGTGCCCACTCAGCAAATATAGAGATAGAGGAATAGCGGCACTCTCAGTCTTTCCAAATGTAACAATTTATTGTGGAAATTCAACGTTTCAGTCCGCTAACCGCGGACTTTCATCAGGATACAAAAATACAATGAAGAACATACATATATATAATAAAAACACTACTCACCAATTAGTGTGTCAAACTACCCATGCTGCACAGACGCCGTCTCAATCAGATGACGTCAGCAACCCAAAGTGACCCGCCCATCACCATGGCAACCGAATGCCGTCCTGAGCAAGAAACACCAGACCCAGAAACATACCGGGAAAAGGACCCAGGAACATACCGGGCATTACCGGGGGATACTACAGTGTTGATTCGTAATAAGATTGAATCGGTTCTCCTTCGGGGGTTGACCATGTCATGCATAACTCAAGATCTGTATAATTTTCTCTTACCTATCTATCCGCGTACACCTATACTGTACACATTGCTCAAAATTCATAAAAACGCCACCCACCCTCCGGGTCACCCTATTGTGTTGGCTTGTGGTGGATTACTGGAAACACTATCTAAATGGTTAGATTTCCTGGTGAAGGAGTCGGTGATGGGCTTGGACACCTGTCTTAAAGACACCCCCCCAGTTGATCACTGATTTGCGAGACATTGTCTTACCGGAGACGGAGGTAGTATTTCTGACGGTGATGTGAATAGTCTTTACACCGTCATACCTACTGACCTGGGAATTGAGGCGATGCGGGAAGTTTTGGCATCGTCGAGGTCGTACTCGGGACCCTCAATTGAGTTTGTCCTAGAATTGTTGGAGTTGGTACTGACCTGTAACTATTTTCGGTTTGAATCGATGTGGTACCAACAGATCACTGGGATCTCCATGGGGTCGGCGGTTGCGCCGATGTATGCCAATGCTTTTATTCATTGGTTTGAACATCATGAGATTATTGCTAAATTTGGTGCCAAAATATTGTATTATAGGCGGTTCATCATGGATGACACGGTACAGGGAGCAGAATTAATGGTTGATCAGATCAATAATCTAGACTCTTCTATAAAGATTACGGCGGTTGTCAGCCTGCAATCTGTTGATTTTTTTGGACCTTCGCATTTCTCGTAGGGACAGGCACATTGAATACACACTTTTTCAGAAACTCACAGACCGTAATACACTACTTCACATGAGTAGCTCACATCCTTCTCACCTCAAGCGGTCATTACCTTACACCCAGTTCTTAAGGGTGTTTAGGAATAATTCCAATCAGGAGCAGGCACAAACTCAGATCCAGGAGATGTGGTCCCGTTTTTTAGATAGAGGTTATCCCACTAGTATTCTGAGGGATGCCTTAGCCCGTTGTAAGAGTGAAGTCAGGGACAGGGCTGGTAAGACTCCACATTTGTTTTTTCCACCGTGTATACCCCTAGATCTGATGATATTAATCACATCTTGAAACATAACTGGACAATACTTAAGGGTGATGAGACTCTACTGGAGGATTTTCAGAGACCACCTCTCTTTAGCCATCGGAGGTCACGTAATTTGAGGGACCTTTTAGTTCAGACAGATCCTATACATTCCTACTCCAATGAGACTGGTTCTCAACACCCGGGCTGTTTTAGGTGCCTGGGGTGTGTAACCTGTAGTCACATGATTTCTGGTGCTTTGTTCTCCCATCCCCACACTAGTAAAAAATATTGCATTAAACATTGCATCACTTGCACCACAGACCACGTGATTTATAAGATCTCTTGCCCTTGTGGCTTACACTATGTTGGCAAGACTGATACCACCCTAAGGGAGAGAATCAGGGGACATCGATCCTCGATCGGCTGGCTTATAGGGATGGTACAAGCGATAAACCGGTTGCTAGGCATTTTCTAGAGAAGGGTCATCAACTACCGTCTATGAAATTCATGGCTATTGACCATGTCCCATGCCCCAGGAGAGATGGAGATTGGAGTGGTCTCTTGTTACGAAGGGAAACATTTTGGATCAGGGAGTTAGATACTATCTGCCATAGGGGCCTTAATGAGAGACTTTCGTACCAATCCTTTATTTGATATCGTGGATGCTTATTTGTCTTTACAGTGGTCTTTTTGTGATACTCTGCAGTAATTTCTCGCTCATATTTAACGAATAGGGGGTGCCTTTTTGGCTTCTTGTCTCTGTTGCGGGACACCTGAGCATGGGAGAGACCAGTTTTTTGTTTTAATAGATCAGTGGTGCTTTTTTATTGTTATGGGCTCCCCCTTTTTTTGGGATGGGGATGTGGCTATTGTGACATATAATTAATTCTAAATATACATATATTTTTGGTGTATACGGCTTGAGGTATTGATGTGACCAATATACCACAGTCTGGATTGGCCCCCCAAACGGTTTGTTCACCTCAAATGTTTTATTTTCTAATGCTTTACCTTTTATCATCTTGCCTTTTTGATATCCTTTGCCTTAGCCTAACTGGTTCAGCCTTATTCGTTTTGGCCCACTTTGATCTGTATACTTGTTTTTCCCATGCTCGGGTGTTTACAACTCTGTTTGCATTCATTTTTTTAATTTATTTTTTTATTTTTATTTTTTTGCCTTCCCTACGGGTGTACTGCCTGTGAATCGAGACTTTTTTCATCTTTTTGTTGCTTATGATCTTTGGGGCTCATATAATGAGCGCTTTGTCAGTTGTATATCATGGACATATGGAATAGTATTTTCCTCGACCCCTTACTCTGTATATTTGAATACTGAGCATCAGGCGCTTTCACTGATTCATCTATGTCAGTGTGCTTTTATTATTTTTTTATTTTTTCTTGGTCCTATGGGGACGCATTTGGAGGAGGGTGGTTGTGCAGGTGTGTGAGACTTTTCTCTTGAGTTAATGGTATGGAATACAGACATGTTGGTTATGTTTTTTGACATGCATTGAGAATTTGCCTGCGCCCTCTTTATCTCTGGTGTTTCTTGCTCAGGACGGCATCCGGTTGCCATGGTGATGGGCGGGTCACTTTGGGTTGCTGGTTTGCTGACATCATCTGATTGAGACGGCGTCTGTGCAGCATGGGTAGCTTGACACACTAATTGGTGAGTAGTGTTTTTATTATATATATGTATGTTCTTCATTGTATTTTTGTATCCTGATGAAAGTCCGCGGTTAACGGACTGAAACATTGAATTTCCACAATAAATTGTTACATTTGGAAAGACCGAGAGTGCTGCTATTCCTCTATCTCTCTATATATATATACTGTATATATATATACACATCAACAAAGCATGCCCATGACAGTTATTGATCGTGTTTCACAGTTTTCGAATCTTCACTTGAATAATATGTTGCTATGGAAACTAGATTATTATCAGAAGCTACTCTGCAAGGGATTTCTATCTCCAGGACTGGACCTTACTCCTTATTTTGATAGAGCTAGAGAACAGCAATGTATATCATCTTTTAATTTATCACGTAGATAAAAGTTAGCTATCTACAGAAATCCATCTGGAGAATTACTTTGGGAAGAAACCGTGTATACAGCAATTGGGCTGCAGGATCAATCACTGATACTGATTTAAATTAGAATTCAATCACAATCTCTGCATCACCTTTTATCAGGTCTACGCCTGTCAAGTGATGGTATCGGGGTGAGGGGAACAGTAATCTGCACAGATACACAGGTAGGTATGGGTGGACGAGGATGAATTTATATGGAAACTAACCAGGTTGTATATTGAAGAATGGTGGGAATGGTAGTTTGTGATGCAAGAGCCAGAAGGTATTTGGATAGGATGCAGGAACAGGTTGGGGTAGCAGAGCAGCAAAACACAGCACTTCACTTTCTGTTAGCATAAGCTGTAATGAACCAGCAATGGTCAGTCTGGGGCATAGACCTTTATTCTGTGTGATGTATCAGGTGCTTGGTGTTAACGGTTTGCTGTATGCCGATTACTGAATGCAGGTTTCAGAAGATGAGCAGCACAAGATGAGCAGCCTTCTTTTGGATCAACAGCAGTAGGTTATGTGGGAGAGGCTGAACCCGATGGACGCATGTCTTTTTTCAGCCTATATAACTATGTAACTATGTAACAAGAAGTGTACCATCAGTGTGGTTCCAGGATGGCTGCAGCTATGGGACATGACAACGCTAGCATTCACTAGCAAATCAGCGATTTTATAAAACAATATTTTATATTTAATTTTACCTACCATTTCATTATGAAATCTGCCCACGAGGTGGCAGTGTTGTATTAAAATTAAAGTTTAGCATAATATATTTATTTTTCCCATCTGTATTCACTAAATATTCTTTATTTTTCCTCGGTTATGAGTTGTACAAGGCCATTTTCTCATAGGTTTTAATTGGATTTCCAAGCCAGGTGCAAGGAGTATTTGCCTCCTTCATTATAGCATATGTATACTTGCATAAAGTCAGCTTTGTCATCCAATTACAGAGATAGAAAATTAAGATTTACGCTTAGTCATGAGTCGTGAGAGCATGACCTTGCTTCACAAGCAGAAACTTTAAGAAAAACAAAAGTTAGCTTTTACTTAAAATCGATTTCCAACATAGGCATAGAAAGAAAACTTCTAAAACTTTGTCTATAAACAAAATATCTGATCCTTACACAGTATACAATATACTTCTTATAACTATATAGCAGCTATATAAGGCACTTACATGTATAACTTCGTATATAGGCCTATAAGTATATGTGAGCTGGTTCTATCTAACTGTTCAGTCACAAGATGGCTGCCATATCCATTTTGTTTCTGGAGATAGCCCTTTTATCACGACAGCATGTCTATGGTGGCAGGAGTTGCGATTGTGCATGGGAGCTGTATGCAGTGAGGTCACAAGGGGGGTGGGGGACAGCCCTTACCAGGTGACACCACCCCCTAGGGGCAGGGGTCTGCAAACTTTAACACTCAAAGAGCCATTTGGACCTGTTTCCCACAAAAAAGAGAACACTGGGAGCCGCAAACCCCTTTTGACATCTAAAATGAAGAGAACACTGCATAAATAGCTTTTTACCTTTATGCGATGCGGTGGGAATGGGTACTCTAAACTTAAACTTTTAAAGAAAAATTTAAAAAAAATCTATCGATTATTTATATAATATATATATATATTCAATACAGAGCCTGGTAGAGCCCTTCAGTGGTCATTTAGCCTCAGTGCAGACAACCCAAAATATCAACAGAAAAGTTCGAGCTGAAGGATGCACTGAGGACTTAGAAAAAATAAGTAAAATCAAAAATTTATTAGGTACATCGCTTAAAATATCCTGCAATCATGTCCGACGTTTCGGCTCTAAACGAGCCTTTCTCAACCTTAAGAAAGGCTCGTTTAGAGCCGAAACGTCGGACATGATTGCAGGATATTTTAAACGATGTACCTAATACATTTTTGATTTTACTTAATTTTTCTAAGTCCTCAAGTGCATCCTTCTGTTCGAACATTATATATATATATATTAAAAAATATTTCAATTAATTACAGTTACAAGCATTTATAAAGCGCCAACAAGTTCTGTAGTGCTGTACAATGAGAGAGACAGAACATATATGTGGCATGGTAGCTTTAAACGCACATGTAAAGTTATGGTAGGGTACTGAGCGGTGAGTATCACCTCCAGACAGCAGATGGCGTGGGCCTGGTTGGGAGTGGAGGAGGAGACTGTGTAAACACCTCATGATTGCAAGAGATTAAAACACTGTTTTTACTTCATACAGGTAAACCCAGTATAAGCATAGATCCTTCTGTAAATAGTTTTGTTCTGCTCTGTTATGTGGTCTGTGCAGTAATAGTATAGGTAAAAAAGAACTGTGCGCATAAACTGCATGTCTAGTATAAAGTAATATTGGTAAAGGACATTTGCTGTTTTGCTCTATGGTAAATCTCACTGATTAATCTAACACCTCATGATTGTGTAGCGCTGCTTTAAAGACTGTGTTCTGCTGCATTTAATTATTATGGCCACCAGAGGGAGACAGAGACATAATGGACTATGCTGGACAAACACTGAACTACAACAACCATCGTGCTTTGCGTGAGGACAGGAAGGGGGTGGAGGAGGAAGAGGAAGGAGATCAGCAGCCTTGTGGAAGGCATGTTGAGAGTGAGCGGAGCGGTGAATGGTGGAGGACGCACGTGAGAGCTGTCAAGGATCACGACCAGGCCAGAGTACAGGCGCTGCCTCACTGATACTGGAGATCGGGACAGTGACCGTGCTGAGACCTACCTACGCAGCGCTGAGAGGTCTGGATGACAAGCTGGTTCCAGCTGGACCCCGAGTTAGGAGACCGCGATGATCGATTGGGAGTGCAGGCGGTGGATCGTTGTTCCATTTGCGGAGATTCGTCAAGCAGGGAGCGGATCCAGTGGCACAGAGTCCCAGTACACAGCGGAGAAGATCCTTGATCGGGTGCTGGACAGTTCGTATATCGGATGGGTGAGAGGCCTTCCAGGCCGCAGTTCCCAAAATAAGAAACGCGTGCTGCAGTATTGTTTAAATCCACAGGGCCTCAATGGTGACTAGTCGAAGATTGTTTGTTTCATTCACTGGCCAGTTGAATAAAGTACCCGGGTACCCGAGACAATACACATACACATTTTTGAGCTATTATTCACGGGACTTACACTCCAGAACTGAGGGGGTTAACCATTTTCTTTTGCCGCCGCGTGTTTTTCCCGCGTTAACGAAATTCTGTCATTTAAATACCGTATCTACGTAATATATGCTGCTTTATTGGGATCAGTAAAGAATATAATACATAAAAATCCACAACAGTGCTGGTGTATAGTTATTTCCTAGTGCGGTGAGACTAACCCAAGGTTTATTCAGCGGCTCCTCCGGGAGTGAGCGCTACAATTGCAAGAGATCAAAACACTGTTTTTACTTCATACAGGCACACAGGTTAATAAACGGTCTGTAACTGAAGAACAGAGTGTGCGTTTCTTGATTGCAAACGTGCAACATATTTTGGCAAGCCAGCCAGCAGAGGTTTTCCAGGATAAAGTGGCGGAATTAACTTCTCAACAAGAACCTAGAATCACTGTATAATCTGCAGAAGAGGATTTGCAAGTTTCAAAATGGAGCTGGAGCAATTGCAAGAGAAAGCAAGTGCTGCTTTAAAACAGTTGCAGCAGGAACAGTTAGTGGAAGCATGCAGATTCTTGAAATGCTATAAGGCAGATGATGAAACCGAAAAGATCAAAAGCAAGCGAGCTTTAATCCATTTAGCAAAGAAAACCCTGGATGAGATTGAGGAAAATCAGGAGCAAGAAGAGGCAATGCAGTATGTCAAGGACCTATTACTCTTCATAGAGTCGCTGCAAGGTGAAGATAGTGGTAGTAAGGAGACAGAACAGGAGTTCATTCAATTAAAAGAAATGAAAGAGCAGTACCTCCAAATGCAAAAGGCACAGGAAGAGTCCAGGAGAACCCTTGTGGAGGAAATAAAGAAGCTGAGCGCCAGATTAAAGACAACAGATACAGTATCAGAGAGTGCAAAACAGCAACCAGCATCTGGAAAAATACCTGAAGTCACCATTAGGAGGGAATTCTGGATCTGCGTGCAGATTGGTGAGGGAGGCCAAAAAGATAAGCTGTCATACACCAGTCTGGTGCACCAAATTGATGCTGGGCTCGAAAAGGACATCAGGAGACAGAAATCATCGAGGCAGTAATTAGAGCAATCAGCCCTGGATTAAATTTGAGGGATATGCTGGAGATAAAAAGTGACCTGACTCTTCCCAAATTAAAAACCATTATAAAAGGACACTACAAAGAAGAGGATACATCTGATCTCTATCAGAAATTGATGAACATTTTCCAGGGAGAAAAAGAATCTGCTCAGAACTTCTTGTTTCGTGCTATTGAATTGAAGGACAGACTGCTATTTGCATCAAAAGAAAAGGGGTCAGACAATCAGTACAAACCAGATCTGGTGCAAAGGAAGTTTCTGAGGTCAGTGGGCACAGGACTGCTAAGTGACCACATTAAATTTCAAATAAAACCCTACCTAGATGACCTGACTATTTCTGCTGAGGTGCTCATTGAAAGAGTAAATGAAGCTGCGAGTCTGGAGTTGGAAAGGCAGCGCAAGCTTAACCACTTCGCTGCGGAGGACGCGCTCAGCGCGTCCTGCAGCAGGAAGGGTTGGCTGCGGAAGACGCGTTGAGCACGTCCTCCCGAAGCAGCCTGCGATCGGCCGGATTCCGGCTGATCGCTGTGCCCCCCAGTGCGGGCTGACATCTTGGATGTCAGCCCGTCAATCCAGGACCGCCGCGGGCACAATAGATGTCATCGCGGTGGCGCAATGACATGTATTTCAGGCGCCCCCACGCGTGTGCGGAGGAGGCGCCTGAAAGGGAGGGGGGGAGGTCCTTCGGACCTCTCTCCCTCCCGATCGCGGGGGTCCTGAGCTTAATGCCAGGCACCGTTTGGAAGGGCACAGCCTGCCCTTTCAAACGGTGGCTGTCATTAACCCCTGGGGAGCCGGATCACGAATCGGCGCTGAAAAGCGCCGGTTCGTGATCCTTTCCCGGAGCTGGCCGACATCTTGGATGTCGGCCAAGCCTCCGGAAACTCTCCCCGAGGACTGGCATCATCGTGCATAGCACGATGACGCCAGTCCTGGAGTTAACCCCTAGCTGCCACCAATGGTGGAGATAGGGGGTTCCAATGAACCCCCTATCTCCCAATCCGTGGCAGCTAGGGGTTAAAGTTACTGGTACTGTTGGATCGGCTAGAGCATGGCCGTTCCAACGATACCAAACATGACTATGAAAAAAGTTTTTTAAAAAAAATTAAAATTAAAAATAAAAATAAAAAAATATTTAACCACTTCGCTGCTACGGACGCGCTGAGCGCGTCCAGGAAGTTCCCGCTGCTGTGCGGAGGACGCGCTCAGCGCGTCCGATCCTCCGGCAGCGAAGCGGCGGTGTGAATGAGATCCCCGGCGGCAAACAGTGAGGGACCGACATCCGGGATGTCGGCCCTCACTGTGGGATCATGGGAGTCGCGGTGACGTCATCACGCCTGGCGTGATGACGTCACCTTAACAGCCGCATAGACAGCCCTTAGGAGGAGGGGGAGAGGTCCTTAGGACCTCTCTATCTCCTCATCCGTAAGGGCTGCAGTAATAAATGAGGCACCGATGGAAAGCCCAGAGCCTGAGCTTTCCAACGGTGTGCCTCATTATAATGTAAAATGTAAAAAAAATGTTAAAAAAAAAACATAAAGTAAAAAACACTACACACAGGGTCTCTAAGGGCAGTAAAAAAAATCAAAACTGCCCAGATGCCCCCAAACCCCACATTTAATAAAAATACAATCCCCTTTTTATTATTTTATTTCACTTTTTATTGTTACAGCTATGTGATCACTGTAGTAACAATGATCACTTAGCTGTCACAATTATCACTGCCACCTCCAACATGGCCGCTGAGGATAGAAATATAACCCTAAAATGACCCCGTAACCTAGCGATTGACCCTCCAGCCAATCACGGGGAATGAATTTTTCAAATCTTGATAATTTTTTCATTTCTATCCTCAGTCTGCATGTGGATTGAGAGGTGTTAGTGTCGCAGAGGCTGTCTCCATAAAATAGGTGATAAATTCCTAATACACACATTATATATATATATATATATATACACACACCACATATATATACATATATACGCACACACACATATAATACACATATTTACGCACGCACACGCGCGCACGCGCGCACACACGCACACACACGCGCACGCACACACGCGTACACGCACACACGCGCACGCAACACGCGCACGCACACACCGCACACACACGCACGCACGCACACACGCGCACGCTTATATATATATATATAGAATATATTATATACGCACACACACGTGCATATATATATATACACACATATATATATATAAGATACTATCAAACGGCGTAATTTTCTTTTGAAAATACATTTTCAGAAAGCAAATTATGGCTAAAAGGTTTCTAAGCGCTGAGGAAGCAGCTGACGTCCTTATGATGTCAGACTCTGATCTCAGCGCTGATGAATCTTTTGAAGATTCAGGCAGTGACTTTGTCCCTGGAGCATCATCAGATAGTGACGGTTCCAGTGACGAAGAACTACATGATGAGCCACGGCGTGGCCGCATGGAGTTACCAGGGTGCTCCCGTGGTAATGCAGGGACCGCACGGTCTGTAGTTGCACTACCTGATCCTGCACCGGCCCAAAGGCCTATTGCAGGGGTATCTGCAACACAGGCTGTGGCGATGCCTGAACCAGGATCTGACTGGACCTCCCCTAATATGGTCCAGCCAGTATTGCCACAATTTTCTGGCAATCCTGGTATACTAGTGGACACCACTAATTTTGAACCCATCAACTTTTTTCAGCTATTTATAGATGATGGGTTCTTGGAATTTATTGTTCAGCAGAGAGCAATCTGTATGCCGAACAATATTTTCAAGGTCTAGGGGCAGAATTGTTGCCAAGTGCGAGGGCGCGTAAATGGACCCCAACCAGTTTGCCAGAGATGAGGAAGTTCTGGGGCCTCACTCTGCAGATGGGGATTGTGCAAAAACCCAGCATAGCCTCATACTGGTCAAAAAAGAGTACCCAAACCACCCCTATCTTCCCTGCTACTATGAGCAGGGACAGATATTTATTGCTCCTGCGGTATTTGCATTATAATGATAATGCAAATGCTTTGCCCCGTGACCACCCAGATCACGACCGACTGTACAAGTTGCGGCCACTTCTTGACCATCTGATGGCAAGATTTGAAGAGTTATACACTCCAGGCCAAAACTTGTCAGTCGACGAGTCCTTGCTGCTTTATAAGGGACGTCTTGTTTTCAAGCAGTACCTCCCTTCGAAGCGAGCTCGGTATGGGATAAAACTTTATAAGCTGTGCGAAAGCTCCAGTGGATACATGTATCGCTTTCGTGTATACACTGGAAAGGACTCGCAGCTGGCCCCCCTGACTGCCCCCCCGCCCTCCCACCACTGAAAAAATAGTGTGGGACCTCGCTTATCCACTATTCGGTAAAGGTTACTGTATTTATACAGATAACTTTTACACGGGTGTGCCGTTGTACAAATTTTTGTACAGCAATGGTACTGGAGCCTGTGGCACCATCCGTTCGAATAGGAAAGGCTTTCCAACAAAACAGTTTGGGAAGCAAAAGAGAGGAGAAACATCTGCCTTGCGCTGCGGTGAACTGCTGGCTGTGAAATACACAGACAAAAAGGATGTGCATTTACTTACAACGATACATAACGAATGCACATCTGCAGTTCACGTCAGATGGAGAGATTCCCCTATCATGAAACCCCTATGTGTACAGGATTATAATCGGTACATGGGGGGAGTGGACAAGTCTGACCAGATGCTTGTACCATATCTCGCTTCTCGCAAGGCATATGTATGGTACAAAAAGCTGGCAGTCCATCTGATACAGATGTCAATGCTTAACGCATTCATCTTGTATCAGGCCACTCATGCCCGACGGATAACATTCCTAAAATTTCAGGAATCTGTTATCGAGTCCCTTCTCTGTCCAGAAGAGAATGCTCCCATTGTTGAAGAGGTGGAGGATGTAATTAGGTTGCGTGACCGCCACTTTCCTGGCTACATTCCTCCAACTGAAAAAAGAGTGACCCCATGTAAAAGGTGTCGGGTTTGCGCGCGCCAAGGGCGGCGTAAGGAAAGCCGCCTTCACTGCCCTGACTGCCCCTCCAAACCAGGTCTTTGTGTGCCCGATTGCTTCAAGATTTATCATACAGTGACACATTACTAGTGGCATACCGGGACCGAATTGTTTCTCGGCTGAGAACAAACAGATTTCAGGTTGAGGTATGCCACTGATTTTGTGCTTCTTGATAAATCTGGCTATAGCACCGTTAAGATCTTTGCAGATCTTGATGACATTCTGATGGACACAGTGCAGTGTAATCTGGACAGAGCTTGCCCGGATCATGCTGGCATTTATTCCTGGATAGTGCTATTCCTCTAAATTTTCCCAAATAAAAAAACAAACCAAAACCATCCCCATTATTTTATAGCAGTGTTAATAAAAAAACTACCCACCACGTTTCACTACCCACTCCGGTTCAATACCCACCACGTTTCACTACCCACCTACAGTTCACTACCCACCCCCAGTTATAATGTAATTCACCCCACATACAATAAAATAGGTTGCCCCATCCCCAACAATCTGATGTCCTCCGTACGTCAGATGTAGAAAGAAGCCTCTGAAGACAGATTGAACTGCGGTGTTAATGGTGTGTCTTCAACTTCTTTGTCTCTGCCCTTTTCTTTGCCCCTTCCCTTCACCCACTTCCCTTACCTATCTTCTTTCATGAATGGTGTGTGATTCAGTGAGTGAAACAGATGTGAATGGGGGGGGTGTTTCTATTCCACCCCCTCTAATCCTCATTATCTTTCTCTTTTCCCCTTCCGTGTTTCTGCACTTTTCCCTTCTTTGCCCCCTTAACGTCACTCACTCCACTTTTACTAGCTTCTTGCATGAAAGGTGTGTGATTCGGTGAGTGAAACAGATGTGAAAGATGTGTGAATGGTCAGTAACCTGGTTGGGGCCTTGACGTGGCGTTACTGCTCACATGGATGCCCCATGTGCCAATCCAACTGATTGAGTGAATGTAAAATGTGTGGCGGGCTTGTTGTGTGTTTGTGTAGCATTTTGAGTCACTATACAATTGTTGATAGACTACATAATTGTTGATCAAAATTCATGGGGAAAATTTTGTGAATGTTTTTTTTTTTTTTTTTAAGAAGGCATACCTGCATTTAAATGTCTCTAGCCCAACAGAAAATTAAAACAGACCACATAAAGTATATATTAGGAGAAACTAGACACCCAGATGAATCAAATGAGGGGTTAAATAAAATTCTATCATAAAAATAGAGGGCGCAACAGCATGTGGAATTTCCATTTATTATTTTTTTTTTTTGCGCACAAATCCAAATTCCACAAGTTGTTGCGGGCTCAATATTTATGATAGAATAATAAGTAACCCCACGTTTGATTCATCTGGAAGTCTACTTTGTCCGGATATATACTTTATTTGGCATATTTTAGATCCCTGTTGAGCTAGAGCCATTTAATTGCAGGTATGCCTCCTTTCAAAAACCGGCATAAAAAGCTTCTCTAAATTTATTTTGCGCATGGCGCAAATTAGCGCCTCGTGCTCCATCTAGGGGGACCCGGACCACTAAACCTGGGTCTCATTTTTATCACAAGGGTTGGGGCTTTGCGTTGAGCTAGAGAAAGGCCTAGTTTTCAAAGATTTTATCATGTCTGAAGTGATTGAAATAATTTTTTTTTTTTTTTTTGCGCACAAATCCAAATTCCACAAGTTGTTGCGGGCTCAATATTTATGATAGATAATAAGTAACCCCACGTTTGATTCATCTGGAAGTCTACTTTGTCCGGATATATACTTTATTTGGCATATTTTAGATCCCTGTTGAGCTAGAGCCATTTAATTGCAGGTATGCCTCCTTTCAAAAACCGGCATAAAAAGCTTCTCTAAATTTATTTTGCGCATGGCGCAAATTAGCGCCTCGTGCTCCATCTAGGGGGACCCGGACCACTAAACCTGGGTCTCATTTTTATCACAAGGGTTGGGGCTTTGCGTTGAGCTAGAGAAAGGCCTAGTTTTCAAAGATTTTATCATGTCTGAAGTGATTGAAATAATTTTTTTTTTTTTTTTTTGCGCACAAATCCAAATTCCACAAGTTGTTGCGGGCTCAATATTTATGATAGAATAATAAGTAACCCCACGTTTGATTCATCTGGAAGTCTACTTTGTCCGGATATATACTTTATTTGGCATATTTTAGATCCCTGTTGAGCTAGAGCCATTTTATTGCAGGTATGCCTCCTTTCAAAAACCGGCATAAAAAGCTTCTCTAAATTTATTTTGCGCATGGCGCAAATTAGCACCTCCAACGCTGCCTAAACTTGATCTGTGCAATCAAATTGGATCTATTATTTTATAGGAGGGATATATTTATATAGTTAAGCAAAACAAAAATATTTTACCCCAAAAATTAATATGAAATTATGCAATATAAATCTTGACCTATTATGATTTTTTTTTTTACATTAAATATGATGTTTTTTGAATAAGTTATGAATAACAAAATAAATTTAAAAATGTGTCATAAAGGTCTCTTTTTTTGCGGAATTTTGTCTAGTTTCAGAAAATATATAGCTTTTCCATTTCAATTGGTTTAGATATACTAATTTTATGTATTACATACAATGAGTCATGACATAAGAAAAAAGCAGATTTTTTTGATTTTTAGAAAACTGCATATTTTTGTACAAAAAAAACATGAAATATTCTCCATTACACCATTTTTAAAAAGGCACCTAATGTATCAATATATAACCACAATAGTTCTGGTCATAAAGTGTAGATAGAAAAAAATATGCAATGTTGTTCTTCTGAATTTTAACAAAATTTTACTTTTTTCCCCCCTTTTTTTCTTTTTTTTTTTAACTCTTTACTTATACACATAATAATGATAAATTTTGAATCTGTGGAGTCTGCTGAAAAAAAGGATATAATTTGTCTTGGTCATATAAGAAAACTTGACTTCAAATCGCATTTAAACATGATGAGCACAAAACGGTAAAAATGAGCTCAGCACACGGGCAGGAAATGCCTCAGCAGCGAAAGGGTTAAAAAAAAATTATATAAAAAAACAAACAAGTTTTTTTTCTTTTTTTTGTTTGTTAATGCAGCAATATTGTTCCCATTTCAATTATAATGTGAACAATGATGCTGCACTAACGATTTTTGTATGCGGTGCGTTTGTTAAAAATCGTGTAATTTTCCCCCCAAAAAAATGTAATGAGACCCCATTTCTAATTTTTTTAACAAGCGCACCCCATACAAAATATAACCGCAATTGCTCGCATGTTAAAATGTGAAAAAAAAACACTTTACACGTTGTAAATTATTGAAAATTCATATTTTATTGCATTTTTTGTTATAATATACAGACAGGTCATGACGTATACATATAATAATGACATATTATGAATCTGCCGAGTCTGACGGAAAGAACGATATATAATATGTCTGGGTCATATACTAAAATAAGCCTTCAAAACACGTTTAAACATGATGAGCAAAACCGGTAAAAATGACCTCAGCACAGAGGCGGGAAATGCCTCAGCAGCGAAAGGATTAAGAAAAATGTAACCGCCAAAACAACAAGAACGAATGAACTACAGACAGAGTGGAAAGACAGCATTAAAATAGACTATCAGAATACAGAGGAGACTTTAACACCAACACAACTGGTAAGCAGTGCGGGTCCTCCTCAGTCTGAAAAAGGGAAAAAGGCCCCAGCTACAGGACAGCTTGCAGAAGCAGGGATCCAGGAGTTGGTGAGAGAGCTGAAAACTGCTAAAAACCACGGCCTCTATTCTATTCTCATCCTGCTTGACCTCTCGGCTGCTTTTGACACTGTTGACCACCCCCTCCTTCTGCAGACCCTCAGCGCTCTTGGTCTCTGTGACACTGCACTTGCTTGGGTTGACTCCTATTTATCCAACAGGTCCTTCTCTGTGTCCTTTGCTGGTAACTCCTCCTCTTCATTGCCTTTATCTGTTGGTGTACCTCAAGGCTCTGTCCTTGGTCCTCTGCTCTTTTCCATCTACACCTCCTCCCTGGGCAAAATCATCAACAGCTTTGGCTTTAATTACCACCTCTACGCTGATGACACTCAGATCTACCTCTCTACCCCTGATCTCTTTCCCCCTGTCCTTTCCAAAGTCAGTGACTGTTTAGCTGGCATCTCCTCCTGGATGGCCTCGCACCACCTAAAGATCAACATGTCCAAGACTGAGCTCCTACTTATTCCTCCCTCTAATGCCTCCCCACCTCCTGACTTCTCTATCACGGTGGAGGGTATCACCATCTCCCCATCAAACCAAGTTCGCTGTCTTGGAGTTACACTTGACTCTGCTCTTTCCTTCATCCCCCACATCCAGTCTCTTTCCTCCTCCTGCCGCTACCAATTGCGTAATATTTCCAGAATTCGGCCATTTCTTACTGCTGTCACCACAAAACAACTCATACACGCCCTGGTAATCTCCCGATTTGACTATTGCAATAATCTCTTATCTGGCCTCCCTCTGTCCCGCCTCTCCCCCCTACAATCCATCCTGAATGCCTCCGTCAGGCTAATTCACCTCACCCGCCACTCTGTCTCTGCCACTCCCCTCTGCGAGTCCCTTCACTGGCTCCCCATCCACTGCAGAATTAAGTTCAAAATCCTTATCCTTGCCTACAAAACCCTCACTAACTCAGCTACCCACTACCTGTCCTCACTAATCACCAAATACACCCCAGCCCGCTCCCTAAGGTCAAACAGGGACCTGCGCCTAGCTTCTCCCCGCATCACCTCTTCCCATGATAGACTGCAGGACTTCACACGTGCAGCCCCCATTCTCTGGAACGCTATCCCTTGTAAGGTCAGACTTTCCCCTAATTTCTCTTCCTTCAAACGCTCCCTTAAAACATTCCTATTTAGGGAAGCCTACCACCCAACTCACTGACGCAACCATCAATCACTCTCACCTTGCAGTCCTCTCCTCCTGTTTCCAACCCCAACCCCTCTAGATTGTGAGTTCCTATGGGAATAGGGCCTCATCCCCTCTTGTACGGTTTGTCAAATGTTGTTCAATGTATTGTAACCCGTCTATACTGTGCCTATTGTACAGCGCTGCGGAATATGCTGGCGCTTTATAAATAAAGAATAATAATAATAAACAGAAATGGCAGAAATGAAAAAGATGTGGTTGGCCTCCATTACTGCCGAAACTAAACAGGGGTATCAGAGACAGCTGGTGACAGAGTTAGGGATGCGAAAGAAGGGCTGCAGAGATTGCCAGGAAAAGGGAGGAGGAGATAAATGCAAGCATTGCTTTACGTGTGGCAACACAGGACATATTTCCAAAGGATGTCGAGCTTCCCGACAGTTTCAGGGGAACGGGCTGCTGTAGGGGGACCAACAGCAACCCACCAATCAAGGTCCCTACAGTATCAAGATTGTTCCAAAGAACACCAATCGTTATGCAGCTTAGAATTGACACAAGGTACCTAAGTGGGCCAACCCAAACTTTTGTAAAGTCAGTTATCTACCCCCACAACGTAGAGCTAAATTGTTAAAGTTGATTGGAAAGCGATGTTTAGTGCAGTGTATACTGGACAATATTCCCACAACAGCACTCTGGGATACTGGATCTCAAGCCAGTTTAATAAATGAAAACTGGAGAAGCAAGTACCTCCCACATACGATGGTAAGACCAATCGTAGAGCTACTAGGACATGCTACGCTTACTGGGATGGCAGCTAATCAAACCATAATACCCTTTATTGGTTGGATAGAAGTGGAGTTCAGATTGAACAGCGAGATGGCTCTGGTCCCAGTTGTCAAGTGCCAATACTTGTGTCCAGTGATCCCCAGGTAGCAGAAGACCCTATAATTGGCTACGATGTAATTGAGGAAGTTATCAAAGGACAAGATGAACAACAAAAGGCAGTCCCTGAAGTTAATACAACCAGTATGGTGAGCGAAGCTTTCTATATTGACCAAAGAGAAGCCAAGGCACTCATTCAAGTAATACGCTCATGTCAGTGGGACTGTGAGGGGAGTGTAGTTAAGACCGGGAGAGGAAGAATGGTCCTTCCCCCAGGACAAGTCACAACGGTGCGATGCTGTACACATCTGGAACAGAGAGGAAAAGAGACTGTGATGTTGTTTGTTCCTGAAGAAAAGCCACTATGGCCCGAAGGATTACAGATCAATGAAGTGTTGGTGACCATAAGTAAAGGCAATTCATTCCGAATACCAGTCGCAGTGATCAAAACTACCAATTCCAATATCACACTGGAACCACGAACCACCCTGGAACATGTCCAGCCTGTGAAAGCAGTGTACCCAGCAGCAGTGCAGCCTGTGGAGATTTATCCAAGAGTACCTGACCAGAATGTGATAAGTCTACAAGGACAGGGTAACCTCTCCATAAACTCCGAGACTTTGGAACAGCAGCTTGATACAGATGCAGAACCACAGTAAAGCATGGGACCCACCAATATCGTTGAATCATCTAAATCAGCAGCAGCAAGCGGTAGCGAAGAGGATGCTCAGAGAAGAATGTCAAGCTTTTTCTCGAGATGATAATGACGTGGGCTGTATTCCATCATTAAAGATGCATATCTCTCTGAAAGATCAGAAGACCTATCATTCAGTCCCGAAGCCATTGCATAAAGAAGTCAAGGAGTACCTGCAGGACCTTTTAAATCGAGGATGGGTCACAAAATTGAGATCCCCATACTCCTCACCAATCGTCTGCATGAGAAAGAAGGACGGCAGCATGCGACTCTGCTGCGACTACAGAGAGCTGAACCAGAAGTCAATACCTGATAGACATCCCATTCCCAGGATCCAGGACATGTTGGACAGTTTAAGTGGGAGCTCCTGGTTTTCCGTATTAGACCAGGGAAAAGCCTACCACCAAGGGTACTTTGATGAGGAAAGTCGTCCCCTTACAGCTTTCATTACCCCTTGGGGCTTGTATGAGTGGGTACGCATTCCATTTGGTTTAAGTTCAGCTCCAGTGGAGTTTCAAAGAAGTATGGAAGACTGTCTGTCAGGACTTAGAGATGACATATGTCAGCCCTATTTAGATGATAACCTGGTACACAGCAATTCTTTTGAGGACCATGTCCAACATATACAGACTGTCCTGCGTCGGTATCAGCAACATGGCATCAAACTCACTGCAAAGAAGTGTGAACTGTTCAAGCGAAAAGTGAGATTCTTGGGCAAGATGGTGTCAAAAGACAGCTATACAATGGACCCAGCAGAGGTGGCCGCAGTTCAGGCCCTTAAAGAAAGGAAGCCAGCAACAGTAGGAGAGCTCAGGAAAGTATTGGGATTCCTCTCCTATTACAGGTCCTATGTCCAGAACTTTTCTCGCATTGCCAAGCCACTGTATGATTTGCTATCAGTTCCATTGTCGAGTGATAAATCAGTAGATCTGCTACGAGGGGGCAAGGGTTCCCCTAACAAAAAGAAAGTGTCAGGGGCAAGAAAAGAGGGCCAACTGCCAAATAGAACCCCCATCACCTGGACAGACCAACATCAGGAAGTACTGACCCAGTTAGTTGACTGCTTGTCTAATCCGCCAGTGTTAGATTACCCAGACTTCAATCAACCCTTTGTGTTGCACTGTGATGCCTGCCAAGAAGGACTGGGAGCGGTACTCTACCAGCGGAGGGATGGAAAACTGAAGGTCATTGCATATGGGTCCAGGACTCTTACACCACCAGAAAAAAGGTATCATATGCATTCAGGTAAATTGGAATTCATGGCATTAAAGTGGGCTATATGTGAGCGTCTCAGGGATTATTTATATCATGCACCTTCATTTGTTGTATACACGGATAACAACCCACTCACGTATGTCCTGACCACTGCCAGGCTGAATGCAACTGGGCAGAGGTGGATCGCAGAGTTGGCTGACTTCAACTTCACTATCAAATATCACCCTGGCAAGTCCAATGCAGATGCAGACGGCCTATCGAGAATGCCGCTAGACATCGATGGATTTATACTGCAGTGCACTGAAGAGGTCAGTGAGGAGGTTATCAGGTCATCTACACAAGCAATTCTCATGCAACAAATGGAAGCAATGCCGTACTTCAATTCAGTAACCTTCGAGGCTATGGAAGAACAAGGGGAGAGAGATCAACTACTGGAATCGATCCAGCCAATCCCAAGAAGAGAAATAAGAGAAGCACAGCAAAGAGATGCAGTAATTGGAAAAATACTTGACTACAAAGCCAGAAATCACAGACCCAGTGCAAAAGCCAGTCAAGCAGAAGATAGTGACGTAAAAGCCTTGCTGAGAGAATGGACAAAGCCTCACATAGCGCAAGACGGCACCTTACACAGGAAAACCTTGTCCAGGTACCAGCTAGTGCTTCCAAAAAGGTACCGGCCACTGGTCTATAGAGAACTCCACCAGGAGATGGGGCATCTTGGCGTGGAAAGAACACTTAATTTGATCAGAGATTGGGTCTATTGGCCCAAGATGCAACGGGAATGTGGAGCACTTTGTGACACGGGAGTGTGAATGTCTCAAGAAGAAGAAGCCAAACAGACCTACCCGAGCACCCTTGTCAACCATTAAGACTACTCATCCGTTTGAACTAGTTTCTGTGGACTTCCTCCATCTTGAAACATTTAAAGGAGGATATGAGTATATCTTAATTGTAATGGATCATTATGCAAGATTTACACAGGCGTACGCTACAACGAACAAATCAGCAAAAACTGTGGCCGACAAGCTGTTCAATAAGTTTGCCCTCAAATTCGGCTTTCCAGAGAGAATTCACCACGACATGGGGAGAGAATTTGAAAATCAGCTATTGTCCAGACTAAAAGACTACTGTGGAATCAAAGGTTCGCACACTACCCCATATCACCCGCAGGGCAATGGACAGGTAGAAAGATTTAATAGAACTTTGCTCTCTATGCTAAGAACGCCGACCGAAGATCAGAAAACTGGTTGGAAGAGCTCTCTGGCGAAGGTAGTCCATGCTTACAATTGCACTTGCAGTGATGCCACAGGCTATTCACTGTTTTTCTTATTGTTTGGGAGGTATCCCAGATTACCAATTGATCTCCTGTTTGGTGTAAGAAGGGACAGCAATAAGGGCTCCTATAAAGACTACATTGAAAATTGGAGGAAGTGGATGGCTGAAGCCTATGGAATAGCATCTCGGTCTGTAGCAAAGACGGCAGCAAGAGGAAAGGAACAGTACAACAAAAAGATCTATGGCACAGAGTTACAACAGGGCAGCCGAGTATTGGTAAGAAATGTGGGTGAGAAAGGAGGCCCAGGGAAGATACGCTCCTACTGGGAAGATAGAGTGTATGTCGTTGTTAAAAAGAAAGGGGAAGATATCCCAGTTTTTTAAGTAAAACCAGAAAATGGAGTTGGTAGAACAAAAGTGATGCACCGGAATTTGCTTTTACCATGTGACCATCTTCCAGTTGAGCAACCTCCACAAAACCACAAAAATGAAGACGTAACAAAGAAATCCAAAGTTAGAACGAGAAGACCCAATGTTCCACAGACACAAGAAGACACAGACAGCGAGTGGGATTATGATGGCAAACTCCAGAGATTTCATTACAGCGGGCCAATACCAGAACAGCAAGTGAATTCTTTGATGAATCCAACATCTGAGGCATTCCATCCACAGGGAACAGAAGAAAGACAGTGTCGACGGATCACAAGGGATGAGCAAGTATTGCCAACAAATGCAGAAGACATAGAAACTCCGTCAATGGAAAGTGTAGCGGAAGATCCTCAAATGACACCTGTGGACATCACAAGGTACAATACACTGGAGGATGAAGACCAGAATGAGATGAGCGAAACGCCACTTTACCCTAAAAGAGAGAGAAGACAGCCGAAAACACTAACCTATGAAACACTTGGTCAACCCAGCATTGTGCAGAGGAACCTAACCGCACATAAGATCAGTATGGACTATTACTGGAGACCATGGTGAATAATATAATAGACGGTTGCCAGAGACTATAAAAAGACCAATGGACTATTATGTATGAGAAAGACTCTCGCATTAGGAAAATGGTTGGGTAACGTTTTGTGTGAAAGTTAAGGCCGATAATTGTGGAATGTCGGGACGACATTTATTTGGTGGGGGAGAGTGTGGCATGGTAGCTTTAAACACACATGTAAAGTTATGGTAGGGTACTGAGCGGTGAGTATCACCTCCAGCCAGCAGATGGAGTGAGCCTGGTTGGGAGTGGAGGGTCATGTACCAGGAAGTGTTCGGCTCTATGGTTAATCTCACTGGTGCATGGAGGAGACTGTGTAAACACCTCATGATTGCAAGAGATTAAAACACTGTTTTTACTTCATACAGGTAAACCCAGTATAAGCATAGATCCAGAAAGCAGAATAAGCTTGAAGTGTATGTGAAGCCATAACAAAAGAGTGTGTCATTTTCTGTGTATCTGTTCTGTAAATAGTTTTGTTCTGCTCTGTTAGTCAGTTAAGTTGTCTTGCAGTAATAGTACAGGTAAAAAAGAACTGTGCGCATAAACTGCATGTCTAGTATAGAGTAATATTGGTAAAGGACATTTGCTGTTATGCTCTATGGTTAATCTCGCTGGTGCATGGAGGAGACTGTGTAAACACCTCATGATTGCAAGAGATTAAAACACTGTTTTTACTTCATACAGGCACACAGGTTACTAAACGGTCTGTAACTGAAGAACAGAGTGTGCGTTTCTTGATTGCAAACGTGCAACATATATACATACACAAAAACACACAGAACAGTAGGAGAGAGGATCCTGCTTGAGAGCTTAATGCAGCCATGCCATAAATTATGCCATTTATTTATAACTAGGTGTTAAGCCTGCCCGGAGGACAGTCTATTGTTGTTGCCAGCCCAGAATCTGTGTTCACATATTTACTTTTCAATGTTATATCCGAGAGTATCTCTATATATAAATACGTTTGTAATGTGTCCATCGCCGTCCCATCCGCGGTGGGACGGCTGAGTAAGCAGCTGTGATGAGTGCACACGCAGCCGCGTTAGAAACACATTTATATATAGAGATATATATGTAAAATGTACCCCATCCTGGCAGGTCCTATCCTCCTGCTCTTATGACAACAACCAACTTATACCCTCCCAGGAGATATAAGGCCGGTGTCAGACGAACGCAGTGATCACGTCCGTGTTGCTGCACAGTTTAACGTCCGTCATAGCATAGAATCATGAGCAATAGAGACCCACACATGAAGTACGTGCGCATCGAACTGCGCACACACAACGCACGTGGCAAACGGATGCAAGTTAGGCAAGAACGTAAAAACCCTAAGACAGACACACAGAGTGCGCCACGTCCGCATAGCGTTCTGTGTGTGTGATGAGATGTCAGACGCAGCGCATTTGCGATGTCCAGCACCTTGACGCACACAATGGCTTTTCATATGCTTTTTCATATTTATTTTGTTTCCCATATTTCCTTTTTTTTTTCTACGTCCGTCATAAAAAAACAGACCATTTGGTGTCTACAGTATCTTCCGTCAGAACGTCCATCCGTTGTGCATGCACGCAGAGTGCGCTCTGACTGCGTTTGTCTGACATTAGCCTAAAATTGTAAAAATATTACATACAGTTGTGTTCAAAATTATTCAACCCCCACTGAAAGTGAGTGCTTTGGCCAGTTTGACATTGATTTTGATCATTCAGTCATCTTGCTTACAATTAAATCAAAGAGGCACGTGTAGGTCAGACAAATATAACATAACATTTATAATGAAATAACCACAAATGTCTTTTCTGTGCTCACATCATTATCAGTTTATTCAACCCCAAGTGACATTCAATCTTAGTACTTAGTACAACATCCTTTTACAGTTATAAGAGCTTTTAAACGTGAAGCATAGCTTGACACAAGTGTCTTGCAGCGATCTACGGGTATCTTCGCCCATTCGTTATGGGCAAAAGCCTCCAGTTCAGTCACATTCTTAGGCTTGCGCCATGCAACTGCTTTCTTTAAGTCCCACCAGAGGTTCTCAATCGGATTTAAGTCTGGTGACTGCGATGGCCACTCCAAAATGTTCCAGCCTTTAATCTGCAACCATGCTCTAGTGGACTTGGAGGTATGCTTGGGATCATTGTCCTGTTGAAAGGTCCAACGTCTCCCAAGCCTCAGGTTTGTGACGGACTGCATCACATTGTCATCCAATATCTCCTGGTACTGAAGAGAATTCATGGTACCTTGCACACGCTGAAGCTTCCCTGTACCTGCAGAAGCAAAACAGCCCCAAAGCATGATTGACCCCCCGCCATACTTCACAGTAGGCAAGGTGTTCTTTTCTTCATAGGCCTTGTTCTTCCTCCTCCAAACATAGCGTTGATCCATGGGCCCAACAGTTCTAATTTTGTTTCATCAGTCCACAGAACACTATCCAAAACTTCTGTGGTTTGTCCACATGACTTTTGGCATACTGCAGTCGACTCTTCTTATTCTTTGGAGACAGCAAGGGGGTGCGCCTGGGAGTTCTGGCATGTAGGCCTTCATTACGCAGTGTGCGCCGTATTGTCTGAGCTGAAACTTCAGTACCCACATCTGACAAATCTTTCTCAGTTCCTCAGCAGTCACATCGGGGACTTTTCTCCACTCTACGCTTCAGGTAGCGCACAGCAGTCGAAGTCAGCATCTTCTTTCTGTCACGACCAGGTAGCGTTTCAACCGTGCCCTTTGCCTTGAATTTGTGAATGATGCTTCCTATGGTCTCTCTTGGTATGTTTAACATCTTTGCAATCTTCTTATAGCCATTGCCCTTCCTGTGAAGAGTAATCACCTCTTCACTTGTCTTCCTGGACCATTCTCTTGACTTCACCATGTTTGTAACCACACCAGTAAATGTCTAGAAGGAGCTGAGTATCACAGTCATTTTAAAGCTGCCTAATTGGTGCTATTATGCTTTATTGTGCTCCGTGACATCTACAGGTGTTTTCAATAACCTGATTGAAAACACTTGAATGAACCTCTGTTCTTCAGAGTGGTAGTCTTTAAGGGGTTGAATAATTGTGTCAATGAAGAATTCACAAAAGAAAACATTTACTACTGTATTACAAAACCAATTGATGTCATTTTTAGTTGCATATGGTTCTTTAAAAAGTCCTTGTAGGATTTCATTCTGAATACAATTACAAATGTACACTAAATTCCCTAAAACCCTTTACAGCATTGGGGGTTGAATAATTTTGAACACAACTGTATCATAGCCAGCATGTCTGTGAATAAAATGTATACACACACACACATAAACACACACATAAACACACACTTTAAGTTAGAGTATCAGTGTCTAGCAGATTTGGTGTACATGTCTTTAACTTAAGCTATTTATCCATCAGGGGTGGTGATAGGGAACTGACACTTAAAAAGAAAGAACTCTCTTGGATATATCGACTGAACACCATTGAGCCGCATGGTTTAAATAGGGATTTTGACCTCTCCCCTTTTTTGCAATAGTTTAAAAGAACCTTGATTCTTAGTCAAAAAACCTTGATCCTAAGTCTAAAATCTTGACCTTATCTCCACATAGTGTTATGGGCCATTTAGATAGAAACATAGAAACATAGAAAGATGTCGGCAGATAAGAACCTTTCGGCCCATCTAGTCTGCCCAATTACATGGATACTTTACCTGGATTTATCTTTTGTTTAGGATAGCCTTATGCCTCTATCCCATGCCTGCTTAAATTCAATTACTGTTTTAGCCTACTCACTTCAACTGGAAGACTGTTCCATGTATCCACCACCCTCTCAGTAAAATAATGCTTCCTGATGTTACTTTTAAACCTTTGGCCCCTCTAATCTAAGACTATATCCTCTTGTTTTGCTACTTTGTTTCTTTTTAAATATACTCCCTTCCTCTACCTTGTGGATTCCCTTTACGTATTTAAATGTTTCTATCATATCTCCTCTGTCTCGTTTTTTTTCCAAGCTGTACATGTTAAGATCATTAAGCCTTTCCTGGTAACTTTTTCTCCTTCAAGCCGTACACCATTTTAGTAGCCCTTCTCTGAACTCTCTCTAAGATGTCTATATCCTTCTGGAGATACGGTCTCCAGTACTGCACACAGTACTCCAAGTGAGGTCTCACCAGTGCTCTGTACAGTGGCATGAGCACTTTCCCTTTTCCTACTGCTAATACCTCTCCCTACACAACCAAACATTCTGCTAGCATTTCCTGCTGCTCTATTACACTGACTACTTACCTTTAGATCCTCTGAAATAATAACCCCTAAATCCCTTTCCTCAGATGTTGAGGTTAGGACTGTATCAAATATTCTATATTCAGCCCTTTGGGTTTTTACGTCCCAGGTGCATTATCTTGCACTTATCCACATTAAAACTCAATGCCACAGCTCCAACCATTTTTTTAGTTTACCTAAAATCATTTGTCATTTGTTTGATCCCTCCAGGAACGTCAACCCTGTTGCAAATCTTTGTGTCATCAGCAAAAAGACATACTTTTCCATTAATACCTTCTGCAATATCACTAATAAAAATATTAAATAGAATGGGTCCAAGTACTGACCCCTGAGGTACCCCACTGGTAACAAGACCTTGCGCCGAATAAACTCCATTTACCACAACCCTCTGTTGCCTGTCACTCAGCCACTGCCTAATCCATTCAACAATATTGGAATCCAAGCTCAAAGATTGCAATTTATTGATAAGCCTTCTATGCGGAACAGTATCAAAGCCTTACTGAAATCTAAATAAGCAATGTCTACTGCACCACCTGTGTCTATTTATTTTTGTTACCCAATCAAAAAAATCAATAAGATTAGTTTGCATGATCTCCCTGAGGTAAACCCATGTTGTTTCTGATCCTGTAATCTATGTGGTTTTAGATGTTCAACAATCCTTTCCTTTAACATGGTTTCCATTAATTTCCCCACTACTGACGTAAGACTAACTGGCCTATAGTTCCCCAGATTCCTCCCTACTACCCTTCTTGTGAATGGGCACAACATTTGCTAATTTCCAGTCTTCTGGGACGACTCCCGTTAGCAAGGATTGGTTAAATAAATCTGTTAACGGTTTTGCTATTACATCACTGAGCTCTTTTAATAATTTAGGGTGGATCCCATCAGGCCCCATTGACTTATTTGTCTTACTTTAGACAGCTGCTGTAGAACCTCCTCCTCTGTAAACTGATATGTAATTGTCTCGTTAGTGTTTCCTCCTAACTGAGGTCCCTTTCCTTCCTTTTCTTCTGCAAAGACTGAACAAAAATATTCATTGAGGCAGTCAGCGAGACTTTTATCCTCTTCTACATACCTTCCTTCCTTTGTTTTTAATCTAACTAATCCTTGTTTTACTTTTCTTTTCTCGTTTATGTATCTAAAAAATGTTTTGTCCCCTTTTTTACTGACTGAGAGCTATTTTCTCTTCTGCGTGTGCTTTGGAAGCTCTTATAAATTGCTTTGCCTCTTTCTGCCTAATCTTATAGGTTTGCCTATCTTCTTCACTGAGTTGTTTTATAATTTATTGAATGCTGTCTTTTTGTTCTTCACTATTTTGGCCACTTCTGCAGAGTACCACAGTGGTTTCTTCCCTTTTTTGTTTTTGCTAACAAGTCGAATGCAATTGCCTGTGGCCTTCAAAATGCTTCCTTTAAATAATCCCATTTCTCCTGGACTCCCTTTAAACTCCTCCAGTCTGATAAGGACTCCTTCACACAAAGTCTCATTTTAGAAAAATCTTTTTTTAAAGTCTAAAAACTTTTGTTTTGTGTGGTGCGGCTCCATCTCTGTTCTTATATTAAACCATACTGACTGGTGAACACTAGATCCCAAATTTTCACCTACAACAACGTCCGATACCAAACCTCCATTTGTGAGTATTAAATCCAATATGGCCTCTTTACGGGTCGGCTCCTCAAACTACTTGTGTTAGAGATAATCCCAGTAGGGAGTTTAGAATATTTGTACTCCTGGTGCACCCAGCTGTTTTGGTTTTCCAGTTCACATCAGGAAGATTAAAGTCCCCATGATAATAACTTCCCCCTTCATTGCCATTTTGGCTATTTCCTCAAGCAGCAGATTATCTAGCTCTTCTACTTGTCCAGGGGGTCTATAGATCACACCCTACACGAGCTACTGTATGATTGCCAAATGTTAGCGTAACCCAAACTGACTCTATGTTCACCTCGCTCACTTTTATTTGGTTCGTTTTTATGTTGTTTTTCACATACAGGGCCACTCCTCCTCCTTTCCTACCTTCTCTGTCTTTTCTATATAAAGAGTACCCCGGTATTGTTATGTCCCAGTTATTTTTCTCACTGAACCATGTCTCAGTAACCGCAACTAAATCTACTTTTTCAGCTGCCATCATTGCCTCCAGTTCATTGATTTTATTGACTAAACTGTGAGCATTTATAGACACGACTCTGAGCTTGTCATTTTTTTCCCCGCATGTTGCTTGCACCCGCCGATTTAGTTTGGGGGACAATCAGGCAGATTGTTTTTTACCCTTTTGTCCCCCCCTCCTAGTTTAAATATTTCTTTGCGAAACCTTTGAACTTCTCACTGAGAACATATGTTCCCCTATGAGTAAGATGCAAACCATCTTTTTTATACAGTTCCTTTCTGCTCCAATTAGAGCTATCATGGGACACAAAGCCAAATCCTTGCTCTCGACACCATTTCCGAAGCCACAAATTAAATTCCCTATTGCGCATCTGCCTATCCTGAATGTTATGCACAGGCAAAACTTCAGAGAATGACACAGTGGACGCAATCTGCTGTATTTCACCTCCAAGAACACAAAAATCTTCCTTAATCTCAGAAACCTCATTGCTAGCCAAGTCATTTGTCCCTAGATGGACTAGAACATCCACTTCCCCTTGCTGCTTTGCTTGTTTGACAATATTGAGACTACATCTCTTGTCTCTACAAGCAGTAGCCCCAGGAAGACATCTCACCAAACCACTACTCTCCAGCTCAACACGTCTTATGATAGAATCACCCAGCAATAATTGCCTTATATCATGTCCCACCTTTTCCTTATTGTTCTTGGTTGCAGTCCTGCATACCTTAGGCATAGGGGATGGTGGTTCCTCAACTACGGTGTCTGAGCCTACTTCCGTCTCACCACTACACTCTGAAAGTGCCTCAAAAGAATTAAGAAGAGCCACAGACTGTGGGACATGCCTTATATCCACAACTCTAAGTCTACCAGATCCTACAGTAGTCCATCTGCCAATCCATCTGCCTATTTGTTCATCATAGGCAAACTTTTCACATCAAAAATTAACATTTAAAAACCAATATTTCAAATTAATATTAAAATTAATATAATATAATGGATAATAAACATTAATATGAATAATATTGTTGAATATATCTACAGTTAATAATATTGTAATACTGGTATATTTCTGATGTTTTTTTGATGTTGTTTTTATTTCTCACTTGCTTTTTTATTTCTCACATGTTTTGTATTGAGTTAATGCAATAGGTTCCAGCTTAACCTGAGGAGTTAAACCATTTGGAGTTGAATATTGGAGAAGATTTGAGAGAAACTAAAGAGTCTCCTCCTTGCAATTGAATCATTAACCTGATTGCTGCCTTTTCACCTGTTGCTGTTACCTATTTATATGTGCAAAATACTTTGTATGTTTAGACTTGACAAAGACCTGTAAAGGTCGAAACGTTGTCTTTTTCCTGTGCTCACCATGGAATAAAACCTTTAATTCATCACACACAAGAGTTTGTAAATATTTTTCTATATTGTTGTATCTGGATTTGGAAGTCTTCCATACCAACTAAAGATCCTTTGTGGCTGCAACGAATTTTTTGGTTCTTTAACTTAAGCTAAGACTGTGGGCTGTCAAATTGTCCTAAGGAAGATGCCATTGTCATTGGAAGTATACACAGAGTCTGGGGAGTGCTTTGAAGATACAGTTGTGTTCAAAATTATTCAACCCCCACTGAAATTGAGTGTTTTGGCCAGTTTGACATTGATTTTGATCATTCAGTCATCTTGCTTACAATTAAATCAAAGAGGCACATTTATAATGAAATAACCACAAATGTCTTTTCTGTGCTCACATCATTATCAGTTTTATTCAACCCCCAAGTGACATTCAATCTTAGTACTTAGTACAACATCCTTTTACAGTTATAACAGCTTTTTAAACGTGAAGCATAGCTTGACACAAGTGTCTTGCAGCGATCTACGGGTATCTTCGCCCATTCGTCATGGGCAAAAGCCTCCAGTTCAGTCACATTCTTAGGCTGCGCGCACTGCAACTGCTTTCTTTAAGTCCCACCAGAGGTTCTCAATCGGATTTTAAGTCAGGTGACTGCGATGGCCACTCCAAAATGTTCCAGCCTTTAATCTGCAACCATGCTCTAGTGGACTTGGAGGTATGCTTGCGATCATTGTCCTGTTTGAAAGGTCCAACGTCTCCCAAGCCTCAGGTTTGTGACGGACTGCATCACATTGTCATCCAATATCTCCTGGTACTGAAGAGAATTCATGGTACCTTGCACACGCTGAAGCTTCCCTGTACCTGCAGAAGCAAAACAGCCCCAAAGCATGATTGACCCCCGCCTGCTTCACAGTAGGCAAGGTGTTCTTTTCTTCATAGGCCTTGTTCTTCCTCCTCCAAACATAGCGTTGATCCATGGGCCCAAACAGTTCTAATTTTGTTTCATCAGTCTACAGAACACTTCTGTGGTTTGTCCACATGACTTTTGGCATACTGCAGTCGACTCTTCTTATTCTTTGGAGACAGCAAGGGGGTGCGCCTGGGAGTTCTGGCATGGAGGCCTTCATTACGCAGTGTGTGCGCCGTATTGTCTGAGCTGAAACTTCAGTACCCACATCTGACAAATCTTTTCTCAGTTCCTCAGCAGTCACACGGGGACTTTTCTCCACTCTACGCTTCAGGTAGCGCACAGCAGTCGAAGTCAGCATCTTCTTTCTGCCACGACCAGGTAGCGTTTCAACAGTGCTCTAGAAGGAGCTGAGTATCACAGTCATTTTAAAGCTGCCTAATTGGTGCTTATTATGCTTTATTGCTGCTCCGTGACATCCACAGGTGTTTTCAATACCTGATTGAAAACACTTGAATGAACCTCTGTTCTTCAGAGTGGTAGTCTTTAAGGGGTTGAATAATTGTGTCAATGAAGAATTCACAAAATAAACATTTACTACTGTATTACAAAACCAATTGATGTCATTTTAGTTGCATATGGTTCTTAAAAAGTCCTTGTAGGATTTCATTCTGAATACAATTACAAATGTACACTAAATTCCCTAAAACCCTTTTACAGCATTGGGGGTTGAATAATTTTGAACACAACTGTATATCATGGTTCTGAAGATGAGGTCCCTGTAGTAGCTCCATGAACAATGCTATAATGTATATATCTATAGCCCCCTCTCTCACACAGCTCATGTATACAGGTCTCACAGCTTCTTGTGTTTCTGTTTATGGAGCTACTACAGGGACCTCATCTTCAGAACCATGATATATCTTCAAAGCACTCCCCAGACTTGTCACCAAGCCTCCATGGGACAGTGCCCCCTTCTCTGCTTAGACACAACACACAGAGACTGGCAATGATAAGAAGCCAGTACCCCCCCCCCTTGTCAGTGTAGTCCCCCCTTCTCTCCAGTGCCTGTCGGGCAAAAAGCTTCACTTCCCCGTGCTGCTGAGTGGATCTGTGGGCGGGTTAGTTCACTTCCATTCACATGTTAGTTTCAGTTTTGTTTTCGGACATTTATAGGGGCTTCGTCGCATCCCACCTGGCTTCATAAGGAGAGGAGGGCACTTAGATCTGTGTGCTACACCTTCCCAATCCAGCCTCTAGACACCTGCAGAGACCCGACGATTCAGCTGACAGCAGCCGAACAGCTGGAAAGCCGGGCGATGCAAGGTCATATAAGTATAGATTTTGCATGTATACGATTTACTTCTGTAACGTTTCTGTCACGGACTGCACGTGCACCATCACAGTTCCAGTGTTCTGCCCATCGAGCGAACTTGCCATAATGGCGAACCCGCATCACTTCCGGTGCACCTATGTCACCAAAAGTGAGACGGATCAGCTGGATACAGCATCCGGAATGCCAGTGAAAGCTCTGATCAGCTGCAGATAGGAAGGAATTACTTCCTCATATAACACACAACATCGTCCCACGGCTCTGTATAGCGCACAAGCCTACTGACTGTGACACACACACCCTGAATGTATAGAGAAATCTCTAGAAACACACTGTCTATTTCAAGATTCCTCTATATATTCAGGTGTGCGGGTCACAGTCAGTAGGCTTGTGCGCTATACAGAGCCCTGGGAGGGGGGTTGTGTGTTATACAGAGTTGAAAAATGTTACACAGCAGGGTTGGATGACGTGACTGCAGTGGGCGGGCCCTGGCTTGCTGTATGAGGAAGCAATTCCTTCTTATCTGCAGCTGATCAGAGGTTTCATTGCCATTCCGGATGCTCTACACACCTGTTTTTCATCATTTTTGGTGACGTAGGTGCACCGGAAGTGATGCGGTTAACCATTATGGCAAAGTTCGCTCGATAGGCAGAACACCGGCGTCTGTTTGAAGCAGCGCATCCGGTTTCTGTTGGATGCGTGCGCAGCCAACAGAAACCGGATGCGCGGCGACGGACAAACTTTTTTTTAGATATATAGATTATTATATTTCTTCTCCTCACATATAGAATTACCCCCCCAGGCCCCACATATATAATAGTCCCCATTCCCACATATATAAATTATTAATCCTCAAGCCCCTCATGTATAAATAATCCCCATGCCCCTCATGTATTAATATTCCCCAGGTCCCTCATGTATAAATGAAGAATCCCCAGGCCCCCCATGTATTAATTAATAATCCCCAGGCCCCCATGTATAAATGAATAATCCCCAGGTCCCCCCTGTATAAATGAATAATCCCCAGGTCCCCCCTGTATAAATGAATAATCCCCACGCCCCCCATGTATATATGAATAATCCCCAGGTCCCTCATATATTAATTAATAATCCCCAGGTCCCCCATATATTAATTAATAATCCCTAGGTAACCCAGGTGTGCCACCTCACAAGTACCTCGTTTCGATCATCTTCATTTCTGGCGCGCGGTGGCTGTCCATCCATCCTGGGGGGGTCTCAAACCACTCCGGGGGATGCCCGGCACCCGGCAGCACCTTCCACGCTGAGGGCTGGCCAGGTGCCACCCGATGCGCCTGCTGGAGGAGGTCGCGGGGCGCAGTATTATGACGCGGAGCCGCCGGGTTTAAGGCTAATATCAGATGAACGCAGTCTGAGCGCACTCTGCATGCATGCATAACGGACAGACGTACTGACGGAAGATACTGTAGACCGCACACGGTCCGTGTTTTTTTGTCCGACGGAGAAAAAAAAAAAAAAGAACTATGGGAAATAAAATTAATATGAAAAATGATAAAAATTTGAAAAGAATATGAAAAACCATTTTGTGCGTCACGGTGCTGGACGTCACATATGCACTGCGTCTGACATCTCATCACTCACACAGAACGCTATGCGGACGTGGCGCACTCTGCGCGGACGTGGCGCACTCTGTGCGTCCGTGGTAGCGGTTTTACACTCTTGCCTAACTTGCGTCCGTTTGCCACATGCGTTGTGCGTGCGTAGCTCGGTGCGCACGTACTTCATGTGTGGGTCTCTATTGATCATGATTCTATGCTACGACGGACGTTAAGGCCTGTGTCAGACAAATGCAGTGATCATGTCCGTGTTGCCGCACAGTTTAACGTCCATCGTAGCATAGAATCATGATCAAGAGACCCACACACGAAGTATGTGCGCACCGAACTGCGCACGCACGTGGCAAACGGACGCAAGTTAGGCACAATGTAAAACCGCTACTATGGACGTGCAGAGTGCGCCATGTCCGCGTAGCGTTCTGTGTGAGTGATGAGATGTCAGAAATTATGTGCAGAATCAGCAGTTGTCCTCATCCACTTTGTTGGTATATCCCAAAACAACCAAATTCAGGAAATAAAGTTAAATGTGGTTGAGGTCTGCGCTTCCTTCTATTTTACTCTATTTTTTTAACCCAGTAAAGGATTGGTTCTCTCGTCGTTACAGCGGTGATCACCTCAAGAGAAAATAAGCTGACATAGTGTAACCTGTCAATATACTGTATATCAATGTCAGAACAATATTTTATGAATAAATGGATTTTTCTCTGGGTTAAAAACTGTCTCCTTCTCCCAACCCCCCCCCCCCAGAAAGGTATTAGCGTATGCTGGGGCACAAATAGTGCCTATCATTGTACCCTGGATTTCCTAATAAATGCTCTTAATCTCCCTGGCGGTATTCCGAGTGTGGCTTGGTGTGACATCCAGGGCCCCAGGTGGCAATCCGGGGGGCCCCGGACACGTAGTTCCCGCCGGCTGCCGAGTGCCAGGAGCTCCAGTGGCACCTGGCACAGCTGTGGCTGATCAGGAAGCTGGGCGTGGAGTGATGATGCAGGGCTGTTGGGATCTTTAAATCAGGAGTGCTCGCTGTACGCCTTGCCTTGGAGTTTCATTTCCTGCATCGCTGCTTTTGCGGTTTTGTTGTGTATATCGTTACTGACCGCTGCTTTGTTCCTAGGACCCAATCTGTTGCCGACTTTGCCTGTCATACGACTATTCTCTCTCTGTATCCCTGCAGGTTGTGTTTGCGTCCTTGTGCTGCTGGTGTGTGCTCGATCCCACCCTATACTGTATCGCAGTACACAGTGTGAAAACCATTGCTGACCCGGTCTGTTATAACAAAGAAATGTGGAGGTAGAACCTCAGATCGCCCCTACAATTGTGCGATTGATCTTTTGCCTGGAACCATGCCTCCCGAAGGGCCATGTGTATTCTCTTTCTCAGAAGGAGAATGAGATTAAGGAGGAATACATTCGTGACAACCTTGCTCGTGGGTTTATACGTCGTTCCTCCTCCCCTGCTGGGGCTGGTTTTTTCTTTGTATCTAAGAATACATGGTGATTTGAGACCATGTATAGACTACAAAGGTTTAAACCGTATAACTATATGCAATGCCTATCCTATCCCTCTAATATCTGAACTGTTTGATCGTCTGAGAGACGCCAAGATCCATACCAAATTGGACCTTCGTGGAGCATACAATTTGGTTAGGGTGAAGAAGAACCATGAATGGAAAACTGCATTTAACACCAGAAGTGGGCACTATGAATATCTTGTGATGCCATTCGATCTGTGTAATGCGCCTGCAGTTTTCCAAGACTTCAAAAACTGATAATGATGTGAGCACAGAAAAGACATTTGTGGTTATTTCATTATAAATGTTATGTTATATTTGTCTGACCTACACGTGCCTCTTTGAATGATCAAAATCAATGTCAATCTGGCCAAAACACTCAATTTCAGTGGGGGTTGAATAATTTTGAACACAACTGTATGTGTTCAAAGAAAAAATGGGTTTCTCTCACGTTTTGCAGTGCCTAAATCTGGCACTAGATCTCTATGCAGCCAGCGATTTTTCTGGAGCGCTGGATCACCCTTTTTGATGTCTGGTACTTCCCAGGTTCCTCTATTCGGCAAGCAGCAAAAGAGCAGGACCAATGTAAAAGTATATCAAACGATTTATTTAATATAAAACAAATAAATAAGATCATTGAAAAGGAATACATCCAGGACACGTTTCTCGACAGAGTTTGCTTCCTCAGCTGGAATATCATACTTCTTACAATACAATTACATCTTAAAATGCAATATCTTGAACATCACCGTACCTCCTTCCAAGAGACTTTTCAGAATTGGTGCATTAAAATACTTTGGTGTATGCGTTCTAGTTTTTGGTTTTTTTGAGAAACTATTTTACCAGGAAGGATACATTGAGATTTCTCTCATTATCAAGTATGTCCTGGCTGGCGAGTATATACCGTTAGATGTCTTGCCCAAAGACACTTACTGGAGAGGTGCTCTTGTCGGGATTCGAAACTGTGTCTCCAAGGTTGTAGAGCAGTGAAGTTACCTCTACTGCACCCAGCCGGTAGTTACTGGCATCCCTCTTTTCCCTCAGTATCCACCCTTTAGGTCTTCATGAAATTACTGCAATAACCATTTGGAGCCACAAATACATATCCTAGATGGGCATGGTGGGAGGTTTAACCTCTTCACTTCCAGGATCAAGATAACTCAGGTTTTCAAAGGCACCATCATGTGCCCAATATCATGTTATCTTGATCTGCAGCTGTGCAGGACAAAAGGAAATTAAATTAATTTGTTTGTTTGGGGTATCTTCTGGAACCCAAAAGCAAAGTTCTAACCCTGTAAGTATAATACCAAACGTGCTAAAACGGTTTAAAAAAAATCAGGGAAGAAATGTACTTTAGGCAGCAGATGGTGACATCTGTCTAACCAATACGTCATTACAGTAAGAAATACATTGGGAATATTCCCAAATACTTAACATAGAATTAAAATTATTTTCCAGAAAAAAAGAAACACTAGTTCCTGAGTTTTTTTTATGGAAAATCACTTAGTAGTGACAGAGATGTAGTGTAACTCATTCTGCTGCTTTGTGCTACACTGTAACTACATGACTCACCATTGTGACATTAATGGCGGGACGTTAAAAGAGCTAAACTGGCCGTTGCTGTAATCTAGAAACACCCTTCACCTTTCCAACCTGGTGTTTAAGAGGTTTTCTGGGAAGCTACACCCTACTTGAATAGGCTGCTTCCCCTAGCAGTTCCCTCATCCTGTAACCTCCGATCCAGGACCAGCACCTTACTTGCATTGCCACAATACAAAAAGAAAGTGGCTCGATCCTCATTTTCCTATAGAGCACCGCAATAATGGAATAACCTTCCAGACGCCATCAAATCTTGCCCCAGTCTTAAGTCACTCAAGAGATCTCTATTAATATACCTCAATACAGAATGCACCTGTAAATATGTAACATAATGAGTAGATTTCCTACATATTTATTTTCTGTGTTAATCTGTATATTTGTGTTTTGTTTTTAATATCTTGCATTTATTATTTTGTATTTCTGTAACGACTGTAAAAATGTCAATGTTCTTGAACCCAGGACATACTTGAAAACAAGAGAAATCTCAATGCATTCTTCCTGGTAAAATATTTTGCAAATAAATAATGATTAATGTTATGGCGTGTTATGCGTTTTCAGACGGTCCCTATTGCGGCCTCCATTGAATTTTTTCAGAAATGCCGCTCTTCTTTTCCGATATTTATTTTGGTGCACCATAACCTGCCTACCCTTCCCTCTCTCCTGTTCATTATACCACACTCATCCACTCCAAGAGAGAAAGGGGCCTGGCCTTACCGGACACCAAGAAATACTATGTGGCCTCGCATTTGCTCCGAATCATGGATTGGAACTCAGAGAATCCAGAAAAGCGAGGGCTTGTTTTTGAATAAGCAAATTTGCTGATCCGGTGACGGACAGTGCAATGTATTTCAGAGTGTTCCAATCCCCACAGGTAATGCAACATCCCTAACCTATGAAACTAATGTAGAGAACTACGCTAGACAACGTTAACAAAACCAACAGTGGAAAGAAGGGCGAAAAGTACAGCAAACTATGGTAGCAGTTTCCTATATAGTGAATTTAAAGTAGTGCTATACTTGCTCCTCTGCAGTTTACTGCAGATTACATGATCTTTTCTTTTTTTTGTAAATGTTTATTCAAATCAAAAGCATAGGTATGACAGCTTGGAACTCGCAGGCTCCCATAGGCAAGAGATATTATATTCAGGACAGAGGACTCGTAGGTCCTAAATAAGCATCAACCAGGCAGGATCGTCTTTAACGCAGGGCAAAAAGGGACAGTTGCCCCGGGCCCAGTTATTGTTGAGGGGCCCAAAGCAGCTGCCTCTTGGGCCCGCGTAAACCATGGATGACCGCCACTGCTGTCATGTAAACTTACTTTACATGCTAGTGCCAGGGGCAGACTGACCCGTCAGGCACTCGGGCAGTGTCTGAGGGCCCACGGGTTGGTAGGGCCCAGTTTTGGCACGCATTGGCTGGTTCAGTGGGCCCCGCCGGTTTCCCTTAGCTCCGGCATCCAGAGTTTATTTATTTATTTATAAAGGATTTTACCAGGAAGGATACATTGAGATTTCTCTCGTTTTCAAGTATGTCCTGGGTTCAAGAACATTGAAGTGTTACAGTTACAGAAATACAAAGTAATACAATGCAAGATATTAAAAAACAACACAAATAGAGTTTGTAACAGAGTTAAGATCATCATTATCTGACTCCTCACCACCATCATCCCCCGGGGGGCCCAGCGGCGCATTCTCAAGCCGCTGCAGCGTGCCTCAGTGACTCCCACCCACATACTAAACAGGAGCATGGCACGCTGCATTGGCACCGCCCCCTCACGTGATGCCATAGAGAGGGGTTGCTTGCGGCAACACAGCCTTTCAAAGGGGTTCAGTTGTCGCACGAGCTGGTGCCTTTGAGGAGTGCAGTCGAGGTAGTGACTGAGTTGTGCATAGTGAAATGAATGTAGGAAGGAAGACGATCTGTCCCCCATTAACCTCCCTGGCGGTCTAATTTTTTCAAAATTTTGTGTCTAAAAGCGTTTAAATTTTTTTGGCAAGTAAATGTGGTGTTTTATATAGTAAGCCTGTATTCTGTAGGAATAACTCACTGAAATCTGTGCAAGCAAGAGTCTAATAAACACACGCAGTCAGAGAAGGTTTGAAACACGAAATAATTTATTATCCCACAAATAATTATCCAAAATAATGGAAATAAATTATATTCAATAATATAATCAAACCAAAAAAATGCCTCTTTCCTCTGGGTGCTGGGATTCCTGTTCAGTTGTGGACTCCTTTGCCAATGAAATATACAGGACACGGGGGTACCAAAAAAAGCGTATTCTCGATGCAGCTTTACAGAAATAAAAGGCAAATAAAAAATAATTTCAAAAATGTAATAAGGCTTTGCAATACAAGTTTCGCTGGTGTATCTGGGCAAGCACCAGCGAAACTTGTATTGCAAAACCTTATTACATTTTAGAAATAATTTTTATTTGCCTTTTATTACAGTAAAGTTGCTTTGAGAATAAATACTCTTTTTTTGGTACCCCCGTGTCTTGTATATTTCATTGGCAAAGGAGTCCACAACTGAACAGGAATCCCAGCATCCAAAAAGTTTATTTTACAGTATTTTTTACAGTAATTTTTAATTTATTTTTATTTTTCAAATTTGCCGCCTGGTCCCGCCCCCTGTGTCGCGTGGCTCGCAGGGAGCAGAACCAGGAAGCAAAGTCTCCGGCTGCCGCAATCACACAGGAGCGCTGTATGCAGTGAGTATGTATACAGCCCAAATGTGGCTCAGGGTTACCGATTGCGGTAGCGAAATTTAACCCTGAGTCACACTCGGGAATACCGCCAGGCAAGTTAAATACCGGCACCCCTGTGAGTGGAAAAAATGTAATATACGAGGAATCAGGACTTGGACCAGACGTTTAACCAAGAGAAAGTCCATACCCGGAAGATAGTCCTCATTATAGACCACCGGTATCATAGGGGAGGGGAAGGATGTGAGGCCAAATTTAACAGCAGAAAGACACCAGATCCTGAAAGTTGCCCATACAAGCAGAGAGGATCATGCCAATCTCCCCCTCGTCTCTGCGGCAACCACGGGAGGATCACCATCTGTATCCCCACCAGCTCCTGTTCGACAGTCCTCCAGAGTTTAACGGATCCCTCTCTAGACCACTCCACCACCCGCTGTAGATGACACGCTCTATGGTAATGGGAAAAGTTGTGCAATGCTAATCCCCCTTCGGCTCTGGATCTCGTGAGGGTCTGATAGTTCAGTCTCAGTCGTTGGCCCCTCCAGATATACTTGGCAACCATAGTCCGCAGGGAGGTACAAAATGATCTAGGGAGTTCTATAGGGATAGTCTGCATCAGGTAAAGGAGTCGGGTTGTACATTAAATTTTGATTACTGCTATACGGCCTAGCCAGGAGACATGTGGGTAGTTACAGTTCACCAGGTCGCGTTGTATCGACTTAAGGATTGGTGGGAAGTTATCCTGAAATAAGTGAGAGCTCTGTCTCGAGAGCCATATTCCCAGGTATTTAATCCTGTCGGTGGGCCTCTGGAAAGCAAAGTGCGTTTTAAGGGCAAGGGCCCTGTGGTCTGGGACTGAGATATTCAGAATGTGTGATTTAGAAAAGTTGATCCAGAGGCTAGATAACCTGCCGTATACCTCAAAGGCCACCATGATTCCTGGTAACGACACCTCAGGTCGTGTCACAAAAAATAATAAGTCGGGGCGTGGCCAGAACGCAGAGTGTTGGCTGGCTGTGTGAGTGCTGAGCTCCCAGGCCTGAGTGCTTTGTTTGCAATTAAGGGGGCAGATATAGCAGAGATGGCTCAGCGGAAACGGGTACCTCCCTCCTCTGGAACCTCCGGTACTGCCAGGACACAACACCGCTCATCCATCTTACCATTCCTGGGAGATTCGGCACAAGCGCTGCCCTCCGGTAAGGGATCGAAGATGGCGCCCAGAGATACAGAACAGGAAGCCTCTCCACCGCGCATAGATGTTGCACCACGAGGTGATTCGTTGGAACAGGAGATGCGGGCCTTGCTGCAGAGTTTACCAACTAAAGCAGACTTAGCTGCACAATTCACACAAATGGAGTGCAATTTTCATAGTAAGTTCGACGAACTGGGGACTGATTTGAAGCACCTGGGAGGCCGGGTTGTAGACTTGGAGGAAGACGGGGATTCTTTATTTACACATGTGGAACGTTTGAATGATCAAATGCTGACACAAGCTAAACATTTGGCCACGTTGCATAGACATTTGGATGATGTAGAGAACAGAGGCAGACGTAACAACCTTCGTATTAAAGGATACCTGGAGACAGAAACTGGCAAGGAGGATGTTAAGGAGCTGTTACGCGTTTGTTTAATGATTTACTGGGTCGCCCTGAGGAGGCTACGCAGATTATGGACAGGGCACATCTTGCACGGAGACCGCGGGCACCCCAATCCGATACCCCTCAAGACATTATATGTCGCTTACAAGATTTTACTGTAAAGGAGGATATTTTATAGGCCACACGTAAAACCGCTGAAATTAAAGTGGATGTTGTTCTTTTGTTCCAAGATGTCTCTTGGACCACCCTCCAGGCACGCAGAGTGCTGAAACCGCTTACAGAAGTTCTCCGTGAACGGGATATTCGCTATCGCTGGGGATTTCCTATGGCTTTACAAGTGACCCATAATAAAGCTCGTACTGTCACGTGTCCAGAAGATATACCAGATTTTGTACGAGCTCTTGGTCTCCCAGAAGTGGACGTTCCGGACTGGTATGGCTCACCGTCTGTCTACCTCACTTCACAGGTCAAAGCGACCCAGATGGACCCAAAAAGCAAAACAACGAAGAGGGAAACCTTCCGCTACTACCACATTGGATTCTGCTGCGGACCCGTGAACCTTACTTCCTTTTTGAAATTTTCTGCCCCCCTTTACTTTTTCTTCCGATGGATGGCGCTCGGGACCTGCTCATGGGAGATTTGGCTAGATATGGTGTTCAGGTTCCTTAACTGTACGGACTTTTTGGGTTCTACCCAGCTGTCCCCTGAGTGGTGTTCTTTTTTTATGTCCTCTGATGGGGTCTCTCATTATCAGAGGTCTACACTACTTTTAAATTAAGGTTCTTATGTTTTTGTTTATGGTTTATGTTTTTTGCAGTGATCAATTTCTATAACTGGCTGGGCATTGTTCAGAGTTGGCAGGTTGCATGCTCTCGACACGTACTACATAGATTCCCCCAGGGCCACCTTGAAATAAATTTTGATAAATGTACGAGGCCTTAACGTTTCCGCCAAAGGTTCAAAGGCTTTATCTGACTTCCAGAGACTGAAGGGAGACGTCATTTTTGTCCAAGAGACACATTTCAGAGAAGGTTCGGCCCCTGGTTTTCGTAGTGCCCGCTACCCTACGGGTTATTTTAGTAACTTTGGGGACACAAAGTCTAGAGGGGTGGCAATACTTTTTGCGCACCATGTGCCCTTTATCCTTCAAGACATGGTTAACGACCCTCAGGGGCGGTTTCTCATGGTTAAGGGGAAAGTTGGCAATACGATGTTGACTTTTGTGAATATCTATTTTCCGAACCGTTTACAGACAAAATTTCTTCGGGAAGTTTTACGCCATATATCGGAATTTCAGGAGGGGTTTGTTGTCATGGGGGGAGATTGTAATTTCTCGCTGGATATGCCTGCTGATTGTGTTCAGGGTGGCGGTGGATCGGTTCCCTCCTTGAGGGCTCAATTTTGAAAACTTTTGACCTCGGAACGTCTGATAGATTGCTGGCGACTCCTTAACCCATCGGTTAAGGATTATACGTACTATTCGCATGCTTTTCAGAGATATTCAAGGCTTGATTATTGCTTTGTGGAACATAGGGCCTTGGAGATGGTTCAGGGACGCAAGATAGGCCCCATTACTTGGTCAGACCATGCCCCTCTCCTGTTAACTTTAGTCATACCGACGTTAGAACAAACTGAGAATGCTTGGCGTCTGAATCTTTAATCACTGATCCTATGACTCGAGCAGAGGTTACAGCTTCCTTACAGCGTTCCTTTCAAGACAATGAAACAGAAGATGTTGCGCCTGCGACGATATGGGAGGCCCAGAAGTGTGTATTGAGAGGTACTCTTATTCAAATAGGCTCCTGCCGTAAAAAAGAACGCTGTGCTGGAGTTGAGGAACTGACTCGGGAAATAGCGGTGTTGGAATTGACGCATAAGGCAGATTTAGATCCAGAATCCTTCCGTAAACTGGTGTTGGTGCGGGCGGACCTAGCGAAACTACTTATTGCTCAAGTGGCGCGCACCCTTACCCTGACCAAATATTCCTATTATGTACAGGGGAATAAATGTGGAAGGCTACTTGCACGTGCTCTGAAGAAGCGTTATCAGGCTTCTTTTATACCAAAAATTATATTGGCTCGAGATCTGCAGCTAATACGCCCAAAGACATTGCGGCGGCCTTCTATGATTATGACCAGTCTTTATATAATATTGACGCTCGACGAGTCGAGTCGAAATGGACTAATTTCTTGCTAAAACGCTTAAATCTACTCTACCGCGTAACCTGACACGAATGCTGGATGCCCCGATTACGTTGTCGGAATTCGTTGAGGCTCTGAAACTGACGCCCCTGGGAAAGAGTCCGGGACCAGACAGGTTTACGGTGTTATATTACAGGACTTTTGGAACTATTTTAGGCCCTAGGTTTGTTAAAGCTTTCAACTCTATTTCAGCCACTTCTCCTATCCCTCCTCGCATCTATATCTGTGATACCGAAGTCTGACAGAGACCCATTAGACTGTGCTAATTATTATCGACCCATCTCTTTAATTAATGTAGACTTGAAATTATTTACGAAAATCTTGGCGCTGCGACTTAAACCCCTTTTGACCTCGCTGATACATAGGGATCAGATGGGCTTTGTGCCAGGTAGGGTAGGTGCTTCCGATAGAAAGATGCTGATGCTAGTTCTTTCGGTCGACGCTGAAAAAGCTTTCGACCTGGTGAACTGGCCTTATCTATTTGCTGTGTTGGAGGGTATGGGATTAGGCGATGGATTGTGCTCGTGACTGCGGGCGCTTTATAATTGCCCCCAGGCGCGAATACGGGTTAATGGTCGGCAATCAGCCCCATTGGTGATTCATAATGGGACATGACAAGGATGTCCTTTATCCCCTCTCCTATTCCTGCTGTACTTGAAGCCCTTATTACAGGCCATCAGAGATAATCCGGCGATTCAGGGGGGGGTCACTATTCCGGGGCATGAATACAAGGTGGCCGCTTTCGCAGACGACTTGTTGTTCACATTGACTGATCCACTGTCCTCGGTGTCAGCTTTGACGTCGGAATTGGACATTTTGCGTCCATTTCCAGTTATAAAATAAATGTGCTGAAAAGCGAGTTTCTGGGTGTCCAATTACCATGGGGTATGACTGAGACTATCCGTGCCGACTATGGGATGCGATGGGTTCCAGAGGGGCTTAAATACTTGGGAGTGTGCTGGTCTTCGACACTAGATAATTTATTTCAATTGAATTATTTACCTCTTCTTCGGCAAATTAAAGAGGATTTGCGAGACTGGAACCTACCTCATATATCATGGCTGGGTCGGATTAATGTTCTTTGTATGAATGTACTGCCTCGGCTACTGTACGTGTTTCAGGCCCTCCCTATTGCTGTGCCACAAACGTACTTCTCTGATTTGAGGCAGGCATTCACGGGTTATGTATGGCGTGGACAGAAGGCGAGAATTTCTTACCACGAACTGACTAGACCGGTGAGAAGGGATGGTCTGGGTATGCCTCATGTCTACTTTTATTATTTGGCGGCAGTTTTCTCAATTCTATATGGCCTAGCGAAGGGGACTATGGGTAAGCTGTGGGAACATGTTCTGCAAACAACTGTGACTTGGCCCCTATCCTCCCTGCTGTGGCAGTCGGCACCGGTGGCGATGTTGGGACAATGGTCTCATCCGCTACTGGGTCCTCTGCTGCGTCTATGGAGGAAACATGGAGTGACGTTGGGACTGACAACATTGCCCTCGCGCCTGGCTCCTTTGACGCATAATCCTCTATTGGCACTTGGATTGACCCCTACTTTCCTTGGCAGGATTTTGCCAAACCCATATATACCATTAGCAGCGGTGGTTGAGGGGCATGGTTTACTGCCTTTGGAACGATTGGTGGCCCCTGACATTGCCGCCAAGCTTATGGCGAAATTCCAATATGCTCAGTTATGTCTCTTTATACGCTCCACTGCGTGGTTAATCGAGACGTTACCTCTCCTTGCGCCTTTTGAGACCTTCTGCACTGATAAGACCAGTTATGGACAGGTTATCTCTAATGTATATTCATACAAAATGAGGGGGGCATATAAGGTTGATTCTCCGCTGTTACGCAAGTGGGAAAGGGATTTGGAGATGGAAATTTCTGCTGAAGATTGGTCCAGTGCTTTTGAACTCACTTATTTTGCTTCTCAGAATCAGGTGATTCGTGAATTAAATTGTAAATTGTTTTTGAGATGGTATCTCACATCGTCGGTTCTCCATGCTATGGAGCCGGCACTGCCAGATGTGTGTTGAAGATGTATGGCGGCCAGAGGTGACTATATCCACATATGGTGGACGTGCTCTAAAATTGCTCGCTTTTTGGTCAGATATTGCGCAACGATTGAATGTACTGGAGGGTATGGAGGTGGAATTCACCCCCTCTGTATTCTTGTTAAATTGTTTGCCTTTTTCGATGTCCACGTTCCGAAATTCCCTTCTAGCACTTTTGTGGTCGGCGTCGAGAGCGCTGATACCTGTATTCTGGAAAAGGGATTGCCCACCTACTGTGCAGGATTGGGTACAAAGGGTGGAGGGGATTAGGAATATGGAAGAGGCTCACTATAATAGCCTGGGCAAGTATGACCAGTTCTACGTGATATGGCGACCTTGGTCAGCTCACCTCCACACACGTAACATAGACGACTTGACTTTAGGAGAGGAGAACCCAGGTTCTTTGGAGGGACAAGCTACTGTTCCTGTCTAAATGAGTGTCATACTTCCGGAATGGTTACATTCAGACACTGCTGTGCGATATTTAGGTTATGCAGACAATGATATGCTTTAATGATCACTGTTTATTAGTTTTAGTTGTTTTATTATTTACTGTATTACAGAAAATGGCATTTACTTTGAAAAATGAGACATGCTGATTGCATTGCTGAGAAGTTTACCTTTTTTGTCTTCTATATGTCATGTACATTGTTTCATGCCAATAAATATATTTTCCACAAAAAAAAATAATAAGTCATCTGCGTAGGCCGCCACCTTATGCCATTGGGGACCAATACTGACTCCGGAAACTTTAGGGTCTGACCGAATAGCCGTTAATAGTGGTGAGAGGGGGCATCCCATTCCATTGCGGATCAAGAATGGTGCAGTAAACGCACCGTTAACACAAACTTGAGTGGTCGTGCCCCCATAAAGGGCCCCTATCCAGGCGCGGAGATTAGGGCCAAGGCCCACGTGTGTCAGTGACAGGGAGATAAAGTCCCAGTCCACCCTGTCAAAGGCCTTCTCTGCGTCCGTGGACAAGAGGGCCAGTTCCTGGGAGGAGCGATGAGCGTGTTGTATTATTTGAAAGGTCCACATAGTTTTGTCTCGGGCCTCATGGCCAGGGACAAACCCCACTTGGTCCGTGTGAACCAGGTCGGGAAGAAAAGGTTGGATTCTGTCCCCTAAGATTTTAGCAAATAATTTTAAATCACAGTTCAGTAGGGAGATGGGCCTGTTGTTAGATTTTTGCTCTAAGTCTTTGCCCTCTTTTGGCAGAAGAGTGATGTTGACCCCCAGGGGCTGTGTGGGTAGTTGCAGTCCATTAGTCAGGTCGTTCAGTGCTGGGAGTAGGTGGGGGAGAGGATCGCAGCGTAACGTTTGTAGTATCTAATGGGAGGGCCGTCTGGGCCAGGGCTTTTACCCGATTTAAGGGTCAGAGCCAGTTCTTCTGCTGTCAATGGGTGGTCAAGGAGGTCAGACGTCTGCCCAGATATTCACCTGGTGGAGTGCTCAGAGAGGTAGTCAAGAATGTCAGAACGTTTACGAGCCAGGTCTTAGAGCGTGGCATAGTAATCGCGTACAATCTGTAGCAGCTTCGCAGGGAGACGTTGTGGCGCGCCGCGTGTCACTCAGTCTAGCGCTACTTTGCTAGCATGCGTGCCAATAATTTCCCACTCTTATCCCCGTGTAAGTGAAAAAAGGCTTTAGGCCAGAGGTATGCCTCGTGATAGGAAGAAGTCATGAGCGCTGCCAAGGATCTGCATAATTCAGTCAGGAGTGCCAGGCTAGATGGGTCACTGTCCCACTTGTGGTCGGAGGAGAGCCGAGCTATCTGCAGGTGAAGGTCTCGCAACTGGGCCGATCGCGATTTTGCACGTTCAGCACTCTTGTGGATCAAAAAGCCCCTGATAACGCATTTATGTGCCTCCCATACTAGGGGAGAAGCAACTTCACCAGAGGAATTCTCCTCAAAATAGTCAGCGAGAACTTGCCGACCCTCCTCCTCTGTAAGCGGGTCAGACAAGAGAGTCACTAAGACGCCAGTTCGGTAAAGTCGGGCGGTACATGGGGGAACGGATAGTGATGGATATCAGAGTGTTGTCAGACCATGTGGCAGTGCCTATGGACGCGCAACGCAGTACAGAAAGGTGATCGTGTGTCACAAACAGGTAAGCGATCCTGGAGTAAGTCTGGGAGGGGGGGGGTGCATAGAAAGTATAGTCCTTATCAGTTGGGTGCAGGGCGTGCCAGCAATCTACAAATCTGGATGTGTGCAAGGAGCTACGGCAGGAGCACAATATATATGGTGGAATGGAGGAGCGGCCCACAGAGGTGTCCCAGGAGGGTTCCAATGGTACATTAAAGTCCCTGCCGAGCACCACCAGTCCTCCCAAAAGTCTTGCAGGCACGTAAGGTGGAGGATAGAAACTTGTGTTGCACTTTATTGGGGGCATAACAGTTGGCAAAGGTGTAAACCTGGTCCAAGAAGCGACCCTTCACAAAAACAAAACGTCCTCCTGTATCAGTCACGGAGTCAAGAAATTGAAACGGAACACACCGGTGAAACAAAATTGCAGTCTCTTTGGACTGTGTGTCTGCATTATGGCTGTAGAACCCTAAAGGGAAATGAGAGTTGGTTTAGCAACCACAGGTAAGACATTGGGAGCAGTCATGAAAATCATGTAATCTGAATCATTTTCAGATTACATGATTTTCATGACTGCTCCCAATGTCTTACCTGTGGTTGCTGAGGTTCCACGTTCTTATGCCTCTTCCTGGCGTCATACTAGGTATCACTCATTGAGATTGCAAATGTTAATATTGCCAAGCAAGCGTATCATTCTGCTGGGTCCCATCCTTACGTATGTCGTTCCATTGATGCCACGGACACTGTGGGTCATTCCTCGGACATACCCAAGAGTCAGGAATTCGTGGAAGGGTTCTGAGCTGCTTAAATTTGGGATGTTTAGTTGTAGCTCTATTTCTCTTTTGTTGCCTTGCACTAGAGCAGGGGTCCTCAAACTAAAGCCCACAGCCCAGATACGGCCCACCAAGGTCATTTACCCGGCCTATCCGGGTTTGTTGTTTTTTTAGGCCTGGCCACTGGCAAGCAGAGAATCTAAGATGGTGGCCAACCGGCCCCCCCTCTGATGTCAGAGAGGGCACACCGGACCTGCTGTCCATGCCCCGTCCTGGCAAAGTCACCACTAACTACCAGATTCCCTCGCTGCTCTGCTACTAATGTCTGGATACAGTTGTGTTCAAAATTATTCAACCCCCACTGAAATTGAGTGTTTTGGCCAGTTTGACATTGATTTTGATCATTCAGTCATCTTGCTTACAATTAAATCAAAGAGGCACGTGTAGGTCAGACAAATATAACATAACATTTATAATGAAATAACCACAAATGTCTTTTCTGTGCTCACATCATTATCAGTTTTATTCAACCCCCAAGTGACATTCAATCTTAGTACTTAGCTTTTAAACGTGAAGCATAGCTTGACACAAGTGTCTTGCAGCGATCTACGGGTATCTTCGCCCATTCGTCATGGGCAAAAGCCTCCAGTTCAGTCACATTCTTAGGCTTGCGCACTGCAACTGCTTTAAGTCCCACCAGAGGTTCTCAATCGGATTTAAGTCAGGTGACTGCGATGGCCACTCCAAAATGTTCCAGCCTTTAATCTGCAACCATGCTCTAGTGGACTTGGAGGTATGCTTGGGATCATTGTCCTGTTGAAAGGTCCAACGTCTCCCAAGCCTCAGGTTTGTGACGGACTGCATCACATTGTCATCCACTATCTCCTGGTACTGAAGAGAATTCATGGTACCTTGCACACGTTGAAGCTTCCCTGTACCTGCAGAAGCAAAACAGCCCCAAAGCATGATTGCCCCCCGCCATGCTTCACAGTAGGCAAGGTGTTCTTTTCTTCATAGGCCTTGTTCTTCCTCCTCCAAACATAGCGTTGATCCATGGGCCCAAACAGTTCTAATTTTGTTTCATCAGTCCACAGAACACTATCCCAAAACTTCTGTGGTTTGTCCACATGACTTTTGGCATACTGCAGTCGACTCTTCTTATTCTTTGGAGACAGCAAGGGAGTGCGCCTGGGAGTTCTGGCATGGAGGCCTTCATTACGCAGTGTGCGCCGTATTGTCTGTGCTGAAACTTCAGTACCCACATCTGACAAATCTTTTCTCAGTCCCTCAGCAGTCACACGGGGACTTTTCTCCACTCTACGCTTCAGGTAGTGCACAGCAGTCAAAGTCAGCATCTTCTTTCTGCCACGACCAGGTAGCGTTTCAACAGTACCCTTTGCCTTGAATTTGTGAATGATGCTTCCTATGGTCTCTCTTGGTATGTTTAACATCTTTGCAATCTTCTTATAGCCATTGCCCTTCCTGTGAAGAGTAATCACCTCTTCTCTTGTCTTCCTGGACCATTCTCTTGACTTCACCATGTTTGTAACCACACCAGTAAATGTCTAGAAGGAGCTGAGTATCACAGTAATTTTAAAGCTGCCTAATTGGTGCTTATTATGCTTTATTGCTGCTCCGTGACATCCACAGGTGTTTTCAATACCTGATTGAAAACACTTGAATGAACCTCTGTTCTTCAGAGTGGTAGTCTTTAAGGGGTTGAATAATTGTGTCAATGAAGAATTCACAAAAGAAACATTTACTACTGTATTACAAAACCAATTGATGTCATTTCAGTTGCATATGGTTCTTTAAAAAGTCCTTGTAGGATTTCATTCTGAATACAATTACAAATGTACACTAAATTCCCTAAAACCCTTTACAGCATTGGGGGTTGAATAATTTTGAACACAACTGTATATAAATATCTGGGGTCTGTGTCTGAGGTATTTACTAATAGAAATTTTAAATATTGTATGAAGTTTTCAGATTTTTTGCACTACAAATAAGATATGTGCAGTGTGCATAGGAATTTGATCATATTTTTTTGCCCAAACTATAGTCCGACCCCCCAACAGTCCTAGGGACAGTGAAGTGGCCCCCTGTTTAAAAGGTTTGATGTCCCCTGCACTAGAGAGTTGTCATGTAACATGGCAGTAGAAACATTTGCGTTATTACTCATTTTATTGACCATTTTGTTCGCTTAATCCTGTTTTCCAGCTCTGATTTACAATTTACTTAGTTACTGAACTGCAGCAAACCAGCACTGATCTCTTGTCTAATATCAGATGGTTATGTCTCTATTTAGCACTACTAACTTCAGTTCCAGTTCTGAACTTCTGTCTAATATTGTGTGTATCTAGTGCCACTTTCCAATTCTACTTTCATATTGGGGAGTGTAATAAAGGGTCGTGTACAGTCACAACCACAGTATGAGTCAGCTATTAAAAAATAAACCCACTGACCAAACGGAACAGTAGCACTGAATATATAGGATGTTGTATGTTGGACATGAAAGTTGATTGGCTTGTTATTCTTAATAAGCAATGCGGTCGCGGCCCTCACCACTGACGCCATAGGAGGTCCAGATCCGGGTCTGTGCCACCGTAAGACCCGGCAGCACCTTCCCGGTCACGTTCCAGACCGGCCGGGTTTCCAATTCAGCGCTGTGCCTCATCCAGTCCCCTAGCTCCAGCTTGGAGTTTCCAGTGAATCCATGGAGCACTCGGGTGTAATCAATCCCCACCTGATTAGACCTTTATGTAATGGAGGCTACGCCCCTTTCCCAGCACTTCAGCATTGAAGTCCTTCATGCTGTGTGGACCTTTGCCCTGTTCCTGAGATCCTGTGTTCATGTCCTATTGATTGGCTTCCTTGTGTACCAGACCCCTATACCTTACTTACCGGACTTTTACCTATGGATATGCCACTTTGATACCGCACCCTAGGAACCCAGCTTTTGTGTCTTCAACCCTGCTTTTGGAATACCCCTCAGTCCAAAAGGACTTTGTTGCTTTCAAAGACTTCCGCTACTGCTCCTAAAACCCCCCGCTGATTCCTGAACCAAGGACCCCTTGTTACCACACCAACCATAAGACCCTCTGCTATTAGAGTATCTGCTCCTGAGCCGTGTAATCTGCCTTGGTTTATGTTCTGTCTTTCTGTAAGTACCCTCCGTGCCTAGTTCCTTTTTCATGTCATGCCCGTCTCTAACCTATATTTAGTTCATACAGTTTCCTTCTAGTCTCGTTAGGTTTCATCCTTGTCAGTTCCTTTACGGTCTCACCCTCGTATCTAGCTACCTTCTAGTCTCTTCCTTGCATTCAGTCCTCTTTCTGTATTTTTGATATGCGAATTTAAACTTAATATTTTGCCCTGTAAATTGTTTGGCCTCCTGTCTGTATTTTCTGCAAACCAGACTCAAACCCACACTCCGCACACAGCGCCCCATGACAAATGCAATGATGGCAAAACCATTTGCTTCCATAGCGACTTCGCTGATTATTCTTACCAAACCAAAATTCAGACAGGCCAAATCAATGTAAGAGCAAAGTACAACAAAAACATTTTTTGGTCTGTACATACATCTTGTATCCATACCTTTTTATTCCTCGAAGAACACAATAGAAATATTCAAATTATATAATGTACTTTCTATAAGCTTTGTCTGTTCAAGGTTATACATGTTATCTTAGTTTGTTTGTGAAATAAGTGCCTCAGTGCTAATTACACAAAGGACCCCCTGCCCATCGGGTTTATTTGCTACTTAATGAAAGCTCAAATGATTGTATGGTTGTTTTAGCGCTTATATATGTGTAGGTGTATTAGGATTTTGAACCATCGCTGTGTAACCCCCCAATCCAATGGTAGTAATTTGATAACTTTGACAGTAACTGAGACTATTTATCTGCCCACAAATAGTTAATGCTATTTCTTCAACCAGGTGTGATACTTATTCACAACTGCATGCACCATTTCTGCCACTGGTTTCAATTTTTAAGAGGAAGAGGGCAGGGTGTTGGATATCAGCTTACAAATAGAGGAAGGCTAAAACAAGTGCAGGATACCAAATTAAATGTAGCTAGTTAAAACAAACTGACTTCATCATGGTTTTTTAAATTCTTTGAACTAGTCAGACAATTATTTAAGGTACCGGACAACTGAACACTTATAAAAGATACACATGCAATTTAAAGGAATATTTTTAAAGTCACTCCGTCCTCATGCTTGTCAGTGTCAATACTTTTGAATGATTAATCATATGAACAAGAATTTGAAAGATGCAATTGTTTGTGTTATTAATTTAACAAAAAAGAGAGGGATTTGTTAGGGTCCGGAGAACAAGCAACGGCACTAATGGCCTACTTTATGGTGGGTGTCCGCTCAGGTCTCAAGGTTTTAGCTCAACTGTGCCATTACAGGGACGACTGCTCAATATGCAAATCAGACTGGTACCCCCGGAAAGGGTGACCAGTACTGAAATGCTAAAGACGTCATCCCAGCACGAGAGGTGCAGCAACCCCCAACAATCGTTTCGGCCTTATTAGGCATCATCAAGAGGGTATAACTGACACGCCTCTAGGCACCTCAAGCAAGGGGTCCACATCTGGATACTTGGTGAGAAAAACAGTGGTTTGTGAGGGTCCTGAGAACGAGCAATGGCAATAAGGCCCTGCTCTAAGGAAATCAAATGTATTGTTAGTGTTTAAAATCTTTAGTGCTCCAATTGTCTTAAAGTTGAATCAAATGGTCAAATTTTACCCTTTGGTAGAATCTCTATGCTTTTATTCCACTTTTGATCATTTAAACATTTGTTTGTGAATAGGAGTTCGTGAAAATTACATAAACATTAATGGGGAATGAAAATGACACAACAGGGAGCATATTCTGACAGATGAACATTAAACGCGACTGTCAGTTAGCTGGCGTGCTGCAGAGATTGTATGTGGCTAAAGAAACATGAGTGTTGTAGTTCAGAAACACTGAGGGGCGGTGCTGAGTTTGAGATACCTGCTGTAGACTTCTCCTGGTGTGGTCACAGCAACCAGGAGCTTTGTAGGTATGTATCACAGTCGGAGAATAGCATTCCGGGCAGGGCAGCCATCAGAAATGATAGGGCCCCCCGTAAACGTCAACCTTTAACAGCTTTTCTCCCCCCTTCCAAAAAAAAAAAAAAAAAAGGACATAACCATTCCACAGCAATAAAACTCACAGTAATCTGCAGTGTATATGAGCGTATCACAGAATCCACAGCACTAAAACTCACAGTAATGTGCTGTCTGTATGATGGCCTTTGGGCTTGGCACTGGGGCTTGGTTGGGCCCTGGCTGGGCCTTGGCATCTGGCTGGGCCCAGGCTCACCGCTCTGCCATCTTTTGTCCCTGTCCTCTGCTCGTCCTTCTCTCTTCTCTCGGGCCGTCCGTCGCAGCTACACTTGTGTGTGTGATGCGTACGTCACACCTGACTAGAGGGGGCGGCAGCCAAAGCAGCGTGCTTGGGAGGCACACACACACTGCTTGGCCCACCCAGTCAGTCACAGAGCCCGGAGACCATGACAGTACCGCTCCGGATTCGAACTCCGAGTCCGATACCGGAGCTGTTAAAAAGGGCGCTGCCGCCAGGGCCCAGCGCCCCTTACGGCAGCATGGGGCGTAATGCCTTGACGGCAGCCCTGATTCCGAGAGGCTGAAAAGCACGTTGGAGATTTGCTCTATTAAGGTCAGGTATAGGAGCATGTTTCAAAGGGGCTGGGTTAGGAATAGAGAACAGGTGTAGGGGTGCAAGGACATGATCAGATGGGCAGGTCAGGACTGGACAAGTATAAAGGAGGAAATTAGGGGTGCAGGGACAGGTTTAGGAAACAAGTTTAGGAGAAATATTTAAAGGGACACACCTGAAAATAATAACAAGCAAACCCACATTTAGACAATATAAGGCCGTCGGCAGTAACATTTAATTATTTTTTGCAGTACATTTTCTTGTTCGACACCAGCTTATCCAACAAACTTGACCAACATTATCCCTACATGGCATTCGCCTGTATATTCATGCACAGTATAAACTAAATTCGATTTCTGTATAAAGTTACAGTACATGGTTACCAATTTTATATTCACTTCTTATTATACACAAACATGTATAGCGACAGACATTTTACCAGTTCACCTCTACTACACATAAGACACTTAGCTGTCACTCGACTCATTTTCATCTCTTGCCTGGGTTTGTTCTCGTCTTCCTTCACTGAGGATACCCATAAAATCCCCTAATGACCCTCTAGTTCTAGGCCCTCGTCCTATAGTTTCATACAATTGCTCATTTTCAATTTTCCACTGGTGAAATGTGGCAGAGCTGAGGCTTGGATTCTCCAGGATTTGATTCAGTGCTTCAAGTTCAAGCTGCTTTGCCTGAGATAGAAACATAAACAAGGGAAGTTATGTAACTTAAGGAAGGAAAAACATTAAAAAAAGGGTTAAAAGGATCACTCTACTGAAAAGTAGAGTGTCTTTTTTTGTCCTTAAATACAGTAACTAGGCAGAGGCTGCTGACCGTCTGTCCAATTATATTATACTTTTTTTGTATTTTTGGGTGAATTTACTTACCTTTCGTCCCTCGCCGCGCACAGCTACTCCTCTTCAGCTTAGGAACTCCTGAACCAGGAAGTCCCTGAGGCTTTTCTGTGCAATGCTCACTCCCTGCATAGCATAGGAAATGCAAATACCCAGCCGCAACGGGACTTGTGAACCTTTTTACGTGATTTCTGTAGCCACTGCACATGCGCATCCCCGATCCATCGCAGTCTCTGAGACCCATTGCTAGTGCGATGGGTCTCAGAGATTGGGATGTCAGCATGCACTGTATGTGTCGACGTCACTAGTAACCGACAGCTGGAAACTACAAATTGCCCAGCTGTTGGTGGCGTGGGTGAGTCAAGCAAACTCCTCCACTTCACCCAGTATTTTCTACCAGTTCGGTTGGGCTGGGGTGAAGGGGGGCACTCCTCACATCCTGACCACTTCAAAAATATAAAATGGTCAGGATGTGTAGAACGTTACTTTAAGCAAACGTTTTTTCAATTTTACAAAGGAAAACAAATGGATTTAAATATCAGAGTCATCAAGTATCTATTCACTAAATGCCAAATGTGTTTGAGCATATTTTGCAGCAAATACTATCCTCTTGCAGTGAGGCAGTTATCCATCTACTGAATTTTAAAGCAAACTCAAACTGCACCTGTAAATATCACTAGATTTTTTTTTCTTTTAAACTTTCCATGCTTTAACCATATGCAATTCCCCAGATTTAGAGTTGAAACATAGTAAAACACATTTCAAGACAAATGTGTGTTCATCCTGCAATTAAGAAGGATATTTGACTGCAACATAGGGGAACAGGTTTGGTGTTAGAATTCTAGTCAAACATTTTCCTGTGATTTATCGAGAAGGAAAAAAAAACTTCCCACAGTCAGAGTTTCCTAGACACACACATTGTTTTCGTACAATTGTTAGACGAGTAGCACACAAAAGATGCCTACACTTGCTTGGATTATACATGGGGCATGAAAGCCAAGTAAAGTGCACAAGCAACATGTGTCCAGGAAAACCGGGTTGCTGTATCGAAAATGCGTAACACTGCTTGCACATTTTGAGAAGGCTTAATTTTCCAGGGCTACATTCTTCATGCTCATTGTTAAGGAGAACTCTGTGTCCACTAAAACCTACAATCCTGCCGACTAATAACTATGATCTTTTAATCCTCATCTCCCATGACCACCCATGACAAATTGACCTACCAGTACATAGTCTAGAAAAACTGACTCGCTAAAACCCTTAAACTCCCTCCCTATTCCTTGCTACATCTAACACTTATGTCCCAGCTAACACCTGACCCCTACTTTAAACACCAATAACCCACTAAGCCAACTACAGGCTTTGTCCCCAATCCCTATTACCAGTTTTAAATACTATAACCTCTTGTAACCTCTATTTTCTCAATTTTGCTACTGTCACCTTCACCCATAATTTCTTCCCCTTTGAACAATGGTTCAGCAGAAAATATCCATGTTACCCAAAAAAAGCAAACAGATGAGCATAGATTTCAGCAGTCACACTGCTTGCACCAATGTGCTGCCCATCTCCATTCACTCTATATTTACATAAATTAATGTAAACACATTGGTTTGTTTGTATTTATATAGAGAATGTGACTAGAGATCAATTCTACATCATGCTTGCCAGCACTTTTCATGTGCTACAAACAACTTTTTCAAAGAAAAAAGGGACGTCAGAGCCATCATGAATAGTGTTGGCATTATATTGGTAATCATGCAGACCATTGCTGTACCTGTCATATGGACTACTGCCTATCATTGCCTTATTTAATTTCGCCCCTACCGCACACACAAGGAAGGGGTCTGTGCTGCTGAAACAGTCGTAATGTCCTTGCTTCTAGATGAGAAACATTTAAAAAATGCCTTTTTCTTCAATCAGAGCAATTAAACGGTGGCATGAGACTATGTATTCATTTTGGACTGCATGTCAGTATGCCTTTAAAAAAAGTATTTTAAAAAGCGACAAATATCATCCATAAACAGTAGTTTTGTTCCAAACACAAATGAAGCAACTGTCCTTGGCAGTGGCGTAGCGTGGGGGGGGGGGAAGCTGGGGGGGCGGTGGCCCTGGGCGCAGTTTTCTTAGGGGTGCATAATTTCAAAAGAAATTTGCGCCCCTAAAAGTTCAGGCCCGGACTGACCCGCTGGGCCCTCGGGCGCCGCCCAAGGGCCCGTGGGTTGAGGGGGCCCGGATGCCATGCAGCGGGAGTGCCCGGTCCTGAACAGTGTGAGCCCTTGTTGAAGGGGAGGCGGCTACGTGCGTGTGCAGGTCACGCGGTCTGGCCAGTCAGGTGGTACTGAGTCTCTGTACCACCTGACTGGTCGGACCGCATGACCTGCGCACGCAGCCTCCTCCCCTTCAACACAGACTCTCACGCTGTTCAGGACCGCGCACTCCCGCTGCATGGCATCCGGGCCCCCTCAACCCGCTGCATGGAATCCAGCCCCCAACCCCTGCTGGCATCCGGAGCTGGGGCAATATCCATGTGAGAGCTGGGGCAATATCCAGGTGAGCTGGGGCAATATCCAGGTGAGCTGGGGCAATATCCAGGTCAGCTGGGGCAATATCCAGGTGAGCTGGGGCAATATCCAGGTCAGCTGGGGCAATATCCATGAGAGCTGGGGCAATATCCATGAGAGCTGGGGCAATATCCATGAGAGCTGGGGCAATATCCATGAGAGCTGGGGCAATATCCATGAGAGCTGGGGCAATATCCATATGAGCTGGGGCAATATCCATGTGAGCTGGGGCAATATCCATGTGAGCTGGGGCATATCCATGTGAGGCTTGGGGTAATCTACACGTGAGTTGCGGACATTCTGTGTATATGCATCTGGGGGGATATATACTTTTGAGCTGGGGAAATTTTTATATGAGGTCTGTTCTTATTGGAAAGCGTTCACATGACATAAAATAAAAGTATCGGTACTCGGTATCGGTGAGTACTTTTAAAAAATATCAGTACTCGTACTCAGTGTTAAAAAAATGTGGTATCGGTGCATCCCTAGTATTCATTTGTAGTTTTTTGTTTAATCACCTGCAATAGTGATTCAAAGGCAAGTGTGGTGTTTGTTTATGCTGGAATAAAAAGACCTTTCATTTTCACAACTTCAAGTCTGCGGCTGTTTATACCCTAGAACACCATGTTGTTTGGCTGGAACCAAGTATCCGAGTGGTTGTTGTATCACAGTTAAGGGGTTCAATGCCCTAATGGTGGAAGGGAATCAGGGCATGCTAACGTGTCCACAGGTTGGGGGGGCGCACAAATCTTGGCTGGCCCCGGGCGCTGACAACCCACGCTACGCCACTGGTCCTTGGGCAAGACACCTAAAGGTACATACTCGACTACCAGGACATATTTGAAAACGAGAGAAATCTCAATGTATCCTTCCTGGTAAAATACTTTCTTCAAAAAAATTCAGCAGACGGAGTACTCTGTATAACTTGTATTACCATGAGAATAATGCATAGTAATTTATTTATTTTTTTAGATTATTGAGCAACCTGACTTTTAACAGCCTTCCCTTTAAAAAATACTTATGGTGGAATTTAAATTAAATAACACAGCAACACTTAAAACCTACCTTCAAGGTGCTATGCAGTACACGTAATGTGTGAGCCTTACGATTTATTTCTGGATTTTTGTTTCTGATTTTGAAAGATTTGCGGTATTCAGCATGTGTTAGAGTTGTCTTTGTGCCAATAAGAGATACTCCACCTTGCTGCAAACAGGATATCATGATTTTTAATTCATCACCTGTGAAAACAAAAAGACTAAAAGTAATGGGCAGCAAACAACCTGGTTTTCAACGTGTCCTATGTGGCAAAAATAATACTGTTACATATATTAAAATACATGAATATATGCACAAACATCATAGCATTAGAGAAAAAATGAGTTCAGTGACAAGATTAGTCTGGGACAAGGTTGAGACAGCACTCAATCACTTAGGGGCAGATCCCCTCCACAGTGCACTTTATACCCGTGTAGCGCTCACTCCCGGAGGAGCCGCTGAATTTAACCTCGGGTTAGTCTCACCGCACTAGGGAATAAATATACACCAGCGCTGTTGTGGATTTTATAGATTATATACTTTACTGATCCCAATAAAGCGGCATATATAATGTGAATACGGTATATGAACGACAGGATTTCGTAATGCGAGAAAAACACGCGGCGGCAAAAGGAAAATTTAACCTCTTCGTTTCTGGAGTGTACGTCCCGTAAAAGTAATGTCTCAAAAAGGTGTGTGTGTGTTCGATTCAGGTACCCGGGTACTATATTCAACTGTCCAGTGAATGGATTGAGCAATTCTTCGACTAGTCACGTTGGGGCCCTGTAAATTTAAACAATACTGCAGCGTGCTTTGTTTAAACTTTGACTGTGGCCTGGAAGGCCTCTCACGCATCCGCTAGACAGACAATCTGTTCCGCTGTCCGATCAAGGATCTCTCTCCGCTTGGATTGTACTGGAACTCTGTGCCACCGGATCCGCTTCTCCTGCTTGTCCGATTTCGGTAACGAGAATTACGGCCTACCGCCTGCACTCCCAGTGGATCATCGCGGTCTCCTTACTCGGGGTCCAAACCGGAACGTTGTCCCTGCGCAAAACCTCTCAGCGATGTGTGGATAGGTCTCCTCCAGCACTGTCTCTGATTCTCAGCACCTGCAAGGCAGCTCCTGCTCTCCGGCCTGGTCTCAATCTCTGGCAGTCTCACGTGCGTCTTCCACCTTTCGTCGCTCGGCTCACACTGGCTCTTCTTCGAATGAGGCTGCGGATGTCCTTCACTCTCTCCCACCCACTTCCTGTCCCCGCCGCAAAGCATGATGGAAAACGTAGTCCCGTTGTGTACAGTATACTTTACATTGTGCTTGTCTCCCTCTGGTGGCCAAACCCGAGCAATACATCAACAGAGTTTTTAAACAGCGCTACACCCGTATTTTGCCACATCGAAATAAACCAAAATCTTTTGCAAAATCACATAACATGTTCTGTAAACCCCCCATTGAATCCCATACTCACCTCTCATCCAACAGTGAAGAGGGTGACGCCAGCAGCAAAGTGAGACTGGGGACAAATCGTTCCTATTCTCCCTAAGCGATTCCATTGTGGCGCCGCACGATCTTGCGTGGAACTCACAGCTGGGACGTGCAAGGCTCCATGGAGTCCCATGGACGCCACGAGCTGATAGTCGCCGCGGCATCATAATGAAAAAACATCCATATATATTGGAGAGTCTGTTCTGTTGATTTAGGTGAAGACTCGCAGATCACTGTTTTGGACAAGATCATCAAATCTGCAGACGGGACTCCAAACTTGCCACTTGATGGAAAACAGCTGGAGCAAGGGACCAACTTATTATTATCTTATTAAAATGCAAATTGGTGCTTCCACCAGGATACAATTCGAACCCTGTATGTAAACTGCTGATAATGCAATCACCTTCACTTCAGCCCAGCTCATAATCGGATAATGAAAATGTTCCAATAACGAATATCTGTTTCCTCCTCGTTTGTTCAAGTATGCGACTGGCGGAATCATCTAATCTTACCTCCATCCAAGTCCAATAAACTTTGAAAAAAGTATCACAGCTAGAGGTGCTTTAACATCCCGTAATTGTCTTTGTATGGTCAAAAATAGACAAGTGGGAATCTAGGAAAGGAGACTTGTGGTTCCATTGTGACCAGGGCCGTAGGGAGGGCAAGGTGAGTGAGGCACTCGCCTCGGGCACAGCTGCAACAGGGCGCAGGGGAGACTTGGGAGACATGCAGGAGGATAGGAAGGAGCCGGCAGAAGGTGTCTCACTCAGCTGCTGAGAGAGGCCCCTTCTGGCTGCTCCTCCCATCCTCCTGCAAGACTTCCTGTCCCCACACCACGTGGAAAGGAGGGAGCAGGGAAGAGAAGAAGCAAGACAGGAGAGCAGAACACTGCAGCTGCAGCCAGGGGGAAACCTCTTAGGTAAGGTCACCCCCAGCTGCTCTCCCTTCAAACAGCCCCCTCTCCTGCAGCTCCTCCCCTCCCAACTCCCCCTCATTAGCTCTACCTTCCCAGCTCTCTACCCCCTCTTTAGCAGCTTTCCCCCAGCTCTCTATGCCCCAGCCCCCCAAGCTCTACCCCATGTCTACCCCTAGCTCTCTACCTCCCACCTCTACCCCCCAGCCCAGCTCTCTACCCCCAGCCCCCCACCCTTCATCCCTCTGCCCCAGGCCCCTCGGCTCTCTACCCCCAGCCCCCCAGCTCTCTACCCTTCATCCCTCTACCCCCAGCCCTCTACCCCTCATCCCTCTGCCCCAGCCCTCTACCCGCACATCTCTACCCCCAGCTCTCTACCCCAGCCCCCCACATCTCTACCCCCAGCCCCCCAGCTCTCTACCGCTCATCCCTCTGCCCCAGCCCTCTACCGCTCATCCCTCTGCCCCAGCCCTCTACCCGCACATCTCTACCCCCAGCCCCCCAGCTCTCTACCCCCAGATCTCTACCCCTCAGCCCATCAGCTCTCTACCCCAGCCCCTCAGCTCTCTCTACCCCTAGCCCCCAGCCCTCTACCTGCACATTTCTACCCCCAGCTCTCTACCACAGCCCCCCACATCTCTACCCCCAGCTCTCTACCGCTCATCCCTCTACCCGCATATCTCTACCCCCAGCCCCCCAGCTCTCTACCCCCAGCTTTCTACCCCCAGCCCCCCAGCTCTCTACCCCTAGCCCCTCAGCTCTCTACCCCTAGCCCCCAGCCCTCTACCTGCACATTTCTACCCCTAGCTCTCTACCGCTCATCCCTCTGCCCCAGCCCTCTACCCGCACATCTCTACCCCAGCCCCCAGCTTTCTACCCCCAGCCCCCCAGCTCTCTACCCCTAGCCCCCAGCCCTCTACCTGCACATTTCTACCCCCAGCTCTCTACCCCAGCCCCCATCTCTACCCCAAGCCCCCCATCTCTACCCCTAGCCCCCAGCTCTCTACCCTAGCCCCCAGCTCTCTACCCCTAGCCCCCAGCTCTCTACCCCTAGCCCCCAGCTCTCTACCCCTAGCCCCCAGCTCTCTACCCCTAGCCCCCAGCTCTCTACCCCTAGCCCCCAGCTCTCTACCCCTCATCCCTCTGCCCCAGCTCTCTACCCCTAGCCCCCAGCTCTCTACCCCTAGCCCCCAGCTCTCTACCCCTAGCCCCCAGCTCTCTACCCCTAGCCCCCCAGCTCTCTACCCCAGCCCCCCAGCTCTCTACCCCTAGCCCCCCAGCTCTCTACCCTTATCTCTACCCCAAGCCCCCCAGCTCTCTACCCCTCAGCCTCTAACCCCCAGCCCGCCAGCTCTCTACCCCTAGCCCCCCACCCCTAGCCCCCCGCTCTCTACCCCTAGCCCCCCAGCTCTCTAACCCTAGCCCTCCAGCTCTCTACCCTAGCCCCCAGCTCTCTACCCTAGCCCCCAGCTCTCTACCCCTAGCCCCCAGCTCTCTACCCCTATACCCCTAGCCCCCCAGCTCTCTACCCCTAGCCCCCAGCTCTCTACCCCTAGCCTCCCAGCTCTCTACCCCTCAGCCCTCTGCCCCAGCCCTCTACCCCTCATCCTCTGCCCCAGCCCTCTACCTGCACATCTCTACCCCCAGCTCTCTACCCCTCATCCCTCTCCCCCAGCCCTCTACCCCCAGCCCTCTACCTGCACATCTCTACCCCAGCCCCTACCCCTAGCCCCCTCAGCCCTCTAACCCCCAGCCCGCCAGCTCTCTACCCCTAGCCCCCCACCCCTAGCCCCCAGCTCTCTACCCCTAGCCCCCCAGCTCTCTACCCCTAGCCCTCCAGCTCTCTACCCCTAGCCCCCCACAGCTCTCTACCCCTAGCCCCCCAGCTCTCTACCCCTAGCCCCCCAGCTCTCTACCCCTATACCCCTAGCCCCCCAGCTCTCTACCCCTAGCCTCCAGCTCTCTACCCCTAGCCTCCCAGCTCTCTACCCCTCATCCCTCTGCCCCAGCCCTCTACCCCTCATCCCTCTGCCCCAGCCCTCTACTGCACATCTCTACCCCCAGCTCTCTACCCCTCATCCCTCTGCCCCCAGCCTCCCCAGCCCTCTACCTGCACATCTCTACCCCCCCCCCAGCTCTCTACCCCAAGCCCCCTCAGCCCTCTAACCCCCAGCCCTCCAGCTCTCTACCCCATCTCTACCCCAAGCCCCCCAGCTCTCTACCCCTCAGCCCTCTAACCCCCAGCTCTCTACCCCTCAGCCCTCTAACCCCCAGCCCCCGCAGATCTCTACTTCCGCATATCTACCCCCAACCCCCCAGCTCTCTACCCCACATCTCTCCCAACCCCCCAGCTCTCTACCCCCACATTTTGCCCCCAGCTCTCTATCCCCCCACATCTCTATCCAGCAGCTCCCTTATAAGCTCTCCTCCCCTCTGTCAAATCAGTAATTTCTTTTAAATAGGATTTTTTTTCTGCATCCCCCGCCATGGTGGTCCCCCCCCCCAGCATCACGCACAGGGAAGGGGACTCGGAAGTAGTGTGCTGCAATCGGCTGGGGGACACAACGGGAGGACATCGAGGGAACGCAGGGACAAGGTATGTACAATCCCGAGTGTGACTTTGGGATACTGCTTTTGGTACTGAAAATTAACACCGAGCCACACTCGTGGTTACTGCCAGGGAGGTTAATATACATATAATAATGCTTCTCTCATTGATTAAAACACAACGCTCTCATGTTCGCTACCCAATCCACAACGCTCTCATGTTCACTGCCCAATCCACAACACTCATGTGCACTACCCAATCCACAACGCTCTCATGTTCACTACCCAATCCACAACGCTCTCATGTTCACTGCCCAATCCACAACACTCATGTGCACTACCCAATCCACAACGCTCTCAAGTTCACTACCCAATCCACAACGCTCTCATGTTCACTACCCAATCGATACACATTACTGTGAGTTTTATTGCTGTGGTGCTCGGATATACTCATACACACACGGTCCTCTAAAACAGCCCTCAAAATTTCCACTCGCATGCTCGCGTTTTGCGAGTGGAAATTAAGTGCTGGCGAGTGAAACTGCACACGCAGGCAGCATGATAAATTCTATCGTGCTGCCTGCGTTGCGTATTCAGCCGGCGGTGTTTTTTTTTTTTTTTCAGGCCAGCCAACGTGCTCCGGGTTAGCCAGTCTGCTTTTTTTTTCTTTCAGCAAATGGGACTTGGCCCGAGTCATTTCCTGGGGGGGGGGGGGTTGCAAATTCTCTCACCCGCGCCTCCTTTACCAGACCTTCCTGCTGCATGCTGGGCCTCTTATCTTCCAGGCACAGCGTGAAGGATAATCTCCGCCCCCTCATTCTACTACTCTCCAGGTCAGGTAAGCAGAGGGGGGGGGGGGGGTGAAATAAACGTCAGGGGGGGGAAATGGAGAGAAAGATGAATTGGGGGAGAGAAGAGAGAGATGAATTGGGGAGAAATGGAAAGAAAGAAGAATTGGGAGAGAAATGAAATGGAGAGAGATGAAGAGGGTGAGATGAATGAAGAGGGTGAGATGAATGAAGAGGGTGAGATGAATGAAGAGGGTGAGATGAATGAAGAGGGTGAGATGAATGAAGAGGGTGAGATGAATGAAGAGGGTGAGATGAATGAAGAGGGTGAGATGAATGAAGAGGGTGAGATGAATGAAGAGGGTGAGATGAATGAAGAGGGTGAGATGAATGAAGAGGGTGAGATGAATGAAGAGGGTGAGATGAATGGGGAGAGAGAAATGAAATAAATGGGGAGAGAGAAATTAATTGGGCAAAATAAATTAATTAAAGGGAGGGAGAAATGAATTCAAGTGGGGAGATAAATGTATTAAAGGGGGCCCCTTGGCAGAAAAAAGGTTCCCCACCCCTGGTGTAAACTAAGGGAAAGTAAAAAGCTGCCAAGCTGTCAGCGCACCGGAAGTAACACCAGAACCAGTGCCGCTACTACAACTCCCGCTAGAGGCCATAATTGGTGAAATGGTGGTGTAAGCATTTGAGGTTATGCAAAATAAATCCTATTTATAAAGATAGAGATGGGTGATACAGAAGGAGCAAAAAGAAAAAATGGGGATGGAAGTATCGCACACGAAAATTAATGGATTCATCTATATAAGCATCCAAGGGGGAAACCTGACTTTGGGGTCTAACTTCTATTGAAATGGGAGTATTAGGTTCCACTTGATATATTGGATGTATAAACACCAAATTAATTTGGTCCTAAAAACTGTTGGAGAGGAGTCTGTACTTAATGGTTGTAACTACTTGTCTGGGTCTGGTGCCTGGGTATACATGTATCTGATGCCTGGGTATTAATGTTATTTATTTTTGTAACTTTAGTCTGAATAAAACCTTTAACAGTGTAATTTCACAAGATAATTTAAGAAGGCGTGTTTAGGGGTGGAGTTTAGGGCAGGGTAGGTGGGGCAACTGGTGGCGAGTAACTCTTATGGTCTGGCTAGTAGCTTGGGACTTGAAATTTTGAGTCCTGCTCTAAAACAACTGGAAATAGCTTGGTCTCTGGTTCTGTGGGGCCTCATAACGGAGCTTCACCTAAGGCCTCATCAAATCTGGAGCCGCCTCTCCTGACTAACACAGGGGAGACTAACGTTAGTATTATTAATTTTCTTGTTATTTATTACCTATTTTCCTCTAAATAACCTCTAAAAATATTGTGGGGGGGGGGCACAATTTTCTATTCTTGCCTTGGATGCAAATAGATTCTGCAGGACCCTCAATCTGTGTTTTACCCTTTGCAAAGCTGGAATAGGAACAGGTTTGCTAGCCAATGTTATTGGACAAAACTCCTTCTGGACAAAATATGTTTTTCTTTTGATTTTGTTATCTGTTCTTAAATTATTATTCTTATATCATAAATAGACCAAGGAATTTGAGTTGTCTTAATGGCTCTATGGGAGATTTTCCTAGTTGATTAGAGGTAGGTATTGACCAGAATCAACAATCAAATTTGCTTTTAAGGTTGTCTAGATATGGAACAATGAACAAACCCAGTTATCTCTATTTCCTGTTAAAATGGATAGGGTTTTGAAGAAAAAAATTGTTGGAGAGACAGAAGCCAAAGGGAATGACGGCGGAAAGAAAAATGTGAAAGGAACCCTGCTTTTGTACGCACAATCGCAGAAAACGGCAGTTTATTTCTGCATCTGGCATGTGCAGGTAAGGATCTTTTTATTCACCTGCAGCCATACATATCAGATGCATAGCTGAATTTACTGATTCCATGCAATTTGTTTTTATTGATACATGATTCACTAACTTCAGTTCTAGAACTGGACAGAAAGCCAGCAGACTGTGCAAGGATACATATCCTGGCATTCGCTCCCTTGCGTTCTTCTCCATCGTTACTTCTTCTATGGTGTTCTTCTGGAGTAGTAACTGCACTTCTTCCCAGAGATGTAAATTCACCCGGAGTTTAGCATGGAACAGGTGAAACATCCTTGGGCAAGCTTATCAAACTCAGTCAAAACCGGTTTATTATTATTATTATTATGTAGCGAACCCAATGAATCAATAATGTTTTCCCAGGCTGACTGCAAAAAATTATATTCTTCACCCCATTGGGATAGCAACAGAAGACTCTTTCTTTACTAGAATCTTCCCATCCTTCTGTCTGGAATTAGGCCCGCATTGCCTGCCCTAGGTTTAAAAAAAACTTCTAAAATTCTCCCTATAAAGTCTGTCCCTAGGAATAAATCTGCAGTGCCAAATTATTAATTTTTTTCTTGTCATGGAAACGGCAGACAGCTTCATTCAGTTCTGGCCGAATGTTTTAATGGAGAACTGGACACAAATTCTGTTTAGACTTGACCAATGCTGCACTTCACAAAGGCCTTTTGTCAGAGCTATATAAGAAAGATATGCCCTTCTGACTGAGGCAACAACCTTTTAATCAATGAATAACAACGACCAGAGCATTCATCTATACGGATGGTCGATTTCTTCCCAAGTGCACATTGGGAATGTCAACCATTAGAATCACTTCCAGCCTCTTGTCTTGAAGTGCTTATTTAAAAAGGGCTCCTAGAAGGGTTCTGCCATTTGCTCAGCATGTATTTCCTAAAAGCTGAGAAGAATGGGAACATGTCGACATTGTCAGGATCTCAACCTAATTTCCAAAAAATAAAAACTTTTCCTTAATTTGTGGATATTCTCATTCACAAAAACAGAACCCATGTCATAAGATGCTTCAATTTTTTTTCAGAAGATTCTGAGAAAGAATTTGTATAATCCAGTCTTTTACACTTCGTAGAGGTTTCAATATATGTTACTGTTGAAACTTCAGGCTGAAATGAGTGCAACGCTACAGAAGACATATCCATGAAAGAATGAAGCCATCAAGCTCTTTCTGCCTGGTAGGTAGTTTAATCTTGTGAGGAGTTACAAAATTTATTTTTATATCCATCATGGCTGTTCACATCATGGATAAATCAGGGGTCCTATACGGACCTTGGTGTAAACGTAACCAGAGCTGTTGTAAACTTAACATCTCCATAGACTATAATGGCTCTGGTAAATTTGCAACAGCTCTGGTTAAATTTACACAAAAGGTCGAAACAAGGCCCTGGGTGTTTTGTTTTGGCAGAGGACTTTCCTCGTTCAACTGCTCTTTAGAGCGATATCCTTCTTGGAATCAACGGAATTTGACATAATGAAGAAAGAAAAACATTCAACCACTCAGCATCAAACATAGAAGAGGCAGCCACAATCCCCTACCATACCAATCCATTACTGTGGAGTGGAGAGCTGGTAAGATTTATCCTGCAGCTGCTGATCGGCATGCTGCATGACCCAAGCGGTCAACAGACTTACATACGAAAGAAAACACCTACTTTCAATTTTAAATTGGCACCAACAATGCTATCAAGAAAGATATCACATTGCGCAAGTGCAGAAACACTCCAAGACTTTAAGTGGAATGTAACATAACCCATAAAGTGCATTCCACCTATTACAAGTGCAGTTAATGATTCTGAACTGTTACAAATGGATCATTCAGTCTGATGAGCCAAATCACTCAGTTCAGTGAAAAGATCCAGATCAGAAGAACGATTCGTTCATGAATCTAACATCACTACTCCGAAGAGGGCAGGCAAACTGCAGGAGATGTTCTGTTGTTTCAGGTGTGCAGGATAAACTATAGCAGCTTTTCCATTTGTACTTGCAAAGTTGTGACGTTAAACACATTTAAAAAATTTTATTAAAAGTTTAAAATATTATTTTGGTTTGTTGTTCTGTAGAGCTGTGACATTACAAACCTTCATTGTGAGATTCATTTCCTTTAAGGTCTGGACTCGCAGTTGCTGTCACACCTTCCACATTTGACGCATAGAGATTGGAGCCTTTTGCATTTCTTGTTGGAGATTCTAACATTTTCTTTTTCTCCTGAGAGGCAATAGTAAGTAGATAAAAAGCATTGTGAGGGGGCTTAAAAACAAAAAAATTGCATTAAAAAAATATTACATAAACTTTAAAGAATTTAAGGAGTGTAGGGGAGCAGAAATTGATATTAGCATGCTGTTATTATCTTTTACCCCATAGGAAAATTGTGTTTGCTAAGGATATTAATATAAACTCTTCATTTTACCGCTTGACTGTGAAGCAGAGAAAAAGCAGGTGGCTGTATAATGGGTGTCAGGCTAGGACCAATCTTGAGATGTTGCCTTGGTGCTGTTTGTGAGCTTAAAAATGTTAACGGCCTTTCAAGTTTAAACAAAAATAGAGGTTATTAGTTTACGTAGTTTTATGGGACTTTTTATGTTGTTGAGCATGTTTTGGGTCTGGACACAGTCACTCTCCCACCTGCCTAGATTAGTAGCAGAACGGAGACGGATTTTATTTTTTGTGTAGCTTATTACTATTATTAAGAAAAACAAGGGTGTATGAGATTGACGAGAACTAGGCACCAGCAAAAGTGGCCTGCCCTACATTATTATTATCTCACCATTTCCTGGGTCCTGGATTGATCATCATCCGGTTCCTGTTCAGCCTCTGTTTCACTGTAACAGTCTGAGAAAAGTGTTGGGTATCAATTTCTAGGAACTATAATTTTACAGACGATCACTCAAGCAACTATCAAATAGAGTATCAAATACCTTCCTCTGAGGGGTGACTGGCACTTAATAGAACTTTGTATTTCTGGAGCGTTTTAACTAAACCTGATACCCACCTGCAAGAAAAAAAATTGACAATTGTGGCACACACCAAGAAACAAGATATAAAATATCAGCAAGGGACAGAGGAAGAGGAGGGGACTGTAGACTTCTTACTTATTCATGTCATCCAGGTTGTCTGCAGCAAATATAAATGGCTTGTATTTATCATGGCACAGCTGGAACTCACTGTAGAAATAAGAATCACATCATTTATATGGGCCAATGCTCTCTTCACACGTATTATGGCAGTAGTTTTCACAAACTTACTATTTCTTCTTGTGTTTTGACTCAACCGTGCTCTCCAACTTATATGCAGTAACATTAACGAGTCCCAAAGCGGTTTCATCCTGCAGAGACAATGAAAAAAGAGTGAGGATATATGGAATAGATTTGTCAAATCTATGATTTTCTAAGATCTGAAAAGAATAAACGGTTGAATAAAAAAAAAATTGATAAAAATGGTAATATTTTTTTTTTTTACATTGAATTCTATGGGAAATGTGTCTTTAAACCTGACGAACGGAACCACCGAATATCAGTGCATTTTACTGACATTTTGATGCCGTTCGGTGTTCTCTGAATAGATTAACCATTACTTCTCTATGGGGAGTTCAATGCCACCGAAAATCCCCGTATTTCGCCAATATTTGGCAACCTGCCAGCTTTTTGAATAGCCACGAATAGCCACGAAATTGCACCGTACGGGGAAATTCACTGTTAGGTGCAATTCGCCACTCTTTGAATAACCCTGTCCTTTGACGAAAATGCCATTTAGCTGTAGTCATAGGTTAGCTATGAAAATTAACAATGACTGCCAAAGTTCACCATAGTTTTCACAATTTTTTCCAGCTTCGTTTTTGCCTTAGTTGCATTGTGTAGTTTGGCATGGCTTTTCCACTATAGTTGCTGCTCTATGTAGATTGCAGACCTGTCTCTTAACAGCGAAGTTTCAGGCAATGATGTCTCAGTATTTCTCCCATTGTTGTCAACGTACTTTTATGGGACGACTAAGGGGATCACCACCTTAAAACTTACCAAAGTATATCCCCCATATGTCAAACACTGGTAAAACGGTAAACAGAGAGTTACAGTTACAAGTATTTATAAAGTGCCAACAAATTCCTTGGCGCTGTACAATGGGAGACAAAATAACAAGTATACATACACATTAAACACACAGAACAGAATGAGGGAGGACCCTGCTCGAGAGCTTACAATCAAAGAGGAGAGGGGTGACCCATTAGATGAGGGTGAATAAGGTAGGTGAAGTGGCGGGTTGCAGGAGAACTGAAAAGGAAGAGGAGGAAATGACAGTGGAGGGATCATGGTGTGAGCCTATAGGATTCTCTAAAGTAAGAGACTTCTTGAAGGACTGGAGAGGCTGGGAGAGTCTAATGTTGCGGGGGAGGGAGTTCCATAGAATGGGGGCAGCTCGGGAGACGTCCCGAAGGCGAGAGTTGGGCGTGCGGGTACGAGGAACTGATAGCATCAGATCATTGGCAGAGCGAAGTGGCCGGGATGGGATATACCTGCTAATAAGGGAGGAGATGTAGGCAGGGGCACGGTTATGGAGAGTTTTGTATGGGAGCACCAGTATTTTGAAGTTGATTCTAAAATGAAACAGGGAGCCAATGTAGAGATTGACAGAGGGGCGAGGTGTGAGAGGTGCGGGAGGTGAGGTGTGGTGTATGAGTCTGGCATAGGTGTTCATTACAGACTGCAGAGGAATAATCTGGGATCTCTTAAGGCCAGAGAGAAGGAGGTTACAATAGTCAAGGCGGGAGATAAGAGCTTGGATGAGCATTTTAGTAGAGTCTGGATTAAAAAAGGGATGGATGCGTGCAATGTTTTTTTAAGTGGAAGTAGCAAGATTTGGTTAGAGACTGAATGGGAGGAGTAAAGGAGGACACATTTACGTATGTTATGCAACAACAATGCTGTTACGGTTGTTCAGTGTTTGAATTTCCCTTTGGATCACCAAAGTTCATTGGAATTGCAAGAATGGTGATTTTACTGTATAATACTGATGTTACTAGATGTGGCATTACATAAAATATAACATTTGAAAATATATACTAAACTAATGAGATTTCATAGTATGTACTTGTCGATTTATACTTTATGTCAATGATGTATGCTAAGGGTAGCAGGGTAGGAGCTGTGTGGGATGTGTATGACGACAGTTAAACATCACTTGCATAATAGAAATTGCATCCTCCCTAGCTAATTCCAGAATGAAGAAGTTGTTGGATAAACAAACAAATGAGAGAAAAGCTCTCAAATAACAGAATAGGAGTGCTAATAAAACATAACTTTTATTAATTACGATAATGAAAATACACTAGTAACCCAACAGTAATTAAAAAACATATACACAGACGTGATATAGAGCTGAGAGAATGAATATATGTTAATATGTAGCCAATTGGCAGCCCTGGGATGAAGATTGCCACGGCAAAAAAAACAGCAGAAGAACAAGAGAAAAAGAGCTTCAAATTATAAAGCCGAATTGGCAACATGGTGCATCCTCTGCAGGGGCACGCTTGTCCTTTCTAACTTGTGCTGGCCGTCTTAAGCAGCAGCAACATACAGAGGATTTGGTGTATTTGCTAACCAGGCCATCCTCATCCTCCGACTCCTCTGCCAGCCAGGCTTGTAGTGCTTTACACATCACCTCAGCTGCCAAAGCATCTAATGCAGACTCCATGTCCACAGCTACTCCTGTAGTAGCCTCGCTATCACAAACGGAGGAGACAGCTGAATTGTTTGACTACAATAACAGTGACATGCTGCTTGAGGATGCGCAGCAAGTACAGTGCTCTGATTCAATCTCTGAGGTTGAGGAAGGGAGTATAATCAACCTAGAGGAAGGGGGTGCCAGTGATGACACACAAATAACTGGCACTTATGTTGCCCCAGCAGCTGCAGCATACTGCCAAGTTGGCTCCAGTGACGAGGAGATAGGGGGTGAAGATGACATTGATGATGAGGTCACTGACTCAATCAAGGAATCAAGTAAGGAGGAGAGGGAGGAGGCGGCACAGCAAACACGAGGCACAACATCCTCTATGACCAACCGTAGTACTAGCCAGTCCAAGACATCAGATGTCAGAGCTGCTCCGGTGCAGAGCGCTGTTGTCTCAAAGCACACATGCAGGAACTCTGCTGTCTGGGAGTTCTTTAAGAAATGTGCAGCAGACCCCACCGTTGCTATTTGTAATCTATGTCAGATAAGCGTGGGAAAGACACTGGACGCTTGGGTATCACGTGCTTGAGACGACATATGACCTCCTGCCACACATCCTGTTGGCGCAAAACTTTGCGTAGGTCCTCCTCATCTGTCTCTACCCCCACTGTATGTCCTGCCATGTCAATGCCTGCTATAACCTCCACTGACAGGGATGATGCTACAGTAATGGATGTACCAGCTCCTTCACAATGTGACAGCATCCCATCAGCTGATGATTTACGCAGTCAGATTACATTGCCCCAGCTACTGCCGTGTAAGAACAAATATGGTCCCAACCATCCCCCAAGCACAGCGTCTAAATGCCAGTTTAGCAAAATTACTCGCATTGCAGCTGCTGCCTTTCCAGCTGGTGGACTCTGCTTCCTTCCGTGAATTTTCTGAATGTGCTGTACCACAGTGGCAGGTTCCAAAACGCCATTACTTTTCACGGAAGGCCATTCCAGCACCATACCAGCACGTGGAAGACAATGTTATCGAGTCATTGGGAAAGGCAGTCAGCAGCAAGGTGCATGTGACTTTAGACACGTGATCCAGCAAGCATGGACAGGGTCGTTACATTTCCTTCACGGCACACTGGGTAACTCTGATTGCAGCTGGGAGGGATCCAATACGGGGTTCTGCTGGAGCTTGTTCATCCACCACACCTCCAGAAAGCTGCTTGTATGAGGTCTGTCTGCTCCACCACCACCTCTCCCTCTTCCTCCTCCTCCTTCTGTGTCTCTGGCGAAGTGGCAGTTAAACCGACGCCTGAAAAGGGTCTACGCAATGGCTCAAGCAAAAAGAAGCCATACTGTGCTTGAGCTGGTTAGTTTAGGGGACAGGAGCCACACCATGCTAGAAATTCTGTCAGCTCTGCAGGACCAGGTGCAGAGATGGTTAACACAACGCTTGCTTCAGCAGGGAATGATCGTCTGTTATAATGGCAGCAACCTTCTCTCCGCCCTACGCAAGGGTAAATTGACGCATGTACCATGCCTAGCACACGTCCTAAATCTAGTCGTACAGCGTTTCCTAACCAGGTACCCAGAGCTTCTCAGCCAGGCCAGAAAAGTCTGCAGCCACTTCAGATGGTCATTCCCAGCAAGCGTTCGTCTGGCAGAAATTCAAAGAGAATTCCACCTTCCCACAAACCGTCTGATCTGTGACATGCCCACCAGGTGGAACTCAACATTAGCAATGCTGCAGCGTCTGCACAAGCAGCAGAGGGCCATCAACGAGTACCTGTGTGAGTATGGCACAAGGACAGGTTCAGGTCAACTTGTTTCCCCCCCCCCCACAGTGGCTGATGATCAAGGATGCATGCACTGTACTGTCACCATTTGAGGAGGCAACGAGGATGGTGAGCAGGGACAGTGCATGCATCAGCGGCACAATTCCTTTAGTGTTCCTGCTGGAGCACACTCTGCGGGGAATTACAGATGTGTGTCACGTTCCATGCTGGCATACCTGTCTTCCTGCCCTCTGTATTTGTATATTGTGTTTTTTCCCTTGTGTTTCTGTTGCTGCCAATTCCTGGGTGGCCTCCCAGGGGTTAATTGGTGTTCTGTGTGCTGCTCACCTGTTTACCCTTGCCTTGATTCCCCTGACTATATTAGAGCAATGTACCTATAGGACATTGCTGGGTCATTTTTCCTTTGCCTGGTCTCCTTGCGTCCTGTGTCCTGAGAGCTCCTTGCTGTGTTCCTGATATTCTCCGTTTGTTCATCCTTGTTCAGTTTTTGCCTCTAATATTTCTGTTCCAGTTTATGTCAGTTCCTTCTGTGTATTTAGTTCTGTCTATTGCTGTATTTTGTTTTGCTGTTTATGTTCCATTCAGATTCCCTGGTTACTGATTTTGGCTTGGCTGACTTCCCTTCTGGTTCTGATTCCTGTATCCTATATGACGTACTTTCTCTGGTTATGACCTTTGGCTTTCCTCTATGTGACTCCTCTATATTATATTCCTCGTCAGTACCGTTTCCAAGAAACCCTGTCATCTGCATACAACAAAAGACTCTGTACGGCTTCAAGGTAATACTTTCCTTTAGATTAGATCCGGCTATCCTAAAGACCGGCCTTTCAGTGCAGGGTAATCTTTGGTATTGCCGTACAGAGGTCTTTAGTTAACCCTGTGTTGCTTTCACCTGCCCTTGCAGTTTACAGTGCATCTCTGCATATAGGGGCTTCTCTCAGGAACCTTGACCTCACCTTCCTGCGAGTTATATTCATAGGGTTATATATTTACAGACCGACCACTTCCAAGGATCGGAGGGCAAGTATAGGGTGGTGCGTGCCTGGTGGTACTGCCACCGTGACATAATGACCCAGCCTTTACATAAGCCCGCAGAGATGTGTACCGTGTTGGAAACCTTATTGCACATGTTTGAGGAATTTGTGGTTCACCTCAAAGAGTTACTGAGCCTGTGTCTAGACTCTGGCAATCAGGTCTCATTTGAGAGCAGGGTTCGTGGTCCGCTTTCTCCTGATGAAAAGAACAGAAGACGTGAGTACAATCTCTGTTTCTATTGTGCCAGTTCGTTGCACTTTTTGTCTGGCTGTCCCCTCAAGCCGGTGCGTCCTGGGGCTGGAGTGCCGGTGTGTCCTGGTGCTGGAGTGCCGGTGCGTCTCAAGACTTGTGGTGAGTCTGTGCGCCCTGATACTGGCCGAGTGCCAACTGTGCCCATGTCCCACAGTAACGCCGCTAAAGCTACACCACGCATGAGATTCACTGGCACCAGTTACAGCTGGGAATCAGAGGGTGCCAGACCACGTAGGGGGTCTGACGGTGCCAGACCTAGCTGGGAGTCGGATAGTGCCAGACCACGTAGGGGATCTGATGGTGCCAGACCCTGCGGGGAGTCAGATGGCACCAGACCCCACTTTGAGTTCAGACCTCCTGAGAAATCCAGGTCTGAGAAAGAGGCACTTGAGTCTATGAAGGATGAATCCTTTTTGGCCACAAGGCCAGAGGATGAAGTACCCATGGAGGTTATGTCGCTCTGGGCATCCGATAATAAACCTCAGACTTATGTGAATACCTCTGATGGCTGTAGGGGTTTAAAGACACAACTGGCTGGTTCTGAGCAGCGACTGGCAGCCAAAAGACAGTCCCTACGTATTGTTACTGGGTGTATTACATGTAGAGCCGCAACCCCAGTGCCCATTGGCGGTAAGCCAGTCCTGTCTCCGTCTGGCAATGCGCAGCCAGTCCTGTCTCCGTCTGGCAATGCGCAGCCAGTCCTGTTTCCGTCTGGCAATGCGCAGCCAGTCCTGTCTCCGTCTGGCAATGCGCAGCCAGTCCTGTCTCCGTCTGGCAATGCGCAGCCAGTCCAGCCTGGCAATGTGCTACCAATGTTGCCTGATCCTGGCACGATGCCAGCGGTAACAGTAGTGATGTCTGATTCTGGTAAGCTGCCAGTCAGATCCATGGCAAGCTGTGTGTCAGCAGTGCCAGAGCTACATTGCAACACCACTGTACCCATGCCCCACAGAGAGTCCGAGGTTTCCAAATCTCATGGTTAGGCACAGGTAGGCAAGCCTACTCCCACTGTTGCCGTGTCGTGTGGGGTGGTCACCAGTTCTAGATCTCATTCAAGGAGAAGACGTGAAAAGGTGTCTAACCCTAGTCCCACTGATTCTATGTCCAGTCTAACTGATGCCAAGATCCCCCTACCCCGTCATGTCCCGAGGGCTATGTGCAGTCGCCCTTTGGACTGGTGTTCAGGAAGGACCACTGGGTTGCCATTCAAAGGAACCCTCATAGACGGGGCGTCTTGAGGAGGAGGATGACGACTCTGAGTGGGACCTCAAAGGACTTTGGTGACTGGTGTTCGTGATCTGGTTTCCTAATTCTGTATGTCATGTTTGTTGTTTTGGGTGCGAATGGGGTCACCCGTGGAGGAGGGGATAATGTCACGTTCCATGCTGGCATACCTGTCTTCCTGCCCTCTGTATTTGTATATTGTGTTTTTTCCCTTGTGTTTCTGTTGCTGCTAATTCCTGGGTGGCCTCCCAGGGATTAATTGGTGTTCTGTGTGCTGCTCACCTGTTTACCCTTGCCTTGATTCCCCTGACTATATTAGAGCAATGTACCTATAGGACATTGCTGGGTCATTTTTCCTTTGCCTGGTCTCCTTGCGTCCTGTGAGCTCCTTGCTGTGTTCCTGATATTCTCTGTTTGTTCATCCTTGTTCAGTTTTTGCCTCTAATATTTCTGTTCCAGTTTATGTCAGTTCCTTCTGTGTATTTAGTTCTGTCTATTGCTGTATTTTGTTTTGCTGTTTATGTTGCATTCAGATTCCCCGGTTACTGATTTTGGCTTGGCTGACTTACCTTCTGGTTCTGATTCCTGTATCCTATATGACGTACTTTCTCTGGTTATGACCTTTGGCTTTCCTCTATGTGACTCCTCTATATTATATTCCTTGTCAGTACCGTTTCCAAGAAACCCTGTCATCTGCATACAACAAAAGACTCTGTACGGCTTCAAGGTAATACTTTCCTTTAGATTAGATCCGGCTATCCTAAAGACCGGCCTTTCAGTGCAGGGTAATCTTTGGTATTGCCGTACAGAGGTCTTTAGTTAACCCTGTGTTGCTTTCACCTGCCCTTGCAGTTTACAGTGCATCTCTGCATATAGGGGCTTCTCTCAGGAACCTTGACCTCACCTTCCTGCGAGTTATATTCATAGGGATATATATACAGACCGACCACTTCCAAGGATCGGAGGGCAAGTATAGGGTGGTGCGTGCCTGGTGGTACTGCCACCGTGACAATGTGGCCCTAGAGGCAGAGCAGCGGGAGGAAGAGGAAGCCTTCCCTAGCTCTCAAGGCCCCAGTCTTTCCGCAGACAGCATTCCAGCGGGTCCTCCTCAGATCAGACAGGAGGAGGATGAGGAGTAGGAATATTTAAGTAGTGGAGGCATTGAAGGTGGGGATTCCTCAAGGGAGGATTTTGTGTGCCCAGAAACACAAGGGCTAGTGCGTGGCTGGGAGGAGGAAGTGCACGATACGGTCATCCTCATTGACCAGGAAGACTCGGAAGCTAATGCCACCTCCAACCTACACTGCATGGGCTCCCTTATAATGCAAAGCCTGCTAAAGGACCCCAGGATTCGTGCTATCAAGGAGAGGGATCATTACTGGCTTCTTGATCCACGATACAAGGGTAAAGTTGCAGAGCTCATCCTGCCCGCACAGAGGGAGCACAGGATGAAAAAACTTGAGGACGCTCTAAAGCGACACTTGTGTAACACCTTTCCAGGCACTGGTAGGTTACCAAGTGCTGGCACAGGTGCTTCTGAGGCTGCGGATGATCAGAGGAATAGTGGTGAAGGCCAGGGCCGCTTGACTGATGCATTTTTAAATTTTTTTAGTCCACGATGCCCAGGGACGTCAAATGTAGGCACCCATGCCAGCGTCTTCACCATATGGTGCAGGACTACCTAGGGGCAAGGGCAGACCTGGATACCTTTCCAGCAGATTATCCACTGGCTTACTGGGTGTTGAGATTGGATCACTGGCCAGAACTTAGCCAATATGCTATGCAGCTACTAGGTTGCCCTTCATCTAGCGTGCTTTCTGAAAGGACGTTCAGTGCCGCTGGAGGTTTTGTCACAGACAAAAGCGTGTGTCTGTCCACCGACTCTGTAGACCGGCTGACATTTATAAAAATAAATCAGTCCTGGATCAGCAGTTATCCATCCCCTGATGCTGACGTAATGGAATAGATCGGGGATGTCTTCTGCATTCACAAAACCTCCAGCACTGAACTCTTCCACAATACCACAAAAGGGTTACGGTGTGAATGCACTTGCTGCCATGAAAGGCACAATATTTGGCTGCACTGATGCCTGTGCCACATCTATATCATTTTAATTTTTTGAACCGCAGGGTCCAACCCTGCACTCTTCCACAATACCACAGAGGGGTTACTGTATGAATGCACTTGCTGGCCTGGCACCAAAAGCACAATATCTGGGTGCACTAACGCCTTTACCAGATGCATATCTTTTGAATATAGGACTGCAAGGTCCACCCCTGCATTCTTCCACAATACCACAGAGGGGTTACTGTATGATAGTACTTGCAGGCCTGGCACCAAAAGCACAATATTTGGGTGCACTGCCACTGACACCTGTATCAGATTCATATCCTCAGAGGGGTTACTGTGTGACGGCACTGTTGCCGACGCTAAAGGACGAATTTTAAAGCACCTATTGTTACTTTCATCCAAAGCCTACATAAGTTTCACAATAATTTAGCCAAAAAAATCAGTAAACCTTTTCTGCGTGTCCGAAAACGTCTCTTTTCATACAGACTGCCGCCCCAAGCAGTTGTTTATGGATAGATTAAAGTAAAAGCATTTACCGTCATTTGAAACGTCATTTTTTTGTTTTTAAGTGTTTCTATACATCCTAGAAATCCGCCACTTCACGGGCAGGTTATGGGGACCTCCTAGGCACGATATTTGAAGGAATTTTTCGTTTTTATTTTTAACCCTCATTTCATGGAAAACTCACTGTCCCTTTAAAAACGTTTTTTTTTAAAACTTTTTGTCCTCGTTTCCTGTCTCCCAGGGCACTTCCCGGACCCCCATACACGTTTTATGGATAATATCTAGCATATATGCCCTCTTGGAGGGCACTCTAAAAATCGAATTTTCAGTCCCATTGACTTGCATTGAGTTGGAGTTTGAATCCGAACATTTGGAAAGTTCGAGTTCGAGCGCGAACCGAACTCGGGGGTGTTCGGCTCATCCCTAATTACTACTAGATTTATGTGACCTTGCCTTCATTTTCTATTTATTTATTTAATTTGTCTGCATATTGATAAATGCTATATGAAAGAACTTAAACAAGACTATCATATCAACAGTTTAACTTTTTCTATTTGTTGTAGGAATAAGAAATAAACACAAGTAACAAATATGAAATATAAAATGGGAGAGTTAGTTACATCAAGGGATATGATAGGTTTTTTTTAAAAATCAATGCGGATCTATACATAAGGAAAGTAATTCACTTTGACCAATGAACGTGGTCTATCTCTAGCAACTGATTACGAGCACGATAGTTAGAATAAGAAATGTATTAGGTTATCCAATCAATTGAATCATTAACCTCCCTGGTGGTGTTCCCGAGTGTATCTCAGGGGATAAATTTCACCGCTGAGAGCGGTAACCCTGAGACACACGCGGGCTGGACATAGGATTTGAAGGACGGTCGATTAAACATGTCCGCTCTGTATATTCATAGGGATTGGGCAGGATGTGGGAGGCGCTTAATGCCTGGCACATGTGGATAACTTTACCACGAATATCATTTATCATGAGACGGACAACGCTTGTGAAGCATAGCAACATTCTGAATTGTAATGCACGGACTCAGAGGCTCCTATTGCGTTTCTTTCTTGCTTTATAAATCACAGCAGCAAGGTAAGTTGAACTGAAAAAAACTTCAAACAAGGTGTAAACATAAGAGACATATAATCCCTCCCCATCCCTCCAGCCAATCCTGTCGCCTTCTCTCTTCTATAAATCGATCCCGGGTAGTATCCTAAGGCCTCTTTCTTGCTGCTAGCGACTAAGATAAGTATCGCTCTGCTCATTATTGAATTTTGCGCGCATTTGTTTATTTTTGCGGTTTCCCCCGGCTTCAACCGCGGGGATCCCTCGACGCTAACGTTCTAAACGCCCCCTGCATGTTATGTAATATATGTTACTTTGCTTGGTTTCATCCCGGTCCTCCGGCGCTGGCGGGGTGGAGCTTCCTCCCGGGCGCACGGAGCATCGTGGTGCCGCGCATGCGCAATCGTCTTCGCCCGCTTTTCTCTCCGTCTCCTCTGACATCCCTAGAGAGTAACCGGAGCTCTCAAGCATGCCGCGCCAAAAACCCCCGACAAAAGCTCTGTCCCCTGCGGAGGCTTCCGAGGATTCAGATGGCTCGGATGAGCAGATTCCCGACCAGGCTAGTAAACCTTCCCCTAAAACTCACATAACTCCTCAGCTCCATACCCCTTCACTTCCCCAACTCGACCCTGCTATACAGGCCTCTATTAACACGGCCGTTTTTAATGCAGTCGCCGTGCTGTCGGCTGACTTTAAATCAACCCTGGCTGAAGCCATTGCCGATGTTAAAAATATGACCCCGCTATCAGCGGATACTGATCAAGGCACCCCACTCACCACGGTGAGGCCTCCAGACGCGCCCCTGCCTCGTGCTGCGGGCAAGAAGTCAGTGCACAAATCCAAACATACCCAGAGAGGGGCTGGCAACCCCATATCAATGCCAATGGATTCTGTGCCTGACGCATCTGCACGTAAAAGAGCCCTCAACCGCAGGGCGTTAGTGGCGGATACCCCCCAAAAACGTGCAAGACCCTCAAACTCCACTCTGGAGATAGAGGAAGATCCTCTGAGCGAGGACCCAGATTCAGAGTCAGATGAAGGGGAGGCAGTAGATGCCTTGGAGATCCATGCCCCTGAAGACGAATTTCTAATCTCTGACCCCGTATTCCCCTCATCCACTCCGGAAACGGAGTTGATCTACGACCCCATGGGAATCCCTTTATTCTGTCCTGAAGACCTGCAACACCCAAAATCCACAGAGTGGACCCCCCAACCTCACGTGGCACGTTATGTGGACGCGAGGTTGCGTAAAAATTTAGACAAGGGCACACGGGCAAAAATGAAGGCCGAATGCCCTCGCCCGGTGACTGAAGGAAAAACCTCTGTCACACCCGAAATTGATGCCAGCTTTCTCCAATATGTTGAACCCCAGGGCTGGTCCGCGAAGAGAGGTGTGGACCATGCCTTCCGCTTATGTCAGGAAAAATTGCTTGACGTGGCGGGGCCGCTGGTCCGTCTCTTAGATGCCGCAGAATCTGCGCGCCTAAACCAAACCCCACTTTGCCCCTCAGCGATCTCAAACTGGGCACTTCGCTCCCTAAGTTTCCTGGGGAACGCCAATACCGCTCTCGCTACGGAAAGGCGTAGATCAATCCTTTTAAAAGTCGATCCCACCTTAGCGTCCATTGCGGGCACAGACCAAGCCGCCAAAGCAAAAGGCTTTTTGTTCGGCAAGGGATTTCTAAAGGATATGGGGGAATATTCCGGAGCCTTTACCACTATAGACAAGGTGTCCCACTCCCTTAAGAAGATTTTCCCAAAACGTGTTTTTGGGAGGGCCGGTAGAACACGGGGCCGTGCTACCGGCCGTGCGGGTTTTACCAACACCCACCGCCCTACCCCAGGCCCCAATAATTATGGCTCCAACACCGGCAACACCGGTTATGAATTCCACCAGCCGCAGTTCTTCCCCTCGAGATCCAGACCCTGGAGAGGACGAGGATCCAGAGGATACAGAGGCACTTACCCATCCAGGAGGCCCTCAGGTGAGACCTCTCCTCCTCTCTGCACAGTTGTTCCAAGTAGGGGGCCGACTAAGACTTTTTACCCACAGGTGGGCGACCATGACCAACGACATGTGGATCTTACAGACTATTCAGGGCTTCACCATCGAATTTATTTCCCCGCCGTTCCAAACACACCAACCACTGGGTATCCCACTATCACCAGACGATGCATGTCTGATAGATCAAGAACTCAAAGAACTGAGACGGAAAGGCGCTATAGAACCGGCCCCTTATCCGCCCACAGGTTTCGTCAGCAACCTGTTCCTAGTGGCGAAAAAGGGGGGCGGGATGCGTCCAGTAATAAACCTAAAGGCCCTAAACGCATTTGTCGTGTACAGACACTTCAAAATGGAAGGGGTTCACCTCTTACGGGACATGTTACACAAGGGCGACTATCTAGCAAAGATCGACTTACACGACGCCTACCTCACAGTCCCCATAGCCGACCACTGTCGAAACTTTCTCTGTTTCCGCTGGGGGGAATCAATGTGGCGGTTCCGCTGCCTTCCGTTCGGCCTGTCTTCGGCTCCTTGGTGTTTCACCAAGCTCCTGAAACCGGTCGTCGCGGAACTCAGATCGAAAGGGGTTCGTCTAATAATCTACCTCGACGATATCCTCCTGATGGCCGCCTCTCCACCACTCTTACGGGTTCACGTGCAGTGGACGGTGTCCATTCTTCAGGAACTAGGCTTCCTGATAAATGCGGAGAAATCCATTCTGGACCCGTCTTCTGTCCTGGAATTCCTGGGATTTGTGGTGGACCCCATAAAATTATCCCTGAGCCTTCCCGAGACAAAATGCAAAACTATTCTAAAAGAATCTCGCTCGCTACTGCGTCGCCAAACAGTACCACTCAGGGACTTGGCGCGCATAATAGGTTTACTGACGGCCTCAAAATTAGCGATTTGGCCAGCTCCCCTTCACTATCGGGCCTCCAACACCTGAAGGCCCATTTCCTCCGGGAGGGGAAGCTGTACACCGATCATATCCTGTTGTCCACGGAAGCCTGTTCGGATCTCCGTTGGTGGATCCGGAGCCTCCGGTGCTCCAACGGGAGATCCATTCAGCCCCTACCAGTGAGACTGACGATCGAAACGGATGCCTGCCTCACAGGTTGGGGGGCTCGTTGCGGATCCCTTCAAACGGGGGGAAGTTGGTCCCTTCTGGAACGCCAGACCCATATAAACGGGCTAGAACTTCTGGCGGCACTGTTCGGCCTGCAGTGCTTTGCGAGGTCTCACCACAGTTGCGGTCTACTGCTGAAGATGGACAATTTTCCGGCGGTACGCTATATCAACGGTATGGGGGGTCCTCGCTCAGTGCTGTTGACCTCTCTGGCCACCGAGCTTTGGACCTGGTGTTTCGAGCGGGACTTAGAAATTCAGGCACAGTTCATTCCGGGTCTATCGAATGTTATCGCAGACTGGAACTCAAGGCACACCAGGGACTGCGGGGATTGGCGATTGCGACCTTCAGTTTTCTCCGCCATCTTAGAATTGTGGGGTCCTCTCCGAGTGGACCTGTTCGCGTCTCGACTGAATGCACAGTTGCATCGGTTTTTCAGTTGGAGACCGGACCCGGAAGCGCTGGCGACAGATGCTTTCCTACAACAATGGAACCAGCATCGCCACTACGCGTTTCCCCCGTTTCACCTAGTGGGTCGCACACTCCACCACACTCTGACACAACACGCAGAAATAGTCCTGGTCGTTCCATTCTGGGAGAATCAGCCGTGGTTCCCGATGCTGCTGCAGATGATAGCAGATTTTCCCAGACTGCTGCCGGCCCTTCCGGACCTCCTCCAGGATGCAGACTTGTCACCTCATCCCTTGTTCTCACCCGACGGCTGTCGACTGTTGGCGTGTCTGGTGTCGGGGGTCCCGGCCTCTCCGGGGAAGTTTCGGAACGGACTTCCGCGCTCCTCAGGGGAGCGTGGGCCCCAGGCACCAGAGCCTGCTATGACTCTGCCTGGAACTGCTGGTTTCATTGGTGCCTGGGACGGAACGTGGATCCCTTTCAGGCTCCTCTGAGGCTCGTGCTGGACTTTCTGTCCGAGACTTTTGACTCGGGTAAAGCCTATCGCACTGTTAACGTTTTTCGGTCAGCCTTATCGGCCCAACACGTGGGATTTCAAGGGATACCACTGGGTCGCCACCCATTGGTCTGTAGACTCCTGCGGGGCATGAGACTCTCTCGTCCCCCTCTCCCTCGTTACTCGACCACTTGGGATGTTTCATTACTTTTACGCTTCATCTCCCAGTGGCCATCTAACGAGTTCCTCTCACTTCGTCAACTTTCCGCTAAACTAGTTGCACTACTCTGTCTGATCTCCTGTAAAAGGGTAGGTGATGTTCGTGCTCTGGACTTTCGGGCTCGATCTTTTGTGCCCGAAGGGGTCAGATTCGACATCACTAGACGTACCAAGACCTCCTTAACTTCTGTACTCTATCCTGCTTTCCCAGACTCACCTCAGTTATGTCCAGTTCTCTGTTTACAGGAATACGAAATGCGCACTGCTACTTTGCGCTCCCTGCGACAGTCTCCTTTGTTTATTTCATTTAGGACGCCCCATCGCGTGGTTGGTTCCACGACATTAGCGCGCTGGTTAAAATGGCTTCTTTCCCTCGCAGGTGTTGATGTATCGGTTTATGGTGCCCACTCGGTGCGCTCTGCTATGGCTTCTTCCTCGGTGGCCGCTGGATGCCGCCTTGAAGATCTCCTTAAGGCTGCGGATTGGTCTAGAGAGTCTACCTTTAAGACTTTTTATTTCAAGCCGATTGTTCACTGGTCCGCACCCCTGGTAGATCAGCTTTGAACTCGCAATAGGAGCCTCTGAGTCCGTGCATTACAATTACAGAATTTTCCTAAGAATGAAGGGAAGTTTGAATTGTAATAAAGGACTCAGAGGCGAGTATTGCCCGCCTCTCCCACCCTCTTCATGGGGGTTGTCGTACCAGTCATTGCCGGCTTGCTCCTTATTTGGTGTATTTCTGATTATTTTCATGTATCTGCTCTCTCTCCAGCTCCCTGATTTCGCACTGACTTCGTCGATCTTCCATTCCCCTGCTGGAACTGTGTTTTTTCGGTCTTTTCGGAATTCCGCCTCTAAATATGTTCGTGTGGATGTTCTGCCTGCACCAAGAAAGAGGCCTTAGGACACTACCCGGGATCGATTTATAGAAGAGAGAAGGCGACAGGATTGGCTGGAGGGATGGGGAGGGATTATATGTCTCTTATGTTTACACCTTGTTTGAAGTTTTTTTCAGTTCAACTTTATTGTACCTTGCTGCTGTGATTTATAAAGCAAGAAAGAAACGCAATACTCGCCTCTGAGTCCTTTATTACAATTCAAACTTCCCTTCATTCTTAGGAAAATTCTGTAATTACCAGCGGAGATACGGTTGTCTGTTACAGGGACGTGTGGTGACCTTAGTCGCTGGTGAGGCCCTGGCATGTGAAGGACATGTGCTCTTCTATGTGAAGCATACCGCTTCCTACAAAGTGTGTGTTCCACAAATAGCTGGTGAATATAATGCTTCCTGCAAAGTGTGTGTTATACAGAGAGCTGCTGCATAGACTAACAATCCAGCAGCTCTCTGTATAACACACACTATGTAGGAAGCATTATATCCAGCATTTCTGTGTATAACACACACTTTGTAGGAAGCGGAGTGCTTCACATAGAAGAGCACATGTCATATGCCAGGGCCAGGCCCGGACTGGCCATCGTGAGCTTCGGGCGTTTGCCCGGTGGGCAGATTGGCTTCAGAGCCGGTCAGCTGACAGACTGCTGCATTAGCAGTCCAGCAGCTGAAAATGCCGGCCGTTATGCAGAGAAGCCGGCCAGTTGTGCAAGCAGCCATCCGGCATCTGCATAAGGGCAGGGTACCTGCCAGGGCACTCAGGCCCCACAGGAGACTCCATCCAAGCGGCCTTGCTTCAAAAAAAAGAGTGCCGCTGGATGCAGCTCTCCAGGAAGCGCTCGGGAAGTCCCTCTTCATTATGTAAGAGGCAGCTGACTGAGAGACCAGTTGGCTCCGCCCCCTCCCTGCAAAAGCCGGGAACCTTCAGCTGCAGGAAATTGATGAGTTGCTGAATTTTCATAGTTAGGAGGGTGTGTGTGTGTGTGTGTATCTGCCTTTTTTGCTGTATATGCCTGTGTGTGCTGCGAGTGATATGCCTGTGTGTGCTGCGAGTGATATGCCTGTGTGTGTGCTACGAGTGATATGCCTGTGTGTGTGTGCTACAAGTGATATGCCTGTGTGTGTGTGCTACGAGTGATATGTGTGTGTGTGTGTGTGTGTGTGCTACGAGTGATATGTGTGTGTGTTACGAGTGATATGTGTGTGTGTGCTACGAGTGATGTGTGTATGTGCTACGAGTGATATCTGTGTGTGTGCTAGTGCTACGAGTGATATGTGTGTGTGTGCTACGAGTGATATGCCTGTGTGTGTGTGTGCTACGAGTGATATGCCTGTGTGTGTGTGTGCTACGAGTGATATGCCTGTGTGTGTGTGTGCTACGAGTGATATGCCTGTGTGTGTTGTGCTACGAGTGATATGCCTGTGTGTGTGTGCTTGCTACGAGTGATATGCCTGTGTGTGTGTGCTTGCTACGAGTGATATGCCTGTGTGTGTGTGCTTGCTACGAGTGATATGCCTGTGTGTGTGTGCTACGAGTGATATGCCTGTGTGTGTGTGTGCTACGAGTGATATGCTTGTGTGTGTGTGTGTGTGTGTGTGCTACGAGTGATATGCCTGTGTGTGTGTGCTACGAGTGATATGCCTGTGTGGGTGTGTGTGTGTGATACGAGTGATATGCCTGTGTGTGTGTTGTGCTACGAGTGATATGCCTGTGTGTGTGTGTGCTACGAGTGATATGCCTGTGTGTGTGTGTGTGGTGTGTGTGTGTGCTACGAGTGATATGCCTGTGTGTGCTACGAGTGATATGCCTGTGTGTGCTACGAGTGATATGCCTGTGTGTGCTACGAGTGATATGCCTGGGTGTGTGTGCTACGAGTGATATGCCTGGGTGTGTGTGCTACGAGTGATATGCCTGGGTGTGTGTGCTACGAGTGATATGCCTGGGTGTGTGTGCTACGAGTGATATGCCTGGGTGTGTGTGCTACTAGTGATATGCCTGTGTGTGTGTGTGTGCTACTAGTGATATGCCTGTGTGTGTGTGTGTGCTACTAGTGATATGCCTGTGTGTGTGTGCTACTAGTGATATGCCTGTGTGTGTGTGCTACGAGTGATATGCCTGTGTGTGTGTGTGCTACGAGTGATGCCTGTGTGTGTGTGTGCTACTAGTGATATGCCTGTGTGTGTGCTACGAGTGATATGCCTGTGTGTGTGTGTGCTACGAGTGATATGCCTGTGTGTGTGTGCTACGAGTGATATGCCTGTGTGTGTGTGTGCTACGAGTGATATGCCTGTGTTGTGTGTGTGTGTGCTACGAGTGATATGCCTGGGTGTGTGCTACGAGTGATATGCCTGTGTGTGTGTGTGTGTGTGTGCTACGAGTGATATGCCTGTGTGTGTGTGCTACGAGTGATATGCCTGTGTGTGTGTTACGAGTGATATGCCTGTGTGTGTGTGTGTGTGTGCTACGAGTGATATGCCTGTGTGTGTGTGTGTGTGTGTGCTACGAGTGATATGCCTGTGTGTGTGCTACGAGTGATATGCCTGTGTGTGTGTGTGCTACGAGTGATATGCCTGTGTGTGTGTGTGTGCTACGAGTGATATGCCTGTGTGTGTGTGTGTGTGTGTGTGTGTGCTACGAGTGATATGCCTGTGTGTGTGTGTGTGTGTGTGTGCTACGAGTGATATGCCTGTGTGTGTGCTACGAGTGATATGCCTGTGTGTGTGCTACGAGTGATATGCCTGTGTGTGTGTGTGCTACGAGTGATATGCCTGTGTGTGTGTGTGTGCTACGAGTGATATGCCTGTGTGTGTGCTACGAGTGATATGCCTGTGTGTGTGCTACGAGTGATATGCCTGTGTGTGTGTGTGCTACGAGTGATATGCCTGTGTGTGTGTGTGTGTGCTACGAGTGATATGCCTGTGTGTGTGTGTGTGTGTGCTACGAGTGATATGCCTGTGTGTGTGCTACGAGTGATATGCCTGTGTGTGTGCTACGAGTGATATGCCTGTGTGTGTGTGTGCTACGAGTGATATGCCTGTGTGTGTGTGTGTGTGTGCTACGAGTGATATGCCTGTGTGTGTGCTACGAGTGATATGCCTGTGTGTGTGCTACGAGTGATATGCCTGTGTGTGTGTGTGCTACGAGTGATATGCCTGTGTGTGTGTGTGCTACGAGTGATATGCCTGTGTGTGTGTGTGTGCTACGAGTGATATGCCTGTGTGTGTGTGTGCTACGAGTGATATGCCTGTGTGTGTGTGTGTGCTACGAGTGATATGCCTGTGTGTGTGTGTGTGCTACGAGTGATATGCCTGTGTGTGTGTGTGCTACGAGTGATATGCCTGTGTGTGTGTGTGTGTGCTACGAGTGATATGCCTGTGTGTGTGTGTGTGTGTGTGCTACGAGTGATATGCCTGTGTGTGTGTGTGTGCTACGAGTGATATGCCTGTGTGTGTGTGTGTGCTACGAGTGATATGCCTGTGTGTGTGTGTGTGTGTGTGTGTGTGTGTGCTACGAGTGATATGCCTGTGTGTGTGTGTGCTACGAGTGATATGCCTGTGTGTGTGTGTGCTACGAGTGATATGCCTGTGTGTGTGTGTGTGTGTGTGTGTGTGTGTGTGTGTGTGTGCTACGAGTGATATGCCTGTGTGTGTGTGTGCTACGAGTGATATGCCTGTGTGTGTGTGTGTGCTACGAGTGATATGCCTGTGTGTGTGTGTGTGCTACGAGTGATATGCCTGTGTGTGTGTGTGTGCTACGAGTGATATGCCTGTGTGTGTGCGCTACGAGTGATATGCCTGTGTGTGTGCGCTATGTGTATTTTTGCCTTTTTTGCTGCATCTTCCTGTGTGTATATGCCCGTTTGTGCAGTGAGTGACATGCCTGTTTGTGCTGTGAGTGATATGCCTGTGTTTGTTCTGGAATGTGTGCACAGAGGGAATATATGGTTTTTAAGTGTGTCTGTAAGTTTGTGTAAAAGTATATGTATGTGTATCTCTCTCTCAAAAAAAAAGGGCTGCTGTGCTTTTAAATGCCCAGGCCTATTTTATGTCCCAGTCCGGCCCTGGCCAGGGCCTCCCTATTGACTCACGTCACTGCACATCTGTGGTCTGTTACTATAAAACAACGGGTCACGTGCACCAGACATCAAGTGAAATAAAACGTATTCAGATACGTGCTCATTGGCTACACATATCACGTGATCGGATAAACGGAAAACAATTTAGTCTAATTAGACACCCATAAGTCTATAAAAACTGGTCTGAAATTAGTAGAATTCAGAGCTCCTGAAGAAACTGACGCTAATCCCGGAGGAGAAATGCGCGATGAGCTAATTTATGACTTGTCAGTAGACAGTAATATAATTTTGCAATAATTGGTTGTGCCTACAAGGCTACCAATATTAGACTATTACTTGTTTTCAATTGCTAGCAGCTAGAATTGTGGTGATTACTGTGCTTTCTGATCTACACCTACCAGACTGATTCAAAGAATCTGGTAACCCGTATTTGTGAGATTGTTCCAGCACCAGGTTAGAATACGGGTCCCAACACAAGGACACCTGAAGGGCAATGTTAGCTATGCCTGAGCTGCTGGTACGGTTCCCCGATTCTGTTCATCAAGGAGTTGTAATTTAGGGAATTCTGGCTGACAATTTATGGAAGTCATCTAATTAAGATTAATTGAATTGCAAACAACAAATTTTCTAGTTCCTCATTGTTATACCCTGGAAGTGTTGTGTATATACACACAATGTGTGGCATGCACCACTAGCTACAATTGTTTAAAACGAACACGGTTTGGATGATTTAAAAAAAATTATGGTATAAATGGATTCAACCATCAAAATAAATGCTAAGTTTTCATTTTAAGAGCACTAAGGGAGTTTTTGTGGCTATCCTCAATGGAGAGGAGGTGTATAGAAATCTGAAAACCCACCTGAGGTGCATTATACCAGTACATTTTGTCTCCTTTCAACACACACCAACATCGCTTCCATCTCTGAGACATGAAACTAACATTTTCTTTCTTCTTCCACAACCAGCCATCACAATCTGGGGGCCCTAGGTCCCGGCAAGACACACGACGACGACTCAGCTTTGTAGGAACACCTGACAATAAGAAAAACAGAGACTCCATGAATATTTTTTGAATAAAGGATGCCGTGACATAAATGAAGGCCAAATAATAATTAACATGTGAAAAGATTTAAAATCATAAGACTTTCTGATGAGCACCAAGATGCATAACACACATGTATATATACACGATTTCTATAATTATGCCGTTATATATATATATATATAGTAACAGGCATATGGGTCCATTATTTAAGGATTAAATCAAAAAGAATATACTCTGTTTATAACGCAATTAAATATGTGGTTTTTCCATTCCAAATCAGTGACTCGGGCAATCATGATTCACTTAATCTGGACAATGAAGGCAGAGAACGTCCTTGCCTGTAAACTCTGTTTATGGAAATCATATTTCAACATCTAATGATAACATCCCTGTTCATAGTTCTGTGAGAGATGCCATGACCCGCAGTTACCCAAGATTTGAGCAGAACAGACAGTGGGATAGGATAAATAAACCTCTTTTCTCTCAAGACATTTGCACCTACAATATGGGGACACCATCTAGAGTTTAGAACTTTTCATCCGAGCAATATTTCTTTATAGGATAAATACATGGAGGGAGGGGGATCAGGAAACTGGCAAGGTGTCACAAAATATGAGAAATACATACCCATTTTCTATTGGCATCGCTTATATTTAGTACTTAAGGTTGTCTATATCTCACTCTGTATTCACTTTATATGAGGGAACCTACACCCTGTCTCTGCATAGTCTCAAATTTGACCTTGAATGTTGGGGGAAAATACATTATTTCCTTGGACAGGAGAATTGTTTAAAAATAAATCTGTTACCACATTTATTGCATGTCCTTCAAGATGTCCCCCTACAACTCTGGCTGGCTGATTTTCAAAATTTAAACTCAAAGGAATGCTTTATATCAACCTTGAATGCTTTATATAAGCCTTGAACAGCTGGAGGGTTAGGTCTACCCAGTATTTGCTCGTATTATGCATCACAACTTGCATCATGGCAATACCGATAGAACTTCAAAGGTGGGGTCACGGATTTCTTATGGATATAAGTATATGATCCCTGTACGCAGGGTTGAACTAATATTCCGATCCTGGTAGGGTCGATTATAGTGACTAAGTTAGAGAACAGACTGAGATAAGAGCGTATATTTATATTAGCAAACAGATGCCAGATGACAAAACACTGGAGTAGTAGATCGCTAGAACCAGAGGTCTAAAGAGAAGAGTAGTCGATTGCCAAAAGACAGGGGTCAAAAACACAAAAATAGTCGATTTTCAAAAGCCAAGGGTATACGCACAAGAGTAAACGTTATCCAAAGCCAGAGGTCTATACACAAGAGTAATCATTTTCCAAAGCCAAAGGTCATACACAATCAATAAATTGAATCAGAAACACTTGGGAGCACTGTGGGAGTGTGAGAACACGACAGCGCTCTGATCTGGGCTAACTGAAGGCCTTATATACCAGATTGCGCGCTTTGCTAATGTGCCCCGCCCCTCCTAGCATCACGTAATCGGCGCCAGTGTGCATTTTATCTGGCACTCGGCAAGCGAGCAGCGTGGAGGAGGCTGCTGGGCGCCGGAGGTACGTGACAGTGGGTTGATCTCAAGTGTGATTTGACGGATTTGGAGATATCCACCTAGGAATCAATGACTTTTCTTCAAGGACTGACCGTCTATTAACGTTTTATGTATCTAAGTTAGAAATGAAATGCTCTCGGATGTCATTTGCTGTCTGACAAAACCTGTACTCCCAATACAGGGCTTTTACTCTGAGACAATCTCCACACAATGTTAGGACACTTGAAGACGATGGCATTAATTGCCTAATTCAACTTTATGAAGACAGGGAGGTTGTGATCTTTGACACCTTAAAATCCAAGACACAGTTGCAGTCCTTGGATCAGTTCCAATATATTGAACTTTGAAACTTTGCAGCACAGCCAGATATCAAGTCTACTCCTGCCTCCAAGTTACTGTTAAAGAATAGCTGTCTGAAGCAGGAGTAAATCAATGTGTATATATCCATACTGTATTCCCGTTTAAATTCTATTCTAGATTGGAGATTCTTACCGTATATTGCTACTTGGGAATACCTCCCTTAATACTACACTAGCTTTTGAGGACTGGTAGGATATTTGGGAGGTGACTCATTGATTCTTTGTATCACTTTTCAGGAATAAAGTGTCAAGATACTAATGTATTATTATCCAATCATCCAAAATGCAGCAGCATCCATTCAATCAATTTATGTGTATTTCGTTATTTATGTAGCGAAGAAGGTACTATGTGGTTGACTTGATCAGAATTTTTTCACTTCTGGATAATTTCAAACAACCTATTCAGCTGGACAATTGGCCCTACAATTGAAACCAATTGTATCTCTTAGAAGTATATTGAAATTGATTAATAACTCACCTTACACTGTCTGCTAAGAGAGCCCAGCGCAGTCTCTCAAAATAAATTAGATAGAAAATATAGCAATAACAATATAAAAGTCCAGCGACATTCCGTATGGTCTAAAAACTCTATATACATTGAGGTTAGTCGGTGACTTTCTTTGGAGCCAAGATAAGAATTGTACAATTCATTCGATATATACATGAGCAATCGAAGCAGAATAATTGGATAATACCCCAAAAAAGCAGGACAGGCAAGGCACACTGGATTCAATGCAGCAAAACTCTTGGAAACACTAGTGGGAGCATAAGATATGTTGTGACATCACAAAAGGAGACATCTAAGATGTACCAGATGTAACAATACAAGACTATGGAAACACACAATGCCACAACAGATATTACGCACTTTACTGGGCATGACGTCAAAACATTTATCTCCCGAGGAGAGGGACATCTTGGTCCTATGGGACATATCAAAGCGAACCCCCTCCGGAACGAAGGAGCGAACCTGGAAATCCAGCGCCCTCACATCACTGACACGTTTGCATGAAATCAAGCACAAAAGAACCAACAGTTTGGCGGATAATTGACGTAATGATAGACCTTCATTATCCGGCCAAGAGCGTATAAACAGCAGGACCACCGACACATCCCAGGTGGAGGTGTATCTGGCCATGGGAGGACAGGAAAGTCTGACCCCTTTCAATAAACGACAGACTAAGGGGTGTCGTCCGACCGGGACACCGTCAAACCCGACGTGACGAGCCGAGATAGCGGACCGGTAAACATTAAACGTTCTGAAAGCTAAACCCCCGTCGAATTGTGAGGCCAGGAAATCCAAAGTGGATCCTAAAGGAGCCGAAACGGCATCCTGACCCCGTCCCACACACCAACGTTGCCATCCATCCCAGGCGGAACGATAGGCAGACCTGGTACCCGGGGCCCAAGCAAGCTGGAGCAGCCCCGCAGCGGATTCCGAAAGTTCAGTGCGTTGCCAGGCGAACCTGAAACAAGCCAAGCCATCAGGGGCAGTCGTCCCTCCTGGAGCAGTGGGTGAGGGAGGCCGCGCGGGTCCAGGAGGAGGTCCCAAGACCAGGGCAGGAGTCGCGGCACGTCTACGGACAATTCCAAAAGCGTCGGAAACCACGGTTGCAACGGCCACCATGGCGCGATGAGAACCAGTTCTGACGTGGTCAGGCGAAGTTTGCCTCGCATGGATCCGAGTATTCGGAACGGTGGAAAGGCGTAGAGGCGAGCCGTCGGCCAATCCTGTAGGAGCGCGTCCGTCGCCTCTGCCTCCGGGTCCGGTCTCCAACTGAAAAACCTCAGCAACTGACAGTTCAGTCGAGACGCGAACAAGTCCACCAACAGCGGACCCCATAAGTCATTGAGAGCGTTGAAGACCGATGGAAGAAGCTTCCAATCCCCCGATTCCCTGAAGTTGCGGGAGTTCCAGTCCGCTACCGTGTTGTGAAGTCCCGGTAAGAATTGGGCTCTCACATACAAGCCTCGGGGAAGGCAGAATTCCCATAGGCGCGTAGCCATGGCTGTCAAAAAGCCAGTGACCTGGGACCCCCCAGGGCATTTATGTACCGCACCGCCGGAAAATTGTCGAGGCGTAAGAGGATTGATCGGTGTATGGTGTTGCGTATGAAGCAACGAAAGGCAAATAAGGCCGCCAGAAGTTCCAGCGAATTTATGTGCAGCTCCGTTTCCTCCGTCGACCAACGACCCCCCATCTCCAACGGACCGCACCGAGCCCCCCAGCCCAGGCGACTGGCGTCTGACTCGATCACCAACGTGTGCACTGGGTCCACCACCGGGCGGGAGTTCCACTCCGACCAGCCGGCCGACCACCAGTGCAGGTCTAGGATCGCGTCATCCGAGAGCGGGACCAGGTCCGGATAGGGCATGCCTGACCGGAGAGAACGGGCCGTCAATCGTTGGAGGGCCCGATAATGGAGAGGAGCCGGGAGGACTGCCAGGCGAGTGGCTGCCAGAAGACCCACCATTCGAGCCAGAGACCGAAGAGTCGTCGGCTGGACCCTCAGCAAGGAGTTGATCTCCTTCAGTATGGACTTTGCCTTGGAGTCCGGAATACTGAGGGTCATGGATTCATGGGTCATGGTGAATCCAGAGTAAACCCCAGGAATTCCAGACGTTGGGAGGGGAGCAGCAGAGATTTGCCCTCGTTGACGAGGAAACCCAGATCTTGCAGGAGGGACACCGTCCACGACACATGGAGGGACGTCAGATATCTCGAAGTCGACATAATCAGTATATCGTCTAGATATATGACCAGTCGGACCCCCCGGGATCAAAGGTGGGCTATAACCGGTTTCATCAGCTTCGTGAAGCACCACGGAGCAGACGAAAGGCCGAAAGGAAGGCATCTGAAGCGCCAGAGCTCTCAGTCCCAAGGGAAGCACAGGTAGTCGCGGCTTTCCACCGCCATTGGGACAGACAGATACGCGTCCCTGAGATCTAGCTTCGCTAGCCAGTCCCCTGGACGCAGCAAGTCTCTCATGGTGTGCACCCCTTCCATTTGAAAGTGTTGGTACGTGACCCATTCGTTGAGGTCCCTTAGATTTATGACCGGTCGACACCCGCCGCCCTTCTTGGCGACCAGGAAGAGGTTGCTGATGAACTTTGGGGAGGACCCTGAAATCCGTTCTATCGCGGCCTTCTTTAGCAGGGTGTGGACCTCGGACCGGACCAGAAGCGTCTGGTCTATCGAGAAGCGCAACTGCGGAGGCGGGTGGGCGCGCATGGGGGGGGAAGCGCAGCAAACTCGATTATATACCCTTCTATCGTTTGGAGCACCCAGGGATCCGTGGATATACGAGCCCATGCCTCGGGAAAGAGTCCCAGGCGACCCCCTACAGGGATCGAGTGATCCGGAATCAGAAGTGGAAGGCTTACCTGACAGTCGTCGTGTATAGACGGATCCTCTGCCGCGGTAGCCGCGACCATGCCAACAGCCTGCTCGGGACTGGTATGGCGGCCCGGCGGGACCAGACTCCTGGGTCCCTGCTGCGGAGGGTTGGGCGGGGCCTTTCTGATTGCCGGCTATCCCAAAAACACGCTTGGGACCAAAGACTTTTTTGATGGAGGTCTCGACCTTTTCTAGATTGGTGAAGGTCCCTGCATATTTTCCCAGATTTTTTATAAAAGCTTCTCCAAACAGAAGGCCTTGGGCTTCACTGCCCATATCCTTGCTGGCCATAGTGGTCAGTTGGGGGTCCATTTTTAACAGGATCGATTTCCTGCGCTCAGCGGCTAGCGCCGTATTAGCAGCTCCCAGCAGACATAATGAGCGTTGCACCCATTCCACCACCATGCCTGAATCCAAGGTAGCACCCTGGAGGCGGGCTTCCTCCGCCACGTCAAAGAGATGGACTAACGGGGCTGTCACATCCAGCACTTTGTCTTCGCACGCCCTGAATGCATGGTCAATGCCCCGTTTCGGGGACCACCCTTTGGTGGTGATATATTTCTGAAAATCCAGTTCCACCTCTGGGGTAATGCAAGTTTTCCCCGCGGTGGATGGTCTTGAGCACTCCGCTCTCAAGTTAGCCCGGGTTTCTCGATCCATGGGAAGACGTAGATGTGCGTCCACCCATTTCTCGACATGCTGTTGTGGAGCCCACGCTGTGGATTGGGGGTTAGCGACCTGTACGAGGTCGAACATGGGTTGGCCCTGTGGATCCCGGATAATAGGCGCGGTAGAGGTGTGTCTGGGGGCGTATGGATCCTCATCGACCATCAGGTCAGAATCATCTGGTGCATGAAGCTCGATGGCTTCGATATCCTCCCCATGCTCGGGTTCCTCACTCTCCGAGTCGCTGTACACTGGGAGTAAGCTGCGGCCCGTGGGCTTGAGCTTTTTATCAGACCGTTTTTTGTGCCTCACGGTCAGAGGCTCTTTTACGCGAGACGTACTCGCCATCATCATAAGGCAGTGCTGTGGGGATGCCAGCCCCTCTAGGAGCGAAGTCACCATGCCGTATAACTGCCAGAGAGTCGGGTTCGAAAGGGGTCGCAGAGCGGGAAGATGCAACTGACTCACAGATATGGCGGAGTGGTGGGTGCCCCATGGAACCGAATGGGGGTCTAGAGGAAGGGCCATGTGAAGGGCCAGCGTCCAAGGCGTCCCTAAGGGATGATACCGCCGAGGCCACAGTATCCGCAATAGTGGAGCGCAGTGCGGCCTCCATTGCCGCGAATCGCGGATTTGATTTAGAGTGGAGACGTGGAGGGGAATGCTGTGGTTGAGGGTCCCCTGAGGCCAAGCGTCGGGAGCTGGCAGCGGATTCGGACCTAGGAGAGGTCGAACAGGAATCCGATGTGGGTTTGGAGAGAGACATCTTACTGCGTGCTGGGCTCCTCGACTCACGCGGTAAAATGGCGCCGAAGGTAGGAGATGGACTGCGCAAGCATGGGGACTCGCGAGGCTCCGCCCCGCAGTTTCGCGGGCAAAACGGGAATCCGGTGATTAAGAGCAGCGCGGTAATAGACCTCCGACGAACCGAAACGTGTAGGTATAAGCAGTGCGGGCGCAGGACAGTCGGTACAAGTATGGTGCCAGAAATAACCCGCGGTGTGACCCAGTAAATTGCGGGTAGACCCAGGCGCCAATCCCCGCGGTTAAAGCCGAGTAGATCGGGCCCAGGAATAAGTAAGAAAACAGTCACTCCCACACAGTCAAACGCACAAATTTTGCAGAGCGCAAAATGGAGTACTTATCTGTGTGAGGAGCAGCAAAATAAGAGGAAATGATGCTCCGGACACGCCCCCCTATGGAAGGAAAGGAGGGGGTGGCAATGGTCTGAGGGAAGGGATACTCCCATGTTGGGTGTTTTTCTGTTGAATTATTTTGCTGCTGTGAGTTTAATAAAGAAGAGATAAGCAAATAGCCTCTGAGTCGTGTCTTAAAATCCTAAAAGCTATGGGCTCTATTATCTCCTTCAAGATAACGCTAGCATCAGCGTTAGCCAGGCCCGTCTTTAATATTGATTGGACCCTGGGCAAACATTTTCTTGCCCCCCCCCCCTCCGATAGCTGACACACTGCATGATTTTTCTCTCCACCCCAACATCCAAAAAAAAATAAAAAAATACACAAATACATCATGGGCTTATATATTAGAAGACATATATATTTACACACATTCTATATACATAAACACATAATGTTTTTGTCTGGACAAAAAGGAAATTCAGCATAACGCATAGCTTTCTTTTTACAGGAAGAGCAATAAAGCTGTGGAATTCTCTGCCTGTTGAGGTGGTTGGGTCAGAGTCTGTACAGACTTTCAAACAATGACAGTAATGTGCAGTGTGTGAGCATAACATCAGAGCCCCACAGCAATAAAACTGAAATTATATATTCTAATAATTATATCATTACTAACTTTGAGAATTAATAGATCTCATTAAACAGAAGTATCCGTAAAACCGTTTAATCTTTATTAAATTGTAGAATACAAATGACGCCACACTGGTCCTTATGCCTGGTGTTTCATTCTACATTTAATAATGATTATGCAATTTTATATACTTTTGTCATAATATAGGTATGAATGGCATATTCTAGAGATCAAATAGTTCTCAAATTTAGTCTGTATCCCTTACACAGATCGTGGTGCCATTAACTATAGATTAGCATTTCACATTTCTAGACTTTTTTCAGGTTCATTGCTTTTTAGTCTTCATTATATTGTTAAAATTTTAAGTATGAAAATATATTTTATTTTAACTATATTAAAATGATTATTAAACGTTTTTAAAATAATGATATATTTATATTTAAATAATTATAAAATGTTGAAAAAATAATGCATGTGAATCCATGTTGGCCCATTCCATGCAAACTGTGAGCGCTTAGGTAAGAACCTGCATTTATTTATATGACAGTAGTAAGCTATAAAATAAAAGTGCAGTATCTGGGGTAGTGAGTGGAGAGGGTTAACTTCCCTTACCCAAAGAAGTTTAAGCTCACTCCCCACATGCTTCTCCCGGAATACAGCCTGAGGCGCGTTCAGTTGCTCAGCCGCTGCAAGTTAGCAATTCACCACTGAATGCTGTTCTGCAGCTCAGCGCTCGGCACTGCTAACTTAGCACTTGCATCCAAGTCGAGAGGTGCTACGGGGTTAGCTGAGTGTGACGTACGAAAGATGACCTCCTCTACGGAGCAAATAATCCAATAAGGAAATGTTCAATTTGTAGGTTTGGTGGAGCAAAACAGTAACACTAAAGATGTAATAAAATGGACAAAAGTGGATTTTGCAGACACAGCACCTTTCATTAAGCAATCCTCTACCCTTTCGCTTCCATATTCACAGCCAAAGCGTTCAATGAGACTGCTGCAGCAAACTGATCTGCTGCAATGGAACAATTCAGCAGCTGCTGAGGAACTGAACGTGCCTCAGATCACTGACAGATAACTGCTGCTTGCTTGAAACCATGGGCAGCTCCTTCTCCCAAACCTTTGCAGCCCCCAGAGTCAGATTGCAAACTCAGAGGTGTCATTTCTCCCTGTATTATGCTGTGCACACAAACCTTGCTACACACAGATTGTGATAGTCAGCCTCTGCACAGCTCTTGCTGCATTAAGGAGAGGAGCCTCTGAGCTGAGAGCTGGAGGGAGATTGTGATGTGCAGCCAATTTTTTAGCAGGACCTGTCCTGTGTTTCTCCTAGGGCCCCCCAAATACCAGGCCCCCCCTCAAATACCTTCTTGTACTCCAGCAGCACGTGGAGGCTCATGGCTCTGTCTGTGGAAGGAGGGGGTGGAGTCAGCACAAGGAGCTGCAGCCTCCATGTGAGGTATTTTGATTAGGGTGTGTCCAGGCCTAGGCAGTCAGGAAACCTCAACTGGCTTCCTCCCGTTTGGCCCCACCCCCTGTGGCACGCCCTCTCTGACATCATCAGAGGGGGCCCACCGGGCCTAGGAAGGCTGCAGGGCTTCCACAGAAGCCTGGGGCCTCCAAAACACACAGAGCCAACACTGTAAAACGGCCCCAGCAGCCCACAAACAAAGCAGCCGGCTTTGGGCCCCTCAACTATGACTGGGCCTGGGGCACCTGCCCCTTTTGCCCCTCCTTAAAGACGGCCCTGGCGTTAGCTTAAAGGAGGAGCTGTGTGAAGCTGGCCCCCCTACAATCAGCACAAATAAAAAATCCACTGTGTTTGGTTACTGCTACGTTGGTGCTGTTTTGTGCCGCAAAAATTAACATTTGTGCTGCTTTTATTTTTGAGATATTAGCAATTGTTTTTACCGGACAATAAGACTGAATAAAGGTCACGAAAAGGTCACTCAGTCCCCCTACAACACCCAAAAATCATGAAACCGGGCTTGTTGGTTAGTGACGGTTTGTGCTATTGAAATCTCCGTTCTATCTTGTTTTGGTTTTGAGTTATTAACGATTTAATAAAGGTCACTAAAGGTCATGCAGCCCCCCTACAATATTAGCATATTCTGCCATATATTATTTAAACTCTTGCTCAGAAACTTTTTCATGGCCTGAAATGCACTGTGATGGGAAAGAGAAGGAACTCTAACAACTTTGACACCCAACACCTGTCTCAGGTACAGCATGAATCAGGTTTCCTTTACATCAGTGTACTAAAGCTTAGGTTTTTTGGGGGGGAAAGTAATCTGGTCTGAAAAGTGGGTAATTTATAGGAGATCTTAAAAGTATAAAGCATATGCAATCAGCCCGCCCTATATAACTACTATTCCAGGCTCTTTGAGCCAGGCTCTAAGTGTCATTTGCAAGTGGCATTTTTAAGTGGACATCCAGAGTTGTTTCCTGGAGTTGCGGGACTGGAGGAAGGAACTGCAAGGCCCACTTTTACTCTGGGTAAACGCACGTCTATATCATGCTTTCTCTCACGCTTCTGCTCTTTACTTCTACCTTTCTCCTTAAATGGAACTCCTGCCCCTCTACCACCGACCCCTACACTATCTGCATCTCTCCCTCCCTCCTCTCGTCCCACATGATGGCCTCGCATGAGCTCCTTTGTTTCCTCAGAACATGGTCTCCCTCTAACTCTCGCGCTGCCAATCACTCCCACTCCCACAAATCCCATTCCCACCTTCTCTTTCTCACCCTCCTGCTGCTACTCTCTTCAGGTGACATATCCCCTAACCCTGGCCCCACAACACATCCAATACTTCCCTCTCATCCTATCTCCATCGCACATAAATCACCTCCCTGCAAGCCCAGCAACCTCATCCCATAATCCCTCAGCGCCTGTCCTCTTTCTCCTGCGCCTCTGGAACGCTCGCTCTGTGTGCAACAAACTCACAGCAATCCATGACCTCTTCCTTTCAAACTCCTTCAACCTCCTAGCTTTAACTGAAACCTGGATACTCCCTCTGACACGGCCTCCGTTGCTGCTCTCTCACATGGCGGTCTACACTTGAGTCATACCCCCAGACGCGGTGAGAGAAATGGTGGCGGGGTCGGAATCCTGCTCTCTCCCACCTGCACCTACCAGCATCTCCCTCCACCCCCATCCCTCTCCTTCTCCTCCTTCGAGACACACTGCATCCGCCTGTTCTCTCCTCTGGCCCTCAGGGTGGCAGTCATCTACCGCCCACCGGGACCAACCTCCCAGTTCTTTGACCACTTTGCTACCTGGCTCTCTCACTTTCTGTCTTCTAATCTTCCATGCCTAGTTCTCGGGGACTTCAACATTCCCATTGACGATCCTTCCGCCCCTGCTGCCTCCAAACTTCTTTCACTCACGTCCTCCCTTGGACTCACACAATCCTCCCTCCTCCCTACCCACCGCGATGGTCACGCTATTGACCTTGTCTTTTCCAACCTCTGCTCCATTTCTGAGTTCAACTGTCGCCCTTTCCCCATCTCTGACCACCACCTTCTCTCTTTCAACCTATCTGGACTTCCTAAACCACCCTGCTCCCCCACCCCGCACACACACTCGCAGAAATCTACAGGCTGTGGACCCCCATCAATTCTCCAACCTACTTCACCACCTCCCTCATACCTCATCCGTCACCTGCCCTGATGCTGCCACTAATCACTACAACACTACGCTTATCTCTGCTCTAGACACTCTTGCTCCTCTTCGACTCTGTAAGGCCCCACGCCGCCAGCTTCAGCCCTGGCACACCCTCCAGACTCGCTACCTGCAAAGATGCTCCCGCACCGCAGAGCGTGCCTGGAGGAAATCCCGCTCTGAAGCTGATTTTGTTCACTTCAAGTTTATTCTCCGGTCATACACCTCTGCCCTCCACTGGCCAAACAATCCTTCTTCTCATCTCTTATATCTACGCTGTCCTCCAACCCTAAACGGCTCTGGTCCACCTTCAACACCCTCCTCTACCCACCTGCACCTCCCCCTCAGCTGCCTTCAGCGCTCAGACCTGGCAGACTATTTCCTCAGTAAAACTTTAACTATCAGAAGCAACATCCCAACACAAGATAGTTATCTGCCACCTCCACTCCCACAGGTCCCATCTGCCACCCTCTGCCGCTTCCTCCAACCACTGAGGAGGAAGTCAATTCCTTATTGTCCTCCTCACATCTCACCACGTGCCCGCTCGACCCCATTCCCTCACATCTAATTCCTCCCCTCTCCTCCTCCCTCACCCCTGCTCTCACACACATCTTCAACCTATCTCTCTCCACTGGCTCCTTTCCATCCGCCTTCAAACACGCGCTAGTTACCCTTACTAAAGAAACCATCCCTAGATCCCAACTCTCCATCCAACTACCGTCCTGTATCCCTGCTTCCCTTTACCTCTAAGCTCTTAGAAAAACTAGTCTTCAACCGCCTCTCCATCTTCCGGTCCTCCAATTCCCTACTTGACCCCCTGCAATCTGGCTTCCGTCCCCTACACTCAACTGAAACTGCCCTCACCAAAGTCACCAACGACCTCCTAACTGCTAAAAATCACGGCCACTATTCTATTCTCATCCTGCTTGACCTCTCGGCTGCTTTTGACACTGTTGACCACCCCCTCCTTCTACTGACCCTCAACTCTCTGGGTCTCGGTGACACTGCACTTGCTTGGGTGACTCCTATTTATCCAACAGGTCCTTCTGTGTGTCCTTTGCTGGTAACTCCTCCTCCTCATTGCCTCTATCTGTTGGTGTACCTCAAGGCTCTGTCCTTGGTCCTCTGCTCTTTTCCATCTACACCTCCTCCCTGGGCAAAATCATCAACAGCTTTGGCTTTAATTACCACCTCTACGCTGATGACACTCAGATCTACCTCTCTACCCCTGATCTCTCTCCCCCTGTCCTTTCCAAAGTCAGTGACTGTTTATCTGGCATCTCCTCCTGGATGGCCTCCCACCACCTAAAGATCAACATGTCAAAGACTGAGCTCCTACTTATTCCTCCCTCTAATGCCGCCCCACCTCCTGACTTCTCGATCACGGTGGAGGGTATCACCATCTCCCCATCAAACCAAGTTCGCTGTCTTGGAGTTACACTTGACTCTGCTCTTTCCTTCATCCCCCACATCAAGTCTCTTTCCTCCTCCTGCCGATACCAACTGCGTAATATTTACAGAATTCGGCCATTTCTTACCGCTGTCGCCACAAAACAACTCATACACGCCCTGGTAATCTCCCGACTCGACTATTGCAATAATCTCTTATCTGGCCTCCCTCTGTCCCACCTCTCCCCCCTACAATCCATCCTGAACGCCTCCGCCAGGCTAATTCACCTCACCCGCCGCTCTGTCTCTGCCGCTCCCCTCTGCGAGTCCCTTCACTGGCTCCCCATCCACTGCAGAATTAAGTTCAAAATCCTTATCCTTACCTACAAAAGCCTCACTAACTCAGCTCCCCACTACCTGTCCTCACTAATCACCAAATACACCCCAGCCCGCTCCCTAAGGTCAAACAGTGACCTGCGCCTAGCTTCTCCCCGCATCACCTCTTCCCATGATAGACTGCAGGATTTCTCACACGCAGCCCCCACTCTCTGGAACGCTCTCCCCTCGACTGTCAGACTTTCCCCTAACTTCTCTTCCTTCAAACGCTCCCTGAAAACATTCCTATTTAGGGAAGCCTACCACCCAACTCACTGACGCAACCATCAATCACGCTCACCTTACAGTCCTCTCCTCCTGTTTCCAACCCCAACCCTCCCAGATTGTGAGTTCCTACGGGAATAGGGCCCTCATCTCCTCCTGTACTGTTTGTCAAATGTTGTTCAATGTATTGTAACCCTGTCTATACTGTGCTTATTGTACAGCGCTGCGGAATATGCTGGCGCTTTATAAATAAAGAATAATAATAATAATAATAATATTTGAAATCCACCCCAAGTGATGCTTTGGAAATCTAGACCAGTAACACTAGAGTTATGCTTTGGGGGGGGGGGGTTTCCAGTATTTTGTAATGTTGGAGATCGAGCTACGGTCACGACCCCTGCCTGGTGTCCCCCAGCAATCCAGGAAAAAACAGCCGGCGCCGTGGCAAGAAGAGATAAAACTGGTGCTGTTACATGTAAAGTGCTGCCTTGCTGAACTTTCCTCTGAGCTCAATCCAGTGGCACCAGCAGGTGTATTAATTAGGCCCTGCATTCCCTATTTAACAGAGGCACACCCTACCCAAGATGCTTCTGCATTCTTGCTGTAGCCTCAGTCTGTATCTGCAACCAGCCTGGAAGGAAGCTCTGCTATTCTGCAGGATCTTTGTGTATTGGACCCCTGGCTATTCCCCTGGACTCTCTCTGGATCGTCCCTTATGGTAACCGTGCCTCGGGACCCCCTTTTGTTGTGTCTGCCCCAAGACTCCCCTTCTGCACTCTCCCAACAAGAGACTTTTTTGTCTCACCCCTCTGCTGTGTATACGGTTTTCCTGAATAAACCCCATCTGATTTCACCTTATCAAGTGTCTCCAAGTGTATCATTGCATGCTGGGCTCGCAACCTCATCCCTGCATGCTGAGACCTTACAGCTACAAAAAATGATCCTGTAAATATGATGATGTTTCACATATACATTTTCTAGTTCTCACGACTCATCCTCTTCCAGGTTATTATGAGCTATTTACCTTTAGGATGTCTTTGAGATCCAATTGACTTCTAGAAAATAAAAGAAAAGCTGAAAGTATAGTAAGGCTATTACAAACAATGCACTGAAGGTATTAGAGTTAAATATAAACATTAAACAATCACTATTGCTACATTCAGACATTGTATTAAATGTCACCTAAAAGCTGCAAGAAAAAAAATTACCAGCTTGGTTGGCTGTACTTGGGTTCTCCTAACAGAAGAGTGTTTCCTATGTAAGCGTTTGACAGCAAGGACCTTTGTTTCCTTCTTTTCCGGAGAACCTATGAGAAGTACAAATAATCAGTATTGATTTTACTCAGAGCTATTGTCCTTTCACTACTGAGCAATAAAAAAAAAAAAAAAACACAATTATTCAGTGGTCTGAAAAGTCAACTTATTTCTGCCTGAACGCACAGACATCATAGGGCCACATTACAATCTTGGTGCTAACGTTAACGCTACCGCATATTACAATCCAAACGCTAACGGGTTAAGTAACCCGTTTTCAATCTGTACCTTGCGCTTTTCAGCGCGAGGTTACTGTACTTTGTGCTCCCTATACTTAACATGGGGAGCGCAAAGTGTTAGTATTACAACCTACTAGCGCTGATTAAAGTCCAGCTGTGGTTAGCAAAAAGTTAAGCACAGCCAGGACTTGGTGTTAACGGATTCTGCACCAGCGGTATCGGTTAACACCAGCCAAAAGAATAAAAAACAGTGATCAGATACTCACCTCCTGTCCCGTGGCGAGGACCGCGGCTCCGTCCGCCTCCTCCGTCCGGCAGGAGCAGGGAGAGACTGGGAGGAAAGTTCCTCAGTCTCCCCCTACGTATCACTAGGCCAACCGGCGAGATCTGGCAGGTCACGTGACCGCCGGTGTCTGGCTCAATGGAGTCCTATGGACTCCATCGAGTGGATGCTCGCGGCGGCGCCCACCGCTGCTGCGAGCATCCTGGGACTTTGCGACCGGTAACAATGCAGGCACCTTTTTTGGCGCCTGCATAGTAATTCCACGCTAAAACAGGGGGCGCTAGGGGGAAAACTGTGGGTTAGCGTTAGGAATGTAATTTAGCCCATAGTATTTAATGGGCCAAATTTATATTTCCATTTTCACTATGAAAATTCTCCATGATCATTTAAAGTATGAGGAAGCTAAAAAAAAATTATAAATAGTAAAAAGAAAGATAAGAAAATAGTATTTGTTACGACAACTCCTCACTCCAGAAGGACACCTGCCGCAGCGAAGTAGACACAGGGTTAAAATCACTATCCGTCCGCACTAGACGCAGAATAATGACTACGTTGCACACAATCCTCCGCACTCACTTGCCACGTAACGACTTCACTCCAGAAGGGCACGTGACTCAACGAAGTGGACGCAGGATTACAGATCACTATCCGTCTGCACTAGACCCAGAATGACTACGTTGCACACAATCCCTGCACCCACTTGCCGTGGAATTTATCAATCCTGCCACCACAGGCCAATGACTTTTTACCCAAGATGCCTTATGTCTGGACCAGAGCGGGCCTGAGACTCTGTTTGACTATGCACCCCAAAACAGAAGACAGTTCAAATGACTGACTTCACCCCAACTCACTCTTGGTCGATCAATACGATCGAAAATAACCCCTGGGATAATCCAGTCTTTTCGGTTAGCGAGGTTTTTATATCAGAGGCAGATCTTAAGTTTTGTATTTATTATGATAAGAAAAATATATCACAGTGCATTTTACAGAAAAATAGATGGTACAGACCGCCCACTCCTGGTAATCCATGAGCATGCTCAGTTCACTCAATTTTTTATGATACCTTTTGAATTATATTATCCACAGATGGGTTTGAACTACAAAGGCATAATTGCCTCTTTGATATTAATGGTTAGGTACAGGGTCGCTGCTACTGAGTCTAGCAGAACATTCTTTGGTGTGCTTGAGTTGTTGGGCAATTTCCCCTATCCTGCAGTTTACAGTGGTGTTCAAAATTATTCAACCCCCAATGCTGTAAAGGGTTTTAGGGAATTTAGTGTACATTTGTAATTGTATTCAGAATGAAATCCTACAAGGACTTTTTAAAGAACCATATGCAACTAAAATGACATCAATTGGTTTTGTAATACAGTAGTAAATGTTTCTTTTGTGAATTCTTCATTGACACAATTATTCAACCCCTTAAAGACTACCACTCTGAAGAACAGAGGTTCATTCAAGTGTTTTCAATCAGGTATTGAAAACACCTGTGGATGTCACGTAGCAGCAATAAAGCATAATAAGCACCAATTAGGCAGCTTTAAAATGACTGTGATACTCAGCTCCTTCTAGACATTTACTGGTGTGGTTACAAACATGGTGAAGTCAAGAGAATGGTCCAGGAGACAAGAGAAGAGGTGATTACTCTTCACAGGAAGAGCAATGGCTATAAGAAGATTGCAAAGATGCTAAACATACCAAGAGAGACCATAGGAAGCATCATTCGCAAATTCAAGGCAAAGGGCACTGTTGAAACGCTACCTGGTCGTGGCAGAAAGAAGATGCTGACTTCGACTGCTGTGCGCTACCTGAAGCGTAGAGTGGAGAAAAGTCCCCGTGTGACTGCTGAGGAACTGAGAAAAGATTTGACAGATGTGGGTACTGAAGTTTCAGCTCAGACAATACGGCGCACACTGCGTAATGAAGGCCTCCATGCCAGAACTCCCAGGCGCACCCCCTTGCTGTCTCCAAAGAATAAGAAGAGTCGACTGCAGTATGCCAAAAGTCATGTGGACAAACCACAGAAGTTTTGGGATAGTGTTCTGTGGACTGATGAAACAAAATTAGAACTCTTTGGGCCCATGGATCAACGCTATGTTTGGAGGAGGAAGAACAAGGCCTATGAAGAAAAGAACACCTTGCCTACTGTAAAGCATGGCGGGGGGTCAGTCATGCTTTGGGGCTGTTTTGCTTCTGCAGGTACAGGGAAGCTTCAGCGTGTGCAAGGTACCATGAATTCTCTTCAGTACCAGGAGATATTGGATGACAATGTGATGCAGTCCGTCACAAACCTGAGGCTTGGGAGACGTTGGACCTTTCAACAGGACAATGATCCCAAGCATACCTCTAAGTCCACTAGAGCAGTGTTTCTCAACTCGTATCCTCAGGACCCACTAACAGGCCTGGTTTGTGGGATAACCGAAGCTCAGCACAGGTGATCTAATTAGCTGCTCAGTGATTGCAGTATTCAGTCTGCATTTCGCCAAGGTGATCTGCAAAATCTGGCCTGGAGTTGGTCCCGAGGACTGGAGTTGAGAAACCCTGCACTAGAGCATGGTTGCAGATTAAAGGCTGGAACATTTTGGAGTGGCCATCACAGTCACCAGACTTAAATCCGATTGAGAACCTCTGGTGGGACTTAAAGAAAACAGTTGCAGTGCGCAAGCCTAAGAATGTGACTGAACTGGAGGCTTTTGCCCATGACGAATGGGCGAAGATACCCGTAAATCGCTGCAAGACACTTGTGTCAAGCTATGCTTCACATTTAAAAGCTGTTATAACTGTAAAAGGATGTTGTACTAAGTACTAAGATTGAATGTCACTTGGGGGTTGAATAAAACTGATAATGATGTGAGCACAGAAAAGACATTTGTGGTTATTTCATTATAAATGTTATGTTATATTTGTCTGACCTACACGTGCCTCTTTGATTTAATTGTAAGCAAGATGACTGAATGATCAAAATCAATGTCAAACTGGCCAAAACACTCAGTTTCAGTGGGGGTTGAATAATTTTGAACACAACTGTAGATTCACACCTTTCAGGGTTTCAAAGGGGAGCTTAATTGTGTTTTCCCATCAGAAAATCAGGCTTGCCCATGCATTGTAGCTCAATTTATATACACAAGAAAATATTGACAATTATTAACGCCATGCTACACACGACCAAATATTTATGGCGAGTTTATAGATTATAATCGTCACATTTCACCTCAAATGCTTTAATATTTTCAAATTTGTTATTAATACCTAAACAATTATCCAGACCATGTATTCAATTTAATCAATGACAATTGTATTATGTGACAGGAAGCAAGTCAAAATCATAGCCGGGAGGTATGTAACACCAGACCTTTTAAACTACTTCCCTCCCTTCTGCTAAAAACCCCCAGGGAAAGTATGTATGTATGTAATAGCTGGGCACGATGGGAGTTGTATTCTGGGTACCTGGGGTTGGGATAATGGAGTGCAGGGTGGGCCATCCCAGCAGGCCACACCTGTGATTCAGACTATCAGCTTGCTCAGCCTTAATATAGGGAAAGCTATAAATAGTGTGTGATGGAGAGAGAGTATTCTGCTAAGGGAGAGAGCTGAAAAAGAAGAAAAAAAAACACTGAATTGCCGTGTACCTCTATTGCTGTCTGGTGAATAAAATCTAAAAAGAACTTGCAGTGTTGCTCTTTGTTGTCCTAGAAGACGTGGCTTAAGAAGGAGCCTCATCACCACCCACCTACCTCTCCGGCCCTGCCCTGCCAGGCTGCCATGACAGATCTTCAAAGCAGAGTTCTTCCCTCCAGCCTGAAGTCTGTCAATCAGCAGTGGCTGGACAGTCTTTTGGTAGTTGGGAGTAAATATTAAAAGTTAAATCACTCACCCTACCTGGGCCAACTAACTTCGCTTTGAATTTTTGAAAACATGCTTTTGTTTCCCAGAGCTGATCCCCCCCCCCCTCCGGGCCTCTTCAAGACTGGCTGATACTGTCAGGAGTTCTTCCTCATTTTAACCATTTTTTGCTCATGATATGTAAATACTTTTTGAACCCACAAAAGTCATGTATCACTTTTTCAGCAGACTAAGCAGATTCAAAATACATTAGGACACATGTCTAATCCCTCCATTTACATATCCTTAGCTCTGCTGAAGTAAAGGATTTTGTGATGTCACTGTTAATTTTAATGATGATGTCACCAGTATTCTGACATTAACATTGAAAAAGAGGTGCTCACTCTGGGATTTGAAAGACACGTAAATGTGGCAGCGGATGTATGGGAAATGTCACCTCAGCATTCCAGCGTGAATGAGTGTGATTCGCAGGCGCCCTCGACTCAAGTGGCTAGTTTTACCACAAATAAAATTTTTGGGAAGATCAGGCAGCGGTCTTTCCAAAAATGTGTAATTGGGGCTCCTAGGCATTAAAATAAAGAAACCATAGTCTTAATTACCCACAAGTTCTTTACAGAGTAGAATTCAGCTGTACAATAAAATAAACCAGACAAAAATCCTGGCAGCGATTGGATACCTTACGCAGCTAATGTCTACAATTACATGTAACTAATAGTTAAGAGGTTAATATTTATTAAATATAACATGTCAATAAAAACAAGTCACAATTGTGTTTAGTGGATTCAATAAATGGATAGATGACTATAGGCTTAGATCCTCAATCTTTAGACCCCTTCATATTAGAATAATACATACCAAACTAAGTAAATAATTGCAGAAAGGAAATAATCTAATGAGAGCAGAATAATTTATCTGCCCTATCCATGCTGAACTATCTCAGCTGCAGGAGCACTTGACTTAATAGTATAATCAGGTATGTAACTAGAAACCAAAATGATGAGCGACTCTAGTTGCAATGGACAAAATAAGCAGATGAATTTCTAGTAGGTACACATAATCAGTCTTAAATTCCTCCCTACTGAAGTCATAGATTGCATAATTTTAGTATGGAACCTACCAACAATCAAAATCAGGGTCGTAAGTAAAGTCAGATGTGCCAATGTTCTATAGCAGTGATGGCGAACCTTGGCACCCCGGATGTTTTGAGACTACATGTCCCATGATGCTTCGACAGCTTTAATGCTGGCTAGCCATCGTGGAACATGTAGTTCCAAAACATCTGGGTGTCAAGGTTCGCTATCACTGCTCTATAGTCTTGTCAATAGGTTGCTCTACTATACAATACAATGATGGTTATATCCAATCCACCAAGATAAAAGAAAATACATGGCTATTCAATTAACAAATAGAGGTCTGCCGATTCTATAGGTTAATACCATCCATAAGGATCATTATTATCAAAAAGGAACAATGACAATGATGTTCAAAAGTGTCCAAATTTCTATCTAGCTCGGACTGAGTTAAAGGGTTTAACTGACGACTCCATCCTCTTGGGATTCCCCAGGCTCACTCTCCAGGCCAAGCCTGAAGCTCTACAGGTGGATTAACCAAAAGGGGAAGATGACAATCGATTGATCCTCGTGGGAAAATTAAGAAATTGAGGACAGCAGGTTGGACACACGAAAAACAAGCTTGGGGACAGTAATGGTTAACCCATCTTAATTTTTATTGGTACAGTGTTGATAGTTTACAAACATTATTTATATCCTACTTGCTATAGGATATATTCCTAAATAAATTTAAAAAAGACTGATTATTGTGTACTGTCTCCTATTAATAAAACTCCACCTTCATCTGTGCACTATGTGTGTCTCGTTAGATCGGAGTCATTTCAGGGTTGATTTTTGACAACTGAGGAACAGAGACTTAGCTAGTAAGTAAAGTACATGCTTCTAGGTCACGAAGGATAGATCCACTAAATTTTCACTTCAAATAATTTGCTAAAGTATTAGGAACTAAGAAGTATATTACTAATTATCAGCATGATTAAGTGTAAATCATATTTCAGCAACAGGGAAAACTATTAATCGCATTTATAACTGTCAAGAAATATTATAAGATCATAGACTTCTCACCTTCACCATGGAATTCCTCTTGGGGAGAAGAATTTGTGGAATTGAACAAGTTGCTGTCAGAAAGAGTGTGCCGCAGGTTCGCAGGAGGAGAAAGGGGAAGAGAACTGCTAGAGATAATGAAAATGATTAAATGAGAAAAAGGATAAGAGTTAATGTAGGAGAGACGGCATGGACATCCCTTTTTCCCGCTACTTACTTTTCTCCTAGTGAAGAGCCACTTCTTGGACGGGAGGTGTGTTGCGTAGTCTATGAAATAGAGGGTGAAACACGTTAAATAACTGAAAATGAATACAATAGTCTACCCGCCAGGTTGAAAAAGGCACTCACCACCACAAACCACTATGTCTGACCCAACATCTCTCTCACACAGATAGAGACTGTCCCACTTTAGGCAGGACGTTCCTGACTTTTGGTGGTGGGGAGGTGCCCTGTTGTACGAACAGTAAGTCCCCACTTTCATAGAGAGGTAGAGGGATACACCACATTACAGAAAACACACTGATTTTAAGCTTTAATAGCATGTCCTTCACCTATACAGATTCCCTTGATAGATAGATATATACACACACAAAACAGAAAGAGAGCACTCCAATTAACACATTCAAAAGACTTCAACACTACCCTCCTTGTGTATTCTGTATGAAAAGGGCCAGCACCCCTTGGGCAAGCACGCGTTCCGGTCACAGGTGTTCCACCCACAGGAGCTATTTAAATTTGAACTGCAGGGAGCTCCAGAAAGGAATCAGTCCTTGGTAAGTTGTTCCCATAATACCAGTCATTAGGTAATAAGGATAGGACCTGTCAAAAAGTGGAATACATTGGCGTTGTTGGCAGGCTTAAGCAATTTATGGCCATATATTGTGAACTAAATTTCCACCATTTTAACCAGAGTTTAGGGTTATAAACCTTGTAGAAAGTCTTGAATGCGATAAGAATTTATGTAATCCAGAAAGGAGTAAGAGTTGTTGGAAGCTTTGAAGGGTTGAAATCTTTAAATGATTAAATGTACAAGCTGCTGTTGAAGTCTTTGAATGTGTTAATTGGAGTGCTCTCTTTCTGGTTTATTGTATTACATTGTCATGAGAAGGCCCCACATTCTGTGCTTAGTAATGGTCGAGTGCTACCCTCCTTGTGTAATATATAGATATATACACACACACAAGCTATAGAGGCAGATAGCACAAGGATACAAAGGTATAATAACTATAGAGATCCACACAAGGCAGATTCGTGCATTTTGCGTAAGAAATAGATTAAGGTCATGAACACAGGCACAAATGTTACCAACCTCTGCTTGTACATTGAAGAAAGATATCTCTGGTAGTTTTTGTGGAGTAGCTTGTTCAAGAGGATAAGCAGTAATGGGTTGAGCGTGGCTAATGGATGGCAGGGTAGTCGGAGAAGGAGGATAACTTTCAGAGGTTTCCTGCGAAGCTGAAAAGCTACGAAGTATCTCAAGTGCAGAAATGTTCTTTGAAGGAGTAGATGGAGTACTATGAGGTAAAGTTAAGACAGAGTCTGCAATATTGCACAATGGGTCTTTTTCACTTTGTACAGTCAACGAGGAAGAAGCTCCATTTTGTTCAGGGATGCTGGGAGTTCTGAGATATGTTGGCGTTGGTGGCGCTTCAGTATTAAAGCACAAAGTGTGACCAGAGTGTGCTTGAACTGCTGATGATGTAATTTGAAATTTCTGTAAGGGAGCACTAGCAGTCTGTTGTGGGGGGGCAACAGACACTTTCTTTAGGACAAAAGTCACAATATCTGATCTTTCCAACAATTTACGCACAAGGTTCTCGCGAGTCCAACCAACCTGAGGACAGATTAGGAAAAAACAAAGGTGAAGACCGGCTTCTCAGCAGGTGACCAATTACTCCCAGCTGTTACAACGGTCTGTTAAACACATTTATCTCAAATTAAAATGGTTAAAAATCCTGTTTACTTCAGTTCTTCAAAATAGGAAATCATCACAGATCGAAAACGTGTAACAAAAAAAGTGTTATATAGTCACAAGATATGGTTTACATTCATTCCAAATAATTACACTCCATCGGCCGCACCCAGGAAAGGTGTGCGTCAATCATAACGCTTTATACTACTTTCAATCATTACATTTGGCATGATGCAAGATAATAAACTATGTTGTCAAACATCATGGAAATTGAATTAGAACGCTGTTTAATTATGAAGGTTTTACTCATTTCCTAAACATGAGGCATGACAGAGTGCTATTATTTTCTAATACAAAAGGTCAGTGCTTGGGGTAAAATATCAGTAACAACCGACTTTAGGTGTTTTAGCAGCCAGCAAATCTTTATAACCATGCCTGTTTATATTAATTTATCATACAACATTATGTGCAAATATGTGAAGTTATTTGTGTCTGTAATTTTGCGACTTTCTCCATTTATTTTATTATCATTGCACATAAATAATTTTTTGAGTATCATCATGTGGGATTATACAAATGTGTTGAACCGATGAGTTGACATTGACATTACTGTACAAAGATTCCTTTGAGCTAATGCTTTGAGCCTTCACGTATCGATAATATTTTATATAATTATTTTTTTTACAGCAAAAACAACAACAATGAATGATTCCATGAATATAGGTTGGTTTATCACTTTTAAAATACAGTTTATTGTAAAAAACATGTACTAACAGATTTTAGTTCCAAGAAGAAAAAATTGTAAATGCTATTTTGGAGTTGAAGACAGATTTGTTTTTCCAGTTAAAATAAGAAAATGCTTTAACTATTTTTGCCTTTTTCATCAATAACAGATGGAGAAAAGGTTGAATCCTCTATGCTATGCTGATGATACTCAGATCTACCTCTCTATCCTTGATCTCTCTCCAGTCCTTTCCAAAGTCAGCGACCGTTTATCTGGCATCTCCTCCTGGATGGCCTCTCACCACCTAAAGATTAACATGTCGAAGACTGGGCACCAACTAATGCCTCTTGACTTCTGTGTCATGGTCGGAGGTATCACCAGGTTCGCTGTCTTGGAGTAACACTTGACTCTGTTCTTTCCTTCATCCCCACATCCAGTCTCTTTCCTCCTCCTGCCGCTACCAATTACGCAAGATTTCCAGAATTCGACCATTTCTTACCGCTGACAACACCCTTGTAATCTCCCGCCATTGACTATTGTAATAATCTATCTGGCCTCCCTCTCTCCCGCCTTTCCCCTCTACAATCCATTCTGAATACCTCTGCCAGGCTCATCCACCTCACCTGCCGCTCTGTCTCTGCGAGTCCCTTCACTGGCTCCCCATCCACTATAGAATTAAATTCAAAATCCTTACCCTGACCTACAAAGCTCTCACTAACTCAGCTCCTTGTTACCTGTCCTCATTAGTCACCAAATACACCCCAGCCCGCTCCTTAAGGTCAAACAGTGACTTGCTCCTAGCTTCTCCCCGTATCACCTGTTCTCATGCTAAACTACAGGATTTCTTACGCGCAGCCCCCCATCCTCTTGACCGCTCTCCCTCCTTGTACGGTCAGACTTTCCCCTAGTTTTCCCTCCTTCAAACGCTTAAGACATTCCTATTCAGGCAAGCCTACCACCCGACTCATTAATACACCCCACTGCCCCAACCTATCACTCTCACCTTGCAGTCCTCTCCTCCTAATATAATATTTTTTTCTTCAATGAACACACCACGACATGATAAAAATCTCAATGTATTAAATCCTGTTAAAATAGTATTTAAATACATACTATTATGTAACAATATAAACACACAGCCACCATAAAACATTGAAATAGAACTACACTATGTCACATGGGCACTACACTTCAGTTCTTTGTCATAATCATACTGGGGGATTCACTATGGGACAACCAGAAATACGGAGATAATACTTACCACCACCTGCTCATTAACTTTAATTATCTCGTCTCCTGTGAGGATTTTGTCAGAAAACGCAGCAGGTGACTAGAAGAGAGAGAAAAAAATCTGTTCAAGGTCAACATGTGAGTCAATTTTGACAGAATGTTAATATGATGAGTGAGATTCAGTGGAGTGATGTTGTAAGTATGTGACAGCACACCTAAAAAAACACCATTAAACAATGGTGATTAAGTTAACAACGAGGAAAATCACCAATGTTGTATTCACAATAAATTTTGGCAATCCAGATAGCGAAATTTAAACATCAGCAGGTGAAGTTTTACTGATGAAACTATACCTGCCATGGTTTGAATTTTAGTATCTGGATCACTGACTTATTTTGTATGCAACAAGGGGACTTTCACCGTTGTTGGCACCAACGCTGAAACCTGGCGATTAGTAAATAACTTCCTAAAACTATATGCATGTGGGGGGGGGGGACTACAGCCAAAAAATATGAGGAAAATAAGGGGGAAAAAAAGTAAAGTCATGTGGATAAAGGAAACTAGATTTATTCATGAGTTCTGTATAATCCATTAAATACGGATTTAGTAGAGCACAATTTGGTCTCATGTTTTTAATAATGGAAATAAATTTGGATGCAGAAACTAGACACTTGGTAATGTCACTGACCATGGATGTATACTTCTAATTTATAAAGAGCTCCTGCACTAATTTTGAGAAATTCTAAAGAAGTTACAACTCATGTAAAGTCACAGTGGTTCTTGAAATGCAGCAGTAGTGCCTTAGTGGGAAAGAATTAGCAGCAAAATGTTCAAAGAACGAGGCAATGCAGCAAGAGACAACACTTGCCAAACTTGCTTCATAGAAGAATTAGGAATCAAAAGCAATGAACAAAAAAAGTGGATACATTAAAGTCAAATATTTAAAGTGTATTTGTCTGTGTGTTTGTGTCAAGTCCAAATTAATACATGTAATAAAGAAGCGATCTAAGCACCTTAGAACATTTTCAATTTACTACAGTTTAGAGCTGAGCAATATCCTCTATTTAGCCCAATTTAATCTACTCTTGAAAAATACAGGACTCTGGATTTGATATTTGATGAACGCTCTGTCCAAGCATCAGCAGAGCACAGCTGTCAGCAGGGCTGGTGCTAGACTATTTTGCCTCCTAGCCTAGGCAAGATCAGCTGTTTGCGCCCTCCCCCCCCTGAAAAAATTGTTGACAGTCAAAATGCGGGGGGGGGGGACAACACACACACACACACACTGTGCACAGGGTCTGCACACGGTCGTTCGGTACCCATTTGATCCCTCCACTGGTCGGACCTGGGATTGGTCTGTGCCTCTTTCTTTCCTCTGCCTTTTTTATCTCCTTTCTTCTGTGCCATTCTCTCTTTTTTAACTTCTTTAATCTGCCATAGCTTTTAGTTCAAAAACGTTCACTGAAGTAATCAGGCCCAGACTGGCCATCGGGCATACCGGCGAATTCCCAGCGGCCTTCAGGGCTCAGTAGGGTTCTAATAGGTTTCAATGTAATAAATGCAATGTCTTTTTGAATTTCCTTTTTTTTTTTTTTTTAAAGTCCAACAGGGTTATTCAGAGAAAGGTGAAAACCAGGAGAATTGGCAGGAGAAGAGAACAATCTAGACCAAATAGCCGATTTGGAAAGGGAGATAAATGGGGGAATTTTGTGGTTTAGCTATTTTGACTTAGAATTTTCACTTCTCCAGGTTTTCCCCTCTTTATGAATAACCCTGCAATTATTCTGTTTAAAAATAGTTTCTATCTTTTTAGAAAGATTTTTTTTTGTTATTTTTTTTAACAGGCATTTTCTAAAGGACCCTTTTTCTTATTTAGACACATTGTTACTACATTTTTATTGATTTAAGTTCCTATTCATAGAATACAAGACTTCATTTTTCAGTTCTGTGGAATCTGTTGAGGCAATTTCGTCGCTTATTTGTGCTTTTCGCCGACATCCAATAGCTGCTTCGGCAATTCCATTTTCAGCAAAATACGGTGAACATTTGATAAATACTGAATTTTCAACACAACAGAATCGCCAAAGTGAAATGATAAAGTAAATGGATGAAACGGTGTGTGGGTGTGTGAATGTGTGACACTAGCAGGGATATTCAGAGAGCAGTGAGAAGCAGGAGAATGACTGGAGAATGGAAAATTCTAGGTCAAAATAGCCAAACCGAGAAAATTGGAGAACTTTTCTGGTTTGGCTATTTTGACCTAGAATTTTCCATTCTCCAGTCATTCTCCTGCTTTTCACTGCTCTCTGAATAACCCTGGTGAGTAAATACAGTCAGGTCCAGAAATATTGGGACATCGACACAATTCTAACATCTTTGGCTCTATACACCACCACAATGGAGTTGGAATGAAACAAGCACAATGTGCTTTAACTGCAGACTGTCCGCTTTAAGGCTAGGGTCAGACGAGCGTGATTTCTACGGACTGTACGTCCGTGCACACGGACGTACATCAGTACGGAAGACACAGTAGTGGCCACACAGTCCGTTTTTTTCACTGACGTATATTTTGACGGATGTAGGAGGGAAAATAAATTAAAAAGCAAAACCATTTTGTCCGTGAAAAATGCTGGACGTATAAATGCAGTCCGTCTGACCACGTTCCATCACTCACACACAAAGCTATGCGGACGTTGTGGACGCAGCGCACTGTGTGCGGCCGTTCTAGTGGTTGTACGTTCTTGCCTGCCTTGCGTCCGTTTGCCGCGGCCGTGGTGCGTCCGCAGTTCAGTGCGGACATACTTTGTGTAACAGGCTCCAATGGACTTTCTTTCATGCTATCACGGACGTACTTTTAGGCGCAATCACGGACGTGAACACTACGCTCGTCTGACCCCAGCCTAATTTGACAGTATGTACATCCAACTCAGGTGAACGGTGTAGGACTTACAGCAGTTTGCAGATGTGCCTCCCACTTGTTAAGGGACCAAAGGTAGTGGGACAATTGGCTTCTCAGCTGTTCCATGGCCATGTGTGTGATATTCCCTCATTACCCCAATTACAATGTGCAGATAAAAGGCCCTGAGTTAATTTCAAGTGTGCTATTTGCATTTGGAATCTGTTGCTGTCAACTCCAAAGAGCTGTCACTATCAGCGAAGCAAGCCATTAGGCTGAAGAAACAAAACAAACCTATCAGAGAGATAGCAAGAACATTAGGTGTGGCCAAAACAACTGTTTGGAACATTCTCAAAAAGAAGGAACGCACCGGTGAGCTCAGCAACACCAAAAGACCCGGGAGACCACGGAAAACTGTGGTGGATGACTAAAGAATTCTTTCCCTGGTGAAGAAAACACCCTGCACAACAGTTGGTCAGATCAAGAACACTCTCCAGGCGGTAGGTGTATGTGTGTCAATTAGTCAACAATCAAGAGAAGACTTCACCAGAGTGAATAGAGAGGGTTCACCACAAGATGTAAACCATTGGTGAGCCTCAAAAACAGGAAGGCCAGATTAGAGTTTGCCAAACAACACTTAACAAAGCCTTCACAGTTCTGGAACAAGATCCTATGGACAGATGAGACCAAGATCAACTTGTACCAGAGTGATGGGAAGAGAAGAGTATGGAGAAGGAAAGGAACTGCTCATGATCATAAGCATACCACCTCATCAGTGAAGCAGGATGGTGGTAGTGTCATGGCGTGGGCATGTATGGCTGCCAATGGAACTGGTTCTCTTGTATTTATTGATGATGTGACGGCTGACAAAAGCAGCAGGATGAATTCTGAAGTGTTTCGGGCAATATTATCTGCTCACATTCAGCCAAATGCTGCAGAACTCATTGGACGGCGCTTCACAGTGCAGATGGACAATGACCCAAAGCATACTGCAAAAGCAACCAAAGAGTTTTTGAAGGGACAGAAGTGGAATGTTATGCAATGGCCAAGTCAATCACCTGACCTGAATCCCATTGAGCACGCATTTCACTTGCTGAAGACAAAACTGAAGGGAAAATGCCCCAAGAACAAGCAGGAACTGAAGACAGTTGCAGTAGAGGCCTGACAGAGCATCACCAGGGATGAAACCCAGCGTCTGGTGATGTCTATGCGTTCCAGACTTCAGGCTGTGATTGACTGCAAAGGATTTGCAACCAAGTATTACGAAGGGAAAGTTTGATTTATGATTATTATTCTGTCCCATTACCTTTGGTCTCTTAACAAGTGGGAGGCACATCTGCAAACTGCTGTAAGTCCTACACCGTTCACGCGGTATGTTGAATGCTGTACAGAGTACGGTTCGCTGTCGTTCCTTACATTCAACTCCTGATGGTGGCTGAGATTTGTGGTATTGTGTCCAGTGCTGAAGCAACCTGCATAAAGGCTCCCAGCAGACTCTGTATCCAGATCAAAGCACAGAACTGTTCCTGGCAGGGATTGTTCAGCAGAGTGAAGGAATCCCAGTAGAGCACCTTCTCCCCTTCCTGGACAAACCTGATTGCAGACTGTGGAGTGTACATACTGTCCATCGGGAGTTCCCCACGCAGCAGGAGGCTCTGGACTCAGCAGACGGACCGCGGAAGCAGACGAGGAAAGAGGGGTTTAAAGAAGGGATACTGATCACCTTGATGGATCAGAAAAGCGCTAAAAACGTGAGCCCGTTATCCACCTAGGCTCCCGTCCACGTGAGTTGGAAATCGTCACATTACGCATTGTACCATTTTTGTGTCACAGTGAGCACTGTGTTTTCTCCATTCATTCCCATGAGATATAGACTCACAGGAGTTGAATGTAAGGAACGACAGCGAACCGTACTCCGTACAGCATTCAACATACCGCATTTCAGAATTTGACCACAAGGTGGCAGTAGCATATAAGGAAAAGAACATACCCTGAAAGAGAAAATACACTCTTTGCCCCAACAGAGGAACCAACATACCAAAATACACTGGACATTACTCCACATAAGTACACACACTCTGTGCATAATCTGTAATTAAGGAACACTGTGGAACATACTGTAAAAATAATATATCTGTGCCATATTGGATTATTGCCAATATAATACACTGAATTCACCTGTATACATAAAATATTAGCGTATGCTAATAACATCAATCCCTGAGATTGCCCTTAAATAAGGAGCTAAATCCCACTTCTCTAGTGCCAGCAGCGCTCACACCAGGGATTAACCTCCACTTCTGCATATCCTACTAGGCAATAGCAGTGCATTGCCTCACTAACCCTGGAAAGCAGCAGCATATACGGCATATATACTTAAGAACCAGCGCCCCCACTAGGGAACTATCAATTTTTTTCCCTAGAATAGCGAGGTCTGCAAACAAATGTTAGGCAGTTGAGAAAAAAAAATGAAAGACCACTGATAATCACTGAAATCCAATGAAGTGAATGTAACATCACATAAATGTCACGACAAATTGCCGCGATGTACTGACAAACCGAATAAATCCATTGTAATGATATATAGCCTAATTCATATCCTCCCTTATATTAACGGAATATAATCAATATATCTGTTGAAAATTAAAAGCAAAATGATTGATTAGACTATAGCAAAGTCAGTCAGACCTGTACAACGACACAAAAAATACATATATAAATATATAGGGAATAGTTAAATGGATAGATCACGATCATCTAAACTGCACTGATAACATACCATATGCCATAATTATAATGAGTGAAAACCTTCATTGACCAAAAAGTACCCACAATTGGTAGGCAATTGATGAACTGTCACAAGATTTAGATATACTATGCTGACTAATAAAAAGCTGGTGTAAAAATCAGAATGATACAGATAATCTGCAAACTAGTCAGCAAAAAAATTCTTGATATGAACGGTTCATGATGTAAAAATAACCAACGACTGAATATAACAATCCTGTTAACCCAATCAAATAAAAATGTCACTACTAGCAGAAATAACAAGATATTGATAACCTTACCGATAAATAATAATTATCCTAAAACGTCAAAATGGAAAAATTGCATCGCCAGAAGGTTACAACCTCTATTATTGACTACAACTAATAACCAACATATAAAGGGCCATATTACATACTTGGTGCTAACTTAACCAGAGCTGTTGTAAACTTCCCAGAGCCATCATAGCCTATGGAGGTTTTACGTTTACAACAGCTCTGGTTAAGTTAGCACCATGTATGTAATATGGCCCAAAGTGTCTAGAGATCGTCTAGAGATGTATTTACATGCAACACAGTGTCCACATTGATATGTACCGCGTAGATTCACTTATAGCCAAGTAGATGGTGGTTTGGTGATTGGTCCATAGTCACACTATTCCATCTATCCCTTAGATTTCTACTTCGTCTAGCTGTAATCGAAGCCTTCTCCGGTACAACATCCGTTAAAAGTGGGTCCTTCGTCAGCAAATGCCAGAACCTATTTAAAATGGCATAAATCTGATTCCATCCCCTATCATAGGTGCCTATACAGCTTATCAGCCTTTGTTGCCCGATCTGACAGAGTGTCGCGAAGTGTCTGTATAGCACGTTGATATGCCATCTTCAAACGTTTATTCAGATAACCCTTCTCACGAAAATCTTTTTGCAATTTTTTGGCTTTATCAAAAAATTCAACATCAGTGGAAGATATCCGTCTTAGTCGCAAATACTGACCCACTGGAATTCCCTTTTTTAATGAGGATGGATGGAAACTGCGCCAGGGTCAGTATTTGCGACTAAGATATGTTCCACTGATGTTGAATTTTTTGATAAAGCCAAAAAAATTGCAAAAAGATTTTCGTGAGAAGGGTTATCCGAATAAACATTTGAAGATGGCATATCAACGTGCTATAAAGACACCTCGCGACACTCTGCTGTCAGATCATGCAACAAAGGCTAATAATTTGATAAGATGTGATAGGGGATGGAATCAGATTTATGCCATTTTAAAGTCATCACACTATTCCAAATCACCAAACCACCATCTACCTGGCTATCAGTGAATCTACACGGTACATATCAATGAGGACACTGTGTTGCATGTAAATACATCTCTAGACGATCCAAAAAAAAAAATCAGACTCACGGAAATCACAAGACTATGAGATTAAAACATTCTTCAATTGCAATTCATCAGGTTTGGTTTATCTGGCCGCCTGTGATTGTGGTAAAATGTATGTAGGAAAAACTCTCCGTCCTTTCAAGGAGGATCATGGAACATGTACATTCTATCAGGCGAATTCAAGAGACTCCCATATCTCATCTCTCTAGATTTCATAACAATAATCCCATGGCTCTTAAATTTTGTGGGTTGGAACTGGTCACTCCATCACCAAGAAAAGGTGATTTTGATCGTAAATTACGGCAGAGGGAATGCTGATGGATTTTTATGCTTCATACATTAGCAACATCTGGTTTAAATGAAGACTTTTCATAACAGTATTGGTAGTTCCATCCTGACAGATCGTATTGTAACAACGGTAATAAATATTGATGCGATAGACACTTTGGGCCATATTACATACATGGTGCTAACATAACAAGAGCTGTTGTAAACTTCCCGGAGCCATTATAGCCTATGGAGGTTTTCAGTTTACAACAGCTCTGGTTAAGTTAGCACCAACTATGTAATATGGCCCTTTTTATATGTTGGTTATTAGTTGAAGTCAATAATAGAGGTTGTAACCTTCTGGCGATGCAATTTTTCCATTTTTGACGTTTTGAGATAATTATTTATCGGTAAGGTTATCAATATCTTGTTATTTCTGCTAGTAGTGACATTTTTATTTGATTGGGTTAACAGGATTGTTATATTCAGTGGTTGGTTATTGTTACATCATGAACCGTTCATAAAGAATTTTTTGCTGACTAGTTTGCAGATTATCTGTATCATTCTGATTTTTACACCAGCTTTTTATTAGTCAGCATAGTATATCTAATTCTTGAGACAGTTAATCAATTGCCTACCAATTGTGGGTACTTTTTGGTCAATGAAGGTTTTCACTCATTATAATTATGGCATATGGTATGTTATCAGTGCAGTTTAGATGACCGTGATCTATCCATTTAACTATTCCCTATATATTTATATATATATATTTTGTGTCGTTGTACAGGTCTGACTGACTTTGCTATAGTCCAATCAATCATTTTGCTTTTCATTTTCAACAGATATATTCCGTTAATATAAGGGAGGATACGAATGGCTATATATCATTACAATGGGTTTATTTGGTTTGTCAGTACATCATGGCAATTTGTCGTGACATTTATGTGATGGTACATTCACTTCATTGGATTTCAGGGATTATCGGTGGGCTTTCATTTTTTTTCTCAACTGCCTAACATTTGTTTGCAGACCTAGCTATTCTAGGGTTCGCAGCCATCAAGTATCCAGCCATTTTAAGGATAGCTTTCTGTCGTGTCTTAGCAACATCAGATTCTCCCTGACCGGGTGATCTTTATGGTTTTAGGAGTCGGAAACCATTCACAATGCGGGCTATCTTACTTTGGGTGTTTTGGTATTTTACTTTATCGGTTATTTGGTATATAGTGCCGAATAGCAAGCAAACATATGTGAGGGCTCATTCATTGGTGGGTCAGCTCCATTCGGATAGAGTTGACATGAGATAGTTCATTCATTAGATTGGCCCGTGTAATCCACAGACGGCCAATCATTTGCTTTCCTCTTTGGGCAGTATGTAAATAGCTACGGGGCAGTACTTTGAGACGATTGGTTAATTGCTTGATTCTTTCCGCTTTTAAGGAGGGAGGGGGATATAGCATCACAAGCTATTCATTTTAATCTTTGCTCCAGACGAAGCCGACTTCTGATTGGCGAAACATATGTCGAGCTAATGTATCATCTGGGTCTTTAAACAATGTATGTATTGTGAATACACAATTGAGGGCAAGCATAGGATTTATGAGCATGAGCTCTATGAGCATTAGGGCTAGTGGTTAACTATTGATGGCTGAAGATGTAGCCTTCTCCTGGCTTTTCATGTTGGCAACCCGGGAGCCGTTGCATTAACAGACAATATAGATAGTGTGGTGATTTAACAATCTGGGAACTTCTTTTCAGGAGCCGAATGCATTTGCATATAGATTACTAGTCGCTCTATACTACCCAGATTTACACCTCACGGTGCCAGTTATCGTTTTTAAAATTTTTTGATCTGGGAGTGTCTTTTGCAATAATAAAGGTTCACCATTTTTGCCACTCCTTGCTCAAAAGCTGACAAGCCTAGTTTGCAAACTTGGGGCAGTATTACAATGTTGGTGCTAACTTAACCAGAGCTGTTGTAAACTTAAAACCTCCATAGGCTAGAATGGCTCTGGGAATTTTACAACAGCTCTGGTTAAGTTAGCACCAAGTATGTAATATGGCCCTTGGTTTTCTTTGCTAATCATTATAGGTGGTACTGGAATCATACACAGCGCACATTACTGTGGGTTTTTTTCTGCGTGACATGTGTAGGTAAGTTTTGGTTAGCGTATTTTTCTTGGGGCGGAGGGGCAGCATATAATCTTTTGCCTGGTGTTACATCATTTTCGCGAACCCGAGGGTAACTTCCATTGCACGTTCATCACGTCTGGTGATATGAAGTCTGAGCCCCGTTCAATACCTCAGCAGCTGCTGAATTGCTGCAGCGCAGCAATTCAGTTTGCTGCAGCAGTGTCATTGAACGCTTTGGAAGCGAATTTCGAAGTAAAATGGCCGATTTCTTTGTTTTTCGTATGACTCGGACAACAGTTGAGGTATAGATGATAAAGAAAAGCAGTCAGCACAATTCCGTTTTATATGCACACACCACAAATGATAGTTTTTATTGAATAAACGTTATGTTTACTTCTGAAACAAAATATAATTGAGCTGTAATATAGGTCTATGTGCATGGGGTAAATAATAAATATTTTGTGCTTTGGTGAACAAAAACCTCAAAATTAACATTGTCGTACGGAATTGTTACTTGCTTCATGGCGGCGGCCACCTTTACTATGTCACACTCAGCTACTCGCAGCATCTCCTCGGGTCAATGCAAGTGCTAATTTAGCAGTGCTGAGCACTGAGCGGCAGAACGCCGTTAAATGGCAAGTTGCTAACTTAGCACTTACAGCGGCTGAGGTATTGAATGCGCCTCAGCTGTGCGACTCCAAAGCCACACAATGTGCATGTGTATGTGTATATGACAATGTGATTGGTTAGGTATACGGACTACTGCTTCTCATGATTAATGGATAATATGGAGTTAATGTATTTCGAGTCATGGCACACACTCAATTCAGAATTAGCAGTCAAAAACTTGTGGAAGGGACCAAAACATGACCGTGTGTGACTCCTGATCTAAACAAGATAAATAACCTTGTTTTCGTATTAATATATGATAGCAAGATAATTTATAACCCTATTCTTAACCTCACTTTTGGGAGTATGTCCGGCAGTCGGAGTTGGCTTAATCTTCAAAGAAGGGAGTTTGTCCATTGTCATGGAACGGACATGGCACTCTTCGCTTTTACAAAGACTCTACAGTATTTTCATTTATTGTGTGGTGTAAGTTTAAACGTGTTTTTTACTGTAGATGTGGTTTTCATTGCTGGGTGTTATAAAGACTCATTTTACTGTGTGCCCTGTTCTTCCCAAAGCCCAGAACGCCATTTCCCCAAGCCAGCCATGGGTCCCAGGAACAAAGGACCACATGGCATAAAATGGAGGTGCAGATTTGGTATAGAATGTTTATGTTGAATCTGTGATTATGCAAGGACACTATTCTCTTTGTTTATCTGTTTGCATGTCTGAGAGGTTGTGAGTCACCATTGTCTCAGGAGAACACTGATTTCCTTTACAATTGGTTATGTAAATCACTGTGTGTGGTCACTGTGGGGTCAAGACTTCATCTGCATAAATCCAGTGAACCTAAGTGAAGCCTGAAGAGGACCAGAAGGAAGCCTGCAGTGGTCTTGGAACCAACCTATCAGAGCTGTTGGAGTGTGCGGGAAGTTTGAACCTGTGTTGCTGTAACCTGTATAAATACCCCTTGTTAAAGCTTTCATAAAAAGAGACCTTCCCTGTTTGTACATTCAGCTTGTCTGGTGGGTCAGTCAGCTACGCTACCCACTTACAATCACCCTCAGAAGGCACGGAGCGGTCATCTGAAAATTCAAAGAGGCAGAGGATCAGACCAAGCGGGTCTGGAGCTGCAGATCAGGCTGCCCGAGGCACTGAGTTCCAAGCAACTCAGCGGCCGGGCTGGTCTTGGTAAGGGGGTGTCTGGAGAGCAGGACAGGTGGAAGAGAGCGTTTCCGTCACATCCATCCTTTGCGGGTGGCAAATGTCTGGCCAATGTTTGTGAGCATACAACGGAAGGCAACTCCTACTTATACCAGTCAACACTGAATACTGAAAGTATGCGCTATTGCTTAAAGAGGATTTAAAAAGGCGGGGGACTGCACGGTCAGAGAGAAATCTCATACCTGAGAGTGGACGCACTTTTCAGGTCTGCTTTTCCAAATGAGGCTCCTACCTGGCTGCAACAGAGCTTCCAAGCCAAAGTGTTGGCAAAGATCAAAGATGAAGACTTCAAATTTTTTGGGGATGTATTGATTTTATGTTAGCAATGATGATGTCCGCCCATCGTATTCGAATAGGACCTTGACATCTAACAGGTTGCGGGTTATCCATGGGGTGTCCGCAGATGGCTGGTAAGGCCTATACGTGCACGAAATGTTCTGCCGCATGTTGAGCAGACATGTATAGGCACCCCTGTAGCAACATTTGCAGCTCTGACTTTCCGAAGTGCTCGCTTCTCTTGTGCTGTAGCTCTTCTGTACTCAAATATCTGGCAGCCTTGGAGGATCAGTGTGCGCCATGTCGATCTTGTGCCAGGGTTTTCCAGGAGGTGATCTCGATATCCATGGACTTGAAGGAGGCTTTCAGTGCATCTTTGTATCGCTTCCTTTGTCCCCCATGCGACCGCTTTCCATGAGATAGCTCACCATAAAGGAGCTGTTTAGGGATGCAATGATCTGGCATCCTTGCAACATGGCCCGCCCAGCGTGTCTGGGCTTTCATCAGCAGGGTGTAAACTGATGACAAGCCTGCTCTGGAAAGGACTTCTGTGTCTGGCACCTTGTCCTGCCGCCGGATCCTAAGAAGTCTGTGGAGGCAGGTCATTATTATTATTCTTTATTTATAATACGCCAGCATATTCCGCAGCGCTGATCATAAGGAAGTTATTCAGTTGCCTAGCATGCCTCCTGTATACAATTCAAGTCTCGCTGGCATACACCAGGGTAGTTAACACCACTGCTCGATAAGACTTTGAGCTTTGTTGCAAGGCTTCTTCCACGGCGGTCCCATATGTTGGTCAATAGTCTGCCAATGCAGAGCTTGCCTTGGCTACTCTGCAGTTGACCTCAATGTCAATTGACACTGCACGGGAAAGGGTGCTGCCTAGGTATGTAAATTGGTCCACTGCTTGCAGCTTTTGTCCCTTCTCTGTGACGGTGGGCTCTTGATGTTGGGCTTCCGGAGCTGGCTGATACATCACCTCTGTCTTGTGTTGATGAGGAGGCTATAGTTGACGCAAGCTGCTGAGAATTTGTCCACACTGGCTTGAATTTCCTGCTCTGATCCTGCATTCAGGGCACAGTCATCAGCAAAAAGGAGGTCATGTAACACAGTCTCCTTTACCTTGGTGACAGCCTGGAGTCTATGCAGGATGAACAGTTTCCCATCGGTCCTGTAACTCAGGCTAATTCCCAAGTAGCTGGTCTGGAACGCGTCTGACAGCATGGCTGAAAACATTATGCTAAACAGGGTTGGTGACAACACGCAGCCTTGTTTGATGCCGTTTGTAACTGGAAAGGCCTCTGAAGCGTCTCCATCGTCCAGTACACAAGCAGTCATTCTGTCGTGGAACGGATGTACCATTAGGATGAATCTATAAGGACACCCAAACTCTGACATGATGTGCCAGAGACCTTCGCGACTGACGGTGTCAAAAAAGGTGGTGTACAATTCACAATTCTGCTCTTGACACTTCTCTTGGAGCTGACGGCTGCGAAGATCATGTCCACAGTGCCACGCTCTTTGCGGAAACCGCACTGTTTTGGGCAATAAACCCTGTTCCAAGTGGTCAGTCAGACGTTTAAGCAATGCTAATGCGAGAATCTTGACTGCGATGGAAAGCAGTGATATTCCTTTGTGATTATTGCAGACTTGTCGATTCCTCTTCCTCTTATAGAGATGCACAATGGGCGCATCTTTCAGTTCCTGAGGAATAGATCCTTACTTCCAGAAGGACTGGAACAGCAGAGTGAGCTTGTCAACAAACACTGTACCGCCATCCTTAGACTTCCGCTGGAATCGCATCAAATCCTGGGGCCATGCCATTGGACAGCTTTCTTATTTAATTTAGGATTTCTTATTTAATTGTCTAATATTTTGAGTTATATCAACTGTCAGAAAAGCTTTTACACAAATTGCCTTCATGTCTTGCTGATTAGGCAATACAATGTGTGACATGGCAAAATCCCACAATGAGCATGCAACGTCACACATCGGACATGCTGACGTGTCTGATGCGTCAATGGTGACGTTGTGCGCGTACACATATGTGGCTTTGTCGTGGCACGCATGCACAATGTGTGGTTTTGGAAAAGCACAGCTGATTGCACGTCACTAGATGTGGCGTACGTGCACCAGAAGTGACATCCGTGCACTGAAGTGACACAGGTCTTTAATGCCAATGGGTTCGCTAAAATTATGTAACACTGGCCCTGCCCAACGAGAGGCTGCGACCGAGTACACTGTAATACTCCTTATTCTTGTTTCGAAGTCACTTGATGTCAACATAGGGCGACTTTAAAGGAGGACGCAGCGCACCCAACCCATACACGAACCGATCTCTGCCTCAACAAGTGTATGTGCTGGCTGGGTCGTCGGAGCAAGTAAGTTTATATACAAGGATGTTTGTGCACGTCTGTGTATAGGTGTCTGGATGTAGTTGTGTGTAGGTGCACGTATAGGTATTTAATAGGGGTTTATAGCCATATGAATAGGGATGAGCTGATCGGTTCGGAGTTCGATTCGAACATCGCCTGTTCGCGAACTACGAACATTTTCGCGTGTTCGCCCACAATGCACTTTTCCACTGGCCTGAAGCTTGTAATTGGCTACAGCCTTCCACCTGACCACAGGTCAGGTGCAAGACTATGCCAAACACGGCTCAGAATCCTGATTCGGCAAATTATTGTTAAATCATGTTTGTAAGTGTAGAAAATACCTCTTGAAGGGCAGTATCTTCTTTGTTGTTTATGTAACAAAGCTTACCTCAGATTCTGTTCCACAGACAAAGTGTTGGCCAGATGAAGTAGATTTAATGTTAATTCCCTATGGAGAGAGGAGAGAGGAAAAAAAACAAAAAACGACAAACATCAGGACTGACAGTTATACAGTGTCAGTCTATCATACAACCATTTGCAATCCCAGTTAGGCTGGGGTCAGACGAACGCACTGAACACGTCCGTGTTGCCGCACATCTGTACGTCCGTTGTAGCGTACAATTATGATCAATACAGACCCACACACGAAGTACGTCCGCACAGATGTGCGGACACTCAACGGACGCGGCAAACGGACGCAAAGCATGCAAGAACGTCAAACCGCTAGAACGGACGTGCGGCGTGCGGCACGTCCGCGTAGCGGCCTGTGTGCGTGGGGGAGGACGTCAGACACAGGGTCATTGCGGCCTATATAACGGCGATACGCCAGACGTGTCCAGGTGTGGCTGACTGGACCCCTGGTGATACTGCTGCAGAGATGGATGTGGAGAGGCTGATCGACGCTGTTCGCCATCACCCCGAATTGTGGGACACAGCCTGTGAGCTGTATAAAGACAAGGTCAAGAAGACGGCTGCATGGACAGCAGTTGCTAGAGAGGTGTTCCCAGAGTTCGACACATGGCCAGATCATGAGCAGAAACGCCAAAGTGAGTATATGAGTATTAAATTCATAATCATAAACATGATGAACATACTGCAATATACTGCATTTGCTGCACATGATGCCGAATGACCATTGCACGTAGCATTGGACTGTGCCACCACTGCCAAGCAAAGGTGTTGGTCTGTGGTTGTTCAGGGTCCCGCTCCCAATCTGTCAGGCACACCTTGCGTACAATCTCGCCAGCTGTCAATCTGCCAATGCGACAATTATGATGCATGTCCTGCAGACTGTAGCAACTACCAAGATACCTAGGACAAAAGGGCAAAGTGTGTTATGATCACATTCAATTAGCCTAACCTATGTCATTCATGTCATGTATTGCAGCACAGGAAGCCCTTGTGAAATGGCGAACTGTTCGCGACAATTATGTCCGAAACCTGCGGAAGAGGCAAGAAGCTGCGCGGTCAGGGTCTGGAGCGAGACAGACCCACAGCTACATATATGGTGAGCAACTCACCTTCCTGCGAAGGACCCTAGAGCCCAGAACCACCACCAGCAGCATGGATCCATCACCATCGGGGTCCCAGGAGCAACAGCCCATGCCGCCAAGTGCATCAGCCAGCTGCTCTGCGGATATGGAGCAATGCGGGCCTGAGTCACAGCAGGAGGAGGAGGATGCTGCAGGACAGGTGCCAGTGACGACAGCTCACACAAGTTTACCGGCGTCCAGACGGAGGAGGGCAGCAGGTGGCACCTTTGAACAGGCCATGCTAAGCTTTATGAATTCGCACCCACCACTACCACCACCGCCACCACCACGATGCATTCTGGCTGAGAGTGACGACATGGCATTCTTCAGCTCATGCTTGCCGATGCTGCAGAGGATGGACCACACCGAAAAACTGGAGTATCGCCGGTACAGCATAGACAAGATCAACAGCATCTTGTCCCGGCCTCACCACCAGGCCATGTCTCGTCCTGCTATGCCTGACCCACACTATGCTGGTGGGTACTACCGCCATAGCCATAGCCAGTATCTACACCCACCCTTTCCTCCTGGTGCTGTGCCTCAACCACATCATGCTGGTGGCCACTACCGCTATGGCCAGCCTCAACAGGCACCCATGGCTCCTGGTGCCATGCCCATCCCACACCCCGACACTGACCAGGGCAGGTACATGCAGGATCCTCATGACCCAGATGCACCGAATTATGAGGATTTGTAGGGTTTTCTTATATTTTTTTATTTTTATTATGTGTTGTACGGAAACAATATATGCTGTGAATATATTGTTCTATGTTTTCGTTTATTGATGATAAAAATCTGTTTTCCTTACATTGTTGTTGGGGTCATTATTTACGTGTGCTGGAATGTGATGCCTGTGTATGTGTGTGACGAAGACCAGTTTTCACAAAATGTCTTTTTTCTATCCATATTGTATCTATTATTATCCACTGGCTATTGATTTGGTTGCTCCTCTTCTACTTTTCTTTTACATCCGTCACAAATAACGGACTGTGTGGCCACTACTGCCTCTTCCGTCAGAAAGTGCGTCCGTACTGCACGGACGCACAGTCCGTACAAAATGCGCTCATCTGACCCTAGCCTTAGAATGAAGTAGCCGGGCTTCAGCTAACAATTTGCAGATAATTTAATGAGTTTTTCCAAACCAGTTATACCATAACTGGACAAACGGTATTTAAGCGAGGTTAAAGATATTGCTAATCAGGCTCTAACAGTGGAATCAAGCTGACTGTATCAACATAACAATTTATCTAACACTGTTAAAATACCCACACCAGCGCAACCATGTCATGGTCATGCTCCAAATTTATAAAAAATTAATTTCACAATCTAAGGGGCCTGCTCCCGTGAGCTCACAATCTAAGGGGCCTGCTCCCGTGAGCTCACAATCTAAGGGGCCTGCTCCCGTGAGCTCACAATCTAAGGGGCCTGCTCCCGTGAGCTCACAATCTAAGGGGCCTGCTCCCGTGAGCTTACTGTCTAAGAGGGAAGAGGAGCCCGCTCTAATATATAAATTTGTTTTGTAATGCGCTGTCAGCTGCGTGCGCACCCATCACAGCTGCTCACTCGGCCATCCCGTCGCGGACGGGACAGTGACAGACGCGTTACAAATGCATTTATATATAGAGACATGAATAGGACATTGAAAAGCAAATATGTGGACACAGATTCTGAGCTGCCAACAACAAGAGACTGCCCTCCGGGCAGACTTAACAACTAGTTATATATAAAACATTTGATGCATGGGGTTTCATGTGGCATCAATACATAGGATGGCAGTAGAAGGGGTCTAGTTTCAATCTCTGCCACATCAGGTATGTTATATATCAAGACCTGGCGGTGTCTCAATTACCCAAATATTAAATTACAATGCTATTCGCCCATTCATAATGTCTGTTACATCAATATGCAGACCCCACACTCGTTGACAGGTTTTGTCGTATCCATCTTCAGTTTAATCCAGTGATGGTGAACCTTGGCACCCCAGATGTTTCTTAACTACATGTCCCATGATGCTCAGCTAGCCTTAAGTGCAATTAATCATCATGGAACATGGAATAAGCAGGGTGCCAAGGTTTGCCATCTTTGGTTTAATCCCCACTTAACCTTTAAACTATTCGAACAATTCACTCATTCATCCACTCCTCCTATCTCCTACATCAATACAACAACTTTCAAGACTCTCATACCAATTTGCAGTCTGGTTGCTCAGGGTATATTTGAACATATTCAAGGGTTGCCGTCTGATTCAAGAGATTCTCAGGACTATAGGTCAGAATACTCTTGCATATCCCACAAATATTTTGACACTGCAAATAGATAAAAAATATAGTATTAAAATGGTTTACACACAAAAAACAGACGTGTACATGGAAAAGGTATGAACAAATCGATAAACAATTTCAAAGAATATTTTTGAAACGCTTTGCACGCATACACAAAAAATGCAAACCTCAAAATCATTTGGATTTAAGAAAATATTGAAACAGTGAACAACAATACTTGGCATACTTGGAACTCACAATTGATAAAATCTTGTTCTCGACTTGAGGGTCTGACCAATCCTGAAAAACGTAACACAAGATAATAGAGAAGTTTACAATCACAAAATAAGCCAATAGTGTAGATCTGCATTGCTATTGCTAGATTTAATTGGGCAATACTATGCCAAAAGTTATTTTCAACATACTACGGGACATCACAGACAACCCAATGCTCACTCAGGGCAGTATTACAAAGCTGTTGCTAACTTAACCAGAGCTGTTGTTAACTTAACAGCTCCATAGGCTATAATGGCTCTGGGAAGTTTACAACAGCTCTGGTTAAGTTAGCACCAACTTTGTAATATAGCCCTCAGTGTCTTAAGGAACCAACAGGAAAACAATTCCTAATCTCTTATCTGTGCGATCCATACCTTAGGAAAATTCTTGCAGTTTTGGCTTACCTTTCCTGCAACAACAAAAATTAGAAGTATGGAAAATGAGGCAATGGACTATGCTATGTATTCCCAGAAAAGATTTTTCTGTATTTAAACTGAGCTTGTTTAGCAGATCATGTTTTATGCAACCAGACACCAAGTCCAAAAATAAACTGCTCTCTCAGAGATGTAATCACATGCTAGTTTTATTTACGAACTTCAGCCACCACATTATTCTCTAGAAGTCAGAGCAAATTGCCAATACGAATTTCAGAAGGGGTGTTAATTTTATTAAATTACAAAGTTAGACGTGTGCAGATACTACCCAGGCATAAGGGGTGGTTACAATGAACAAAGAGGAGTACAAATAGACAGATTTGAAGAATTAAATTCGCTGACCCTGTGGAGAATTTTGAATTTACTGCAGGGTCCCTAAAGTGCAGCGAATCTACCTGCCGAACAAATTAAAATATATATATATAAATAAATAAAAAAAATAAAAAAAAAAAAATCTAAAAAACCACGAAGAATTGATCTGAAAAAAGCCGACGACCTATTGAACAGACCGCTGACCAGCTTCTGGGAAAAGCCACCAAACGGGATAAAATAAACAAAACAAAACCTTAAAGCAATGCAACTTTTAAAAGGTTTAAAAAAAATAATTTAAAAATACTGCATGCAAATGCCTAGGAAATTAATCTAGAAGGTCATGTGACTAATAATAAAAAGGTCTGTTACAGAAATTCCTAACAAACTCCTAACAAGATAAAGAAACCTTTTGCTGCAAACGAAAAGAATAAATAGTTGAATATTTAAGAAAAATAGGGAATTTTTTTTTTTACAATGAAACCCATGGGAATCGCCTGTTTAAACCGGTCAAGTGAAACCACCGAAAATCAGGGCATTTCACTGACATTTCGGTGCTGTTTGGTGTTCTCTGAATAGATTAACCATTACTTCTCTATGGGGACTTCACTGCCGCTGAAGATCAACATATTTTGCTAGCAATTTGGCAATATTTGTCAAGAGTATTTGATCCAAGGAGAAATCTGACTGCCATTCTGGGGTCAAGAAGGAATTTTTTCCCAGTGTGTTACATATTGGCGAGCGCTTCAGTCTGTTTTTTTTGCCTTCTTTCGGATCAAGAGCAGTAGGTGATGTGTGAGAGGCTGAACCCGATGGACGCATGTCTTTTTTCAGCCTATGTAACTATGTAAGAAAGGAAATATGAAAGAGTTGGAGGATTACAGAAGAGGGAATATCCATATAACACAATATGTCCGTTTATATGTATTTCGTTCTCTTTGGTTATTGTAAAGCGCTGCAGAAACTGTTGGCACTATATTAAAAGAAAATATGGATAACAACAACAACCCAGGACAGTAGATATGAGGAAAAGAGGTGAATATCCGGGTGAAATGGAGCTAGAGAAAGAAATAGTGTATGCGGTGCCGTCTAGGGCTCCCGCGTGGACAATGCAGTGTATGTGTGACCAAATATATGTTGTGGTGAGTGTGTTGAGATAATACTAAGAATAATAATAATAATAATAATAAGAAAAAATATTTTCACAATAGAGATAGAAGATTTGTAAAAAGTAAATTAAAAATATATTTTCGGATATACGAAAGACACATTCAGTAACACTTTTTGAAACATTTATTACAGATATGAAATTATATAGAGATTTATTGTACTTATGGGGTTAAATAGTTGGACACATAAGTACATATTTATACAATGTAATGTATGTATTAAAATTAATGCTTTAAAGTAAAATGTCATAATATATTAGAGAATTGGATATAAATTTATTAGGATCTCATTATTAAAGATAAAATAAATTTTGGCTGCCATTCGGTAGTACAGAAGGTAAAATGTGGGATGTACAGGATAATAATGTTGTATTCTGAAATGTTACAGCCAGCCGACCGGGTATTCTTGGGTGGTGATTCGACAAGAGATGCCAGACGGAGGCCTTGGTTTTTAAAGGAAAAATGGCTTTATTCAGCGCTGGACTCAAGAAGCAGATCAAGTCTGTAGACAAAGCTCGAGTGCCGAGAATCACAAAATCAGCTTGGTTTATACAAAGTTAGAAAAACAGTTTCCTCCCATAGCCCCTACCCAACATTCCCTGCACCCCAAGTTGACACGTGATGGCTACCAAATGTCCAGGCTTGGGCGTTATCTTACACATAGCATCATCTTTCGCCTGTTTTCTCCATCGTCCTTGAGGTTCTCAGTTTACAGCCATAAATCATCAGTTGCTATGGTTTTATGGCTATCTACTCTTCCTCCTAGGTTCTGTTTATACAAACCACATTCCTTAATAGTTAGAGCAGGCAAACTTAATTGGCTCTCTGAGCACAAAAGGGACAGCAAGTTTTAAAAAACAAAATGGAGTTAATAGCATACCTTGAACGAACACCAAAATGGCGGATTAGCTATGTTAGTATATTTCTAAATTAAATCCCAGGAGGTGCTATCTCAATATGGCGAGGGATTTATGCCTCTGAGAAAATGGCGACAGAGAAGAAAAATGGAAATTGATTCCTGATATGCACAAGAGTGGATATATGTTAAATCTTTTTTGGTATGGGGAAATCCTCTGCCGAAAAGAATGGAACATGTGGGACAATGCATATGTAAGGAAACATAGAAACATAGAAAAATGTCGGCAGATAAGAACTTTTCGGCCCATCTAGTCTGCCCAATTACATGGATACTTTACCTGGATTTATCTTTTGTTTAGGATAGCCTTATGCCTATCCCATGCTTGCTTAAATTCAATCACTGTTTTGGCCTCTACCACTTCAACTGGAAGACTGTTCCATGTATCCACCACCTTCTCAGTAAAATAATGCTTCCTGATGTTACTTTTAAACCTTTGCCCCTCTAATCTAAGACTATGTCCTCTTGTTTTGCTATTTTGTTTCCTTTTAAATATACTCCCTTCCTCTACCTTGTGGATTCCCTTTACGTATTTAAATGTTTCTATCATATCTCCTCTGTCTCGTCTTTTTTCCAAGCTGTACTAGGAGAGATTAAACATTGTTATGATACAGAAGGAACTTCCGTGTTCCAAGTTGGAACGCATGCAGGACACATGCGCAAGATAGCTACTACAACCACGCCGGAACGCATGTAAGACGCATGCGCAATGACAGAACAGCCGTCACTTTCAATTTATTAGCACATTGAAAGTTTGTTGGTTCAACCAGACAGGGGTGTCCCTTATCACCATTACGGTTTAATCTTGCCCTGGAACCCCTCCTTCGCATTAGAGAGACATGCCCGGCAATTACAGGTATTCGTTTGTCCTCCTCGGTGACGCTAAAAGTGGTGGCTTTTGCAGACGATCTGCTATTGTTTCTTTCGAACCCAGCGTCTGCTATACCACCATTGATGGCCTTATTTGATTCATTTCACATAGCCTCCGGTTTCCAAATTAATTACGTTAAGTCGGTCGCTCTACCCCTGGGATCAAAACCTCAAGGAGATTGGCTCAGACAGTTCCCCTTCTCTTGGGCCTCTACACCTTTCATTAAATACCTAGGAATCATCCTACCGGCGGACCTTTCTCAATTATACGGCCTCAATATTGACCCCCATCTCAGCCAAACGAAGTTACTCTTGGAAGCATGGAGCTCGCTCCCTTTGTCTTATCTGGGAAGGGCCGCACTTATTAAAATGACTTTATTTCCCAAATTACTCTATCCCTTACAGGTTCTGCCTCTACTATTGAAGCCCACAGATCTCCGTATATTAAATAGACTATATGCGGCATTCATTTGGCAAGGTAAACGAGCACGTATTCCACTTCCTGCGCTCCAACAGTCGTTGGCTAGGGGAGGTATTAACTTTCCAAATATAGTTGACTACAATTTGGCGGCCCTATACCGTTATGGTGTTGACTGGCTGAATGATACTTCACACTTCGTGCCCTTACAGGTTGAGCAGGCGTTGCTTCCCTCCTCTTCCTTATCGGCGTTCCTCCATCAAAGCTCACCCATTTATTATTATTATTATTCTTTATTTATAAAGCGCCAGCATATTCCGCAGCGCTGTACAATAAGCACAGTATAGACAGGGTTACAATACATTGAACAACATTTGACAAACAGTACAGGAGGAGATGAGGGCCCTATTCCCGTAGGAACTCACAATCTGGGAGGGTTGGGGTTGGAAACAGGAGGAGAGGACTGTAAGGTGAGAGTGATTGATGGTTGCGTCAGTGAGTTGTCCCCCCTAGTCTACGTTCTAACCCACTATTGTCCTCCACGAAATCGGCCTGGATCAGGATTCGCAGGCGCGTTCAGCTCGCATGGCGAACGACTTTGTGGTCACCTATTCTGCACAACCCTCACTTTCAAAATGCCTCCCCTGCTCCGATCTTTCATACTCTGGCCCGCCGCGGTTTTACTCCGTTGCACCACTACATCGATGGACTGTCAGGCTTGCCGTTTTCCTACACAACCCTGAAAGACCGAATTACGCCCTTAGACATGCACCCGGTATTTTACTTGCAATTAAAGCAATTTCTCCTTACCCAGTTGAACACATTGTCCCCGAATGACCTAGCCAATTCGCTCGACACGCTCCTGTTTGCCCGCCCTCTGTCCCCTCCCTCTACCTCTACTATATACGCAATTCTACAATCTTCGCTACCCACTAAACTCCCCTGGGCAGCAATAACTAGATGGACCACAATCTTTCCCGAGCTTTCCACCCAAGATTTGATTGGGGCCACCTTACTATCCAGGCACTCCCTTCCCTCTGCCAACTACTGGGACATGTTTTATAGAATACTCCATCGAGCGTATATGGCGCCCGACAGAATGGCTCGCGCGGGACTGTCACCAAATGCGAATTGTTTAAAATGTCAAGGTGCTAATGCTGATTTACGGCATTGTTTGTGGTCATGTCATTTTATTACACTATTTTGGGACACAATCCGACGATTTGGTTCACAGGTTCTTCGTCTAGAAATTCCCTTTACCCCGGAATGGGCCATCTTTAATCGTCCGATCCCTCCCACCCCCAGACCTTTTGATAAGTCCCATAGATTTTGGCTCACCCTGTTAGCTGCAAAAGGCAAGAAGGCGATCTTGTCACAATGGATCTCCGCTACCCCTCCTTCCTTTCGCATGGTTTATGACAGAATCTACGCCATATTTTTGGCGGACTGGATCGAGGCTGCGATGCAGCAAGAAAAGAAGACTCAGACCTTCTTTACCAATTGGACCCCCCCTTATTCGCACCCTACCATGCGAAACTAAGGACTCCTTACGTCATACCTTTTTCTGCACCCCTTGGTACTCACTACAGATGCTGCGAGGTACCCCACCCAACCCGCAAGATCCCCCTGACCACTCCTTATCCCGTTTTCTAGCTTCCACTCCCTCAGACCCTGTAGATGCCCGCACTTAACCGACCCACGTACTTTTGGGAATAGTCTTCCTGGGTTTTAAGGGGAGTTGCACAATAACTTCTTCAACCACTGGATGCCACATTTGTGTACTAGTGAATATCTGATACTGATGTATACTAAGATGTCTATCTGTAGGTTTTTCTGTATGTTGATCCAAGATGAATAAAAATATGTTTAAAAAAAAAAAAGTTCGTTGGTTCAAGGTTAAATTTCGTTTATACAATTTATGTCTGTATGATCCCTGTGTGTATTGTGTTTCCCCTCGCAAATTCCCCGCACCAAACGCACCTGTAATCCCTCATAATTTAATACCACCCAAATTGCCCAGTTTTCGTCCACCCAAGTGTATAATTCGTTTGTACAATTTGTGCTTGTATGACCCTGATGTTTATTAAGTTCTTTGCCACCCCTGCCTTGCCCAGCCATCGTGGTTTATCTGCCCAGCGCAACCCTGATACAGCTGCCACTGGCCGAGACCGAGCACAGCCGACATTCCTTACACCCTGCACCGCTCAGCCCCTGTACATGCCACCAGAGTGCTTTTTGGTCAGAAGGGCCCCGAGAACATGGTGCCACTGTGGGATGAGTTCTAAAGGGGAGCGCCACCAAGATCACCCCTCAATCAGCCATTAAACCCAGGTCGGGCTTCCCAGCAGCAGAGAAGATCCGACGCCGGAATCAGAGCTTGCACTCCCGGGGGTGGAATTTCCCAGGCAAGGAACAGCCCAGGGAAGGCCAGACAGTGTGGCACCCAGAGCTGGGCACGAGCTAGAGGCCGGGCCAGCCCATGTTAAGTATACGAAAAGGGCTCGGGCTGGAGGCAGTGGCAGAACTGGCGCTGGGGTGTCTGGGGGCGGGCATGTGGGAGAACAATGGGACTGTAGCGTATAAATGTACCGTGTATGTGCTGTTATAAATTAAACAAACCTGCTTAACCTGTACTACGTCTCGACGAGTATTTGGGAAGAGGGAATATCTGCTAGGTATTTCCTACGGCTGACTCGCTAGCTTCCAGCGAGGGACCTGATGCCGGCTCGCTACCGCTGCTCACTGCAGAACAACCCCAGTACCTATGGCGATCTACTCCCTCTGAGTAGCGGCATCCGTCACACGCAATATGGCCGCTGGAAACCAAGTTGGAATGTATGCGGTGCGCATGCGCAATATAGCCACCAGGACTTTTCAATATTAGCATCTAAAACGAGATTCAGAATGCACTAATTGACATAATGGACTCAAATGTATTATAATTAAAAGGGAATAAAAATGGTAGGGTAGAGGGAAAGGCTATAGATATATATATATATATATATAAATAGTCCGCAATGGAGGAGGCACACGAGGACTTCATAAAATTTAAATATTTAATCAGAATTACATTAAAAATCCGACGTTTCGGCCCACCGAGGGCCTTTTTCAAGGTATAGCAAATAGATAAAAAGCAGGTATTTATATACTGCTGAGAAAAAAAGAGGAATAGCACTTAACCCCCCCCCCCCTGCTCCGTGCCGGCGAGTGAATGTGGGCCGACGCCCAGGGATGCCGGAAGCATCGGCATCATAGCGCCCTACGTCATCAGGCCGCGGCCGTGGGGCAGCGTCGCCCCTGGCAACCGGCCAAACAGGAGGGAGTAGAAAACCCATGCTTGCTTTAAAAACAAAAGGATCCTTTCGTGTTGGTTAGGATCCGAGTAGTAACATTGAATACAATCATGGAGGGGGACAGGTGGATGGGGAGCAGAGATGGATAGATGATAGAAGTATATGTATGAGAGTATAAACATGAGGGATGGTAGTATGGCACAAAGGATGTGAGTGTGTAGAGAAAAATAAACAACAGAGGTGAAATGTGACTGAAGGTGGTGTGGAGTTGAGATAAGTGTAATGGTATGACACAAAGGATGTGTGTGGTATGGATATAGTGGTGCTCGTGCCAACGAAAGTGTGAAGAAAATTAATGAATGAATCAATAAGTCAATAACTCATGCAGTGAAAAAGTGATAATCTGAAAAAACCTAAGAAATGTGAAAAATAAAGTGAAATGGGGAAGAAAAGGGAGACGCAGTGATGGTGAGATGAGGTGTGTGGTGGTATGTGTGTTAATGTACATGAGTGGTGTATGATGCAGTGGGTGACTGTGTGGAAGGTCCCACAAGGGGGCAGAGGAAAAAGTGAAAAGTACGTGAAAAAGTGCATAAGAAAAGGGAGATAGAAAAATGGCAAAGAGAAGAAAATGGGAAGAATAGGAAGAATAGAAAGAATAAAGAAAGATAAATGAAAATGGGGAAAGGAGAAGGAGAAGGAGAAAAGAGAAGAAAATAGACAGAAAAAGAAAAAGGTTAGAGCAAGGGAAAACCAAACTTATTAGGGACAACACTTTAGGCATGATGTATTCTTACTTGTTGATATAAAAATATATAAATGAGGAAGCCAGGTCACCGACGAACCGTGTCCTGGAATTACTTGTTTTTATATTAATCCGCTATAATTTTTTATCCTGGCTGCCTTTCTAGTCATTTGGAGTGGTTTAGTGGATTTTTTCCCCCCTATAAAAGATCAACATGCGTACACCAAGAGCCTAGAAGGGCTCCCCAAAGAGCGAACTGGCTTTGTCTGCATTATATTTCTTGTGGATACAAGATTACGCTGGGGGATATCCACTGGCTTGTTTTATTTGTCTCCCATTTTGATGAATTTAAAAAGGAAGACTGTATAGGTGGATGGGTACCTAAGAAACTTGAAAAAAAAACACCCATCAGTTTATACCTCCAGAGCCATAATAGGCTCTATTCTGTGTGAATGCGAATTTGGAATATAATACTATTTATGGTGTATAAGACATCCTGCACTATAATATCTCTGTTTATTTCCATTTCTCTTTTACTGTTTGAGATGTATTAAAGAACACCTCTCCAGTAAGTGTCCTTGGGCAAGACACCCAACGGTACATACTCGCCACCCAGGACATACTTGAAAGCGAGAGAAATCTCAATGTATTCTTCCTGGTAAAATCCTTTCTCAAAAAAACCCTAATACTCCTCCCATTGAGGACTGTGTGTGTGTAAGATATATATTTTTCCTACACACTATTTTCCTGTGTGGGGTGCTCTGTACTGATTTTCTCTAATATTTCCAACAAGAGAGTGAAAAATAGCAAAAAAGGTTACATCTTATTTTAAAATGACCCTTTATTCACCATTGCAGAGGCACTCTGGTAATATATTTTGTTGACTATTGGATATTGTCAAAGTTTGTCTAATTTCCGAATGTCCTTTTTAATATTGTCCCATTATTCAGGTTGAATTATATTGGTTTACAAATTACTACTGTGGTTTGCTGGTAGTGAAATACATCGCTTAGGTCTTCCCTATATACGCGTTTTATTAACAAACAAAACAAAAATGTAGCAAGTTGCTTTCTAGCAACATCATGTACTTGCAATTATTTGAAGAGCCAAACCTAGTTTTAAAAGTACAACTGTCATTTCCAATTTAAGTTCATTTCAAAGAAATGTCCAATAATATCGCTCTCCTCCCACTCTGTGCACATTGGCAAGCTGACTGACGTCGGTGATATCACTGCTCAGAGTCAATTGCACGACACACCCTTAAGAGCTCTGCCCATGGGGTGTAAGAATCGACACACCCAGCACTGGAACCAGATGTGTGCAAGCTGATATATCAAGGGATAATAAACTTCTTGATCTTCATGACCAATCTATCTAGTCCTTGATTGGATATCACTGTGAGAGTGAAACTGTCCAGTACAGGTTCACTTTAAAATATAGAGGAAATACATATCTTTTAAACCTCAATGGGTTTACCAGAGGACCACATTTCAATAGCAACAGACACTGAAATGAGCATTGCATAAATATTTCCTTTACCCATTACAATTCCGTGTTGCATTATCTTACTACGTTTGTCCTACTGAATTTCAAAAGCACATTAACTTCTTCTGATCAGGTAATGGTCACCAATTTAGTTACTGAGTTCAAGATGTACAACAATTTTCTTCTAGGATAGGCAGAATTTTTCCACCAGTAATTCAAATAGTTGCTGGTGAAGAAAAAAGTAAATGTAAAATTCAAATTCATACCTCATGTAAGTTCTCTGAAAGCTCAATACACAAAGCAATGATATCTCGACTTGCAGAGTAATCGTTCAGCCGTGTGAAGAGATATCTGTAAGTAAAAAGATACATAAACACACACACTTTAAATAAGGACAACCAAAAAAGAAAGAACATCCCATGTAAATTTAAGGTATCATTGCAACACATTACTCTGGGGTTTTGGAATCTTATATATACATATATATATATACACACACTTATTTAGGGCACTATTACCTGGTGTGAGCCAACCCTTGTGTCGGCATGGTTTTGCGTTAGCGCCAGGTTAATTGAGCGCCTGACCAACAGATCATTTGCCTCCCTCTACAAATGGGAAAAATCACTTAGCGCGTTGCTATTAGCGATTTGTAGCGTGAGCTTACTGTACTTTCCGCGTCCTTTACTTAACATGGGGAGCACTATAGATCTCTAGCGCTTTTGCAGCTAACAGATCACTTGGTGCCAGCACTAATTATTTGAGGGGCGCTATTTGCAACATTGTACCTACTGCTCAACCCTGGTGCTAACTCCAAAAAGGACAGAAAAAACAGGTCCTCACCCAAAATTAACAGGCAATTGAAAGGAATGCAGCACAGGTGTCCTCATAGCCCCATACACCATAGTAATGGATCTGGTCAGCAATGTCGTTGCTTTTGCAGTAGGCTCTATTATAAATGTATCCTTTATCCACATATATCCTAATTCTAATATATTGCCTAATTTTAAACATTTTATGCTGGGGGTTATTCATAGTATGTAAGCGGTTGATTATTAGGGTGACCGTGTGGACCATGTTTAAAGGGACACATGACTGTGGGGGTTATTCAAAGAGATCGAATTGCTTGAGAAAGGTAACCGAACGCTGAAAATCAGCGTTCGGTTCCCTTCCCTGGCCATTCGGCTATCCAGAGAGCAGGCAATTCGCCAAATCCTGGCGAATTGCCTGAACATACGGTGCCTGTTCGGTTCCTGTTCGAGGGCAGTGAAATCCCCATGAAAAAGCAATGCTTCGGCTATTCAGAGAACACAAACCAGCAGTGAAAGGTTCCCCTAATGCCCTGCCATTCGGTGGTTTAATTCGGCAAATTTATTCAGGAGAATCCCATAGGCTTCAATGTTAAAAATATTCCCGTTTTAATTCAATATCTACTAAACCGTTCATTATAAAATTCTGCAGCAAAAAGTCTCTTTATTTATAGATTTTTTAGGATACTTTAAGCATTTTTCAGATTTTTTTATTTTTTTTAAAAAGTCCGATTTTTTTTTTTTTTTTTTTCCAATTTACTTATTTTTTTTGTAACAGCCCTCTTTATTATCATTCCCTGGACCTCCTGTGAAAATTTCAGACATTTTCGCTCAGTAGTTTCTTTGCAAACAGCGTTTCATTTTCCCAGATTCATACAAATGGTTTTTCTAATTTATTCACTGCCTCCTCTACGTCACAGCTGCTTCGGCTCTGTCTGATTCGGCTCATTTTCGGCTCCTGTTCGGCTCATGTTCGGTTTTTTCGAAGGTTAATCCAGATGTTTTTGCTTGTTTTCAGCGTGCATTCGGTTAGTTTTCGTCAGGTTTTCGGCAGCCTTTCCCTGCAATTCGGGGACCCTGTGCTCTTTGCTGAATACACCGCAGGGTCACCGAAATGCAATCGGCAAAAGGAACCGAATTGAAGAGAACGAAAAGTCACCGAACGTGCGGTGACGTTTCGAATCTCTTTGGATAACCCTGTAAGTCTTGCCCTGAAACATGTATTATTTATATGCTGCAGCAGGGAAATTATTGTCGCTCACCTGGACTTCCTTTTGGATCTATTAAATGCATTGTAATGATTCTACATACTGCTGGGTGGCATTTATCATGCAATGCCCATCAGCCTTAATATATGTGTACATCAAAACATGGATGATACGACCACCGTGGAGGATTTTAATAATGCAGGGGTGAGAGGTTATTCACTGGATGTGTTCATATTCAAGCTTGTGAGGGCGGGGGATAGGTATGGCCCGGCACTCTGCACTGGAAAAACACAGTTCTATCCTGTACACAACCGCATTAGCGTGCTCTAAACGACCTTACACAACCTAGTGTGCACTAAACGACCTTGTTCATGGACTACCGTGGACAAGGTGATCTGTTAGTAGGTCGTCAGGCACTATGTTATGACGATTCGCGCTAAATTTTTCCTTTAGAGATGGCGTTTCATCTCCGGCCCTTAGTTTTATTCAGTGGTATGATTTAGTGGTGAAAATTATTAGTGCCCCCCCAGTTTTGACTGCAGTATCCTATGTGCCCCCCCCCTAAATATTGTTCCTAGAGTCGCCACTGGACTTGACAAAGATCTAATAGAAGTCAAAACTGTTACAAGTATTTATAAAGTACTATCAAGTTCCGTAGCGTTTAACAATAGGTGAGAAAGAACACACACACACACACACACACACACACACAAGCTAAACATACAGAACAGTAGGAGGACCTTGCTCAAGCTTGCAATCTAAGGAGAGGGGGCACACACTAGGTGAGGGTAAATTGCTGAGTCTGTGAAATAGTGGGGTGTATAGGCGCTGTGCGGGAAGATTGAGCAAGACATGTACAGTGGGGGATTATGGAGTGAGCTGATAAGCTCCTCTAAAATAATGTGTTTTCAGAGACTTCTTGAAGGACTGGAGGGATGGGAAGGGTCTGATGTTGCGGGGGGAGGGGTCAAAAAAAGGGCAGCTCAAGGAGAAGTCTTGAAGGCGAGAGTTGGAGGTGCAGGTACGAAGAGATGATAACATCAGATTACTGGCAGAGCAAAGTGGTCGGGATGGGAAATACCTGTTAATATGGGAGGAGATGTGGGCAGGGGCGCGGTTATCGAGAGCTTTGTAAGTGAGCACCAGTATTTTGAATTGGATTCTAAAGGAAACAGGGAGGAAGTGTAGAGACTGACAAAGGGACGAGGTGTAAGAAATACAGGATGTGAAGTAGATGAGCCTGGCAGAGGCGTTCATTATAGACTGCAGAGGGAGAATCGAAGATCTGGAAAAGTATCCTTTCATTTTTGGGTCAGATCCCGGTCTTGCATGAGAACCGTTGAGAAAATAAATTACTGTATGTGGTTTAATTACTATATTAAGTATTTCATATTTACCATAACAGGAATTCCAAAAACCTCTGCAAGTTCCTTCTCATAAAAGAAAATGAAGCAAGACGCGCGCACGCTATAGCGGAGATATCAAAATCAGCTACACACAGTGTACAGCTTTCATCATGTCTGACTATTCTTTGTTCAGACAGATCTATTTATTAGATTTCAACAGATATATTTCCACGTCAGAGTTTGACCAGCACATTAAGTACGCAGGCACTTATTACATATATGGTTCAGAGTCGCTTATTCCGGCTTACAACTTTCACACACTTTTCTAACATTCTTAACAGGATCACATGCCATAAAAAGGGAGGGGGAAGGGGGGAACCACAGCCCATCTGTACTAGAACATGCCTTTCAAACTAATGCATATTAACTACGGTATGTATTTGAAACACAATACATATATATTCATACTGGAAATTAAAAATATCTATCAATTCTTTCAGGATTCGTTTTTCATTTCCCACACGTATGGATTCTACATCCTGCAAGGTGGCATTTTTTTTTCTGGACTGCCCATCAGCATGAATAAATTATATGTGTCCTGGAAAACATAGCCAAAATAGCAACCCTAGATAAGCCTGGCATAAGGCTCAGTTCTGGGAGTTGTCATTTGGCTCAATGTGGATTTTATACAAATTTGGGCAGTGATATCTATATTTTTCTTTGAGATCTGTGGTAGAAAAATGGAGTTCATTCAACTTCGGCTTCTTCAGAATGGGGGTGATAAGAGCACGTTTGAATGTAGGGGGGGGGGGAAGACTGCAAAGGAGGAGGGAGAGGCTGAAAATATGAGTTAAAGGAGTGACAAACGGTAGGACTGACCAAATAAGGGGAGGGATGGGATCGAGTCATGGAGCGGCCAGGTAATCGGGCAGGAGGACATGAGAAATGCAGAGATGTCCTCCTCTAAGATTAGAAAAAAGGAAGACATAAGAGGTTATTCGCCAACCTCTGAATTGGCCTCGAATTGTTTGGTGCAATTTTGAGCTAATTCATCTGTAAAGTAAGCAAAACATGGTGCTGTTAAGGATCCTGGTACCCCAGACGCCCCTTTCCGCTGAAATCAGGATGTATTCGTATAAACACACAGAATAGCCAACACATAAACTGTGAGAGAAGTCTTTGCAGATGGAACACCAATTGTAGAATGCTTTATTTACAGGTTTTCAGGTACAGCAACAATGGATGCCCAGCCGTAGAACAATGGCTGGAGTCAGATAACAATCATGTGATTGACTTGCTGCTGGGGGAAGGGGTGGGCAAATGGGAGCATGTGAAGACAAAAGGAATCCATTACTTACAGGGGGGTGGAAGCAGACAAAAGGTTAGATTGCAAGCTCTTGAGCAGGGTCCTCTCCTACTGTTTTGTGAGTGCAAAATATAACAACTTATAACTGTAACATACAGATGTAACAACAGCACAGCACATCACACAACACTCTACACTATATACAGAGACAATAAACTGTAAAAGGAAAATAAATGCAAATAAACTTTGGGGCGGCCATTCCAACACAATGCTCCCCCCTTGATCAGCACTCCGGCAGACACAGCCAGACCCCGACGGGTCGGCTCAGGGAATGTCCAGGCCTGCTCACAATTAGCCCATCAGCATTGCCGTTCTGCTTCCCGGGTCGATAGTGGATGATGAAGTCAAAGGCTTGTAGGGCCAGGTTCCATTTCAATAGCCTGCCATTGTCTCCTGTGACCCAGAGAAGCCAGACCAATGGGTCGTGGTCGGTGAGCAAGGAAAAGGGGCGGCCATTAAGAGTAGGGCTGCAATTTCATAAGGGCCCACCCAACAGCGAGGCATTCCTTTTCAATGGCCGCATAACCAACCTCCCGTGGCAGTAACTTCCTGCTCAAAAAGGCCAAAGGGTGCTCTTGTCCATCCTCGCCAACTTGGCTCAGTACTGCTCCAGTCCAAATGTAGAAGAGTCTGTATGAACGAGAAAATGTTTAGATGGATCAGGGGCAGATAGAAGGGCATCAATGAGAGCACGCTTTAGCTGTTTGAAGGCTTCCTCGCACTCTGATGCCCAGGCCACCTGACGGGGTAGGCTCTTTTTTGTCAGATCAGTGAGGGCTTCGCTATGCTGCTATAGTTGGGGACAAACTTCCTAGAGTAGCCTGCCATCCCAAGAAAAGCCATCATTTGGGTCTTCGTACGGGGTGTGGGCCAGTTGACTATTGCCTCAACTTTTGCTGGCTTAGGATGCTGCTTTCTCCCACCCACCCGGTGGACCAAGTATTGTACCCGCTGCCATACTGATGTGACACTTTTCTGGCTTTAAAGTCAGCCCAGCTTGATGGATCCTGTCTAGTACAGTGGAGATGCGGCTCCCATGTCTCGCTGTAGATGGCGATGTCATCCAAGTAGGCACCGACAAAGCCTTGGAGGCCATCGAGTAACCTGTCCACCATCCTCTGAAAGGTGTCTGGGGCGTTCTTTATCCCGAAAGGCATTACCTTAAATTGGTACAGGCCAAGCGGGGTGATGAACGACGACTTGGGGATGGCATCGGGAGCCAGGGGGATCTGCCAGTATCCCTTACATAGGTCAATAGTGGCCAGATAATTCCCCCTAGCTATTGTACAGCTACCTTGTGCAGGGCTAGCTCTGTGTAGCCCGGCTCCCCAGACAGGACTCCTGGTTTCCTGGCTAGCAGAGCCCGGGCTTGCTCTTTTTCCAGGTTGCTAAGCACTTCTCCTAGCTGTACAGATTCCCCCTTGTCTGAGGGGGGTTCCCTTCCCCAGGAGGTCAGGTAAGGGAAGCCCTTCTAGATCTTCAAAAGGTGGGGGGGGGCGCAGATGGCCGCTACCTCCTCAGGCCGTTCATGGTAGGGTTTTGGCATGTTCACATGGAACATGCGTATGACCGTCTCATCAGTGCACGGAACCACAATGTATGGCGTGTCATTTTTTTGTTCTACGACTCGATAGGGACCTTGCCAAGCTGCCTGCAGTTTTTTTGCCTCATAGGTTCCAGCACTAGGGATTTTTGTCCCCCTGGAAGCTGCGGTTTCGGGGCCCCCCATACCAGGTGCGCTGGCGCTGCTGAGCCGATAGGAGGTTCTCACGAACGGTCTGAATGAGCTCTCCCATTCGGTCCCTCAGCTCCAGAACGAACTGCAGAATAGGGGTCCCTTCTGCGCTCTCCTCCCCTTCCCAGTATTCCCTAACCAGGTCAACAGGCCCCATCACCCTCTGCCCATACAGTAATTCAAAGGGGGAGAACCCAGTGGATTCTTGGGGCACCTCCCGGTAGGCAAACAGAAGGTGCGGCAGGAACTTCTCCCAATTTTTGCACTTGGTGATAAATGTAACCAGAAGTTGTTTCAAGGTACCATTGAATCGCTCGCATAACCCATTGTTTTGTGGATGATAAGAGGAACTCCTGATGGACTTTATGCCACACAACCTCCACAACTGGTTGGTAACTTCGTGGTAAACTGGGTACCCTGGTCTGAGAATATCTCCTGGGGGAATCCCACCCTGGAGAACACTCCGACCAAACCATCCGCCACTGTTTCGGCCCGGATGTTGGACAACGCAACCGCTTCGGGGTACCGGGTGGCATAATCCACCACTGTCAAAATGTACTTCTTCCATGATGGGCTGGGCTTGGCCAGGGGTCCTATGATATTGACGGTGACCCTACTAAAGGGCTCCTCCACAATGTGGAGGGGGTGTAGCTTCGCTCTGGTGCAGTCTCCTCTCTACCCCACACGCTGACAGCTGTCGCACCATCTGGCAGTACTGTCGGATGTCCTTGGATACCCCTGGCCAGAAAAAGTTTTGGGTGAGCCGGTGTCTAGTGCGGCTGACCCCATGGTGTCCGGCCAAGGGTATGTCATGGGCAATCCTCAGTATCTCTTGTCTATATTTCCGGGGCACTATGAGCTGCTGGGTGACAGTGGGGCTGGAAGCTGAACCTTGCCTCTCTGGTACCCGATATAACAGCCCCTTTTTCCAAATAAATTGTTCTTCTAACCCCCCCTTCGTACCTCTTCTGCCCTACTCCTATAAACCTCTAAAAGGAGGGGTCCTCTCTCACCGCCCTCCCGAAGTCAGTGGGGGCATCCCAGTGAAGGGTACTAGCGACTCGGGTGGGCGCAAGGCTGTTGCGCCTTACCTGAGCCTCGTTGGCGTGCGAGTCGACCCCTGCAACATGGCTCTGACCTCTTGTGGTCACTGGGCAGGTTTCCTCGGTAGGACAAAGGGAAAAAGCCGACGTGAGCTGGCCCAGATCGTTGCCCAGTAGTACATCCGTTGGTAGGTCGCTCTTCAGACCAACATTGTTACATCCTCAGCCCCTGCTATGCTTCCGGGGGGGGGGTCTGGGCAAGGTTCGATGCCAAGGGCTGGTCGAGTGCCAGCACCAGGTAATGGCCGAGCGGCGTCTGAGGGGGCGGGGCCTGGCAAGGTCACGAGGAGCCGCCAGGTTTAAAACAGGGCGCGGGTAGTTGCCTCATCGCCCCGACGTGGTGTTCTGTTCCCGCATCGCTAAGCGGATTCTTTTGTTGATTTTTTTGCCGACCCATTTCTGTAAAGGATTCCTGCTCCTGATTTTGACCCGGCTTGTATTTGACCATTCTCTTGTTGCTACGATTTGCGATCGCCAGTGTTGTGTTTTGGTGGTTTAACCCCATGTTTGCCACTGGGGCTTTCACTCGTTACTTGGGTTCTTTCCCATCTCATCTTGGGGTATCGTCTGTGGCCTCATTAGGTTACTATACCCGACCAAGGGCTCATGATTCTTTGCCACGAATTTATGTGAAAACCGCGATCGAAAAATATTGTTTATGTTCGGCATATGTTCATTGTGCTCAAACCAACAAGTATACTCAATACTGTACCCGCTGTAGACCCCTGTGTGTGTCAGGTCACCTCTGATAATTATAAGGTACCGTTGACCTGCTCTAGCTGATCAGAGAACGTGAAATCTGCACATTTTCTGACTGCCCTGCAGTCTGTACAATTCATTTACTGTCTGAAGTATCTTAGTGTTTCTGAACGTGCTCCAAGTTGTCTATCGGTCTTGAAACCTTTAGTACTTAGTAGTATCTCAGTTCTCTCGTACTCTAAAGTCAGGGAGTATAAGTCTGTGTATACCAAGTACTGTGTAAACGTCAAGCAGATATTTTGGTCCTTAAAGATCTCAACCTCGCTACTTCTGGATGAGCGCTACTGCGCCCGTTACAAACATCCACCAAGCCTGCTCCGGCGCCCCAGTTCAGGTGGACCCGGACTGTGGGTAGTCTGTGTACCGCTCTTCCAGGCACCCGAACTGCGACCGCCCCATTGGTTTTGTTAGCATCCGTACCAGATGATGTTTTACCAGGGTGAGGGTGGCTCCGGTGTCTCGAAGACCATGGGCTGGTTTCCCGTTAATCCACACTGGTTGTCAGTGGTGTTGGCGGTTGTCCTCTGTGGCGGCCTGCATGGGATTCACTTCATGTAGGGTGGCCCAAGTTTCTTCACCCCTGGTAGATACTTCGAAAGTGGGGTGGTATTCGGGCACTTTGTGGCAACAATGAACTGCGGCCCGAGGCTGTGGAGGTGGGCCGGGTCGCATCCCGTGAGTGTGCTTGTTACCCATGGTACATTGTCTCCTCACATCTCCCAGTTGTTGCAAGCGTAGCACCGAACCCCAGATCTGGGTTCCGAACGGGACCCCAATAAGGGCGGCTCACCTCCCATTCTCGGTTGTCCTGTGGCCCCACTGGGCATGGGACCGGGTTGGAGCTTCGGGGTCTGGCGTTGGTGCTTCCTGGCATCATGGTGCTCATCCGCTAGGAGGGCAGCCTCCAAGATTGTGAGGGGCCGTCAGTCTCGGACCCATTCCTGGGTTTCTGCTGGGATGCCATTGTAAAATTGTTCCAGCAGCATTAACTGCATTACATCCTCTCCCGAGTCAGCCTGGCACCCTTGTATCCATTGTAATGCCGCTCGGTGCAGTTTGCAAGCCCATTCCGCATGAGTATCTTTCTCAGTCTTTTTTAAGTCTCGGAAATGCCTGCGGTATGCCTCTGGCGTAAGCGCATACCTGGCCAGTAGGACTTGACTCGGTCGTAGTTGCGGGCGTACACATCTAAAACAGTTCTGTAGGCATCCGCTGCGCGACCAGAGAGTTTGCTGGCCAGTCTCTTGGATCAAGCTCTTGCAGATTACATTGCTTTTCAAAATCCTGCAGGTACCCATCGATGTCGTCAGCCTCCACAAAAACAGCCGGAAAGCCTGGTATGGGACTTTACGGCCTGCGGGCACCTGATTCACGGAAGCTGGCGCTGCTCCCCCAGGTGGTCGCATCCCTGCCCGATCTCTGCGTTCGCTTTCTGAAAGCAAATAAGTGTTGACTTCATCTATGATGCTCGAATGACCTCCGCGAGACGGGTTAGGGCCGAAGTATGCCATCCTCATCCGCATCTCTTTTTGAAACTCCATCTCTTCTACGGAGGCTTGGGACGAGGCTGACCTAGCGTGGTCGTCCTCCATTAGGCAGCAATGAGGGCAGCTTTTTGTTTGCTGCTTGTTGCCAGTCCTCGAATCTCTGCCAATTCTTTAAGCGTTATCCATTTCAGACGCAGGTAGACTCTCTCCATTCAGCATTTCAGGTGTCCATAAGCTCTCTCCAGCTGGAAAAGGCAATCAGACAGCGCTGCCAACCAGTGTTAAGGATCCTGGTACCCCAGGCGCCTCTTTTGCATTGAAATCAGGATGTATTCATACAAACACAGAATAGCCGACACATAAACTGTGAGAGAAGTCTTTGCAGATGAACACCAAATGTAGAATGCTTTATTTACAGGTTTTCAGGTACAGAAACAATGGATACACGCCCAGCCATAGAACAATGGCTGGAGTCAGATAACAATCATGTGATTGACTTGCTGCTGGGGAAAGAGGTGGGTTGATGGGAGCATGTGAAGACAAAAGGAATCCATTACTTACAGGGGGGGTGGAAGCAGACAAAAGGTTAGATTGCAAGCTCGAGCAGGGTCCTCTCCTGTTTTGGGAGTGCAAAATATAACTTATAACTGTAACATACAGATACACACTTTGACAACAGAACAGCACAGCACACAACACTCTACACTATATACAGACACAATAAACTGTAAAGAAAAATAAATGCAAATCAACTTTGGGGCGGCCATTCCATCACAGGAGCAATTCACTGCCACTAAATTTGCCCCATCAAAGGCTAACATATTTTCTATTCACAGAATGCCACACTGCACTGAAATTCCAGCAAAGTGCCCTTATTTTCGGTGTTTCAACAGGTTTAAAACAGGGGAAACCCATATGATTCAATGTAGAAACATAATATCTTAATTTTTTTATTTTTAATTTTCAGCAAAAACCCTTAGGTTTTAGAACAGGGGACCCAAATCCCCGGGCCACGCCACTCAGCAGCAGCAACATACCAAGCAGATCTCAAAATCAGCAGCATCAGCATCAGACCCAGCACCACTCAAAATCAGCAGCATCAAACTCAGCAGCAGCACTGTCAAAAACAGGAACTGCCATGATCCAACTCCGATGGGAGCCCACCTCTTCCCCAACAGCGAGGTCACCGCTATACAGGGGGCACCGCAGCACCAACAACACCAATGTGAAGCAGACAGAAGCAGGTCCTCCAGCGGTTTGAAGTGTCAGTAAACTTTATTTACAGGGACAGCAGACACTGCATGGAAAAATGTGACGTTTCTTCCCACAGGCCGAAACATCACATTTGTTCCATGCAGGATCTGATGTCCCTGTAAATAAAGTTTACTGACACGTCAAACCACTGGAGGACCTGCTTCTGTCTGCTTCAACAGCACTCAAAATCAGCAGCAACACTGTCAAAATCAGTAGCAGCATGGTCAAACTCGGCAGCAGCACAATAAATGTAATGGGGTTCCTGAAAATACTCCCCCCCCCCCTCAATGGAGAAATTGACTTCTTCAAAACCAGACCCTGGTGCCAAAAAGTTTTGGGACCACTGTTTTAGAACACCGTTTTGGATATTTTTTTGGGATGACATTTTTGTTTTTTAAAAGACGTCTGTATTTTGAAATATACACATAATTTTTTTTTTTTTTTAAGGAATTGTTTCATTATTGTTGAACTAGGGATGCACCGATACAAATTTTTTAAGACCGTGTGCCGATAGAGTACCGATACTTTTATTTAATGTCATGTGACCGCTTTCCAATAAATAATTTAGAATTATTGCTAAATGCCTGTCCAGTTTATGCTACTATTGAAATATATGGGCAGACACCCCATTTACCCATTGCACAGCCTGCACACACTCAAACACACCATATGTATATACCGACAGACACCAGACCTCAGGCACATCCCACACAGACCTCACTGCTAGCAGAATGCATTAACCGCCCTGGCGGTTTAATTTTTGCAAAATTTTGTGTTTCAATTTTATTGGAAAGGAAATGTGTTGTTTTATATAGTAAGCCTGTATTCTGTAGGAATAACTCACTGAAATCCGTGCAAGCAAAAGTCTACTAAACACACGGAGTCAGAGAAGGTTTGAAACCCGAAATAATTTATTATCCCAAAAATAATTATCCAAAATAATGGAAATTAATTATATTCAATAATATAAATCAAACCAAAAACATGCCGCTTTCCTCTGGGTGCTGGGATTCCTGTCCAGATGTACACTCTTTTGCCAATGAAATATACAAGACATGTGGGTACCAAAAAAAAGGAGTATTTATTCTCAAAGCAGCTTTACAGAAATAAAAATCATTTCTAAAATGTAATAAGGCTTTGCAATACAAGTTTCGCTGGTGCTTGCCCAGACTGCGGAGACGGCAAAGGAGCGAAGGATGCGGTGAGTATGCATCTAGCCGGAGTATGGCTCGGGATTACCGATCGCGGTAGCGAAATTTAACCCCGAGTCACATTCGGGAATACCGCCAGGCAGGTTAAAAGCATTCCGCGGTCAGCCAGAGAGGAATGCTAATGGAATACTGTTAATGCATTCTGCTAGCAGCTCCTCAGATACGGGCAAGCCAGCCCAGCGCTGGCTTGCAGGTATCTGTAGAGGTACTGGGGCATGATCATCCCTAATTTGGACACAGAATTATTTTTTTTCCTTGGCAGCTCGGCGGAATTTGCTGATGCCAATTCAGTGGTTATTGGTACACTTCGGTGGTTTTACCAACATCCGATAACTGCTTAGGCAACTCCAATTTCGTGAAAATATGGAGCCATTCGCTAAATAGTAAATTTACTGCAATTCCGACAAAATGGGCCAAAATGTAAAACACTGAAATTGCATATACTGCTTGCTTTGTGAATAGACTTTATAGTAGGGGGGCAGGGAGTGAAGAAGTGGAGGAGGTTGAATGGTTAGGGGAGGAGAGCAGTGAAGCAATTTCTAGTCTACTTAAACAAGAAAATTAACAAACTTAATCAGCAAAGCTTACAGTAGTGAGGTCTGTGGAAGGTTAAATGGAAGTGGGGTGCATTACCAGATTGAAAGTAACATTGTCCTTTGGAGGAATAAACCCATTTTTTTATGTGTTTTTATTAAGGTTTTCAATACATACACAATAAAATAACAAAAGGGGTAAGAAGGGGTTGGGGGGGGGAAATCAGGGTATTAACGGATGCAAGTGTACATACAATCAGTCCGCTTGGCCCAGCCACGTCCACAGTGAAACTAAAGACTGTATCCTTTTGCGGTGTTCATATGGTCACAATTCACATGCTTAATATATTTTATGAATGTCCCATAGCTGCCAAGGGTCCTTTTTGTGAGGGCGAAGACCAGCACAGGCCATTGCCTTGGAGTCTAGGTATCGATATTGATCTAATAAGTCCACCATTTGTTTCCGAGTAGGAACCATGTCAGTCTTCCAATTCCTTGCAAGCAATGAGGCCGATGTAGCGATTAGTATAAAAAGCATTTGCAGATGAGGTCGTGGGAGTTTCACCATTCCCAACAAGAGGACTTCCGGGGCATACTGAACCGGCACACCTAACACCATGGTGGCCAGGTGCAACACGTCCTTCCAAAGAGACGCCACCACTTGGCAGTGCTACCAGATGTGGCCCATAGAGCCCACCTCCATAGTGCATCTTCAGCATAATATACATACATACAGAAAAAATGGCGTCGCGCCTGTACTCACCAGGGCAGCTGCAACAGCCAGGAGTAACAGCCCAGTTCATGTATAAAACATAAGAAGAAGAAAAAATGATGTCATCTGCGCACGTTTCTATACTATTCCATGTGCAACAAAACACTATCAGAGAGCGAATGAGCTTACGTTTTAATTAAAGCAAACTAAAACCTCCGATAGTGTTTTGTTGCACATGGAATTGTATAGAAACAAGCGCAGATTACATAATTTTTTTTCTTATGTTTTATACATGAACTGGGCTGTTACTCATGGCTGTTGCAGCCGCTCTGGTGAGTACAGGCGCGACGCCATTTTTTCTGTATATATGTATATTATGCTGTAACACCAGTTCTTTTTTTTCCATGGTTTCTGTTTTCAACCCCAAATGGGAAGTGCTTGGTGCGTGTATAAATAAAACCCACCATTTTTCTGCCTCTACTTAGCTAAAAAGCAGCAGGAGAGCATGCAGCTGCTCAGAAGAGCAGCTTTTGGTACATTTTGTAGAGTGAGTCCTAACCAGAGGCCCCTTGATGGGGCGAGTGAGCTTACGTTTCAATGGCCATTAAAGCAAACTAAAACCTCTGATAGTGTTTTGTTGCACATGGAATTGTATAGAAACGAGCGCAGATGACATTTTTTTTCTCATCTCCAGCATAAGTCTGCGGCTTGCGGGGTAAATCGTTTTATTTTGTCCAGTGTGTTATACCAGCGATACAGGATCTTCCTCTGGGTCTCTATCAACGTGACGCATCTAGTCGCGGCTACGGAAAACATGTATGCTAGAGCCCACTGTGAGGGAGAGGCGGCCACGGAAAGATCCTGCTCCCACCCCATCTGAAATGCCCATCTCTCCGTCCCTATAGGCGTATTAAGCGAACGATAAAATAAGGAAATCGGTTTTACGACGGACAAAGGGTCTAAACAAAACTATTCTACGTCAGACAAAAGCATTTTCTGAGCACTTAGGTTAGATATTCTGGTTTGATGCTTCAGGAATGATCAACGTTGCATGTAAGAGAAACATTCCATTCGAGATCGAGTATTTTCAGAGCAGATCTTCGAAAGACAGGATGGCAGTTGTGGAGAAAAGGTGAAGATTCGTTACCCCACATTGAAGCCAAGGGCTAAACCTAAAATGCGGTAAGGAGTACAACAATGAGGTCAGAGGAGCTGCCATGAAAAAGGGGTGATGATACGTATACATTGAAAAAATGTTAGTCCCACGCGTGTAAATGGAGAGCCGTAGAAGCTAGCGCTAACGGCAGTGTCGGTCGAACCGTAGGGGGCACCCACAGTAGGTGAGCCGGATTGTGTCCCTCTACGCATGATGCCTCTGTGGTTAGCCACTGAGGCCAGGTAGGTCTGTGCATGATGTCCATCAGTGCAGCGAGACAGGAGGCCCAGTAGTATTTATGTACATGCAGCATATTTAAGCCTCCATCTCTGTGTCCGTAATACAAGAGACGCCGGGGCACTCTGGGGCGTTTGTGGTTCCATACATTACGCCACCAAGGCAGCGTAGACGGCATCCAGTTAAGCACTCGGAACGGCAGGGCACGGACGACGTATAATATTTTTGGGAATATACTTATTTTGATGGCTGCCATCCTGCCCAACCATGACACTTCCCGGGATCTCCATTGAAGGATCAGGGATTTTATTTCAGAAAAGATTCTGACGTAGTTATGTTTAAGCAACCCCCCGGTAACCATGTGATTCTTCTGCCCAAATAGATTAGGTATTGGGATCTCCAGTCGAAGGTGTATGTGTCTCGGAGAGTTTGTAGTTGTGCGGGAGGTATGAGAGTCTTGGTTAAATTAACCAGATGGTATGATACTAGAACCATAGTCCGTGAGCTCCTCGTGTAAGGCTGGTAGTGATATGCACGAGTCTGTTAGTGTCAGGAGGATATAGAAACATAGAAAAATGTCGGCAGATAAGAACCTTTCGGCCCATCTAGTCTGCCCAATTACATGGATACTTAACCTGGATTTATCTTTTGTTTAGGATAGCCTTATGCCTATCCCATGCTTGCTTAAATTCAATTACTGTTTTGGCCTCTACCACTTCTACTGGAAGACTGTTCCATGTATCCACCACCCTCTCAGTAAAATATGGTCTGCGTACAGTTGTAGTTTGTATGTCGGACCGTCTGAAACCCCTCTAATATCATCATTTTGTCTGATGGCCTGTGCTAGGGGTTCCAGTGCCAACGCGTATAGGAGTGGAGAGAGGGGACACCCTTGTCGTGTTAAATACGTTATTACAAATTCATCAGACAAAAAGCCTGAGGATAGCACCCTAGCAGAGGGAGAGTAGTAAACGGCCTGTACCGCAGACAAAAAAGGCGTTGGGAAGCCAAATTTACTTAAAACCGATTGTAGAAAAAGCCAATTCACACTGTCAAATGCCTTTTCGGCGTCTAGTGAAAGTATAAGATGGGTTGGCCCGATCGTCTCATTAGTTCCATCAAGTTAAGCAGTTTTTTGGTGCGTTCTGGGCCCTGACGACCAGCGATAAATCCTACTTGGTCGTGACCTATTAGGGTGGCAAGTAATTTTTGCAACCTGGTTGCTAATACTTTGCTGTATAAAGAATAAACCCATTTTTGACTAGAATTGCTGTGCTGCAGTTATTCAACATATTTGCTGCTGTATTGAGACCTAGGACTGAGGATCTTCTCCAGCCACAGACTAATTGGTGACTAGTAGTGTGGACCAGTCTTATGTAATAGAGGTAATCAATTGGAAGTTCTGATGAATACATCCGAAATGTTGACTAAATTTGAATCCATGGCTTTGAAATTGAATTCTATAGAAAAAGGTCCCTAAAAACTGCTACCCAATTACAGGTACACAAATATTTGAGAAAATGCGTTGTTTTCTTAATTCTTTATTTTTAAATATATAAATCCTTAGAATCAGCAGATTCCCATAATGTCCCAAGCCCTCCAACCCCCCTTTTCCCAGGTCCCCATAACCTTTTCTAGCCCCCCATCAGCCATCAAGTCACCATTAACTCCTCAGCCTCCTAAGCCACAATGTCCCCATTAGCCCAATGTCCTACATTAGCCCAGGTCCCCATAACATCCCCAGTCCCACTTAACTACCATGTTCCTTGTAATCCCAAGCCCCCCTTAACCATTATGCCCCCAGGTCCCCATAATGTCCCAAGCCCCCACTTAACTACCAGGTCCCTCATAATCCCAAGCCCCCTTAGCCACAATTTCCTCATTGCCAACTTAACCCAGGCCCCTATAACCTCCAAACCCCCCCCCCTTAACTACCAGATCCCTCATAAGCTCTCAGCCAAGTTGTCCCCATTGCCGCATTAGCCACTAGGTCCCTCAGCCCTCTTTAGCCTGGCTACCTGCCCCCCAAAACTACCTCGTTCTCCCAGCTGGGCCCCCTGCAGACTGTGCTGTCTTTGAAGGCCGGCAGCATGACTGGCAGCGTACATCACCAGGGAGAAAGCTATGTCCTAGACAAGCTTCCTATTAGAATTTTATGGAAGTTATGTAACAGTAGGAACAGTTTAAAACACATCCAGCAACACAATTCTAGTTTTCATCTTCCTGTTCTGATATTCTTGAGTAGAGAGGCTTGCAGGGATGTACACTCTCCTTTATGGTTTTGTTGCCTAGTGTGGCTATTCCTACCGTGTCAGCAACAGCTGCATGTTGTTATTGGGTGGAACAAAGTACCACCCTCTTCAGTGTCTCCTTTGCTGGTGCCTCTTCACGCCTGGTTCCTCTCCTCAGTTGTGGTACCTCAAGGCTCCGTCCCCTACTCTTCTCGTTCTGTACTGCGTCTCTTGGCAAACTCATCTCTTCCTATGAATTCCAATACCAGCCCTATGCTGACGACACCCAAATCTAACAGTCGCTTCCGATCTCTCACCTCCTGTGTTGGAACGTGTTATTGCCTGCCTGACGGCTTGTCTCCAACTGGATGACTTCCCGTTTCCCAAAGCTTAACCTTTCTAAAAATCAATTTCTCTTCTTCCCTACCTCTAACACCAACATTCCTGCACCCGTTTCCCTTTAAGTGAATGGTGTCAATATTACTTCTACCTCACAGGCTCGTTGCCTCGGTGTCCTCTGAACTCTCATTCACTCCTCACATTCTGTTGCTAACCAAATCCTGCTACTTCCATCCAAAAACATTGCATGCGTCCATCCCAGTCTTAATCAGGACTCTGCTAAAATGCTCATCCAAGCTTATTCTCTCCCACCTTGACTACTGTAACATCCTTCTCTCTGGACTTAAGAGATCCCAGATTCTCCCTCTGCGGTCTGTTATGAATGCCTGTGCCGGCTCATGCACCTCACCCATTTGTCAGTCTCTACACTGGCTCCCTGTCTCCTTTAGAATCCATTTTACAATATTGGTACAAAGCTCTCCATAACCATGCCCCTGCCTACATCTTCTCCCTTATTACATCCCGTCTCGGCCACTTCACTCTGCCAATGATCTGACATTATCGTCTCCTCGTTCCCGCACCCCCAACCCTTACCTTCAGGACTTTTCCCAAGCTGTCCCCTTTCTATGGAACTCCCTCCCCCTCAACATTAGACACTACCCGTCTCTCCAGTCCTTCAAGAAGTCTCTGAAAACACATTATTTTAGGAGAAGCCTATCGGCTCACTTACTAATCTCCCCACTGTTCATTTCTTACACCATCTTCCCACCCAGCTCACTTGCACCCCTCTAACTTACCCTCACCTAGTGTGTCACCCCTATCCTCTTAGATTGTAAGCCCTCGATCATGGTCCTCTCTATTGTTCTGTGTGTTTAATTTGTATGTAGATTTGTGATTATGCCTCCCATTGTACAGCGCTATGGAACTTAGCGCTTTATAAAAACTTGTAACTGTACTACATATTTTTTTAAAAGAAGCACCTGACATGAATTAATAACAAAGAACAGAAACAGAAAGGTGCCCACAGGTTTATTCAAGCATGAAAAATGCTCATGAGGACCTGAAGTGATTCTTGATGTACAGTTGTGTTCAAAATTATTCAACCCCCACTGAAATTGAGTGTTTTGGCCAGTTTGACATGGATTTTGATCATTCAGTCATCTTGCTTACAATTAAAATCAAAGAGGCACATGTAGGTCAGACAAATATAACAACATTTATAATGAAATAACCACAAATGTCTTTTCTGTGCTCACATCATTATCAGTTTTATTCAACCCCCAAGTGACATTCAATCTTAGTACTTAGTACAACATCCTTTTACAGTTATAACAGCTTTTAAACGTGAAGCATAGCTTGACACAAGTGTCTTGCAGCAATCTACGGGTATCTTCGCCCATTCGTCATGGGCAAAAGCCTCCAGTTCAGTCACATTCTTAGGCTTGCGCACTGCAACTGCTTTCTTTAAGTCCCACCAGAGGTTCTCAATCGGATTTAAGTCAGGTGACTGCCATGACCACTCCAAAATGTTCCAGCCTTTAATCTGCAACCATGTGCTAGTGGACTTGGAGGTATGCTTGGGATCATTGTCCTGTTGAAAGGTCCAACGTCTCCCAAGCCTCAGGTTTGTGACGGGCTGCATCACATTGTCATCCAATATCTCCTGGTACTGAAGAGAATTCATGGTACCTTGCACACGCTGAAGCTTCCCTGTACCTGCAGAAGCAAAACAGCCCCAAAGCATGATTGACCCCCGCCATGCTTCACAGTAGGCAAGGTGTTCTTTTCTTCATAGGCCTTGTTCTTCCTCCTCCAAACATAGCGTTGATCCATGGGCCCAAACAGTTCTAATTTTGTTTCATCAGTCCACAGAACACTATCCCAAAACTTCTGTTGTTTGTCCACATGACTTTTGGCATACTGCAGTCGACTCTTATTCTTTGGAGACAGCAAGGGGGTGCGCCTGGGAGTTCTGGCATGGATGCCTTCATTACGCAGTGTGCGCCGTATTGTCTGAGCTGAAACTTCAGTACCCACATCTGACAAATCTTTCCTCAGCAGTCACACGGGGACTTTTCGCCACTCTACACTTCAGGTAGCGCACAGCAGTCGAAGTCAGCATCTTCTTTCTGCCACGACCAGGTAGCGTTTCAACAGTGCCCTTTGTCTTGAATTTGCGAATGATGCTTCCTATGGTCTCTCTTGGTATGTTTAACATCTTTGCAATCTTCTTATAGCCATTGCTCTTCCTGTGAAGAGTAATCATCTCTTCTCTTCCTGGACCATTCTCTTGACTTCACCATGTTTGTAACCACACCAGTAAATGTCTAGAAGGAGTGGAGTATCACAGTCATTTTAAAGCTGCCTAATTGGTGCTTATTATGCTTTATTGCTGCTCCGTGACATCCACAGGTGTTTTCAATACCTGATTGAAAACACTTGAATGAACCTCTGTTCTTCAGAGTGGTAGTCTTTAAGGGGTTGAATAATTGTGTCAATGACGAATTCACAAAAGAAACATTTACTACTGTATTACAAAACCAATTGATGTCATTTTAGTTGCATGTGGTTCTTTAAAAAGTCCTTGTAGGATTTCATTCTGAATACAATTACAAATGTACACTAAATTCCCTAAAACCCTTTACAGCATTGGGGGGTTGAATAATTTTGAACACAACTGTACCTCACCAAAAACCTGCCCTACAAGTAAAACACTGGAGTGTCTGCTCCTTTCTTTGTACGAATGGAACACAGTGTCTAGTTGTAGCTCGATTTTACCAATTTGCAAGGTCACAGTACTGTCCTGTCCTGCAGTTGTTGCTTAGTGGGTTCAAAGCTAGCTCCAGAATTTCCGCCCAACCCTTCATCCCTGTCCCAAGAGGTTGCCCCTTCGTTTGACACATTCAGGTCTATTCACTAAAAGGTGAAACTCCAGAGAATTGGCAGGAGAAGAGAACAATCTAGACCAAATAGCTGATTTGGAAAGTGAGATAAATGGGAAAAATTTTCATTTTGACCTAGAATTTTCACTTCTAGCAATTCTCCCGAGTTTCACATTTAGTGAATAGACCTGATTGTGTTATGATTTTTGGGCTTAGGATTCCATGTTGCCTCTACAGCTGGATAAAATCCAGTGCTTCATGTTCTCTACGATCAAAAACTATGTTAGTCCTCCAGTTCACACTGCTTTGCCTTTTTTATACAGTTATCCAGCTTCTTGGCAAAAAAAAATAAAAACATCGCTATCTGAAGCCATCTTCAAACTGCGTTCCATCCCTGGGAAACACTCCCTCAGCAAAACCTCTAATGCTCCCAGTCCCAAGTTATGAGCAAGAAGGTTGTCAAGGCTGCGGAATAGAACCCTGAATATTGTCATGTGCTCACCACCAGGCTACTTTGGTGCTTGGCAATTGGAAACAGGCTAAATATATGTAGCGCTGCTTTAAAAACTGTGCTCTGGTGCATTGAATTATTGCTGCCACTACAGGGAGACAGAGCAGAGACAAAGCGGACTCCATCTCCCAGCACCCTTTGCGTGAGGACAGGAAGTGGGTGGTACAAGGAGGAGGATATACTGGGGAGCCTCGTGTTTGGCACGCAGAGAGTGACCGGAGCAGTGAAAGGTGGAGGACGCACGTTGGAGCTGTCAGGGATCTCAACCAGGCCGGAGTGCAGACGCGGTCTTACTGGTGCTGGAGATCGGGACAGAAATCGTGCTGTGACCTACTTACCCAGCGCTGAGAGGTTTGGAGGACAAGCTGGTTCCGGAAGGACCCCGCGCCGATCGATTGGGAGTGCAGGCGGCGGATCGATTGTTCCAGTTGCGGAGATTTGGCAAGCAGGGAGCAGATTGGGTGGCACAGAGTCCCAGTACACAACGGAGAAAGATCCTGGATGGGTGAGAGGCCTCCAGGCCACAGTTCCAAAACAGAAACGCACGCTTGCAATATTCTTTAAATTCACAGGGCCCCAACGGTGACTAGTTGAAGATTGTTCTTTTCGTTCACTGGCCAGTCGAACACAGTACCCGGGTACCCTAAACTTTGTGTATATATATTTTGAGCTATTTTGCGGGACTTACACTCCAGAACTGAGGGGGTTAACCGTTCTTTTTCCGCCGCGTGTTTTTCCCACGTGACGCATCCTGTAAAATTCATTCAACGCGCATTTATATTTTATGACACTTTATCTTTTAGTAAAGTATATAAAACTAGAAATTCCACAACAGTGCTGGTGTGTAATAATTCCTAGTGCGGTGAGACTATCTCAAGGTTTATTCAGCGGCTCCACCGCGAGAGCCCAGTGAGGAAGGCGAGTATCGGGAGGGAGGGTAGGGGACCCTGATGTACCGCGTACGTCTGCGGGTCTAAGGGATACTTCTCAATCAGACGTACATGGTACGTCAGTGGTCGGGTTGGGGGTTAAGTCCTGCTTGCTGTGTACAAAATTTAGAAATCAAATTTGAATTAAGAAGGCTATTTCAGCTCTCTTGGCAGATAAATGTATGTGAATGTAGGCGTGTATTGGGACTTCTGTACAATGGAATTTCTACATAAATTTCATCATTAGAGGCCCCAGAGAGAGCGAGGTCCAAGGCTGTGGTCATGAGCGCACACGAGCACGGAGGGAACGGCCATGAGAACAGGCGTTCTTTCCGCTCAGGCGCCCGTGTGGCCACCTCGCTGATCGCACTACAAAGAGCGAACCTCCTATGGAGAATCACGCTTAGGACTGTCGAGTGTCCGCGTAGCTTTGTCAAACTCATTGTGCTTGGTGTGTTATAGTAATTAAGGTGCGAGATACATTTTGTAGTTTGATAGTATGGTTTATATTTCAAGTCAGTTATGCTCTCCGTAATAAATAAATAAAATATAAATATATATATATTCCTGACTGACTCATCAACGCCCAGCTGAAACCGTTTAACCTAGGAACGTGAAATTTTGAAGGTGCACTGTTCTTATGATGTAGGCACCCACTAAGGAATAATTTTTGGGAACTCCGCCCCAAGGGGGTTGACTATTTTAAACAGGCTACCTATAGCTCATAACAGAAGATGTTACAGACGTGAAAAATTTGTATTTAGATTCATCTTGAAAAATAAAAAAAACACGTATTTTACCATTTTCTGAAAATTACATGGGGGGGCAAAAAAGGGGTTAAATACTTTTATCATAAACGTAAAAGGACTGACTGACTCATCAACGCCCAGCTGAAACCGTTTAACCTAGGAACGTGAAATTTTGAAAGTGCATTGTTTTTATGATGTAGGCGCCCACTAAGGAAGGATTTTTGGAAAATCCACCCATAAGGGGGTGAAAAAGGGGGTTGAATATTTTAAACAGGATACCTATAGCTCAAAAACAGAAGATGCTACAGATGTGAAAAAAAAAAAAAATAATCGGTATTTAGATTCGTCTTTAAAAATAAAAAAAAAAGTATTTTACCGTTTTTCAAAAATCCAAGAGGGGGGGGGGTGATAAAAGGGGCTGAATATTTAAAATATGTTAAACAGGATACCTGTATCTCCAAAACAGAAGATGTTACAGACCTGAAAATTGGTATTTAGATTCGTCTTGAGAAACAAAAAAACACCTATTTTACCATTTTCCAAAAATTCTGTGGGAGGGGGGCAAAAAAGGGGAGGTTGAATACTTTTATCAGTATACCTAGATTTCAAAGACCAAAGATGTTACAGGTGTGAAATTTGGTATTTACAATCTTCATGAAAAACAAACATGTGTTTTGCCATTTTCCACAAATCCAAATAAGGGGAGGGGGGGGGGGTCGAGGGAAAGGGGTCTGAATACTTTTATCAGTATATCTATATTTCAAAAACCAAGATGTTACAGGTGTGAAGTTTGGTAATTACAAAGGAAACACGTGTTTTACCATTTTCCAAAAATCCAAGTGGGAAGGGGGGTAAAAAAAAAAAAAAAAAAAAAAGTGGGGTGAATACGTTTAAAAAAAAGGATATCTACATCTCAAAAACAGAAGATGTTACAGACGTGAAAATTGGTAATTAGATTCATCTTGACAAATAAAAAAACACGTATTTTACCATTTTCTGAAAATTCCTTGAGGGGGCAAAAAGGGGGTTGAATACTTTTATCATAAACACGAAAGTCCTGACTGACTCATCAACGCCCAGCTGAAACTGTTGAACCTAGGAACGTGAAATTTTGAAGGTGCACTGTTTTTATGATGTGGGCACCCATTAAGGAAGGATTTTTGGAAAATCCGCCCCTAAGGGGGTGAAAAAGGGGGTTGAACCTATATCTCAAAAACAGAAAATGTTACAGATGTGAAAAATCGGTATTTAGATGCTTCTTGAAAAATAAAAAAAAACACGTATTTTACCGTTTTTCAAAACTCCAAGTGGGGGGGGGGGGCGAAAAAAGGGGGTTGAATATTGCAAACGGGATACCTATATCTCCAAAACAGACGATGTTACAGTCCTGAAAATTGGTATTTAGATTAGTCTTGAAAAATAAAACACGTATTGTACCATGTTCTGAAAATTCCTTGGGGGGGCAAAAAGGGGGGTTGAATACTTTTATCAGTATACCTATATTTCAAAAACCGAAGATGTTACGGGTGTGAAATTTGGTATTTACAATCTTCATGAAAAAACCAAACATGTTTTTTGCCATTTTCCACAAATCCAATTGGGGGGGGGGGGGGGGTCGGGGCAAAGGGGTCTGAATATTTTTATCATTATACCTATATTTCAAAAACCAAAGATGTTACATACGTGAAAATTGGTATTTAGATTAGTCTTGAGAAGCAAAAAAACACCTCTTTTACCATTTTCCAAAAATCCAGTGGGAGGGGTAAAAAAGCAGGGTTGATTACTTTTATCAGTATATTTCCAAAAACCAAAGATGTTACAGGTGTGAAATCTGGCACTTACAATCTTCTTGAAAAATAAAAAAATCACCATGTTTTATCATTTTCCAAGAATCCCACGTGGTGGGTGAAAAAAAGGGGGGGGGTGAATACTTTTCAACAGGATACCTATATCTCAAAAACAGAAGATGTTGCAAACGTGAAAATTGCTATTTAGATTCGTCTTGAAAATAAAACACGTATTTTCCATTTTCCAAAAATCCAGTGGGTGGGGCAAAAAGGGGGATGAATACCTTGATCACTATACCTATATATCAAAAACCAATGATGTTACAGTTGTGAAATTCGATATTTACAATCTTCGTGCAAAAAAAAACACCATGTTTTTCCATTTTCCGAACATCCAGTTAATGGGGGTGGGAGAAAGGGATGTGAATACTTTTATCAGTATACTTAGATTTCAAAAACCAAAGATGTTACAGGTGTGAAATTTGGCACTTACATTCTTCTTGAAAAATAAAAAAAATAGGTGTTTTACATTTTTCCAAAAATCCCAAGTGGGGGGGGGGGGGGAAGGGTTCTACCAAAAAAAACCTCAAGTTTCTTTTAAAAAACAATGTTAACAAATCCTAAAATCGAAGCCGCGGGCAAAAACTAGTAATGTATGTACAGGGGTGTGGAAACTTTAAAAAAATCTACTTGTCCAACGGACTAAGTAGTAGTCCAATCTACGTGTCCCTCAGGATGATCAACTTGTCCTGATAATTTCAACAAAATAGTGTTTAAATAGAGGTCTTTATTCATAACAGCCTATAGAGGCAGCGTCAGATACATGTGATGAATAAAGACCTTTATTTAAACACTATTTTGTTTTATGTATATATTAGGGACGCACCGATACCACTTTTTTTAAGACCGAGTACCGATAATTTTATTTTATGTCATGTGACCACTTTCCAATAAGAACAGACCTCATAAAAATGCCCCCAGCTCACATGTATATATCCCCCCCCCGAGATATATGGATATATGCCCCAGCACATGGTATACTGCCCCCACGCTCTCATGGATATTGACCCCCAGACCAGACATGGGGCGGCTGTTCGAATGCTCTATCGGCATTCGGACAGCCGCCCCTGGAGCTACTTACCTTCCCGAGCAGCGCCGACAAAGTCTTCGCGCCTGCACTCGTTGAAGGACACCCAGCCGCAATCACGTGGGACTCCCACGTGATTGCAGCTGGGTCCTTCAATGTGCGGAAGCGCGGAAACTTTCGGCGCCGCTCGGGAAGGTAAGTATGCCAGAGAGCTCCAGGGCGGCTGTCCGAATGCCGATAGAGCATTCGAACAGCTGCCCAAGCCCCTCGGATGCCGGCAAGCCGGCTCAATGCCGGCTTCCGGTAACGGGGGCATCCCTGGAATTAGTCTGCAGTCCGGCGGGCTTCTAGCCCACCGGACTGCATCTCAAAAAAAACTACTCGCCCGGATCTTCATGTCCCGGGCGTCGGGCGATACAATTCCCACACCCCTGATGTATCACAAATTTACGATTTAGGTTTTTTTCAGCATGACGATTGCAGAGTCCTCTTCTATCAAGCTCTTGATCTCCAATTTCCATGGCTACTGCACCAGTTCTTTGTTATTTACACTGGTTTATCATGGTCATTAACCCTTCATTATGTAAACTTCACCGGATCCCATTTCTCAGAAAAATTCCCGTTTTAAAGTTCTTTTAGTTTATATTACCGCATAATGGATTTCACAGCCATGAAAGAAAGAATGTGATGTTGTGGGGACTCCTACACTGGATACAGCATTGGGATGTGTTGCTCCATTAGGAGCTGTTCATTATTGTTGTACTATTGTACAAATTTACTAATAGGACACTTTTTAGGTATCTTTGTACTGTTGGGAGTAGATTTAAAGAAATGCAAAATATTTTGATTAAAATTTAGACTTTCTATCACTAGATTTGGAAAATCTTATAATTAACATTCAGCTTTCAAGAAGAAAAAAAAAATACATTAGGTAAACTGTCCTTTTTTTCAAGGAGACCAGGACTATAAAAAGGTGAGAAGTGTACAAACCTGTTGAGCCAGGAAAACAATCCACGTGCTGCTGACACAATGTCAATTATGCAGACCAGCTGTTTTGTTGTGGGTGAAGTTACAGTGGCTAAAGTGTGCAAGGAGACTTTCCTGAGACTGAGAAGGTGTGAAGATAATGACTGAGAGACTCGATATAGCTTGTCGGTCAGGGTTCTCAGGCTTTCAGAATGCAGTTCGTAGTGCTGTTGAGAAAAAGAGCAAAAAAAGTAGGTGATGAAATGCAACCATCATCAAGTCATTACAAGCGACAAGCAGACCAAACACAGGTGAGGGAAACAGACAAAAGTATTTCTGTCTTAGGTTTTCATCCACTATACAGGTTAGCTCCTCAGCAGTTATTGAATCAGATTAAACATTATCTAATGAATAAGGATATCGATATTCAGGCTTTCTGCTGCCCTAGAAACTTGCAAAGAAATTCTCCATATAGCACATCAACAGCAAAAGTGATATGGTAAACTGATAAACTTAATTGTAAAGTGCAGCAGTGCTCATTGTCCGTAAACCGTTCATTGGTGCAAATATAAAAGTTTGTGAGTCCAAATCACATACGATACAAGTCCAGTGTATAGGGACAAAAAAAAAAAAGACTCATGGTCAAAGCGATCCTCCTTAATGTGCCGCTATTCATACTCGTCGTCCTCAATTGCTCTCGAAAAAAAATAAAACAAGATACAAAACAATTTTGCAGATAGATACAGCAAATGACCCCACTCTTCGAATCAATATAGTAAACCACGCACATTTATAGGAGCCTAAATAATCCCGGCTCTAGGTGTGAAGGCCTCTGGCCATAGAGAGAGTTGCACTACCTTTTGGTTGGTGCTGGTCACTGAATTAAAAACAGAAGGAACCGGGAGACGGCACACCCATAGCACAATACTGTAGGGCAGTGGTTCTCAACCGCAGTCCTCAAGTACTCCTAAACAGGCCAAGATTTTAGGATTACTTTGGGGAAATGCAGACTGAATCCTGCAATCATTGAGCAGCAAATAATATCACCTGTGCTAGGTTTCAGCTATCTGGAAAACATGACCTGTTGGGGGTACTTGAGGACCGCGGCTGGGAACCACAGCTGTAGGGCAATTGATAATACAACTTCTGGAAATTCACTGATCGATCCAAGAGCCATGTGGTTTAATTGGCTCAATGGGTATGGCATCAGGCACTCTAAGGCTGGGGTCAGACGAGCGTGATTTCTACGGACTGTACGTCCGTGCAGTACGGACATCGTCAGTACGGATGACGCAGTAGTGGTCACACAGTCCGTTTTTTCACTGAAGTTATTTTTGACGGATGTAGGAGGGAAAAATAAATTACAATGAAAAAACATTCTGTCCGTCAAAAATGCTGGACGTATAAATGCAGTCCGTCTGACCTCGCTCCATCACTCACACACAAAGCTATGCGGACGTTGTGGACGTGGCGCACTCCGCACGTCCGTTCTAGCAGTATTACGTTCTTGCCTAACCTGCGTCCGTTTGCAGCATCCGTCATGCGTCCGCAGTTCAGTGCGGACGTACTTCATGTGTCGGGCTCCAATGGACTTTCTTTCATGCTATCACGGACGTACTTTTAGGCGCAATCACGGACGTGAACACTACGCTCGTCTGACCCCAGCCTTAAGGTGAATGGCCAAACCTCTTCACATCAGCAATCCTCTAGTCCAGGGTTTCTAAACTCCAGTCCTCAGGACCCACTAACAGGCCAGGTTTGTGGGATAGCTGAAGCACAGCACAGGTGATATAATTAGCTGCTCAGTGATTACAGGATTCAGCTGCATTTCCCTAAGGTGATCTGCAAAATCTGCCCTATAGTGGGTCCCGGGGACTGGAGTTGAGAAACCCTGCGTCTAGTCCATGTGCAGCCGCAGGAAATAAAAAGGAGGGGTGGTCATCCAGATATTGTACAGGTATTGGGTCAGGCCCCCATTCCTGCGATTGCACACCAGAGACATAACTTTCACAAGGGGGGGGGGGAGCGCAGGTCTAACATGGGGAACGGCACCAAGAAGGAATGAATGGGACGACTAGTGTAATTAATGTAAGAGTGAGGCTTGCAATGCATGCCAAAACATGGACAGTTGAGTAATTAACTCCAATTAAAAGAGTATAAATGGGGGGGTGATGGGAGAAGTCCTCTTGATGCCAGCTGAGGAATTCACACGTATGGCGAAACGCATCCTGGTTAGGGATGAGCCGAACACCCCCGAGTTCGGTTCGCATTCGAAGTATACGTATACTCTGACCAGCACCCCGGAACCAGTCTAAGCACACAATGACCATCACAGACCCAAGATCCTCCACTCTGCACCCCGGAACCTGAATAAGCATACTCTGACCAGCACCCCGGAACCAGCCTAAGGTAGCAGGATCTCAGAATGCCGTCCTATGCTATCCTCCAAAGAACCCCATTCTTGCAACTGTATTTTATTTTTAAATGTATTAATTTCTGGCTGATTCCTTGGTTCAATGTTCCCTCCATTTTACTTCTAAAAAAAAACAAAACTTGGTTAAAGTGCTGTACTTTCTAGACAAGCTATCCTTTGGGCAGGGTTGGCTTTTCCTTATTTATCATGTATGTCTCATGTTTGTGCTGCCCCATTGTACAGCGCTACGGAATGTGTTGGCGCTTTATAAATAAAAGATAATAACAACTCGAACTTTTCAAAAGTTCGAATTCGAACACGAACTCAATACAAGTCAATGGGACTCAAAGTTCGATTTTTAGAGTGCCCTCCATGAGGGCATATATGCTAGATATTTGCCATAAAAGGTGTATGGGGATCCAGGTAGTGCCCTGGGGGACAGGAAACAAGGACAAAGAGTTTTAAAAAAAAAAAAGACATTTTTAACCCCTTCACTGTCCTCAGTTACTCCCGCTGTATGCTGAGGAGGACGTGTCCCACACCCCCGGCAGAGATACTCGCCTCTCTGTCCGGGGTCCCGCGGCGTTCTGACTTCAGTATCCTCAGACGCTGAATTCAAGCCCCTCCCAACGTAAATGACGTCATCTCCAAGCGACTCCCGGCATTGCCGGGAAATCGCCTGGAAGGGAGGGGGGGGGAATCCGTTCAGATCTCTCTCCCTCCCGATCGGGAGGTCCCACAAAAAAAGCCAGGCACCGCTTAAAAAGGGGAGAGTCCTGGCTTTAATCCCTTAGGCACCGAGTCGCACTTCGGCGCCGAAGTGCGGCCTAGCTCCGGTGGGGGACGCCATCTTGGATGGCGGCTCCACCCCCCGGGTCCCCCCTCACTGCCTGACGTGATGACGTCAGATAGCCGGGGAACCCCCTGGTGGAGATAGGGGGTTCATTTGAACCCCGATATCTCCAGAACCGTGGCAGCTAGGGGGTCATGGAGGGTGTCAATCAAAAGGCCTGAGCATGGCCCCAACATGACCAGGTATAAAGTAAAACAAATAAAAAAAAATTGATTTTTTTGTGGGTGTTATTTTTATTAATGCAGCAATATTGTTCACATTTCAATTATAATGTGAACAATGATGCTGCACTAAAGATTTTTTTTCTATGGTGTGCTAAAAATCACATAATTCCCCCCAAAAAATTTAATAAGTCCCCATTTCTAATTTTTGTACAAGCGCACCCCATAGAAAATATAACCGCAAATGTTCATGTGAAAAAAAAACACTTTACACCCTGCAGAGGATTAAAAATTCTAGTTTTATTGCATTTTTTGTTATAATATAAAAAGGCAGAACATGACGTATACATATAAAAATTATATATTATGAATCTGTCGAGTCTGACGGAAAGGACGATATATAATATGTCTGGGTCGTATAATAAAATGTGGCTTCAAATCGTGTTTAAACATGAGTGAAAGCGGTAAAAATTAGCTCAGCACACAGTGGTGAAATGCCTCAGCAGTGAAAGGGTTAAAAGAACAGTGAGTTTAACATAAAATAAGGGTTAAAAATAAAAATGAAAAATTCCTTCAAATATCGTGCCTATGGAGGTCCCCATAACCTGCCCGTGAAGTGGCGGATTTGTAGGATGTATGGAAACATCGCCATCACAGACCCACACACGACACCTGGCACTTCCAGTCTGCATACAAATGTATCAAATTCATGAGACTGGACTAATTAGAAGCACATGTTATTTCCAAACACTAATTAAACACCTGTTGTTTACACCTTGAGAGCACAGGTCCTTTAGAGGTGAGAATCTTTGCACCTAGACATTAGTTTTTAATTCAATATCTAATAAACCGTTGCTTATAATATTTTGCAGTAAAGAGTCTCTTTATTTCTAGATTTTTTTTTAAAGCATTTTTTATACTTTTCCAAAAAAAAAAATTTTTCGAACCAAACACGCCAAAAAGCTCGAAGTTCACGAACTTTCGAACTGACGATATTCGAATCGAACTCCGAAACTGATCAAACCGAACAGCTCATCCCTAATCCTGGTCAGTGTATTTTTTACATGCCAATGTATTTTTAGTGTTTTTATCGGATATAACTTTCATTAAAGATTTTTTTGCTGGAAAGTCTTAAAGAGGTTTTCATTTGGGTTTACCAGAATAAAAACGCATGCGCACATTATACAGAGCCTGAAAGGCTCATTTTATAGTAAGTAGGAATTTGTCTGTGGGATTCTGTGTATACAACAGTTATTGATGATATTACACTAGGGAAGATGCTGTTGCCCTTTTTGGGACCTTTTCATGCGTGTGGGTGAAAAAAAATCAGGTGAGGAGGTGAGCGAAGGTGTATGGGGACCGGAGAAGGTCAAGGAAGTAAAACAACCACCCTGCATATGTACCTAGAGCCAGTTGAGGGCTCTGAAATTTGTGACTGTTTTCAGGATATCTTGGTACCTCAATATGCTGCACAATGCTGGATAGGCCTTCCTCTTACATGTGCGGAGAGTCAAAAACATATGAAAAGACTTTGTTCAAACTATAGACTGAATTCCCATGAGAAAAAGGGATTATTTGTGCCATACCCTTTGTTTTTTTTTATTACTGGTGATGTCCAACCTTAGAACAAAATCATAAAGAGTAAAGAAGCAGCAGGTCTTCTCCAATCAGCTTCAAAGTTGTATCTGAGGTTAATAATGTTTAGTGTGTGTTGTACACAGACCAATTAATCGACTAGCTGATTAATTAATAATGAAATTAGTTGACATCTATTCTCAATATCAATTAGTGGTTTCCGCCCTAATTAAATCTACACATTATATATGGTCTGTTAAAGGACAAAAAAATGGCTTTGATCTGACATGTAAATTCTTATGTATAATAAAAAAAAGTGTGATGAGCTGACAGCCAGTTCACCGGCTTAAACCCTTTCCCACCAAAGAGTGTACTCTGCCGTCTTTGCGGCGGGTGGGCCTTGAAGCCAGGGGGTGGCATAGAACCCGCCCACTATCTGGAGCATGCTATTCACTGCTGAGGGACAGCCTGGTTCTGGCCGTCCCCCAGAAGCCAATGACACGTGTCCACAGCGTGGGCAGGCCAAAGGAGGGGCCCACCACAGCAACTGGCTAGCGTGCCATACTAGTACACCCTGGCTGGCACTAAAGCCCTCCCTACAGGACACCACCTCCCCAGTGTGAAAGGGTTAACAGCAATGTGATTGGCTGTGGCAGCGATCACATGTACTGGGACCCCGGGATTTGCTATTGTTGGTCTGCCTTTAACCCCCCAAAAAAATACAAAAAATAAAAAAAAAAAGGGACTTTGCACCAGCACTAACCCCGTGATTGCTTTTCCACCACAAACCAGCGCTGTGTGCAATGATACCAAACATGACCATGCAAAACCTAGAAGAAGAAAAAAAAAAAAGCAACACTTTTTTTTATTCTTATTTGAAAGCAGATAAGCATTTATCGCGTATACCACTACCATTACCATTACTTACTTTGACTTTGGAGCAAGTTCAGTATTTTATACAGTCATATTATTCATAAAACACAAATGAATATTTTTGGGGTTCTTTCAGTTTTGGTTAAAATTTCATACATTTCCTAATGTGAAAAATGCAGTAAATCTATTATTATTATTTTTTTATTTTTTTTCCCAAGAGTACCCCCACAAAATATATAACCAAGGTTTGGATGACAAAATGTGAAAAAAAATATTTTACAAGGAGTAAAAGATTGAAATCTGAATCGCAATTTTATTTTTTCTACATTTTTTGTTATAGTTAGGGTTGCACCGATACTAGTATCGGTGCCGATACTGCCGTTTGCACGAGTACTTGGTACTCGTGCAAATGGCCCGATACGTTCCCCCGATACAGGAAGCCAGCGCTGAGCCGGTGTTCTGCCCATTGAGCGAACTTGCCTCAATGGCGAACCGCGTCACTTCCTGTGCACCTACATCACCAAAAGTGAGGCGGATCAGCTGGATACAGCATCTGGAATGGCAGTGAAACCTCTCATCAGCTGCAGATATGAAGGAATTACTTCCTCATACACCAACCCAGGGCCCGCCCACTGCGTCACGTGATCCAACCCTGCTGTGTAACTGACGAACATCCAACACTGCACTCTGTATAACACACAACTCCCCCTCCCACGGCTCTGTATAGCGCACAAGCCTACTGACTGTGACCCACACACCCTGAATATATATAGTGGAATCTTGAAATAGACAGTCTATTTAGAGATTCCTCTATATATTCAGGGTGTGCAGGACACAGCCAGTAGGCTTGTGCGCTATACAGAGCCATGGGAGGCTGTTGTGTGTTATATGAGGAAGTAATTCCTTCCTATCTGCAGCTGATGCGGTTTCACTGCCATTCCGGATGCTGTATCCAGCTGATCCGCCTCACTTTTGGTGACGTAGGTGCACCGGAAGTAACGCGGTTAGCCATTATGGTAAGTTCGCTTGATGGGCAGAACACCAGCTTGCCGGTATCCGCGGGGCTGGGGAAGCTGGCCACATGCATGAAAAGCATTTGGCCAGTGTTCCCCTCTGGCAGGCTACAATACTCATTCAACGGTGGGTCCAGTCGCAGGGCTGTGACACTGCCTCCAGCCGAGATCTCGCGGGAGGCTCCAACGAGATCTCGGCTGGAGGCAGCATGAAGGCCTCCACGGCCCGGCATGATCACGTTACAGCCCTGCGACCGGATGCACCCGGCCAGCATCTGTGGGGCAGACGCTGGGGGCAATCCATGTGAGCTGGGGGCAATCTATCCACAGGTGAGCTGGGGGCATTTTTATATGAGGTCTGTTCTTATTAAAAAGTGGTCACATGACATAAAATAAAAGTATCGGTAGTCCGTATCGGTGAGTACTTTTAAAAAAGTATCGGTACTCGTACGCTGTCTTAAAAAAGTGGTATCGGTGCTAGTTATAGTATTCTGACGGTACACGACGTATACACATAATGATATATTTTGAATCAGCAGAGTCTGCTTAAAAAAAGGATATATAACTTGCCTGGATCTTTTACAAAAACATGATTTCAATCCAGTTTAAACTGCATGAGCACCAAAGGGCTGTGCTCCTCTGCTGTTTACTCGTGGCCGCAGATTACTACTGTGGACAGGTACAGGAGCGATTGATAATAGAAACATAGAAAAATGTCGGCAGATAAGAACCTTTCGGCCCATCTAGTCTGCCCAATTACATGGATACTTTACCTGGATTTATCTTTTGTTTAGGATAGCCTTATGCCTATCCCATGCTTGCTTAAATTCAATTACTGTTTTGGCCTCTACCACTTCAACTGGAAGGCTGTTCCATGTATCCACCACCCTCTCAGTAAAATAATGCTTCCTGATGTTACTTTTAAACCTTTGCCCCTCTAATCTAAGACTATGTCCTCTTGTTTTGCTACTTTGTTTCCTTTTAAATATACTCCCTCTACCTTGTGGATTCCCTTTACGTATTTAAATGTTTCTAATCATATCTCCTCTGTCTCGTCAGTTTTGTTCGGTATATACATTTCTGCCATGCCATATCTAAAAGGGGTCCCAGGTGACCGGTGCAATTGGTGTCCAAAAGCTAACAATCCAGAAATAATTTTAGAATCACAGAAAATCACGTTCAGGTGAAGAATAATTTTTTTTAGCTTACATTAGAGAAACACAAAATATGAAAATGTAATCGATTAAAAAAAAAAATTGATTCCTGGCCACAGCCAAAAATTACTTTTTAAATGCTTTGGGGAGGATAAAAAAATAAATTAAAAAAATACCATAACGCTCCCTAAATTTGGTCTGTTTGTAAGGCATACATCACTGAGTCTACAAACATTGCTATGCACCCTGTGATATGTTTTATATATCACTATAGGCTCTGCAAGGAATCACTGTATGCACTACCAAAACCAATGCGTACATCACCAGATACACCAAGGGCTCAAACACAGATTGCTTTAGGGGTGTCTGTCCTCTACCTGCTCCTTGGCTGTGTGTACTGGACGCTCTGCTCAGCCCTAACACTCATGCTTTTCCCAGTCACTAAAAAAGGCAGCAAGGAGGGAGAGGTAGCTGCTGAAGTCTTACCTGGTGTGTCCATTGAGAGGAGGGAGGGAATCCCAGCGATGTTACTTAGTTTGTGCCTGGCTCTACAAGGTACCGTAAATCCTGAGTCGGACACAGCGGAATTTTTTTTAAAAAAAGTGCTCTACAACAGGTCTTGTACAAAATCAGGACTCTGCCTGTTCTGAAGGACTAAATGTAATAACATGGGTACTTGCCCAGGGGCAAAATATCAATGTCCGGGGCGTCAGGCTATTTGAATCCAGCACCCCTGTATTATACTAAAACATTATACACTGGCAGACACATATAGGATTGGCACAGACGCTGAAAAGATACTTAAAAGGCAAAGAAATCTTGGCATATTCAAAAGGTTGGTGGAAGCACACGCTTATGTGTCAATCGATACAAGTGCCACACTGCAGGGTACAGATATTAGTCCCCCCAAACGTTAGTAATTAAGGAAAAAGGAATGCCGGTCACACTGTAGGATTTGATAAGGCTGCTTTAATCAAAGCAAGGAGATACCACATTTTAACTAACTCCGTGAGTCTTTATCAAGTACTCATGGAGCCGGTAGGTCTCTCTTTGTCCTGATTAAAGCAGCCGCGACACATCTTACAATGTGAGTCTTATGGATAGAAATGTGCATAGATAAGAGTAACAAACTAATTTTAGGAATGTGCTACAAAACCCCTACACATTTAAACTGAAAATGAGAAAAACATCTTATTTCAAACTGAAAAAGTCCCACATATGAATTTTATCACAAATATAGGTAAACCTATAGCTAGCAAAAATGTTAAAATTGTGAGGGTCTTTAACAGACAGCTAGGCAAAAAAAGTCTCAGTTCTAAATGGGTTAAAAAAAGATTGACTCTCCTGTGCTAGAGGAATGTGATTTAAGATACAGATACTTTTATTGAATGAACTCTGCAAGCTATAGTAAAAATAAAACCAGTTGAATTTCACTTCCTTTTAACAGTCTCAGCACCGGTGGTATGTCCCTGGATACGGTACTCACCATAGTTCAGCCACTGTAGTTCACTGAAGAAAATCCACTTTTTTTTTTTTTTTTTAACTGAAACAACAGTGCTTAGTGAAATAACCCTTAAATGTCATACTAAATTTAACTCCCACATTGGAAGAGTTATTTACCTCTACAGAATTGTAACTAAACCGTGTAACAGACCTCCAAACACTGGTTGGGGCACATCTGCTAATGCCGCTCTCTTGCCGGACCCCCATTCTCCCACCAGCAGTTTTGTGTGCCGTTCTCCAGCTGGGGCTTAAGGATGGGTACTGAAAGCACAGTGATAGCATTCCCCAGAGATGAGGCCACATGCAGATCTGGATTTTAGGTCAGCCTGAATTGAGCCTTTAATTAGTAATCTGTCCAGTGCCTGACAGGACCTAGAGGGAAATGGAAAAATGACACCCAGGTGTCTTACTGGAGGAGCCTGGCAGAGCGTCGAGCACTGCCCCACAGAAACCGGCCGGCAAGCCAGCCCAGCGCTGGCTTCCAGTATCGGTTTAGGTAACAGGGGCCTCTGCACGAGTGCCAAGTACTCGTGCAGGTCCCGGTATCGGCACCAATACTAGTATCGGTATATCCCTAACTAACAAGGTTAGAAAATAAATGATGACTAGTTTCATGGCACCATTAGACCAAACATTTTAATGATTACATTTGTGGTGTGTGAGTTTCAACAGGATGCCGTTTTGCGAAAACAAAAGGGGGAAGGGAGACAGTAGACCATTAACCCTTCCTGACACTCCTCAAAACTACATTTCCTGTATTATTCATAGAGTAAGTAGAATACACACATTTAAAGGGATACTATCGTGGGAAAAGAAAATGGAGTACCGCTACTGGACTTCCGCACTTTACATATGCAAGTTCTGTAATGCCTACCCAGAAGGATGGATTGGAGCTGCACACATGCTGCCCTCACTAGTGCCGATCTGGTGACCAGCAGTGGGAAATTCAAAAATCCCAGCTACTGGTGATGCAGGGTGGGGTGGAAGAAACTCCTCTATTTCACGCACATACATTCACTACACTTAAATCAATAAAACGGTCAATTGGAGTAGAGTTTCCCTTTACTCCAACACTAAGATCCCTCGCTCCTGGTACAGATCTGACATGTGAACAAGTGAAGACAATACTTTAGATCTTAATGTGAGTCTTTTGTCCAGGGGTCAAGTTGAGCAGGTATGCTTGGGAACACCGTTCCTCCTCTATTATTCCAGGATGAATGGAGTTCCCTTTTGCCCCAACCTGTGAAATGCTTTTATTAGGTTTCAATCATGTTTCTTATCAATTGACCTGAAATATTATTTAGCACTAATATCACGATTCCGTAAAGCCAGCTAATTATTGTATTTAAACATTGATATTAAATTTGAGTGTGTGATTTCTTGCTAAGGCTGGCTGTCCACTGGGTCCAGTCATGCAACCAACTTGGCTGTCTAACTACAGACAATTTTTTTGAATGATCCAGGTCATCCTCTAGAAGCGAATATGGACGAACCAGACCGGTCAACGGAAAGACCGAACATGCTACTGAACCGAAAGAAGAAGAAAAAAAAAAAAAAAAAAAAACTGCTGGCGAATGCTGCAAAAAAAACAGGAAGGAAACGCTGGTGCTATCCCTGGTTCTGAAAGGGTGTGTGTGAATGAAAATGAATGAGTCTGAGTCTGAGTGTGTGAAAGTATGATGGGGAGTATGAGCGAGTACAAGTGAGTAAGCGTGTGTGTTATTGTGAGTCAGTAAATCTGAGCGAGTGAGCCTAAATCAGTCTCAGTGAGGGTGATTGAGTCTGAGTCAGGTTTTCTTCTTGGGTTTACAGATAATGAGTTTGTCGCTTCCCCAGTCTCCCTTCTGACAAGACAGTTAGAGTCATTCAGCTCAAAGTGTCAGTTGAAATTCAAACATGCGCGCAGCTTGTCAAATAAAAAAGTATAGATTACCATTTGTCAGTTAAAATAAAGCTTTTAAAAATTGAACTCTAACCAGCTCTCACTGTGACAGTTAGACCTTCAGCTCAAAGTGTCAGTTGAAATTTGATCTAGGCTGTCAGATGCATCCTCATCTCAATGAGGGAATTTTGGACTTTGCAAGTCCAATGGAAAATCCGTAAATTGGATTGCTTACAAAAGATATAGCGGGCTTTTCAAGCCAATATAATTATGTCCCCCTGGAAGCATTAGGACTTCAACTGGTTAGCCAGTAGGGTTCTGTTATTTGCTGCCCAGCTCTGTAATTACATGACCACAGAGCCCTAACATATGTAAACATAAGAGATGCTGTGCACTTTAATATGAAACAAGATTTACTCAAGGGCATTCCCTAGGTATATACAGAGAGACCTCAAACACTTGTGGTATCTTTAAAAATGAATGAGCTTCTCCATGAAGGACACCCCTTTACAGTACTATGCCAAACAAGGTTGAAGTCCTGTAAAACTGGGAATTCACCAAAATTTCTAACACTCTGTATACAGTCAAATAGATACCCAAACACACATGCAGTGTATGATCGTAAAAGGAGGTTCACTATATTATTAGGTGATGTTTTGATTTAGGATTCTGTTAGCCATGTTAAAACTTTCACGCCAGGCAGGTAGTGCCCGGCGGAGGCTTTAACGCCGGCTGAGGCGTACTCCCAGCTAGCCAACTGCTGCAGCGGGCCCCTCCTTCGGCCCGCCCACGTCAGCTGTCACTGAATGCTGGGAAACGGCATGAACCGGCTGTCCCACAGCAGTGAATGGTGCTCCCCTGCTAGTGGGCACCCGAAGGAGGTCCATTGAAGGGGGGGAGAGGCGTACTAGTACACCCCACGGCTTCAAGGCCCACCTCCCGCTGGGATGGCATAGTGGCCCTGCAGTGGGAAAGAGTTAAAGGGCCACTAATTTAAAAAATATCTCGCCACCCTCTTTTTCAGCCCCTACATATTTGGGTAGATGCTGATGATACTATATATAGTCTTCAAATACACACCTTTTCTCTCTCGACATGCGCTGTTCATTCCTGTCAGCTCAGGGATTCCGAAACCTGAAAATCCATATAGCTTATTTACACAATTTGTGCTCCTTACCAAATTACACAGTCGTTAAGAAAATGTAATTTCCACCCTCAAGATCTATAGCGCCTGCGCAGAACAATGGATCCGAGCTCTGTGCACATGCCAACTCTCAAAGGACGGTCACCAAAACTGGCTGTCAGAGAGGATGACGCCAGTAGGCAGGGCGCACTGAGGCCATTAGTGACCAGCAGCCAGGAAATTCAAAATCCCACTTCCCGGTGATGCATGTGTGGGAGGAGGAATCTGCTCCACTTCATACAATGCTTTCTTCAGATCAGCCAGCCCCCCCCGTGTAAAGGGGGGGGGGGGGCTCCACACAGTCTGACCAGTTTAAAACACTAAACAGGGGTATTCAGAGAGAGGTGAAAAGCAGGAGAATGGAAAATTCTAGATCAAAATAGCCAAACCAGAAAAATTCTCCCATTTATCTCACTTTCCAAATCTACTATTTTGACCTAGAATTTTCCATTCTCCAGTCATTCTCCTGCTTTTCACCACTCTCTGAATAACCTTGTAAGGGTTATATTACAAAGTTGATACAGCAGCTTGCCCCGTAATGCAGCGCTAAGCCCTTGGATAATCACAGCAGCTTTAACGCACCACTGTGAGTATCACCTCATGGAGTCCATAGGACTCCATGGAGGCTTGTGCTGCCGGGTCATGTGACCTACAGGATCTCACGAGATCGTGCAGGGCCGAGGAGTAATTCACAAAGGGAGACTGGGGACTTTTTGTCCCCAGTCTCAATGTGCTCCGGGTGGCCAGAAGCAGCAGATCGGGCCGCCGTTTGTGCTGCAGCATAAAAATGAGTGTCTGATGTTTGGGGGGGGGGGGGTAACAGCTGGTTCTGACTGCCTCCGCAGAAGCACCAGCTAGAAGCTGGTGCTAACTTTAATTACCCGCAGCAGTGAGTAATTAGCATTAGGACTTTGTAATCCTAACGCTAATTACTCTTTCGCTCCCCATGTGAGGCTAGGGTCAGACGAACGCATTTTTCACGTTGTCCGTGAAAAAGTGCGTTCGAACGAACGTACGTATTTTTTCCCGGAATACGCGATAACGGTCATACGATGCGCCTTTTCGTCCGTGATTTTGTACGGATCGTCAATAAAACACTTTTTGTGTCTGGACGTTATGTTAGCCGGACATTAGCAGTGTCTGACGTCTCCTAATCACACACACACGCCGCTATGCGGCCGCAGCGCACTCTGTACGTCAGTAGTAGCGGTTTGACGTTCTCGAAAAAATGCGTTCGTTGGCCACTTGCGTTGCACGGACGAACGTCCGTTCGTCGTATGTTCCCCGGCATTGGACGTCATTTGCTGCTAGCACGGCCGTAATTTCGTGCGGCTAAACGCACGTGAAAAATGCGCTCGTCTGACCCTAGCCTTAAGCATAGAGTACAGTAAGCTTGCGTAAGCGAGCTCAATCCCCAATGCGCTAACAGTTTTTTTAACCCGTTAGCGTTTGGAATGTAATGGGGAGGGGGTGTAAAGCGGTAGGGCCACTTAACCTAGCATTAACGCTCACATAGAGTGCTAACGTTGGCGTTAAGTTTGTAATGGTGCCCTAAATTGGTCAGGATGTGAAGCATGTCTCTTTAAAAAAGAGAGCATCTCAATTTGTGTTGTTACTTTGATTCTTTGTTGAGCAAAGTCAGGAATAAAGGACAGATAAAGGTGGGTTACACAGTGGCATGTTAGGCAGCTTATTGGAAAGTTTTCCTGGTAGTAGAAGTTCTCTTACCAAGATGCAGAGTTGCTCCACAGCCTCCAGAATTAGCTCTTGGTGCCCAATGCTCCTGACACCTAAGGCATCTAAGCGCTGAGGGGACAAACCCAAGAGATCATGTCCAGTCACATCCCATTCCTGGAATGGATACTGCTGAACTGAAGAGTCCAGTCCTGGAAAACAAAACAATGGAAGCAAATTATCACCTGGAAATATTAGACATGACGTTTTATACACTACCGGCGATATTTCAATAGAGACCCTCAGAAATTCTGCACAAGCTGTTGATGGACCTAAACCAGTGATGGCGATCCTTGGAACCCCAGATGTTTCAGAACTACATGTCCCATGATACTTGGCACACTTTAGACTTAGCATCATGGGACACGTAGTTTAGAAACATCAGGGGTGCTAAGGTTCCCTATCAGTGCTCCTTACTGACCAAAACACTACACTAAACGGCTCGATACATAATAGCTGGGAGCTGTTGATGGATTCAGGAAACAGCAACACTTGTATTGGCTCCTGTAGTCCATAGCATTCCATGACAACAAGAGCAAAATGACATAACACCTGGATCTGAGAATGGGTGTTATGTGCAGAATACAGGCGGTAGTCAAGAATACCTTATTTTTCTACAGTAGCCAAGAGAATAGTAAATTAAAGTACACAGGGCCAGATGGAGTAGCAGCTCCAGGCCCATGCCTCAGAATAGGTCCAGAGAAAGGATAACTATGTCTGCATTTGGACCCATGTATCTCCAACTCCATAGCAGCTACAGGGTCAAGTCAGGTATCACTGCAAAGGCCAGAGCATGGCCTTTCCAATGATACCAAACATGACCAGGTTTTAAGTAACAAACATAAAATAATAAATACTTTCTTTCCAACAGTAATATTTTTCACTTTTCAATTATAAAGTAAACAATGTTGCTGCACTAACTAACCATCACATTTCTTATGTCACCAACAAGTGTGGAGGTGATGGTACAATCCATTGTTACAAATTGTTAGTTAGATCAAAAACACCGCACTGCAGCGAAGAGCACTACGGGAAACTTTGGACCCCTGCGTCACTAAACTTAACACCTCACAAGGTCAAGTGAAGTGTCATTGGACAAGGCAGAGTCTGGCCTTTGCATTGATACCAAACCTGACCATGTAAAATCTAAAAGAAAACATTTATTTATTTTTAGTTCCAAAGTGATGGCATTATCCATTTGTCACATATAAAATGAGCAATACCACTGACATTACTCACCTTCTCACATGGGCGGATCCAGGGGGGGGGGGCAACGGGGCAATTGCCCCCCCCCGAGATTTGAGCCGGGGACCCAGATGCCAGGCAGCGCGGGAGTGCCTGCCCGATCCTGAAGAGTCCGTCCTGTTAAAGGGATGCGGCTGCGTGCAGGCGCCGGCGGTCACGTGGTCCGGCTAATCAGGTGGTACTGAGTCTCTGTACCACCTGACTGGCCGGACCGCGTGACCTGCGCACGCACGCAGCCGCATCACTCAACAGGACGGACTCTTCAGGACCGGGCAGGCACTCCCGCGCTGCCCGGCATCTGGGTCCCCGGCTCAGAGTCAACCCCTGCCGGAGCTGGAGGCCTGGAGCAATATCCAGGTGAGAGCTGGGCAAATCCATGTGTAAACTGGGGACAAATCCATGAGCTGGGGGCAAATCCATGAGCTGGGGGCAAATCCATGTGTGAGCTGGGGGCAAATCCATGTGTGAGCTGGGGGCAAATCCATGTGTGAGCTGGGTGCCCTCTGCTCCTCTAGATTGTAAGCTCCTGGGTGCCCTCTGCTCCTCTAGATTGTAAGCTCCTGGGTGCCCTCTGCTCCTCTAGATTGTAAGCTCCTGGGTGCCCTCTGCTCCTCTAGATTGTAAGCTCCTGGGTGTCCTCTGCTCCTCTAGATTGTAAGCTCCTGGGTGCCCTCTGCTCCTCTAGATTGTAAGCTCCTGGGTGCCCTCTGCTCCTCTAGATTGTAAGCTCCTGGGTGCCCTCTGCTCCTCTAGATTGTAAGCTCCTGGGTGTCCTCTGCTCCTCTAGATTGTAAGCTCCTGGGTGTCCTCTGCTCCTCTAGATTGTAAACTCCTGGGTGCCCTCTGCTCTTCTAGATTATAAGCTCCTGTGTGCCCTCTGCTCTTCTAGATTATAAGCTCCTGTGAGCCGGGCCCTCTGTAAATTCTCGTGAGTCGGGCTCTCTGCTAAAACACCTTATTTTCTGTAAGTGCCCCTCCCGAGACTAGTCTCTGGATCCGCCCCTGCCTTCTCATTTCCCACGCTGGGAGCAAGGTCAGTGTTTAATATATAGTCATATTATTCGTAAAAAAAACATTTCATTTTTTTGTTTAAAATTGTATATTTTCTCAGAAAAATGCAGTAACAGTTTCCCATTTCACATTTTTTTTTTTTTTAACAAGAATGCCCTATAGAATATATAACCACAAAAGGTTTGGATGATAAAATGGGGGAAAAAAAATAAAAAAATTTACACTCTTTAAATGATTGATATATTGGAATGAAAAATTAAATCACACACAGTATCTGCACTATTAAATAACCTAAAATATGTTTTCATTTCACTAAAATACAAAAAAAAAGCCCCCCAAAATCTTCAGCTCCAGGCCCATAGAGATCTTAATCCGGCCCTGAAAGTACAGCAGAGAGACACTTATCAATTGGAATACGGTCTTGAAATTTAGCTATTGCAGTCGCATTCGTGGCTTGAACCATTAATCCAACAGTCATTTCAAGCAATCCAAGCAATTCTGAACTTCAACTCCCATGATTACCGGCCTTCTACTATTCAGGAAATTGTAGAAAAATCAACATCTGGGGAGCTGAATTTGAGATCCCAGGTACCAGCTCGGTTGGAAGGGGCCCTAGTTGCCATTTTTTGATCTCAGGATATATGCCAGCTCAGTTCAGCACACTCTGCATCTAACACAGTTTAAGAATCACAAACAGAACAATCGCCATACTGACATGGTAAGGCAGGCTGAGCAAATGCTAAAGCCCATTCAGTTCAACTATTCCTGTATGTCTTTTACTAATGTCAGTATACCCATACTACACAATACCCTAAACATTGCAAGTCCCCCTGAAACAAGACTAGAGGGACTAGGTCAGCCCAAGAGAGACACTTGGCAGCCTGGATCCACAATGTACACAGATTGCTTGTGTTCCAATACTGTAGTCGTGTCTATCAGCAAAAAGCGGATTCCAGCAATAATACATCAACACAGGGTTATTTAATGAGTGTTCTGGGCTCAGCCTTCCATGTTTCCGTTCAGTATCGTTTGTTACTTTCCCTAAATTCTCCTTTTTATCCCGCTGAGGTTTATCGTTTAGGTGTCCTCCTTGTCACCCGCCCCTTCGCCGGTCTCACCCCTCAGGTAACTGCATACGGTCTCCCGAGTCCAGCTAGTTACAGGCTCCATCAGGTCACTTCCTGTCCATTCACCTGGCTGACGTCACTCAGGTATGCCACTCCGTACCGCCACTCCCACTAAGCGCCGGAAGGAAGTAGAAGCCAAGCCCTGTGCAACATGTAGCTATATGAGCGCCAACTTTGAGTCCATGGCTGAGTTCTATGCATCGTATGCACTAAGCCTAGCATATAAACTGCATCTGGAAAACTAGCGTCACACTATGAGAAAATGTTCGCATACCTGGACTGTCATGGAGCAGCCATTAAGTGCGTGATACTGACAGTTAACCCCACCACTGCTGCGTTATGTCACCCCGTGTGCTCAGTTTTTAGTTTTCTTGGTCATCAACTTTTAATTGATTTTAACCCATTCGCTGCTGAGCCTTTTCCCACCTGTGCTGAGCTCATTTTTACCGCTTTCGCTCATCATGTTTAACCGCGTTTTGTAGCCATATTTTGATATATGACCCAGACATATTATATATCGTTCTTTCCGGCAGACTCGGCAGATTCATAATATGTCATTATTATATGTATACGTTATGTCAACAAAAAATGCAATAAAATTTGAATTTTCAATAATTTATTATGTGTAAAGTGTTTTTTTTCACATTTTAACATGTGATCCTTTGCGGTTATATTTTGTATGGGGTGCGCTTGTTAAAAAAATTAGAGATGGGGTCTCGTTACATTTTTTTTGGGGGAAAATTTCACTTTTTTAACAAACGCACCGCATACAAAAATCGTTAGTGCAGCATCATTGTTCACATTATAATTGAAATGGGAACAATATTGCTGCATTAACAAAAAAACAAAAAAGTGATTTTTTTTTAGAATTTTCTTTTAAATATTTTTCTTTTCTTATTTTTATTTAAAAATATTTTTCATTTTCATGTTTGGTATCGTTGGAACGGCCATGCTCTGGCCGATCCAACAATATCAAATATTAACCCCTAGCTGCCACGGATCGGGAGATAGGGGGTTCTAATGAACCCCCTATCTCCACCATTGGTGGCAGCTAGGGGTTAAGTCCAGGACTATGCACGATGATGCCAGTCCTCAGGGGGAGTTCCTGGAGGCTTGGCCGACATCCAAGATGCCAGCTCCAGGAGAGGATCACAATCCAGCGCTTTTCAGCGCCGATTCGTGATCCGGCTCCCCAGGGGTTAATCACAGCCACCGTTTGGAAGGGCAGGCTGTGCCCTTCCAAACGGTGCCTGTATTAACCCCCTGCTCCCCGGCGATCGGGAGGGAGAGAGGTCCGAAGGACATCCCCCCCTCCCTTTCAGGCGCCTCCTCCGCACATGCGGGGGGCGCCTGAATTAGATGTCATCGCGCTGCCGCGATGACATCTATAGCACAGGAGAACCACTTGGCTGGACGCGCTGAGCGCGTCCATAGCAGCCAAGTGGTTAAACTGTAAACTATTAAAATAGTAATTAAATAGTAATAGTTCTGTAAACTTTCAGAATGTACCTTTATTTTTCCACACCTTATCAATCAAAACCTATTGCTATGTAGGCTGGCCGTCCATTGGGTACGTATTTGTGCGATGGTGTGATCGTCTGAAGTCGTCCGATCCATCCTACAACATGCAGGTGAATCAGCCCTCTCCCACTGCATCCGACCACCATTCTTGAATTTCAGATGATTTTTTTGCGACAACTAACTAGCAATCCTTTCAATTTTCTGTGGATTTGTTCAAATGAAATCGGATGATCTGGTACAATTTCCATTAAAAAAAGAATTGCATAATTAAACTGCCGTGTTGAGGCATAGAAATTCAGGATTCAATGTAAAAAATATTATTTTTATTCAATCGTTTCTTCTTTTCATCCGCAGCAAAAAGCATTTTTAGTTCTTGATTTTTTTGGCGTTGCTGTCCTTGGTGCTGAAAACGATTTCAGCACCAGGGACAGACGATTTCTCCCCTCCTTTTCGTGGACTCCACAGATTCAACTATTAACCATTACTATATGTATATGTCATGACAGAAAGGTACATAAAAAGTGTACATTTTTATTCTGGTCTGAGCGGTCTTGCTGGGTTATTTTTTTGAAGCAGTTTTAAGGATTATAGAGGTAGAAGCCTTAACAGAATTCATAGTTTTCGTAATTTCAGTATGAAAGAACAGTTTGACATCAAAAGAGTTATTCAGAGAGTGCCGAACTTGCCACCAAATTGCACCGAACTATGAATTTCACGTACAGTGCAATTTTGTGGCAGTTCAGCTATTCAAAGAGCTGTCAATTCTCCATATATTGGTGAATTGCCAGCAAAAATTTACCCCCAGTTTGGCACTCGATTGCTAATCAGCCAGTTAGAGGGTCAGTGCGGCGGATCGTCGGCTGCGTTCGACAGGCTGATCAGCGGATCCCGTCAGCACACGTTGGGGACCCTGCGGTGAATGCTGAATTCACCGCAGGGTTGACGAACTGAACTCGCCAAAGTGTGCCAAGCGAGAGCATTGAAATTCCGATGTTCTCTGAATAAACCTTTTAGGCTAGGGTCAGACGAACGCATTTTTCGCGTCGTCCGTGAAAAAGTGCGTTCGAACGAATGGACGTATTTTTTCACGGAATACGCGATAGCGGTCATACGATGCGCATTTTCATCCGTGATTTTGTACGGATCATCAATAAAACACTTTTTGCGTCTGGACGTTATGTAGGCCGGACATTAGCAGCGTCTGACGTCTCCTAATCACGCACACATGCCGCTAGCGTACGCAGCGCACTCTGTACGTCAGTACTAGCGGTATCTCGTTCTCGAAAAAATGCGTTTGTTTGCCGCTTGCGTTGCCCGGCCGAACTTTTGTGCGGCCGTACTTCGTATATTGCCCGTCATTGGCCGTCATTTGCTGCTACTACGGCCGTGATAAAGTGAAGGTGCACGCGCCTTCGCACTGCGTTCGTCTGACCCCAGCCTTAGTATTCAACCTTATCCTGACGTTGTTAACCTCCCTGGCGGTCCGATTCTGACATTTTATATGCCAGAATCGGTCCTGAGTGTGGCTCGGGGGTTAACTTTCAATACTGAAAGTGGTATCCCAGAGCCACACTCGGGCCAATACTTACATGTCCTGCGCTCCCTCGCTGTCCCCGCAGTCACACTGCAGCCAATCACGATGTCACACTTCCTGGTTTCACTCCTCGCGGGAAGAGATCCAGGCAGTGTGACCTTGCGAGCGGCTGGAGGAGACTGCGGGATCAGCGAGGGAGCGCAGGACATGTAAGTATCCAGCCCGAGTGTGGCTCGGGGATACCGCTTTCGGTACGAAAAGTTAACCCCGAGCCACAATCAGGAATACCGTCAGGGAGGTTAAGGGCGGAATCAAAGGTGGAGTCCAAGATTCCCACCAATCAAATTAAAATCAAATACAGCTGAAGATTTTAATCCAGTTGGAGGGTATTTATAGATTATGCTCGATCTCTGTATTAGCATAGATTTTATTGTCTTCTGGTAACAAAAAATATATATCCCTGAGGAAGTCCAAGCTAGGAAACACATAGCACTATTGCTATATTGTTTTTATAAATTATATTATTTTTATTTAGAGTACTATAAGCTGCCATAATAAATTCTGTATATTTACCACTACTCCACGAGTCCTGTGTGGAGTCAGTCCAAGTCCCAGGGGGTTTCAAGATACAGAAAAGGTTATGAGATGTGGTAGTGCTTCAATGCTTACCGTATATGTCCTCCGTTAGTATCAGGGTTATTCAAAGAGAATGGAAATGTCACCGCACATTCGGTGACTTTTCGTTCTCTTCAATTCGGTGCAATTTGGTGATCCTATTTCGGCGACTCTGCGGTGTATTCAGCAAGCACCACAGGGACGTCGTAGTGCATGGAAAAGCCACCGCAAAACCCAGCGAACGCATACCGAAACCCGCAAAAACATCTGTATTAACCCCGAACACGCCGGAGAAACCAGAGCAGCCGCCGATCACAGCGCAGAGCAGCCGCCAGAAAAAGCCGACACCGCAGACGAATGGAATGAACAAAAACAAAACTGTACGCTTGAGGCTAGGGTCAGACGAACGCATTTTTCACGTCTACCGTCAAAAAAGTGTGTTGATGCGTCCGAACACATTTTTTCACGGAAGACGCGATAGCGGTCATACGATGCGCAATGTCGGCCGTATTTTTTGATGGAGCTATAAAAAACAAATGGACGTGATGTAGGCCAGACATGTGCAGTGTCTGACCTCTCCTAATCACGCACACACGCCGCTATGCCGATGCAGCACACTCTGTGCATCAGTAATAGCGGTTCCACATTCTCGAAAAAATGCGTTCGTTTGCCGCTTGCGTTGCGCGGCCGAACTTTTATGCGGCCGTACTTCGTATATTGCCCGTCATTGGACATCATTTGCTGCTACTACGGCCGTAATAAAATGCGGGTCAACGCACATTCGCACTGCGTTCGTCTGACCCCAGCCTTAATGTTGAAAAGTGAAACGCTGTTTGCGAAGAAACTACAGAACGAAAATGTCTGAAATTTACATATAAGATCCAATGAATGATAATAAAAAGGGCGGTTACAGAAAAAACGATTAAAAAAAAAGGATTTTCGCAAAAAAATCCCCAAAAATGCCTAAAAGATCCTAAAAAAATCTATAAATAAAGAGACTTTTTACTGCAGAATAAAATAATAAACGGTTTATTAGATATTGAATTAAAACGGGAATATTTTTAAGATTGAAGTCTATGGGATTCACCTGAATAAACCTGTCAAATGAAACCATCAGGGCAATTCGGCAACTTTTCACTGCTGGTTTGTGTTCTCTTAATAGACAAAGCATTGCTTCTCTATGGGCATTTCACTGCCCTCGAACAGGCACCGTATGTGCAGGCAATTCGCAATTCGCCAACATTTGGCGAACTGCCTGCTCTCTGGATAGCCGAATGGCCAGGAAAGGTAACTGTACGCTGAATTTCACTGTTCGATTATCTTTTGGCCACAAATCGGATCTCTTTGAATAACCCTGTATATGTCCCTGTAGGCGCACTATTCTAGCATTTGTATGTGATTTTCTACTGTCTGAACTATGTGGATATCAATTTTGTTTCAGGTTGCTGTTATTCCCTTTTTTTTCTCTTTTATCTACACAGATACAAGATTTTATAAAGCGCTAACAAGTTCCGTAGGCTATACAATATATTTTGCTTATCACGTTCCATCCAGGGAGGATCTGGTGGGGGATCTACCGTGACTTCCAACAAAGAAATACATTTTTTATTTTGGAACAGTTGTTTAAAGTGATTTTGATGTACAGTTGTGGCCAAAGGCTTTGAGAATGACACAAATAGTAATTTTAACAAAGTCTGCTGCGTCAGTCTTTTTAGATCTTTTAGTCAGATGTTACTAGAGATGGGAAGGCCTGGAAAAAAACTGGGGGAGGGGGTTTCCATTTTTTTCCAAAGCCATTTTTTTTTTTCCCCTGAAAAATTGAAAAAAAACAAAAGTGTGTGATATGTGCTTTTACAATAATATAAAATATGTCTAATATAGATTTAATATAATACCATATCATAGCAGGAGGCAGACGAACGCAGTGATCACGTCCGTGTTGCCGCACATTTTAACGTCCGTCGTAGCATAAAATTATGATCAATCGAGACCCACACACGAAGTACATCCGCACAGAAGTGCAGATGCACAACGCACATGGCACCGGACGCAATTTAGGCAAAAACGTCAAACCGCTAGGACAGAGTGCGCCACGTCCGCACAGCTTTGTGAGTGATTGAACGTAGTCAGACGGATTGCATTTTTGATGTTCAGCATTTTTGACGGACAAAATGTTTTTTCACATCATGTATCAATTTTTTTCATTTTACATATTAATTTTATTTTCCATCTACATCAGTCAAAAAAAACATCAGTCAAAAAAAACGGACCGTGTGGTGTCTACAGTATCATCAGTCAGAGAGTACGTCAGTTATGCACGGACGCACAGTGTGCTCAGAATGCATTCGTCTGACATTAGCCTTGGGACCTTAATGAAAGCCTTCTAAGACTTTCAGGGTTATTCAAAGAGATCCGAATTGTGGCTGAAAGGTAACCGAACAGTGAAATTCAGCATACGGTTACCTTTCCTGGCCATTCGGCTATTCAGAGAGCAGGCAGTTCGCCAAATCCTGGCGAATTGCCTGCACATACGGTGGCTGTTCAGTGCCTGTTCGAGGGCAGTGAAACCTCCATAGTGAATGCTTCGTCTATTCAGAGAACAAAACCAGCAGTGAAAAGTTGCCGAATTGCCCTGCTATTCGGTGGTTTCATGCGGCAGATTTATTCAGGCGAATCCTATAGGCTTCAATGTTAAAAATATTCCCGTTTTAATTCAATATCTAATAAAACGTTGATTATTATATTCTACAGTAAAAATGCTCTTTATTTATAGATTTTGTTTAGGATCTTTTAGGCATTTTTCTGGATTTGTTTGCGAAAAACTTTCAGTTTTTTTTATATTGTTTTTTTCTTTTTTATATAACAGTCCTTTTTATTATCATTCATTGGATCTTATATGTACTGTAAATTCCAGGCATTTTCGTTCAGTAGTTTCTTCGCAAACAGCGTTTCACTTTTCAAACATTCAAGCGTACGTTTTTGTTTTTTCTCACTCCATTCTTCTGCGGTGTCGGCTTTTTCCGGCGGCTGCTCTGTGCTGTGATCAGCAGCTGCTAGGGTTTCTCCGGCGTGATCGGCGGGGTTAATCCAGATGTTTTTGCGGGTTTCGGTGTGCGTTCGCCGGGTTTTGCGGTGAGTGTTCGTCGGGTTTGCGGCAGCTTTTCCCTGCACTATGACGGCCCTGTGGTGCTTGCTGAATACACCGCAGGGTCGCCAAAATGGGATCGCCAAATCGCACCGAATTGAAGAGAAAGAAAAGTCACCGAACGTGCGGTGACTTTTCGATTCTCTTTGAATAACCCTGTATATTTAAAGTGTTAAATCATTACAATTTCTCTCAGCTGAAGGTGAGCAAATCTTGGAATACAATTCAAGTATCATGTCTCAATGCAATACTCAGACAACAAAAATATGCATTTCAGCCTCTAGGGGGCACTGCAGGGAAAAGGCTTCAGTTTAGCTTGATTGGGAGCTCCATCCTGTACCTCCTACAGTGGTTGTTAGTTTCTGTCTTCTCAGGCCTTAATTGACAATTAAGAGGTTAAATTTGTCCCTATTTGATCCCTGTTAATGTTCTCCAGTACAGTCTGGGATTCTGCAAATCATATCCCTCCTGCAACATGGTGGCAAGGTCTCTGCACAACACAACTTCTGACACCTCTTGCATCTCGCTTCCTGCAGATTCCTGCATCTTCTGCTGCTGCAAGTGACAGAATCTGCTCTATGTTTGCTAATATTCATACCAAATCAAGAAACAAACTAACCTGTGACAGGGGAGAAACGCTTGTTTCAATCTGTGCAAACCTTACATTTTTAGAAGTCAATGAGAAAAATGACAAATATGGAGGAAAGGAATAAGAAACAGAAAATGATAGATCAGAAAATGAGATTAAATTGCATGTATTGTATATGTTGTGTCTTTTGTTTCCTTTTCTCTATTTTTTTAAAGCACCACTCGAAAGTTAAACCTCAACATGGAGCTTAAATATTGATGTATCCATATCCTACAGACACAAATAATGCAGTTACTTCCTTTTGCTATTGGTGCTAAGGGGCAAATTTGATATAGAAATATATATATTTCTATGTTGCTTGTTTCTTGCTTTTATTGTTGCTCTTTAGGAAAGGGAGGGGTGGTTACTTGTTTTTATAGTTGTTACTTCTTATACTAACATATACAGTGTCACGACAACTACACGCGCTGCTGTGAAAGACACCGGGTTAAGCCGCTCACTATCTGTCTATCCTAGACCCAGATAATGACTGCGTGGACAACAATCCCCGCGTGCTCGCTTACCTATCCGTCCCCGCACACTTTCTCTCGCAACAGGTACATAGAGAGCGATAAAATGGTCCCAGGATTGCAACGCAGTACCAGTCTTCTCTTGAATCAGGTAGTGACTACGTTTCCCACAATCCCTGGACCCACTTTCTTATTCTATTAGTTACGCTGCCACCAGTTCCCCTGAACATTACGCGTGTTGCGGCGAAGGACGCAGGGCTAAGCAACCCACTATCTGTCTATCTGTCTATCCTAGACCCAGATAATGACTACGCGGACAACAATCCGCCGCTCGCTTACCCAACCGTCCCCATCGACCGCAACTCACAATTTCGTAGCTACTCAAGCTTAAAACAACAAGCAATACTCCAGTCTCTTCAGTTAGCATGGATCGAATATCAGGCAGAAAGCCGAACTTAATAAGTTATATTTATTATGATATAAACAAAAGTTATATATCACAGTGCAGTTGTTACAGGAAAAATGTATATAATAAATCAATAATTACACATTACACAGGACACAGCAGATAAAAGAAAAAAAGATTAAAACACGAAGCCTTACTTACACGCCACTAAGCTAAGCAGAACGCCGTGACTCCTGGGGGCTGGAGATGGAAGCATGAACAGATTCTCATGTAAAATGAACCCCCTGTGACCAGCCTTGCTGGACTCAGAATATATAGAGTTTCCTGACCCTTACAAAATACCCACAAATGGCCCAGCCTCCTGCACTACATGTCCCAGCATGCCTTGTTCTGGGCACGCTCCGTGCGTTTCTCCATAAATTTTTAATTGCCCACAGACGTCAATCATCGCCACGGACCCCCTCTAGGGATCAAGGGATGTGCTTCCTTCTTTGAAGACAGGACCACATACAACTTGGTGCCGTGCGGTCTACAGCTGGGCTCCGAGGTGTGAATAGAGGATACACAACCTGTCAGTTCACCAAATGGGTTAAATCCCCCCTGGGCTTGTATCACAAGAAATTCCATTTTGCAGCCAAGTGTTATATGCCCCCAGGGAAAAACCGAACCAGTTTAATTACATTCTAGCACTTACTCAAGACAGCTGTGAACACTGGTGCACTTCCCAGAAATGGACAGACGCAGATATGAATATGCCCATGTAGAGAAGATATGGATAGATATTCGCATAGACCCATATACCCAGGCAGACACTTATATACCTAGCACGATAGAAATACAGATCTAATCTGTCCCATCTCTAACCTGCCACATAGAGTCCTTGCTTGTTATTCCATTTGAAACAAAAGCTAAAATTATAAAAAGCAAATTCAAGTTACTTAATAAACTGTACTTTTATTTCAAGTGGGACAAAATTAATTTAAAATTTGTGAACCTACTCCATGGTGCATATTTTAAATTTTTCCAAAAGTTTCCAATTTTTCCGGAATAATTTTTGCAGGAAAAAAAAAAAAGATCCTAAAAAAAAAGAAAAAAAAAAAAGAGACTTTTTACAGATTAAAAGAATAAACAGTTTATTAGATATTGAATAAACACGGGAATATTTTTAACATTGAAGCCTATGTGGTTCGCCTGAATAAACCTGCCGAATGAAATCAACGAACACCGGGGCATTTCGGCAACTTTTCACTGCTGTTCGGTGTTATCTGAGTAGATTAACCATTGCTTCTCTATGGGGAATTTCACTGCCTTCAACAGGCACCGTACTTGCTGGCAGTTCTCCAAAACTTGGTGAACTGACTGCTCTCTGAATAGCCAAATGGCACCATACGGGGAAATTCCCTGTTCATTGCCATTTCAGCTGTCTGAATAACCTCTAAAGTTTATGCAAAGATTCAATATTTGAAGTGTTGACATTTCTTTTTCAAGACCTCTGCATACTGTTAATCAACTTCTGGGCCACATCTGTCATGCTTCCACCCGCTGGAGGGTCACGATTACCAATATAACACTGGCTTGGCTCTGGCAGCCCTTTTCCTGCCATGCTCTATGTCTTGTTCCAGACCAAATTTTCACCACCTCCCTTTGCCTCATCCAGGCCCTTGGAGTCCAGTCTGGAGATTCTACTTCCGTGGAGCCGTCAGGTGCAACCAATTCACACCTGTTCAGGCCTCCATATAAGGAAGCAATGCCTTGAAGTCCCGTACAGGTCTATTCACTAAAAGGTGAAACTCATTGGCAGGAGAAGACCAAGGCATCTAGACCAAATAGCCAATTTGGAAAGTGAGAGAAATGGGAACATTTTTCTGGTTTGGCTATTTTGACCTAGAATTTTCAATTCTCCAGTCAATTCTCCTGAGTTTCACCTTTAGTGAATAGACCTGTTAGTGTGTGTGGAACTGCTTACCTGTTTCCAGTGATCAGGACTCCTTGTGCTACTTGTATCCAGTGTTCCTGTTTCGTCTTGTCATTCACTGTATCACTATCTACGTCTTGAAACCTACCATAACCGTGCCCTGTTGTGTCTAGATATACTATCTGTGATGGATGCCGCTACTCTGTGGGAGTAGATCCTCTGTAGGTGCTGGGGTTGCTGTGCAGTGAGCCGCGGTAACTAGCTGGCTTCAGGTCCCTTGCTGGAAGCTAGCAGTCAGCAGTAGTAAATACCCACTGGATAGTTCCTTTTCCCAAATACTCGTCGAGGCGTAGTACATGTTAAGCAGGTTGGTTTATTCAACACATACAGAGTACTTTTCTACGGTACAGTCCCATTGTTCTGTCCCCTGCCCGCCCTCAACATCCTGGCACCAGTTTTACCACTGCCTCCAGCCATAACCCTTTTCGTATACTTTTGCAGTGTGAAACACCAAGTTTAAAAATATGCCAGGCTAGTTATTTGGAGAGTGTTTGTTTCATTAGGTCGAATCAGGCTTCTGGCCAAGGGAATTGTTATAGCTGACTATACTAAACCTGTGCTATCACTTTAACTAGTGGCTCCGCCCAGGATGACACAGGTCAGAGGGCACGGCAGCCATCTTCAGGGTCAGTTAGTGTGATGCAGTTATGAAGGCAGATGCATGATCCTGTGTTCCTGTAGTTATCCAAGCCTGTATATAACAGTAAGTGTCCTGCAATAAAGCAATGGTGAACCTGACAGCCCAGCCTCATATCTGAACAAGCAGAGAGCATAACAGTGGCGACGAAAGAATGATTTGTAAAGGCCTGCTCAGCCTGAAAAGAAAAAAAAAAACGGGGATTGAAAGCCAGATAAAGCACACACTGCCATCCAGCAGCAAGATCATGGCACTGATAGGCACATTAACTGAGTTTGATGGAGAGAAAACTTCCTGGAGCTCCTGGGCTGAGAGATTAGAGCAGTACTTCAGTGCTAACACCATACCCCCTAAGAGACAGGTTGCAGTGTTTCTCACAGTCGTGGGGGCTAACACATATGACACTCTAAGAGACCTTCTGTTCCTTGAGAAACCAGCAAGCAAGGCTCTACAGGAACTCCTGAAACTATTAGAGGATCACTTTCAGCCAAAACCGCTGGAAATTGCAGAAAGATTTCGTTTTTATCAACGGCAGCAGCAGCCGGGTGAAGTATTAAAGCCTATGTGGTGGCCCTTCGCAAATTGGCCTCCACCTGTTCATTTGGGAGTACCTACCGACAGCTTTGAGAGACAAGTTTGTCCTGGGACTGCATAGTGAAACGATTCAAAGGAAACTTCTGACAGCAAAGGGACTCACCCTTACAAGCGCAGTTGAGATAGCATCAGTCATGGAGATGGCTGTCAGGGATACGGAGGAATTGCACCCTCAGATCCTCAAAGAAGGGGTGAAAGAGGACGTTTTCAGAACCGCAGTTGCTACAACCAACTGGAGATACAGACCCAAACCCACGCCAGCTTGTTACCGGTGCGGTAATACAGACCACGACTCCAAAACCTGTCGGTTTAAGGATCAACCTTGTCATCAATGTGGAAAAATGGGCCATCTCAAAACGGGTTTGCCGTAATAGGAATGTACAAGGACAAAAGCCGCGGTACCCTAAGAAGAAGACTTACAAGGTACAGAAATTGACATCATCTTCATCTGACTCAGACAACGATGAGGCATTACATAGTTTATCTATACATCGTATACACTCGTCACACCCTGCAATGACAGTACAAGTAACCATTGAAGGGAAGAGACTAAAGATGGACGTTGATACAGGAGCTGCAGTGTCAGTTATCACACAAAAACAGTGGAAACACCTTCAGATCCAGGCAACTGTCCGCCCCACTCCAATAAAGCTGCAGACCTACTCAATGCAAGTACTCCATCCACTTGGTTGTGCAAAGGTAAAGGTATCATACAAGGGCCAGACAAAGAGACTACCAATATATATCCTGAGAAACGGAGGACCGCCTCTCTTTGGCAGAGATTGGATCACTCATCTGGGAATGCCAGATATCATCAAGAATCCTTGCAACACCCTGACAGTTCTGTCAGGACATGATGATGGATGGGTGGAATCCTTTAAACAGCGTTCCCCTGAGGTTTTCGTTGACGAGTTAGGGAAAATCAAAAATTACTGTGTGAGGCTCAAGCTGAAACCGGATGCTCATCCCAAATTCTACAAGGCTCGGACAGTACCGTTTGCCCTTAGAGCGGGAGTGGACGCTGAACTAATCCAGCTAGAAGAACAGGGTGTAATTTCCAAGGTAGAGCGCAGTGCTTGGGCATCACCTATTGTTCCAGTAAAGAAATCAAATGGTGAATTGCGCATCTGTGGGGATTTTCGTATGGTACTGAATAGCCAACTGGAGGTTGACCAGTATCCTCTACCCAGAGTAGATGATATCTTCGCTTCACTTGCTGGAGGACAAAAGTTCACCAAGATTGATCTACGACAAGCTTACTTACAGTTTGAGGTCCACCCCTCTTCTCGAAAATACCTCACCATTAACACTCACAGGGGTTTGTACGAATACAATCGAATGGTGTTTGGCATTGCATCTGCACCAGCCATCTGGCAAAGAAAGATGGATGAAATTTTAGCAGACATTCCCTTCACTCAGTGTCTATTAGACGACATGCTCATCACTGGTCGCACGGACCAAGAACACAAGCAGAATGTAGAGCTCGTTTTACAAAGACTTCAGGACCAAGGTCTCAAGGTAAATTTGACAAAATGTAAATTCATGGTGCCTAAATTGGAGTTTTGTGGCCACTTAGTAGATGCAGAGAGCATTCATACTGCTGAAGACAAGGTCAATGCTTTAGTCAAAGCTCCAGCCCCGACAAGTGTCCATCAACTACGATCCTACCTTGGCCTGCTTAACTACTATAATAAATTTCTTCCAGACCTTGCTCATACATTGTTTCCACTGCATAAGCTCCTGGAGAAACACTCCAGGTGGGACTGGTCAGCTAAATGTCAACATGCTTTTGAGTCCTCTAAACGGAAACTGTTAGCGTCACGTATGCTTGTGCACTACGACCTCCAGAAGCCTCTCACCCTGGCTTGTGATGCCTCTCCTTATGGTCTGGGCGCTGTTCTTTCCCACATCCTACCGGATGGCTCTGAGAAACCGGTGGCCTTCGCCTCCAGATCCTTGACGAAGACAGAGAGCAATTACTCTCAAATTGATAAAGAGGCACTTGCATTGATATGGGCAATTCGGAAGTTTCACCTTTACCTGTATGGTAGAGAGTTTACCATTTTAACGGATCATAAACCGCTTCTTCAAATTTTTAGCCCTGACAAAGGAATCTCTCAGACAACTGCAGCCCGTCTCCAGCGCTATGCCCTGTTCTTGGGAGCATACAGCTACCGCATACAGTATCGAAGTCATGATGACAATGCAAATGAGATGCAATGTCCCGTCTCACAGAACTGCCTCTACAGTCGACACCATCAGTCAAGAGTTGTAGGTACACCACCTCACACCTCCTTACTTCCAGAGAGATAGCAGCCCATACTGTGAAGGATACCCTTCTGACAAACGTGCTTACCTTTATACGAGACGGCTGGCCTGCGACGGTATCACAGGAACATGAACCTTACTACAGGAAGCGAATGGAATTGTTTGTGAAGGATAATTGTGTCTTATGGGGAGACCGAGTGGTCATTCCAAAAACCCTCCAGAGACACATCTTGGACTTGCTACATACTGGTCACCCTGGAACCACGCGGATGAAACAGAAAGCACGGGGCTATGTGTGGTGGCCGAACATAGATGCAGATATCACGGCATATGTCAATGCTTGTGTAGGATGTGCACAAACTGCTAGAGACCCTCCTCGAGGATGCATTCAACCCTGGACTTGGCCCACGGTTCCCTGATTTCGCCTTCACTTGGATTTTGCGGGTCCCATAAAGGGACAAACCTTGATTATAATTGATGCCCACTCAAAATGGCCAGAGGTCATTCCAGTTACCCAGCTGACTACAAAGGCAACAGTTGCCATATTATTGCATCTTTTTGCTTCGTTTTGGGTATCCCAGGGAGATTGTCACAGATAATGGTGCCCAATTCACAAGTCAGGAGTTCCAGAGTTTTGTTACGGTCCATAATATCAAGCACAAATTAACCGCCCCCTATCACCCAGCCACCAATGGGCAAGCAGAGCGGTTTGTACAAACTTTCAAGAACTATTTCAAGGCCTCAGTAGCTGTGACTAGCCAGAGGTCCATATCGCCTCAGCAGTTGGACTCTTTCCTGTTTACTTACAGAACTACACCACATGCCACCACTGGTACAACCAGCTGAGCTTATGTTGGGAAGACAGCCATGGACGGCTTTTGACATGCTTCGCCCTCAGACCGTTCATGAACATGTATTACAATCCCAAAAAAAGATGGTGAAGTCCAAAGAGTCTCCTGTTTTTGCAACCCACCAGGAGGTCTGGACTCGATCGTATGGATCTGCCAACACTCGGTGGCTACCTGCTACCGTTGCAGAATCTTTGGGACCCAAGATGTACAGAGTCCGCCTGGAAGATGGTTCCATTACCAGATGACATGTAGACCAGCTACGGTCTCGTTCACGGGTGCCTGAACCCTTAACGTCCCCAACCCTACGGGGTCCGGTGTCCAATCTAATGCGTCGGAGGACATCTGGAATGGTGTCTGGGTGACTCGGAAAATTGGACTCGTCTCTTGTGGGTATTTGTGACTCTGGTTCAGAGGTTCTCCCTGACCCTCTGTACCCTCCTTGACCCCACCAGTTGATCTTTCATCCAATCCTACCGCCTCCAACACCCCGCCTGCTGGTGGGCGTCCCCAACGTCACCGACGCCCTCCTGACCGCTTACTTTCTTCAAGAACGGATAAGAGACTTCCGTCGGTCCTCGCGTAGGGCCCGGAAAGATGTGGATGATGATTTGGCCCCGCAATTTTCTTCAGAAGACTAGTCATCAGTTTTTCAGTGACACTCCAAGTTCCTCAGATGAATGGTGTTCGATTGTTCTGGTTGTTGATTTGTTACTAGGTTTTTGTTATGTTGTTCTGGTTTTGTTTTTGGGTTGGGAAGGAAGGTGTTATAGCTGACTATACTAAACCTGTGCTATCACTTTAACTAGTGGCTCCGCCAGGATGACACAGGTCAGAGGGCACGGCAGCCATCTTCAGGGTCAGTTAGTGTGATGCAGTTATGAAGGCAGATGCATGATCCTGTGTTCCTGTAGTTATCCAAGCCTGTATATAACAGTAAGTGTCCTGCAATAAAGCACTGGTGAACCTGACAGCACAGCCTCATATCTGAACAAGCAGAGAGCATAACAGGAATATCCTAAAGTCCCAGTACATTTTTATCACACAGAAGTTCTGTCAGGTAAAGTGGAGCTGCCAGGGTAGGGATGGTGATGGTATCTTGTTGTAGTTTACTACACACCCAACAGGTTTCGGAACCAGATTTCTGGGCATTTGCGTACATGAATTTAACCAAGAGGTGATTTCTTGGGACCTGATCTGACACCAATTCTCGTTTATCACGGACAGGTACTAGAACTGTAGGGGACGGACCTGGTAAGGACGGAGTAGGAGTGGGTAACTCTTCCAAGGGAAAAACAATTCCACACATCTCATCAATATGGTGACAATAATGACAACACAAGTAATGAAGACAATCGGTATCTGATTTTGCTCTAAAATCCTCTCTTTTTCATGTTGACTGTAGGTAGGATTGGTTCACAGGCTTCCCTTTGAGCTTCCAGCTTTCCATTGTTGGCAGGTGATCATGCATTATTATGACCGTCAAAACACCTACTTGTTGCTCTGTGCAGAAGCTTGGGTTCAGGTGAAACGTTGCTTGAGGGGATCAGAGTCACTAGGTGTCACTTTCCATTCAGGGTCTGTTAGGGCCGCAGCTGATTTCAGTCTGGAGTGGTGAACCCACGGTACAACCTCGGCCACCTTCACTGCTGTGGGAGTGGTAACAGAACAAGGTAAGGACCCCTCCACTTTGGGCCTAATGGATCAATTTTCCATTCTTTAACTCACACAGAATCACCTGGACAGTTCTTATGTAGAGGTGGAAACAGAAAATGAGGTAGATTATTACTGACCCACATATTTAACCTGCATTGTCTGGCCTAACATGACTTCTTGTTGACTAAGGTCAGCTTCCCCTAACACTCGGGGGTCCCCCTTGAGCCCAGTTAACAAAGGGGTACGACGGCCAAACATGAGTTCATAGGGTCTTATCTTCAAAAGTGTGGAGGGGCTGCACCTGACATGTAACAGAACTATCGTCAGCACATCCAGCCACTTCAGGGATGTTTCTTGGCAGAATTTGGACATCAGTGACTTCAGGGTTTGGTTCAATCGCTCCACTTTTACAGAACTTTGAGTTCGGTAAGCAGTGTGCATTTCCAGCTGATGCCCAATTGGTGGGCTATTTTCTGCAGACAAGCGTGTACTAAGGCCGGACCATTGTCTGACCCAATTTCAAGTGGTAATCCATACCGGGGGATGATTTCTTTCAGGATATAGTTCACTACCTCTGCAGTTTTCTCTGATCTGGTTGGGAAGGCTTCAACCATCTGGTAAGTGTGCATACCAGCACAAGAAGGTACTTGTACCCTTTACAGGGTGGAAGTATAGTGAAGTCCGTTTGCAGAGTAGACATTGGAGACAATCCAATTGGTTGCATCCCTGGCAGCTGCACCGGCCCTTGCCATGGATTGTTCTTGGCACAGGTGATACACTGTTGAGTTATTGTCCGGCAGAGAGGCCTGGAACATAGAAATGTGGTTCTAGTTGTTGTTCCATGGCTGTTTTCCCTCCATGGGTGCTAGCATGCAAGGCCCGCACAATTTCGGGTGCCAGCGTGGCTATTCTTGTTTTCTAGCTGATACCACCCATCTTCTCGGAATTCCCCTGGTACTTCGGAAAGCCGCTTCTTTTCTGTTTCTGAATATGCTGGAATCCATTGAGCCAGTGATGGTGGTAGTAATGGCACGGTCATAGAGAAGAGCTTCTTGTAACTTCCGAGTTTTTCTATTGGTCCCCAGATTAATTTCTAGGCTCATACGTCTCCCAGGCGAAGTATAAACATAGAAACATTTTTTTAATGGTCTCTTTCTTAGAAACATAGAAAAATGTCGGCAGATAAGAGCCGTTGGCCCGATCTAGTCTGCCCAATTACATGGATACTTTACCTGGATTTATCTTTTGTTTAGGCCTTATGCCTATCCCATGGCTGCTTAAATTCAATTACTGTTTTGGCCTCGCTGTTCCTGCTTATTCGTCACGGTGAAAATGAAGTAATTCAGAACGCTGTTCTTCACATTCGGTAGACGTCTCTTCACCAATGTTTCCACCAAGAAGAAAAGGGGGGCCTGATAATGCTCCATACCCAATTCTCCGTAGCATTTCAGAATCCGGGTGATTAGCAGGTTGTTATGACTGTGGGAATCAAGATTTTCAAATATTTTCTCATTCTTCTGCCCTTTCCATTTCACCTGTATATTCCTTGAATAGTCTGATGCCGTAGAACCCGAGCATGAACTTGTAGGCCTCTAGGAGCCTCTGCTTGACTTCTCTGTCTTGTTTCATCATGGCAATCTTGGGCTTTGTCAGTATCTTGGCCTTGTCATTCATTCCTTGTTCTTGCAAGGGAACAGCCACTCTATGTAAGAGTGATTGCATTCTAACAATTCGTAATCATCTTTCCACCAGTTGAGTATTATTTCAATGAATTCTCCATTTGGGAGACTCTGGTTTGGTCTGGGTAATTATCTCGATACTTCAAGTCTCTAGCAATTTGGTGTTGCTGTTCTTTCCGCCGATTTTTGCTATTTCCCTTCTCCCGCTGTTTCTGCCATTTTATTATCCTCGTCTTCATCCTAGGAATCTGTTTCTGTGTACTCCGAGGAGGCTCCTTTGCGGGTGTTCTCCTGCCAGGGCCTAGATATGGCCAGGCAGGGCAACACAGTGCCAGTTGGATGAGGATTGTTGGGATCTGGGACGGAGTCTGGAGTTTCCCTTCCTGCCTCTTGTGGCCTGGTCCGCCTTCCGGTTGCCTCTGGGGACCTCTTCTTTCCCTTTCTGGTGTCCTCTGCAGTGAACAATGCTGACAGCGTTTGGTTTCCAAACGACATCCAAGAGCTGGAGTATTTCTTTGGTGTATTTCACCAGTTTTCCAGCTGAGGTTAGAAGTCCACGTTCTTTGTATAGGGCTCCATGGGTATGGACAATCATGAAGGTGTACTTGGAGTCGGTGTATATGTTCACCTTCATATCCTTGGATAGCTCCAGGCCTCGGGTGAGCGCAATGATTTCTGCCAACTGAGCAGATGTTTCAGGGGCCAGTGGTTCTGCTTTTAAGATTTCATCGAGAGAGACTACTGCATATTTATTCCCGTTCTCAACTGAGCTGCTCCCATCAGTAAACAGTTGCATGTCATATTTGTCTAGGGGTGTATCTTTTAAGTCAGGTCTACTGCTGAAAACTTTATCCATGACTTGGGGGCATTCATGATTCTTGTCTTATGATGATTCTGGGAGCAGTCTTACTGCGTACTAGGTAGAGATGAGCTCCAGGTGGACTCTCGGGTTTTCACATAACATGGCCTGGTACTTGGTCATCCAACTGTTGCTGATTCAGTAGTTTCTCTTGTAATCCAGGAGTCTTTAGACTGTATGAGATACTCGAACATAGATTTCTTGGCCCAAAGTAAGCTTGTCAGCTTCAGCAACCAAAAGGGCTGTGGCTGCCAAGGTTCTGAGACATTGGGATCATTGGAACAGCCTGAGCATGGCCTTTCCAATGATACCAAACATGACTAGGGGCCCTATTACAATCTTTAAGCATACGTTTACACCCGTGGAAAAACGCGAGGGGCAAAACCCTTTGCGCTGAACTTCGTATTACAATGTCAGCGCAACAAACGCGCATATACGTCTACCACAGGTGGACCTGCGCGAACGCTGCACGAGCTTACTGTACGTTGCGCGTCCTATACTTAACATCGTGAGTGCAAATGCGTTTGTGTGCTGGTACGCGGATGGTATTACAATCTGTGCGCAGGAATGAACGCATAAATGTTGAGCGCATAATTATAGCAACTCCTAAAAGCTAGTGTTAGGCTGGGGTCAGACGAACGCAGTGCGAACGTGCGTTGAGTCACATTTTATTACGGCCGTAGTAGCAGCATATGACGTCCATTGAAGCCCAATATACGAAGTACGGCCGCACGAAAGTTCGGCTGTACAACGCAAGTGGCAAGTGAACGCATTTTTTCGAGAAAGTGGAACCGCTAGTACTGACGCACAGAGAGCGCTGGGTCAGCATAGCGGCGTGTATGCGTGATTAGGAGACGTCAGACCCTGCACATGTCTGGCCTACATCACGTCCATTTGTTTTTTAGAGCTCCGTCAAAAAATACGGCCAACATTGCGCATCGTATGACCGCTATCGCGTCTTCCGTGAAAAAATGCTTTCGTACGCATCGACGCACGTTTTGACGGTAGACATGAAAAATGCGTTCGTCTGACCCTAGCAATGGCAAATTCTGTCAACCTGGCCGAAACCAAATACACCAGTTCAAAAAAAAAACAAAAAACAGCAAAGTACAGTTACACATTCTTAACATACCAAACCAATAAATATGAGAAGTTGTGTGTGCATTTTTTATTTATGCAGCATATATGCGCAGATTGACTTTGACAGGCGCAAAAACTTAACGTGAGACAATTGTGGTTCTTAATTCTGATCGGCTGAATCGCGTGAAAAAAACAGTCCGCACACTGATTTCTGCGCGCGCGTTTGTGCGCGTCTGTTTTACGCACGTTATTGCTCGACGGATGAAAAAATGCGCAAGGATTGTAATTCCAGCGTTGATTTACGTGCGTTAACGCTGGGTGCACAAATTCATGCGTTGTGCGTGCGTTTTTGGTGAAGAATGTAATAAGGCCCTAGGTTTGGTGTAACAATAAAAAAATAAAAAAGTGGGGGGTTTTTTGTTGTTTTTTTTTAATTGTCTTGGGAGGGTATAATAAAATAGGACTTCAAATCACATTTAAACATGATGAACATTAAACGGTCAAAATGAGCTCAGCACACAAAGGTGAGATGGCTCAGCAGTGAAGGGGATAAAAAGCAAAAACCATGTAAAAATTGGGTATTTCTAAATTTCAGGACAAACATTCTACAGATGAAACTCGAAAAATTAGAATATCGTGCAAAAGTTCATTTATTTCAGTAATGCAACTTAACCCTTTCCATGGCTACTTCGCTGCGGAGGACACGCTGAGCGCGTCCTCCCTGTGCAGCGGCGATCGGCCGGGATTCCGGCCGATCGCGGCGGTCCCCCCGGTGCGGGCTGACATCCTCGATGTCAGCCCAGCCCTCGGGACCCGGCGGGCACGATAGACGTCATCGCGCCTGCACGATGACGTCTTTCAGGCACCTCCCGCCATTCGGACCTCTCCCCCTCCCCGTCCGTGCAGGCCATCGGGTCAAGACAGGTACCGCTTGGAAGGGCACAGCCTGCCCTTCCAAGCGGCGGCTGCTTTTAACCCCTAGGGGGCTGGATCGCGATATGGCGCCAGTTTCGTAATTAACCCCTTGCTGCCACCTATGGTGGAGATAGGGGGTTCCAATGAACCACCTATCTCCCGATCCGTGACAGCTAGGGGCATGACCTTTCCAATGATACCAAACATGACCATGTAAAAAAAAAAAAAAAAAAAATAATAAAAAAAAAAAAAAATTCTTTTGTTTTATTGGTGCAGCAATATTGTTCCCATTTCAATTATAATGTGAACAATGATGCTGCACTAACGATATTTTCTATGGGGGGGGGGAGTTTGCTAAAAAACACGTAATTTTCCCCAAAAAAAGTAACGATTCCCCATTTCTAATTTTTTTTAACAAGCGCAACCCATAGAAAATATAACCGCAAACGCTCGCATGTTAAAATGTAAAAAAAAACACTTTACACATTGTAAATTATTGAAAATTCAAATTTTATTGCATTTTTTGTTATAATATACAGACAGGACATAACGTATACATATAATAATGATATATTATGAATCTGCTGAGTCTGCCAGAAAGAACGATATATAATATGTCTGGGTCATATACTAATAAGCCTTCAAAACGCGTTTAAACATGATGAGCGAAACCGGTAAAAATGAGCTCAGCACAGAGGTGTGAAAAGGCTCAGCATCGAAAGGGTTAAAAGGGTGAAACTAATAGTTCAAGCCGTGATTTGTCATAATTGTGAGGATTATGGCTTACAGCTCATGAAAACCCCAAATCCACAATCTCAGAAAATTAGAATATTGTGAAAAGGTGCAATATTCTAGGCTCAAAGTGTCCCACTCTAATCAGCTAATTAAGCTATAACACCTGCAAAGCGTTCCTGAGCCTTTAAATGGTCTCTCATTCTGGTTCAGTAGGAATCACAATCATGGGAAATACTGCTGACCTGACAGTTGTGCAGAAAACCATCATTGACACCCTCCATAAGGAGGGAAAGCCTCAAAAGGTAATTGCAAAAGAAGTTGGATCTTCCCAAAGTGCTGTATCAAAGCACATTAGTAGAAAGTTATGTGGAAGGGAAAAGTGTGGAAGAAAAAGGTGCACAAGCAGCAGGGAGGACCGCAGCCTGGAGAGGATTGTCAGGAAAAGGCCATTCAAAAGTGTTGCGGACTTTCACAAGGAGTGGACTGAGGCTGGAGTCAGTGCATCAAGAGCCACCACACACAGACGGATCCTGGACATGGGCTTCAAATATCGTATTCCTCTTGTCAAGCCGCTTCTGAACAACAATGTCAGGAGCGTCTTACCTGGGCTAAAGAAAAACAGACCTGGTCTTTTGCTCAGTGGTCCAAAGTCCTCTTTTCTGATGAGAGCAAATTTTGCATCTCATTTGGAAACCAAGGACCCAGAGTATAGAGGAAGAATGGAGAGGCACACTGCAAGATGCTTGAAGTCCAGTGTGAAGTTTCCACAGTCTGTGTGGATTTGGGGAGCCATGTCATCTGCTGGTGTTGGTCCACTGTGCTTCATTAAGTCCAGGGTCAACGCAGCCGTCTACCAGGAGATTTTGGAGCACTTCATGCTTCCTTCCGCAGACAAGCTTTATGGGGATGCTGATTTCATTTTCCAGCAGGACTTGGCACCTGCCCACACTGCCAAAAGCACCAAAACCTGGTTCAATGACCATGGGATTACTGTGCTTGATTGACCAGCAAACTTGCCTGACCTGAACCCCATAGAGAATCTATGGGGCATTGTCAAGAGAAAGATGAGAGACATGAGACCGAACAATGCAGAAGAGCTGAAGGCCGCTATTGAAGCATCCTGGTCTTCCATAACACCTCAGCAGTGCCACAGGCTGATAGCTTCCATCCGCTCCGCATTGAATGGCCCAAACCAAGTACTGAGTACATATGCATGCTTATACTTTTCTGAGGTCCGATATTGTTCTATGTACAATCCTTGTTTTATTGATTGCATGTAATATTCTAATTTTCTGAGATTGTGGATTTGGGGTTTTCATGAGCTGTAAACCATAATCATCACAATTATGACAAATCACGGCTTGAACTATTAGTTTCCCTTTTTAAGTTGCATTACTGAAATAAATGAACTTTTGCAAGATATTCTAATTTTTAGAGTTTCACCTGTAAATTATGTGGCCGGGGTCTTTTGGGGGTGTTTTAGATTTTGGGGATTAAAGTTCGAACAAGTGTGTTTTTTCCATTTTTTTATAAACGTTTTTTATAGGAAATTATATGATACGTTGGAAATAATGGTATCTTTTAGAAAGTCCATTTAATGGCGAGAAAAACGGTATATAATATTTGTGGGTTCCATAAACAAGTAAGAGAAAAATTAAACCTAAACACAAACAGTGCAGAAAATGTAAAAACAGCAGTGGGTACTTTCGGACAGACAATGGTAAGATCGCCTTGCCACGATGGGGTTAAAAATAAAGTCTACAACATGTCGAGAATGATTTTTGACACACATACAAAACAGCTAACTGAATTTTCCACTCACATTTCAAAGAAGATATGTCTCGAGCAAACCTACAGTAAAAAAAATTACATATCATAAAACCGATCCCAATGTTGCTCATGTCAACGACGAAGAAGTAGTTGCACAGCTATAGCACATCAAGAAGCAGAGAATAACACAAATTTATGCACATGAAATGTACAGTATAAGGATTACGTGAGTTATGCCAGTGTAACTTGCATCAAAAACCTGAGAAAAATGTTTTGTTATAGTTCATGAAGAAGCAGAGTGCAATGTAGGCGGTGTTTTTTCTTTGCACAACTATTTTGTATGAATGTCAAAAATCTGTCTTGACATGCTCTAGGTGACATTTGTAGTTGCACAATATTTCATATGCAGAATTTAAGCAAAAAGAAAACATTGGCATACCTGCAGTAAACAGTGTTGCCCCCTATGCGTTCAGGTTTTGTTCAGCTTTATTTGGTAAACTAGTGTTGTGTTTATTCAGTTACACTTGTTCATTCTGGTACTGAGTAGCAAAGTGAAGAGATAAACATAAGAGGTCTATTAACTGTATTGTTACGTTCCATGCTTCCACCCCGGTCTCCCTGCCCTCTGTATATGTGTATTCCTGCTCAGTCCTTGTTTTTTCATGTTGCTGTTCCTGGGTTGCAGCTCAGGGGTTAACATGTTCTGTGCTCCCAGCCCACCTGTTTGCCCTTGTCCTAATTCACTCCCCATAAGAGAGCAATGCACCCATAAGGCATTACTCTGTCATTTCCTAGTTTCCCTAGTGGTTGTGTTGAGTGAGCTGCCTGCTATTTTGTTATATTTGTATATATTGTTCTAATTACTTTTTGATCCTATTTCCCCATTCTGTCTGTCGGTCTGTCTGTCATTTGTGTTCCTGATTTATTTCTGGTTTTCCCTATGTTATTTAAGGCATAGTCTGTCCTTCTGTGGTTTTGTTTTCTGTGTCTATTCTATTCTGATTATCTGGTTACAATATCTCTGGCTTGTCTGACGTTTCTTCTGGTTCTGAACCCCGACTTCTGTATATGGTATATTCTCTGGTTCTGACCTCTGGCTTCTCTGACTACGTTTTTGGATTATCCTTATCTAGAAACATAGAAAAATGTCGGCAGATAAGAACCTTTCAGCCCATCTAGTCTGCCCAATTACATGGATACTTTACCTGGATTTATCTTTTGGTTAGGATAGCCTTATGCCTATCCCATGCCTGCTTAAATTCAATTACTGTTTTGGCCTCTACCACTTCAACTGGAACCATTTCCAGTGAACCCTGAAACCTGTGTTTGTCACAAGACTCTGCATGGCTTGTAAGGGAACGTTTCTTCATCCAGATTAGATCTGGCTATCTTTAAAGACCGGCCGGTCAGATCAGGGCTGCTGCGGTAAAGCTGTGCAGAGGTCTCCAGTTTACCCTGTGTTTATATACATATACACTATATTGCCAAAAGTAGTCGCTCACCTGCCTTGAGTCGCATATGAATTTAAGTGACATCCCATTCCTAATCCATAGGGTTCAATATGACGTTGATCCACCCTTTGCAGCTATAACAGCTTCAACTCTTCTGGGAAGGCTGTTCACAAGGTTTAGGAGTGTGTTCATGGAAATTTTTGACCATTCTTCCAGAGGTGCATTTGTGAGGTCACACACTGATGTTGGACAAGGCCTGGCTCTCAGTCTCCGCTCTAATTCATCCCAAAGGTGTTCTATTGGGTTGAGGTCAGGCCTCTGTGCAGGCCAGTCAAGTTAATCCACACCAGACTCTGTCATCCATGTCTTTATGGACCTTGCTTTGTGCACGGGTGCACAGTCATGTTGGAAGAGGAAGGTGCCAGCTCCAAACTGTTCCCACAAAGTTGAGAGCATGAAATTGTCCAAAATGTCTTGGTATGCTGAAGCATTCAGAGTTCCTTTCACTGGATCTAAGGGGCCAAGCCCAGCTACTGAAAAACAACCCCACACCATAATCCCCTCTCCACCAAACTTTACACTTGGCACAATGCAGTCAGACAAGTACCGTTCTCCAGGCAACCGCCAAACCCAGACTCGTCCATCAGATTGCCAGATGGAGAAGCACGATTCGTCACTCCAGAGAACGCGTCTCCACTGCTCTAGAGTCCAGTGGCGGCGTGCTTTACCCCACTGCAACCGACGCTTTGCATTGCACTTGGTGATGTATGGCTTGGATGCAGCTGCTCGGCCATGGAAACCCATTCCATGAAGCTCTCTGCACACTGTTCTTGAGCTAATCTGAAGGCCACATGAAGTTTGGAGGTCTGTAGCAATTGACTCTGCAGAAAGTTGGCGACCTCTTTGCACTATGCGCCTCAGCATCCGCTGACCCCGCTCCATCAGTTTACGTGGCCTACCACTTCGTGGCTGAGTTGCTGTCATTCCCAAACACTTCCACGTTCTTATAATACAGCTGACACTTGACTGTGGAATATTTAGGAGCGAGGAAATTTCACTACTGGATTTTTTGCACAGGTGGCATCCTATCCCAGTTCCACGCTGGAATTCACCGAGCTCCTGCGAGCGACCCATTCTGTCACAAATGTTTGTAAAAACAGTCTGCATGCCTTGGTGCTTGATTTTATACACCTGTGGCCATGGAAGTTATTGGAACACCTGATTCTGATTATTTGGATGGGTGAGTGAATACTTTTGGCAATATGGTGTATATAGTGCTGTGGTGATCTTTTCCTGTTATTGCTACCAAGACTGGTATCTCTGCATATAGGGACTTTCACCTGTACCAGGGCTTTACCACGGCACAAGCCTGGTACCGCCGAATGTGACAGTTGTTAAGTCAGTGGCGTAGCCTCGGGTGCGGTCGCCACCGGGCACAATTTTTTTAGGGGGTGCAAAATTTCAAAAGATATTTGAACCATTAATATTTTCCAGCAGGGATCAACAAGGTGTCCGCCAGTTTTGCCACACCAGCGTGACTTGGCACTCAGCGTCCAGAAGGGAGGAACAGGACAGAAAACTGGCTGGGGATACTTGGATAGAGAGAGTGAGTGACTGGTTGTACTGGGAGGGAGTGAGTGACTGAGGGGTACTGGGAGGAAGTGACTGAGGGGTACTGGGAGGAAGTGGGGGTACTTGGAGAGAGAAAGTGAGAGTGAGTGACTGGGGGTACTGGGAGAGAGTGAGTGACTGAGGTGTACTGGGAGAGAGTGAGTGACTGGGGTACTTAGAGTGACTGGGGGTATTGGGACAAAGTGGGGGTACTGAGAGTGACTGGGGTACTGGGAGAGAGACTGGGTATAGTGTGAGAGTGGAAATATGCTAGGGTATACTGGGACAGGGTGACTGGTAGCCGTGGCGTAGCGTGGGGGGGCTGTGTTTCATTTTTTTTATTATATCAGTATTTTGTTAATATACAATACATGTGCTTGTGGGGTAAGGGGGTCAATACTCTACGGTGTCCACAGGTTGGGGGGTGCACAATTCTTGCCTTGCCCCGTGCGCTGACAACCCAGGCTACGCCAATCTGTTAAGTCATTACACCCACTGTGTGATGAACTAATTTTAACCTTTCTTTTATTATGTTTAAATGATATTTAAACTCAAACCAATATATGTTGGTTTTTAACTCCTTAAGGACAGAGGCAATTTTACAAGATCGGAACACTTCTAAAAGTAGAATTTCAGCTATTCGCCTGTTCAACCATAATTTACCTCTTTCATATTAAGTGTACCCACCCTTATTATATATTGTATTGTTCACGAGAAATAGGACTTTCATGTTCCATCAAAGATTTATATAAAAAAAATATATTAATATGAAAAAAACCTAAAGTATGAGAAAATAGGAAATTTTGCTAATTTCAAAGTTCTGCACTGAAAGGGTTAAAAAAGCAGTTTTTTTTTTCACTTTACTTTTAAAACTACAACGTTTCTCTGCCTCCCTCACCTCAGATCGAATTGAGGAGGAGAGAAGCATAGACAATGTTACAAGAATTGGCTGAGACATTGGGACAGTGACAGCAGTGACAAGCTGTCACCGCAGTCACGTGATGGAGATCGTCGCTATTTGCTGCCAGGGGACTGCCTGCGTTGTCAGACAGGTCCCCCAGCCAGCGATCTGCATGCTGGGTACAGAAACGGGCCGTTTGCCTATCAAACACCGCAGGATGTGCTATGCCGCCCCACGGCATTAAAGCCCATCTGCTGCAGGACGGCATAGCACGACTGGAGTCAGCAACGGGTTAAAGGGACTAAACAGATTCAGAATATATAATTGCTATAGCTATATGTAATGTTACATCAGGATGCTATGTCTAAATTTTTTAAGTTTTTATCAAGATTTCAATCGTTATGTAGCATGTAAATTTATTTTTCTACATGTCTCATCCAAACCTTTTTCATTATTATTCAATGAGGTACTCTTCTAAAAAGTAAATCAGAATGGAGAACCTGTTACTGCATTTTCTACGGAAATATGGAATTTTGAAGAAAACAAAAAAAAAACTAAATATCCCTATTGTGTTTCATGAATAATATGACTATGTATAGAACGCTGGTTTATTTAATTTTTTTAATTATGCATTGGCATCTATAAATTAGAACCAGATTGGAGGGGAGAAATAAAGTAACAGAATTAGCGTTAAAAGAATCCTGATGAAAAGTACAATTTGGAGTCCTCCTGGGTTTAAATTTCAATTCTGATTTAAAGACCCACATGGAAAATCAGCAAGTTAAAGGGACGCTCTACACACCCTGATCTATTTAGCTTATTAAAGTGATCAGGCGGCATGGACTGTCTCCAATCCCACTTACAATCCCCAGGCAGCCCCATTTGGCTGGTTCAGCTGTGTGAAGCGGAGGGCACCTGCTGGAAAGTGACCAGCAGGCGCTACTGAAGCACGTCACAGTGTGGAAGACTCAAGATGACGTTTATATACACCAGACACTGAGAGAACAAATTTTGGTGTCTTACCTATTTAAGGACAAGGAAGCACCTTATGCTTAGAGAGGAAGTCGCATTACGCAAATTTTTTTTTAAAGAAATCTGCTTCTTTTACACCATATTGCCTTTTTACCATTTATTACTCTTACGCCCCCTTTACCATAACATCTCTGTACCAAGTATCCTTTCAGCTCCAGCGGGAGTCCAAGGGAGTCTTGGTAGAACAACTGACAAGTATTGAAAGTTTGCAATCTTGTGAGCATTGGTCCATATTGTCATACACATTTTCTTACAGTATTGCTCTTTGAGTTCTGTTGGTCTTTTTGTTTTATTCCACACGGTGTGGCCCTTTATCTGGATATGTTTGTTAGCCATTTAAAAGCTTTAAGCAATGTAGATATAGATATACATACATACACTCCTCCCTCTGCATACCAAGGCTAGCTGAGTCGTAAAAGCAGTGGAGGTAAACTGAGAAGTCAAATGCACTTCAACAGATCTGTTAAAAGTTATATGCACACATAACGAAATACTTTATCTTATTGAAGCACTGCACTCTCATTTTCACATCAAGTTAATATGTAATAATCATATTCAAATTCACTAAACTATACATTTTACAAGCAACTAAAATTCACAGATTTCTAACATACCAATACTACGCTCATACTCTGACAGCCATTCTCTTCTCCTTGAAAAGACTTACCAGCTGATCATTTGTCAACTGGATCGTTGCGGTGAGTGTGTTCACTCTGACTACTTTGTTTATGTGATATTTATACAAAACACACATGATGTTTACTTGTACGAACTAATTGAGATGTGTACATTAACATTACTTAATTGTGTGTGTGTGTGTGCGCATTAACAAAACATATGAATAGTGAATACTGCTGCTGTCACGTTTAATGTGCTCTTTTGCAATAGTGTTTAAAACACTAACACTTGTATTTTCAATGTGCAGTAAGCTGAATGACGGTTTCAAGTGCGTATACTTGTCAGACGAGCGCACTTCAAAGTGGAAGGAAAGTCCGTGAGAGTGGACGTTCCTTCCACTCTGACGCCCGTGTGACCACCTTGCTGAGCAGGACAAAGCGCAATCCTCCTATGGAGGATTGCGCTTTGCAGCCACATCGAACGTGCGTTGTAGCATTTCGACTGAGGTCAGACTAACCCATTTTTAACGTGCGTCTAAGCGCACTTAATCACGGCCGCAGTTGCAGCAAATGACGGGCAGTGACGGCCAATATACAAAGTACGGCCGCGCAACGCAAGTGGAAAATGAACGCAATTTTTCGAGAAAGCAGAACCGCTAGTACTGACTGACGTACAGAGTGCGCTGCGTCCGCTAGCGGCGTGTTTGCGTGATTAGGAGATGTCAGACGCTGCTAATGTCCAGCCTACATAACGTCCAGACGCAAAAAGTGTTTTATTGACGATCCGTAAAAAATCACGCACGAAAATGCCTATCGTATGACCGTTTTCGCGCATTCTGTGAAAAAATACGTCAATGCATTCGGACGCAATTTTTGACGGTCGCTGTGAATAATGCGTTCGTTTGACCCTAGCCTTCAACGGGGAGGGTTTCAGCACGTCCGTTGTAGCGCGCGCACCTTGTGCGCCGTGTGGCCCGCCCCACTGAAACGTCACAATGCTGCGATGGACGTCGGGAGGTGTATCAGTACGCGCGTGCGCGTAGTGCGCTAGTCTGACACGGCCTTAAATGGAAAAGGTATGTTTTTGATATCAATATTTTGAGGGTAGGCAAAACATTTGTGATATCAGGAGACCTAAGGAAAAAAGAATACTAAAGCAGTTTTAGTAGTATAAAAGAAACTAGCATTGTAGATGGTAAAACTCTGAAGATGCACAATTCATATATGGCATAATATAATTTGCTTCATGACTAAGTTGTAAGATTTTATGATGTACAGTATTCAACGTTAAATTCTATTAGTACCAAGTTGAAACCTTTGAATGGAACCTGGATGAAGTTTCTGCGCAACCAAAGAGATGAAACTACTCTTTTCCTACAAAGAATCTGTGAAATTTGAACCACAGAATTCCAAGTAATCCTAGAGTACACATATGGTCAGAACAGTTAGGCATTATTGTCGGTAATAAACACGTGATAATAACCTACAAAGCACTCCGTTGCCTCGGACATGATGACCGCACACACAAATGTCAACTTTATGCTGTTTACTGGACACTGAGAACGCATTTGATAGGGTCATCCGGACCCTTTTGTTTTCCACATCATAATTTTCCTATTGGCTTTATGAATGCCCCTGTATGACAAGCCCAATATTTTAGACATACTCAATTACCTTATTAAAAAAAAGCAAGATTGTGTCTCCCTTTTTGCCAGCGCTTTTCACATACAGTTTAGAACCACTTTTTCAAGCTCTTTAAAACACCCATTTATACAGGAGGACTTTAAAAAAAAAAAAAACATTAAAAGGTAAAGTACTCCAAGTCCTATGGTACCAAGGATGACACCTCCTCTCGCCACAAGCAGAAGGATAGTAGGAGTAATTCAGAGAGCACCAAATTGGCCATGGAATTGCATTGATCGTTGAATTTCCCTGTACAGTGCAATTTCGTGACCATTCAAAATACAGTGACCTTTGGCAGCAGTGAAATCTCCATAGAGATGTAATGGTTGATCTATTCAGAGAACACCGAACAGCAGTGAAATGCCCTGATTTACTTTTGTCTCTTTCGACAGGTTTAAATCCCAAACGTTTCAATGTTAAAAAAATTCCCAAATTTTCTTAACTATTCATTCAACTGTTTATTCTTTTCATTTGCAGCAAAAAGTCTATTTTTCAGGTGAAATTTTTAATTCTGATATTTTTTTATTTTTTTGGGGGGGGGGGTTATTCTGTAACAGACCTTTTTATTGTTATTCATAGGATCTCATATATTATTTCCAGACATTTTCATGCACTAGCTTTTTTTTTTTTTTTTTTTACCTCTGTTCGGCAGCTGGTTGGCGGTCTGTTCGACGGGTCGTTAGCAGATCGAGGATTGATTCGCAGTTCGGTGGGCCGTCGGAATTTTTTGGCAGTTTGAGGATGCGGTCAGCGGGTCGATTCACCGCACTTCGGGAACCCTGTGGTAAATGCAGAATTCACCACAGGGTCAGCGAATTTAACTCGCTGATGTACGACAAACTTTAGAGCACTGAAAAATCTATGACAGTTCGGTGCTCTCTGATTTAATGACATGGAGGAGGTAATGTTTAGATAAGGCTGTGGGGGGGGGGGCTGTTGTTCTTCAGGTTAATACTGGGAGAAGAGGAGCCAGTGAAAATATCTGCTCAATACGTCACAGAATGTCACAGACTGAGAGGAACATGAGAGATTCCGGATTTATAAATCCCCAACACAGACTCGCCCCCATCCCCCTTCACATTATCACTTACCCCTGATAATGTCCATGGACTTGCCCATTCCCCCCCCATATATGTCCCACTACCCCACCCCCCTCCATCCCATATAACCTCCCCATATGCTTTGGCAATGCTAAAATGTATTTGGTCCTGTCAATAAACCTTACTTGAATTGAATGGATAAGAGATGGCAGCTAAATGAAATAAATAAATGAGATAAAGGTGATGTCCTTTAACCCTTTCGCTGCTGAGCCATTTCACGCCTGTGTGCTGAGCTCATTTTCACCATTTTTGCTCATCATGTTTAAACGCGTTTTGAAGCCACGTTTTATTATATATATATATATATATATATCGTTATTTCCGGCAGACTCGGCAGATTCATAATATATCATTATTATATGTATATGTCATGTCCTGTATGTATATTATAACAAAAAATGCAATAAAATTAGAATTTTCAATAATTTACAACGTGTAGTGTTTTTTTTCACATTTTAACATGCGAGCGTTTGCGGTTATATTTTATATGAGTTGCGCTTGTTAAAAAAAATTAGAAATGGGGGAGTTGTTACATTTTTTTGGGGGGGGAAATTATGCGATTTTTAACAAACGCACCCCATACAAAAATCGTTAGTGCAGCATCATTGTTCACATTATAATTGAAATGGGAACAATATTGCTGCATTAACAAAAAAAAAAAAACTTTTTTTTTAAAATATTTTTTATTTTAAATTTTATTGTTTTTGTTAACTTTTAACATGGTCATGTTTGGTATGGTTGGAAAGGCCATTAACCCCTAGCTACCACGGATCAGGAGATAGGGGGTTCATTGGAACCCCCTAATCGCCACCATTGGTGGCAGCTAGGGGTTAATTTCAGAACTGACATCATCGCGCTATGCACGATGACGCCAGTCATCAGGTGGAGATCCCGGAAGCTTGGCTGACATCCAAGATGTCGGCCAGCTCCAGGAGAGGATCGCGATCTGGCGCCTATTGGTGCCGAATTGTGATCCTGCCCCCAAGGGGTTAAAGCCAGCCACCGTTTGGAAGGGCAGGCTGTGCCCTTCCAAATGGTGCCTGACTTTTACCTCTGCCCCGCATGGAAGGGGAGGGAGAGCGGTCCAAAGGACCCCCTCCCTTTCAGGCACCTTCCCCGCACTCGCAGGGAGGGGGCGCCTGTAATAGAGGTCATCGCGCTAGCGTCTATTGTCCCCGCCAGGGTACCGGAGTGCGGGCTGACATCCAAGATGCCAGTCCGCAAAGGGGGGGGGGTGCAGCAATCGGCCGGAATCCCGCTCAGTACGTCCATAGCACAAAAGAACCACTTGGCTGGACGCGCTGAGCGCGTCCTTAGCAGCCAAGTGGTTAAATGCATCCCACACAATACAATTTGGAGTATTAAGGAGACTTTGAGGGTACGCTGGAGATTCAGATGGCTGGCGAGCAGGAACAGAGATGGCACGGTGGGTTGTAAGGGATAGTCCAGGGAGCAAGGTGGGTTGCAGGCTGGAGACTTGAGGAATACAGAAGGCTTGAGGCTTAGGGAATATAGCAGGAGGCTTGGGGAACGCAGCAGGAGGCTTGGGGAGCAAGGCTGGAGGCATGGGGATTGGGGAAAATACATAGAAGAAGGAGAGGGGAGATCTAAAAGATTAGTACTCCCCCTAAGAGAACGTGTACCCTCAGGCAATGAGAAAAATATAGCTTTATTAGTCATTGATAAAAAATAAATAATAAATGTAGTGATCAAAAAATTAACACAAAGAGAAATGAGTCTACAAATTGACACTGAAAATGGGATTCCCAAAATGGGTGATAAGTGTGACAAGCTGATGCATATAATATTTGAATGCACAGGCAGCTATCCCAGTATAATCATCATAACAATAGGGATCAGAGCAAAATCCACAGAAATGAGAGAAAACCAAAGGGCACACTGAATAAGACCACAACACACTAACTAGTAAGGTATCCCGCAGGTAGGGTAATATAGGTATAATACTCAATGGATCCCTACGTCAATTACCCTAAATCTAGTATGATTTCTAGTCTGTCCCAGGTAATAATCACTGGTAAACTCATTAGTTAAACAAAGCCACAATGAACACAGCCATAGTATCAGCTCAGAATGCAAAGTTACCACCTATGGGAGAATCAAACTGTTAAAATAAATAAGAACACATTTTATAGGACACACAGCTTCTGCAAGAGCTAATGGCATCCCAAAGAAAGTAATGCTCCATATATGCCATATACCTGAAGGGAGTGGCCAATCATATGTTCCCAATAATTAGAGGCATCACCTTGTAGCCATATTGCCTTAATTATATGTCAAGGGTAAGAATATGAACACTCACCAAACGTTAGCAAGGGTTTGCTTGTTTGTGTCCTAAAATAGGGATCCCGAGTCCTCATAACAAAGGCCATCCATTCATTGCTCCCCTATGTTGTTTTTGTCAAGGCCGATCTTGTATGTTCATAGGAGTATTTACCAAAATGAGACCGGGCCCGTTACACATTTGTTTGGCGTTTACGGTTTATCTGGTCGCTCGTAGATGTCCTCTGGCATCCAATCCGCACACAGCAGCTGTGGGCCTGTAACCAGGCAACTACTAGTGGCGTGCCCTGTTACCTCGGCCGTGCATGATTGGCCTAACCTGTCACAATACAGATGGCAGGGTTGCGGGTCGAACCCAATGTGCGATGAAATGATAAGTATGAAATAAAAGGATATTTATTCAGACACAATAAGAATACTAAGAATGAAACAACTGAGAAAACAGGAAAAACAAGGAGAACAATGAATAATTAATATTCAAGTTATAACTAAGGCGACTGAGGAATAAATGGAAAACTAAACTGATACTGAATATAACAGGAAAAACAGGACCAGGGAACTAGACTAACTGATAAGTAGGGATGAGCCAAACACCCCCGTGTTCGGTTCGCATTCGAACTCTAACAATTTCAAAAGTTCGAGTTCGAACGCGAACACGAACCAAACTCAATGCAAGTCAATGGGACTCGAAAGTTCGAATTTTAGAGTGCCCTGCAGGAGGGCATATATGCAAGGTATTTGCCATAAAAGGTGTATGGGGGTCCGGGTAGTGCCCTGGGGGACAGGAAACAAGGACAAAAAGTAAAAAAAAAAAAAAAAAAAAACCTTTTTAAAAGGGACAGTGAGTTTTCCATGAAATTAGGGTTAAAAATAAAAACGAAAAATTCCTTCAAATATCGTGCATAGGAGGTCCCCAAAAACCTGCCCGTGAAGTGGCGGATTTGTAGGATGTATAGAAACATTTAAAAACAAAAAATTGACGTTGCAAATGACGTTAAACGGTTTTCCTTTAATCTATTCATAAAAAACTGCTTGGGGCGGCAGTCTGTTTAAAAGAGGAGACCTTTTAGGACACGCAGAACAAGTTTAGTGATGTTTTGGCTAAATTATGGTGAAACTTATGCAGGCTTTGGATGAAAGTAACAATAGGTGCTTTAAAATTGGGCCTTTAGTGTCGGCAACAGTGCCGTCACACCGTAACCCCTCTGTGGTATTGTGGAAGAGTGCAGGGTTGGACCCGGCGGTCCAAAAAATTAAAATAATATAAATCTGGTACAGGCGTCAGTGCACCCAAATATTGTGCCTTTGGTGGCAGCGAGTGCCTTCACACCGTAACCCCTTTGTGGTATTGTGGAAGAGTTCAGTGCTGGAGGTTTTGTGAATGTAGAAGAGATCCCCGATCTATTCCCTTACGTCAGCATCAGGGGATTGATAGCTGCTGATGCAGAACTGATTCATTTTTATAAATATCAGCCGGTCTACAGAGTCGGTGGACAGACGCACTCTTTTGTTTGTGACAAAACCTCCTGCGGCACTGAACGTCCTTTCAGAAAGTACGCTGGATGAAGGGCAACCTAGTAGCTGCATAGCATATTGGCTAAATTCTGGCAAGTGATCCAATCTCAACACCCAGTAAGCCAGTGGATCATCTGCTGGAAAGGTATCCAGGTCTGCCCTTGCCCCGAGGTAGTCCTGCACCATACGGTCAATACACTGGCAATGGGTGCCTACATTTGACGTCCCTGGGCGTCGTGGAAGTAAAAAAAAATTAAAAAGGCATCAGTCAAGCGGCCCCGGCCTTCACCACTATTCCTCTGATCATCCGCAGCCTCGGTAGCACCTGTTTCATCACTTGGTAACCTACCAGTGCCTGGAAAGGTGTTACACAAGTGTCGCTTTAGAGCTTCCAAGTTTCTTCATCCTGTGCTCCCTCTGTGCGGGCAGGATGAGCTCTGCAACTTTACCCGTGGATCAAGAAGGCTTGCCAACCAGTAATGATCCCTCTCCTTGATAGCACGAATCCTGGGGTCCTTTACCAGGCTTTGCAGGATAAGGGAGCCCATGCAGCGTAGGTTGGAGGTGGCATTAGCTTCCGAGTCTTCTTGGTGAATGAGGATGACCCCATCGTGCACTTCCTCCTCCCAGCCACGTACTAGTCCTTGTGTTCCTGGACACACAAAACCCTCCCTTGAGGAATCCCCACCTTCAATGCCCCCACTATTTAAATATTCCTCCTCGCCTGTCTGATCTGAGGAGGACCCGCCGGAATGCTGTCTGCGGAAAGACTGGGGCCTTGAGAGCTAGGGAAGGTCTCCGCTTCCTCCCGCTGCTCTGCCTCTAGAGCCACATCTATAATTCCCCGCAGAGTGTGCTCCAGCAGGAACACTAAAGGAATTGTGTCACTGATGCATGCACTGTCCCTGCTCACCATCCTCGTTGCCTCCTCAAATGGTGACAGTACAGTGCATGCATCCTTGATCATCAGCCACTGCAGGGGGAAAAAAAAAACAAGTTGACCTGAACCTGTTCTTGTGCCATACTCACGCAGGTACTTGTTGATGGCCCTCTGCTGCTTGTGCAGACGCTGCAGCATTGCTAATGTCGAGTTCCACCTAGTGGGCATGTCACAGATCAGACGGTTTGTGGGAAGGTGGAATTCTCTTTGAATTTCTGCCAGGCGAACACTTGCTGGGAATGACTGTCTGAAGTGGCTGCAGACTTTTCTGGCCTCACTGAGAAGCTCTGCCAGCCCTGGGTACCTGGTTAGGAAACGCTGTACCACCAGATTGAGGACGTGTGCTAGGCATGGTACATGCGTCAACTTACCCAGGCGTAGGGCGGAGAGAAGGTTGCTGCCATTATCACAGACGACCATTCCCAGCTCAAGCTGGCGTGCTGTTAACCATCTCTGCACCTGCCCCTGCAGAGCTGACAGAATTTCTGGCCCGGTGTGGCTCCTGTCCCCTAAACAAACCAGCTCAAGCACAGTATGGCATCTTTTTGCTTGAGCCATTGCGTAGCCCCTGTCACGCGTGGGTTTAACTGCCACTTCTCCAGAGACAGAGAAGGAGGAAGAGGGAGAGGTGGAGCAGACAGACCTCATACAAGCAGCTTTTTGGAGGCGTGGTGGATGAACAAGCTCCAGCACAGAGCCCCCTCTTGGATCCCTCCCAGCTGCAATCAGAGTTACCCAGTGTGCCCTGAAGGAAATGTAATGACCCTGTCCATGCTTGATGGACCACGTGTCTAAAGTCACATGCACCTTGCTGCTGACTGCCTTTCCCAATGACTCCCTAACATTGTGTTCCACGTGCTGGTATAGTGCTGGAATGGCCTTTTGTGAAAAGTAACGGCGTTTTGGAACCTGCCACTGTGGTACATCACATTCAGCAAATTCACGGAAGGAAGCAGAGTCCACCTGCTGGAAAGGCAGCAGCTGTAATTCGAGTAATTTTGCTAAACTGGCATTTAGACGCTGTGCTTGGGGATGGTTGGGACTATATTGTTTCTTACGCTGCAGCAGCTGGGGCAACGTAATCTGACTGCGTAAATCTTCAGCTGATGGGATGCTGTCACATTGTGAGGAAGGACCTGGTACATCCATTACTGTAGCATCATCCCTGTCAGTGGAGGTTGGAGTCAATGACATGGCAGGACATATAGTGGGGGTAGACAGGTGAGGAGGACCTACGCAAAGATTTGCGCCAACGGGATGCGTGGCAGGTGGTCATATGTCGCCTCAAGCACGTGGTACCCAAGCGTCCGGCGTCTTTCCCACGCTTGAGCCTCATTTGACACAGATTACAAATAGCAACGGTGCGGTCTGCTGCACATTTCTTAAAGAACTCCCAGACAGCAGAGTTCCTGGTTGTGTGCTTTGAGACAACAGCGCTCTGAACTTGAGCAGCTCTGACATCTGATGCCTTGGACTGGCTAGTGCTACAGTTGGTCATAGAGGACGTTGTGCCTCGTGTTTGTTGTGCCTCCTCCTCCTCCCTTGACTCCTCTGTTCGATCAGGCACCCAGGTGGAGTCAGTGACCTAATCATCATCATTGTCATCACCCCCTATCTCCTCGTCACTGGAGCCAACTTGGCAGTATGCTGCAGCTGCTGGGGCAACATAAGTGCCAGTTATTTGTGTGTCACTGGCATCCCCTTCCTCTACATTGATTATACTCCCTTCCTCAACCTCAGAGATTGAATCAGAGTACTGTAGTTGCTGCGCATCCTCAAGCAGCATGTCACTGTCATTGTAGTCAAACAATTCAGCTGACTCCTCCGTGTGCGATAGTGAGGCTACGGCAGGAGTAGCTGTGGACATGGAGGCTGCATTAGATACTTTGGCAGCTGAGGTGGACTGTAAACCACTACAAGCGTGGCTGGCAGAGGACTCGGAGGATGAGGATGGCCTGGTTAGCCAATCCACCAAATCTTTTGTATGTTGCTGCTGCTTAAGACGGCCAGCATCAGTTAGAAAGGACAAGCTTGCCCCTGCAGAGGATGCACCATGTCCACGACGACCAGAGGCACAGCTTCCCGACACAGAGGCTGCTTGCCCTCTTATCTGTGTCTGGGAGCGTCTGCCTGTCCTTTTTGGTCTGTCATGGTGAGTGATATATATAGATTAAATATATACAGAACTCTGATTCAACTCTGGTATAAAGATTTCCAGAACTCTGGTATAACTCAGTGAGACACCCTGATAGCTGGCAGCCAGTGACAAGACACAGATTATTATCAGGGATAGTGTTCTGTGGACTGATGAAACAAAATTAGAACTGTTTGGGCCCATGGATCAACGCTATTTGGAGGAGGAAGAACAAGGCCTATGAAGAAAATAACACCTTGCCTACTGTGAAGCATGGCGGGGGGTCAATCATGCTTTGGGGCGGTTTTGCTTCTGCAGGTACAGGGAAGCTTCAGCGTGTGCAAGGTACCATGAATTCTCTTCAGTACCAGGAGATATTGGATGACAATGTGATGCAGTCCATCACAAACCTGAGGCTTGGGACCTTTCAACAGGACAATGATCCCAAGCATACCTCCAAGTCCACTAGAGCATGGTTGCAGATTAAAAGGCTGGAACATTTTGGAGTGGCCATCGCAGTCACCTGACTTAAATCCGATTGAGAACCTCTGGTGGGACTTAAAGAAAGCAGTTGCAGTGCGCAAGCCTAAGAATGTGACTGAACTGGAGGCTTTTGTCCATGACGAATGGGCGAAGATACCCGTAGATCGCTGCAAGACACTTGTGTCAAGCTATGCTTCACGTTTAAAAGCTGTTATAACTGTAAAAGGATGTTGTACTAAGTACTAAGATTGAATGTCACTTGGGGGTTGAATAAAACTGATAATGTGAGCACAGAAAAGACATTTGTGGTTATTTCATTATAAATATTATGTTATATTTGTCTGACCTACACGTGCCTCTTTGATTTAATTGTAAGCAAGATGACTGAATGATCAAAACCAATGTCAAACTGGCCAAAACACTCAATTTCAGTGGGGGTTGAATAATTTTGAACACAACTGTAGGTTTTCATGTGGTTAATGAACATAACATGTAAACATTCACAGTGCAGAGTGGAAAAAGTATGTGAACCCCTAGCCTAATGACTTCTCCAAGAGCTAATTGGAGCCAGGAGTGAGCCAACCTTGAGTCCAATCCTTGTGATATTATTGGATGTGTTGCTGAAAGCTGTCTTGCCCTTTAAAAACACACACCAGTTTTGGGTTTAATGGTTTCAAGAAGCACTGCCTGATGTGAACCATGCCTCGCAGAAAAGAGCTCTCAGAAGACCTATGATCAAGAATTGTTGACTTGCATGAAGCTGGAAAGGGTTACAAGAGTATCTCAAAAAGCCTTGATGTTCATGTGTCCACGGTAAGACAGACTGTCTACAAATGGAGAAAGTTCAGCACTGTTGCTACTCTTCCTAGGCGTGGTCGTCCTGTAAAGATGACTGCAAGAGCACAGCGCAGAATGCTTAATGAGGTAAAGAAGAATCCTAGAATGTCAGCTAAAGACTTACAGAAATCTCTGGCACATGCTAACATTTTTGTTGACACATCTACAATAAGGAAAACATTAAACAAGAATATAGTACATGGGGGGACACCACGGAGGAAGCCATTGCTGTCCAAAAAGAATATTGCAGCACGTTTGAAGTTTGCAAAAGAGCAGCTGGATGTTCAACAGCACTACTGGAAAAATATTCTGTGGACAGATGAAACCAAAATTGAGTTGTTTGGAAAAAACACACAACACTATCAGGGTTATCCAAAGAGATCCGAATTGCTTGAGAAAGGTAACCGAACGCTGAAAATCAGCGTTCGGTTACCTTTCCTGGCCATTCGGCTATCCAGAGAGCAGGCAATTCGCCAAATCCTGGCGAATTGCCTGAACATACGGTGCCTGTTCGAGGGCAGTGAAATCCCCATAGAGAAGCACTGCTTCGGCTATTCAGAGAACACAAACCAGCAGTGAAAGGTTCCCGAAATGCCCTGCCATTCGGTGGTTTAATTCGGCAAGTTTATTCAGGAGAATCCCATAGGCTTCAATGTTAAAAATATTCCCGTTTTAATTCAATATCTAATAAACCGTTCATTATAAAATTCTGCAGCAAAGAGTCTCTTTATTTATAGATTTTTTAGGATACTTTAAGCATTTTTCAGATTTTTTTTATTTTTTTTTTAAAGTCCGATTTTTTTTTATTTTTTTTTTCAGTTTACTTATTTATTTTGTAACAGCCCTCTTTATTATCATTCCCTGGACCTCCTGTGAAAATTTCAGACATTTTCGCTCAGTAGTTTCTTTGCAAACAGCGTTTCTTTTTCCCAGATTCATACAAATGGTTTTTCTAATTTATTCACTGCCTCCTCTACGTCACAGCTGCTTCGGCTCTGTGTGATTCGGCTCCTGTTCGGCTCATGTTCGGCTTTTTCGAAGGTTAATCCAGATGTTTTTGCTTGTTTTCAGCGTGCATTCGGTTAGTTTTCGTCAGGTTGGCGGCAGCTTTTCCCTGCAATTCGGGGACCCCGTGCTGTTTGCTGAATACACCGCAGGGTCACCGAAATGCAATCGGCAAAAGGAACCGAATTGAAGAGAACGAAAAGTCACCGAACGTGCGGTGACTTTTCGAATCTCTTTGGATAACCCTGTATGTGTGGAGAAAAAAAGGCACAGCACACCAACATCAAAACCTCATCCCCACTGTAAAACAGGGCTGAGGGAGCATCATGGTTTGGGGCGGCTTTGCTGCCTCAGGGCCTGGACGGATTGTTCTCATTGATGGAAAAATGAATTCCAGAGTTTATCAAGACATTTTGCAGGAAAACGTAAGACCATCTGTCCGCCAACTGAAGCTCCGCAGAGGATGGGTGATGCAACAGGACAATGACCCAAAGCATACAAGTAATTCAAGCAAAACAAAATACGCCTTCTGGAGTGGCCCAGTCAGAATCCTGACCTCAAACCGATTGAAATGCTGTGGCATGACCTTAAGAGAGCAATTCACACCAGACATCCCAAGAATATTGCTACACTGAAACAGTTTTGTGAAGAGGAGTGGTCCAAAATTACTCCAGATCGTTGTGCAGGTCTGATCTGCAACTACAGGAAACGTTTGATTGAGGGTATTGCTGCCAAAGGAGGGTCAACCAGTTATTAAGTCCAAAGGTTCACATACTTTTTCCACCCTGCACTGTGAATGTTTACATGTTCTGATCAATAAAAGCATGAAAACATATACAGGGTTATCCAAAGAGATTCGAAAAGTCACCGCACGTTCGGTGACTTTTCGTTCTCTTCAATTCGGTTCGTGTTGCCGATCCCTTTTCGGTGACCCTGCGGTGTATTCAGCAAGTACCACAGGGTCCCCGAATTGCAGGGAAAAGCTGCCGCAAACCTGACGAAAACTAACCGCAAAACCTGCCGAATGCACGCCAAAACCCGCAAAAACATCTGGATTAACCCATCGTAGACGCCGGAAAAACCCGAGCAGGAGCCGATCACATGCAGACAGAGGGAGGTGAATAAATTAGCAAAACAGTTTGTATGAATGTGAAAGTGAAAAGCTGTTTGCAAAGCCACTACTGAGCGAAAATGTCTGAAATTTGCATATGAGATCCAGGGACTGATAATAAAGAGGGCTGTTACAGAAAAAAAAAAAAAAGTTTACTTTTTTTAAAATCAGAAAAATGCTTAAAAGTATCCTAAAAAAATCTATAAATAGACTCTTTACTGCAGAATTTTATAATGAACGGTTTATTAGATATTGAATTAAAACGGGAATATTTTTAACATTGAAGCCTATGGGATTCTCCTGAATTAACTTGCCGTATTAAATCACCGAATGGCAGGGCATTTCGGGAACCTTTCACTGCTGGTTTTTGTTCTCTGAATAGCCGAAGCAATGCATTTTCATGGGGATTTCACTGCCCTCGAACAGGCACCGAACAGGCACCGTATGTGCAGGCAATTCGCCAGGATTTGGCGAATTGCCTGCTCTCTGGATAGCCGAATGGCCAGGAAAGGTAACCGAACGCTGATTTTCAGCGTTCGGTTACCTTTCTCAAGCAATTCGGATCTCTTTGGATAACCCTGATAATGTTTGTGTTGTATTATTTTAAGCAGACTGTGTTTTTCAAATTGTTGTGACTTAGATGAAGATCAGAGCACATTTTATGACCAATTCATGCAAAACTCCACATAATCCCAAAGGGTTCACATACTTTTTGTTGCAAATGTATGTACAATCCTCCTTCTAAAATTGACACAGTCCTGGATGGAATTCAGAAAAATCCAAAATATGTCGTAGTTCCTATAGTAAAGCATTAAAATTGATCGCGCAGTATTGTTGATCTATAGTGGATATTTGACAGTATAACTGCATTAGGAATAACATTCACAAACGGAGAGCCTATAGGCTCATGTTGATTGTATATGAGACTCTATGGGGGGCTCCTCCCATCAATACGATAATGCCAGTAATGCGAATGGGGCAGTGTGGCACTCTTCTTATTGCTCATGTACCTCAATGAAAAAATATACACATGGTGCAATATCTCAAGATCAGTCCAAATATCTATGTATATAAATTGGTTTACTCACATGTCCCAGAGCCTCTCAATGTGAGTGGCTCTGTATAATCGCCTTGGACCGCTTTTAATCTGTGGGGGGTTTCCTATCCCTCGTATTTTACGGGTCTTCTCTTCTCCAAACCTCCCAGTCTCGATCTGAGGTCCAGAGTCTGAGCCTCCTTTTTTTTTTGTAACATATTGTACCTTTTTATTATCATTCATAGGACCATATATGTGAATTCCAGACATTTTTGTTCAGTAGTTTTTTTTGCAAACAGTGTTTCAATTTTGACACTTTCAAATCGATTTATTTTTTTTTACTACCTGTCCGGCGGCTTGTTGGCTTTTTTCATTTCAGGTTCAGCGGATGATCAGATTGGATCCGATATTTTCTGTGGTTTTAAGAAAAAAATAGGCGCAAAACTGATGAAATTAACGAATCCGATACTTTCAGCGGGCTCCCGTGTACTATTGAATTGGATCTGATTTTTTTTTTTCTTGCTTCAACGGCATTGCGGCAGCCTTTCCCCGCACTATGGGGACCCTGCAGTGAATGCAGAATTCACCGCAGGGTTGGGAAATTTGATTCCCACAAGTGCGAGGAACGACCGAGCACCGAAATGTCAGCAACATTTCATTGCTCTGAATAACCCCTTAAGTCTTTGCATGCAGGCAGAAATAGACATGACCCTGGTGGTATCTTTCAGCTTCAGCGGTGGTCTGCCCTTTTTGGTTAGAAACCAGTAACTTAAATACTAAAAGAAGTGCAAGGTAATCTATTTCTCATTCCTGCTAAAAGTCTTATCTGGTGAAGCAGCTATTCGCTTCTCCAAATACAGAATGCAGTGGTAAGCATTATCCAGAGACTCTCTTGGTCAGTGAAATATTCAACAGTCAGCTTTTGACAAGCTTATCACCGATATAATGTAAATTTCTATTCAAATTTCAATCATTTACAGTAAAATTATTTTCCGACATTTTATTATCCAACCCTTTGTGATTATATATTGTAATGGTTACTCCTCTTACTACACTTACCTAAGAAAATAAACAATTATAACCAAAAACTGAATAACTGCATTTTTTGCTTCTACTTTAGCGCATTGCATTTTATAAATTAGACTGTGTATAAACCACTGCTTGCTCCCTATATGGTGCTCACTTTATACGTGAAACATGTACAACGCCGCTGCATTAGAACAATAAAAATGGTGGGTTTCTTTATTTTTGTACCTTGTGGGGTGTAAAGAACTGAGATTGCAATGTTTTAGATGAAACAAAGTTATTGCAGTGTCGCTGTTTTAGGCTAGGGTCAGACGAACGCATTTTTTCGCATTGTCCGTGAAAAAGTGCGTTCGAACAAATGGACGTATTTTTTCACAGAATACGCGATAGCGGTCATACAATGCGCATTCTCGTCCGTGATTTTGTACGGATCATCAATAAAACCCTTTTTGCATCTGGACGTTATGTTGGCCGGACATTAGCAACGTCTGACGTCTCCTAATCACGCACACACGCCGCTAGCGGACGCAGCGCACTCTGTACGTCAGTACTAGCGGCATCACGTTCTCTAAAAAAATGCGTTTGTTTGCCGCTTGCGTTGCGTGGCCGTACTTCGTACATTGCCCGTCATTTGCTGCTACTACGGCCGTGATAAAGTGCAGCTGCATGCGCGTTTGCACTGCGTTCGTCTGACCACAGTCTTCTAAGTAGAAGCAGATAAAGAAATTTTGCATTTTCTTTTACTTCTTTAATTTTACACATTACGTGGTCATACACTGGAAACACATTAGGCTGTCTCCCACACGTCGTCAGCAAAGAAGGGGTTATAGTTCAACAGTGCTTTTTTTCCCTGGAAAAATAGTTGGGGGTACGCTCAGGCCCGGGGAAAAACTGATGTTTATGAGTACATGAAATTAATAGTTCACTTAAAGGAAGACACTATAAAAGGGAACCATATTTTTTTTATACTGTGTTCCTTTAAATGAACTACAACTATTGTTGTACCCCTATGGGGGTTATCCACTAAGTGCCTCTGTTACAAGAAAAATCTGTATTGCGGGGTAGTTAGCCGGGGGGTTTTTTTTTTTGCAATGCTGGCACGGAGTGGATAATCCCTTAGCATTTGTGAGCACCACAGCAATGAAACTCAGTTTTGCTGAGTATGTAGGAGCTCCACAGCAATAAAACTCACAGTAATGCAGTGTGTATGAGCTCCACAGCAATAAAACGCACTACCGCCTTACAGTGCCAGCTCCTCGGATCACACCGCTTTCCTGACTATCCGCAGTTCTGGCAGATGTGTGTAACCATGCTGCACCCTTCCTCCCCATGCTGTTCAAAGTTACATAGACTGCAGAGAGAGAGGGGGGGAGCAGCACTCCCTTGTCACTTACTGGGGGAGGGGGGTTATCAGTCCCTACATATGCTCCTGACAATCGGAAGCGTTCAGGAGCAACATGAGCTGCCGAGCACTTCCGATTCTCTGCTTGCCACTGCAGGAGAGGGGAGCAGTATCCTGTTCTGGCTGGTGGTGAGGTGCCGGTTACTGAGTACCCCCGATTACCCCCTGAAAAAAAGCCCTGGGTCAACATATCCTGAAGGCAGGCCACACTTGAAGGAAACCTTAATACATCCAGTCTGCTAAAATAAGCCTTTTCGTTCTACTTCTTTTCAAACAGCTTTCATTAAAGATTTCAAATCAGTAAACTACGTGTCTATAGGTTAGTCTGTAGCTAAGGAATTTCTCTCATGTTTGATCATGACTTTTTAACTCCTCAAAAAAGTTCTCTACACCCTTGATTTTCAGACATCGCCATGTTTTATTAATTTTAATCTCGTCTGTATTTAACATGCTGGCACCCTTGGGTGTGTCTCTTGTGGATAGATTTGGCAGCTCTCAGCAATATGTATGTAGCCTCAGGAACATGTGCATAACTAATCTCTTTTAAGCCTGAACTCCCACATTGTGAACATAGCCCAAAAAAAAACCTGTTGATTTCATTTTGAGTTCCCAACAAATGCTCATTTTATATCATGGCAATGATGCTTATATATTTTAAGCTTCAGTTTATTAAGCAACATTCTAATAAACTGTTATTTTTTTAACACATCTGTTTATGGCTTTCTCCAAGGAGCCTAAATCACTTAACTATTCTTTTTGTTTAACAAATTAATTCAGTTATACATTTTATCAATATTTGTTGTAGATAATTATATAGTGTAATGTTATCACTCTTGTTAATTCCATATAATGTTAAATGTTATTTCCACTTTTAATCAGTTTGAGGGTCTAGTTTTCCTTTCTATTAGAAAAGGCACTGTATACCTTTTCATAATTCAACAAACTCCTAATTCAAATGACGGGAAGGTTAATGACAGTGGAGGGTCATCTATTTCTACTACTTCACATGCACTATTTACGCTCAACTGGTGTGTCACCCCTCTCCTCTTCGATTGCAAGCTGTTGAGCAGGGTCCTCTCCTACTGTTCTGTGTTTAACTTGTATGTGAATTTGTTATTCTGTCTCGCCCATTGTACAGTGCTACGGAACTTGTTGGTGCTTTATAAATACATGCAGCTACTGGGTGTCACATTATTTCCTTATTTCCTTTCCTTAGTGGTGCCTGTATTGCTGCTGTGCCTCATTATGCCATTGGAACCAATTCCTCCCATTTGTTCTTATGTCTCTAGTGTAGGAACATTTTATACGTACACTTCCATGCATCAATTTGTCAGTAAGCCTCATCACTTTGCCTATGACTTGTCTGACTATTTTGGCACACAGATTTGATGCTAGCCAATAAGATTACTCCCGTTGAATACATAATTCAAACACCGCTCTGGTCACTATCAAGGTTGTTTCCTAGCTGGATGTATTCAGGTTATCTTGGTCTCCTATGTTCTTGACCTGGCTTTCTCTCACTTTGCTAATAAGTCTAACCGTGGCTTGTTGTTTCAATTATTTGCTCTACTGGTGTCCTCACTTTGGCCTTTTACATCCTGTTTCCTTGACTGCAATTTCTTATTATTCTGGAACTTGGCCATATAGCGCAAGGTTTATGCTGGTTAACCTTCAGCGTGTTAGATTAAGCTACCATTACATCAGTGAGAAAAAAGAGGTTTGTGAGGGTCCTGAGGACAACGGCACTAGTGGTCTGCTCTACGGTGGGGCCCGCTCAGGTGTCACAGGGTTTTTACTTGATTGTGCCATTACAGTATCGCGCTTTGCAGCCCTGTCGAACAATCGTCGTAGTCCTTTGACGGGGAGGCTTTCAGCACGACCGCAGCACTTGCACTGTAGTGCGCGCACTACAGCGTGTGGCCAGCCCCGAAGCGTCACAATGCTGCGACGGACGCCGGGAGGTATGTCCGTACAGGTGCGCGCATTCCTTCACTTGTCTGACACCGGCCTAAGGGGGAAATTAGTTTGCTTTAGCAAGGTTTTGTGCATTGGGTCTCCAGGAACAGAGAGGTTGTATCTCAGTAGGCCTTCTCAGAATATGACCTGGTAAACAAACACATAAGGAGTTATTCACTAAGCCCCAAACTTGCCCCCAAAGTGCACCGTGCGGTGCAATTTCAGGGCAGTTCATCTATTCACAAACCCGTCATTCTCCAAACGGACAACAAAATATGATGCAGTTTGTCGTTCAACGACAGCAAAATTGTCCTGTAGAGAAGTAATAATCCGTCTAGTCATAGATTGCCGAACTGCACCGAAGGGATGGTGAAATTAGCTAATTTTTGATGATACAATTCGACAGGTTTGAACAGGCAAATCCCAAAAGGATTCAATGTATAAAAATAAATTCATTGGAGAAAAGAAAAAAAAAAACTTATGCTTTTCAACAAAGTATTTTTTAGGTTTAAAACAAATATTTTGTTGTTTCCCTATATTTTTTTTTTAAAGCCTTTATTGACCGAAACAGACCTGAACACCTAGTAGAATAGGGGAGCTATGTTTTTTTTATTTAGTTCGGGGGTTTTCGCCAAGGCCAGTTCGCCACTCTTCAGTGATGTTCAATTTTTCATGAGGCTTCAGCAACTCCATCTTCGGCGCACTACGGTTACCCTATGGCGAATACTGAATTCACCGTAGTTTTGGCAATATGGAATCGCCGAAGTGCACCAAAGTCAAAAGTACAGACATTTTGATAAAAGTTTGGGGCTTTGTAACTAACCGCTACAGACTGTTAAAAACAGACCATATCCTTCTATTAGAACTAGGCAAAAGGACAGTCTAATAAGGTTTGGGCAATGCAATATTTACGAACAACTAGGGATCAACTGGAGCAGGTACACATGGGACCAGAGTTCCTCCACTATTTCAGCTGGGGGAAAGGAGTTCCCATTGGTCCCCACATACTATAGAACTTTTATTTAGGTGTTCAATGATATGGTTCCATGTTAAGTCATAAGTAGTATCCATTGTAAAATTTTCCATAAAACTTTACGTATATATAAAACATTGGTATCAGATTGGAGTGTGGGTGATGTGTTAAAGGGACACTACTACTTACAATAATCTAGTTACAGCCTCTGTATTACAAATAAAAACACTTTATAAAAACATATACTTCTGTTTTTTCTTTACAGTAATTGCACGGGAAAAACAAAAAAAAAAACACCTTAATTTATTTTTCCATCTCTTCCATTTTGTGGATATTTCCCATGATGCAACATTTACCAAAATATGTGCAAACGTTTTACTTTGTTGCTGTGCTTTATGTTATCCAGTACTTAAAGCAGCAGTGGGTGTTTTCCAGACAACTCAAGATTCGAGATGGCAGCCGAATGCGATAAGACAGAGAATGTAAAAGACTTGTATTCTACCCCCTGGTGATGCCCTTTGAATACATCCCACACAATACTATGATTGGAGTCAGGTATCAACCCATAGACTCCAATCTATAGCCAAAGCCACCCATTGACGAGCAAGTGCTGTAAAAATATTGTTGGGCCCGGGGGCAATTTACAACACAAAACATCACAACATCACTCATTCCTCTTACTGATTAGCATACAATTGGAATCAATTGCGTGCTATTTGCTAAAGTGGTTAAACTTGTCCACTCCTTGCTGGGGGAGGTGTTCTTAGGTGACTATATAAAGCTTGTGGAATATTAGCTTGGTCTAATTTGAGCTTGGGAAGCCTTCTAAGTGAAGTCAACAAAACAATGTCAACAGAACAAAACCCTCACTAACTCAGCGCCCGACTACCTGTCCTCACTAATCACCAAATACACCCCAGCCCGCTCCCTAAGGTCAAACAGTGACCTGCGCCTAGCTTCTCCCCGCATCACCTCTTCCCATGATAGACTGCAGGATTTCTCACGAGCAGCCCCCACTCTCTGGAACGCTATCCCTCGTACTGTCAGACTTTCCCCTAACTTCTCTTCCTTCAAACGCTCCCTGAAAACATTCCTATTTAGGGAAGCCTACCACCCAACTCACTGACGCAACCATCAATCACTCTCACCTTACAGTCCTCTCCTCCTGTTTCCAACCCCAACCCTCCTAGATTGTGAGTTCCTACGGGAATAGGGCCCTCATCTCCTCCTGTACTGTTTGTCAAATGTTGTTCAATGTATTGTAACCCTGTCTATACTGTGCTTATTGTACAGCGCTGCGGAATATGCTGGCGCTTTATAAATAAAGAATAATAATAAATAATAAAAGTCTTCAAAGTGAGCACTTAGAGGAGATCTTCTGGAGATACTCTGGAGGTAGTCTGAGGTTAGACAGGAGGTAGAAAACATACAAAAAAGGTAAGATTTGTTGGTTTAAATCCATTCTTTTATAATGGCAGGCTTGGTCCAGTGTAAGAGCTGTCATGCATTTGTTTTTAGATCCAATTTTTGAAGGTTTGGAGTGTGCCTGATATGTAGGCAGCGCTCTTTATTGCGGCAGAAAATTGCCTGTTTGAAGTCTGAGATTTGTAAATGATCTGTTACACAAACTCAGGCTATGGCTATGACTGTTACAAAGCCACTGCCACAGAGGCCTCCTAGGAGTGGCAGATGGACTACTGTAGGATCTGGTAGACTTAGAGTTGTGGATAGAAGGCATGTCCCACAGTCTGTGGCTCTTCTTAATTCTTTTGAGGCACTTTCAGAGTGTAGTGGTGAGACGGAAGTAGGAACAGACACCATAGTTGAGGAACCACCATCCCCTATGCCTAAGGTATGCAGGACTGCAACCAGGAACAATAAGGAAAAGGTGGGACATGATAGAAGGCAATTGTTACTGGGTGATTCTATCATAAGAGGTGTTGAGCTGGAGAGTAGTGGTTTGGTGAGATGTCTTCCTGGGGCTACTGCTCGTAGAGGCAAGAGACGTATTCTCAATATTGTCAAACAAGCAAAGCAGCAAGGGGAAGTGGATGTTCTAGTCCATCTAGGGACAAATGACTTGGCTAGCAATGAGGTTTCTGAGATTAAAGGAAGATTTTTGTGTTCTTGGAGGTGAAATACAGCAGATTGCGTCCACTGTGTCATTCTCTGAAGTTTTGCCTGTGCATAACATTCAGGATAGGCAGATGCGCAATAGGGAATTTAATTTGTGGCTTCAGGAATGGTGTCGAGAGCAAGGATTTGGCTTTGTGTCCCATGATAGCTCTAATTGGAGCAGAAAGGAACTGTATAAAAAAGATGGTTTGCATCTTACTCATAGGGGAACATATGTTCTCAGTGAGAAGTTCAAAGGTTTCGCAAAGAAATATTAAAACTAGGAGGGGGGGGGACAAAAGGGTAAAAAACAATCTGCCTGATTGTCCCCCAAAACTAAATCGGAGGGTGCAAGCAACATGCGGGGAAAAAAATGACAGGCTCAGAGTCGTGTCTATAAATGCTCGCAGTTTAGTCAATAAAATCAATGAACTGGAGGCAATGATGGCAGCTGAAAAAGTAGATTTAGTGGCGGTTACGGAGACATGGTTCAGTGAGAAAAATAACTGGGACATAACAATACCGGGGTACTCTTTATATAGAAAAGACAGAGAAGGTAGGAAAGGAGGAGGAGTGGCCCTGTATGTGAGAAACAACATAAAAACTAACCAAATAAAAGTGAGCGAGGTGAACATAGAGTCAGTTTGGGTTACGCTAACATTTGGCATACAGTAGCTCGTGTAGGTGTGATCTATAGACCCCCTGGACAAGTAGAAGAGCTAGATAATCTGCTGCTTGAGGAAATAGCCAAAATGGCAATGAAGGGGGAAGTTATTATCATGGGGGACTTTAATCTTCCTGATGTGAACTGGAAAACCAAAACAGCTGGGTGCACCAGGAGTACAAATATTCTAAACTCCCTACTGGGATTATCTCTAACACAAGTAGTTGAGGAGCCGACCCGTAAAGAGGCCATATTGGATTTAATACTCACAAATGGAGGTTTGGTATCGGACGTTGTTGTAGGTGAAAATTTGGGATCTAGTGATCACCAGTCAGTATGGTTTAATATAAGAACAGGGATGGAGCCGCACCACACAAAAACAAAAGTTTTAGACTTTAAAAAAACAGATTTTTCTAAAATGAGACTTTGTGTGAAGGAGTCATTATCAGACTGGAGGAGTTTAAAGGGAGTCCAGGAGAAATGGGATTATTTAAAGGAAGCATTATTGAAGGCCACAGGCAATTGCATTCGACTTGTTAGCAAAAACAAAAAAGGGAAGAAACCACTGTGGTACTCTGCAGAAGTGGCCAAAATAGTGAAGAACAAAAAGACAGCATTCAATAATTATAAAACAACTCAGAGTGAAGAAGATAGGCAAACCTATAAGATTAGGCAGAAAGAGGCAAAGCAATTTATAAGAGCTTCCAAAGCACACGCAGAAGAGAAAATAGCTCCGTCAGTAAAAAAGGGGGACAAAACATTTTTTAGATACATAAACGAGAAAAGAAAAGTAAAACAAGGATTAGTTAGATTAAAAACAAAGGAAGGAAGGTATGTAGAAGAGGATAAAAGTCTCACCGACTGCCTCAATGAATATTTTTGTTCAATCTTTGCAGACGAAAAGGAAGGAAAGGGACATCAGTTAGGAGGAAACACTAACGAGACAATTACATATCAGTTTACAGAGGAGGAGGTTCTACAGCAGCTGTCTAAAGTAAAGACAAATAAGTCAATGGGGCCTGATGGGATCCACCCTAAATTATTAAAAGAGCTCAGTGATGTAATAGCAAGACCGTTAACAGATTTATTTAACCAATCCTTGCTAACGGGAGTCGTCCCAGAAGACTGGAAATTAGCAAATGTTGTGCCCATTCACAAGAAGGGTAGTAGGGAGGAATCTGGGAACTATAGGCCAGTTAGTCTTACGTCAGTAGTGAGGAAATTAATGGAAACCATGTTAAAGGAAAGGATTGTTGACCATCTAAAAACACATAGATTACAGGATCAGAAACAACATGGGTTTACCTCAGGGAGATCATGCCAAACTAATCTTATTGATTTTTTTGATTGGGTAACAAAAATAATAGACACAGGTGGTGCAGTAGACATTGCTTATTTAGATTTCAGTAAGGCTTTTGATACTGTTCCACATAGAAGGCTTATCAATAAATTGCAATCTTTGAGCTTGGATTCCAATATTGTTGAATGGATTAGGCAGTGGCTGAGTGACAGGCAACAGAGAGTTGTGGTAAATGGAGTTTATTCAGCGCAAGGTCTTGTTACCAGTGGGGTACCTCAGGGGTCAGTACTTGGACCCATTCCATTTAATATTTTTATTAGTGATATTGCAGAAGGTATTAATGGAAAAGTAGGTCTTTTTGCTGATGACACAAAGATTTGCAACAGGGTTGACGTTCGAGGGATCAGCCAAATGACAAATGATTTAGGTAAACTAAAAAAACGGTCGGAGCTGTGGCAATTGAGTTTTAACGTGGATAAGTGCAAGATAATGCACCTGGGACGTAAAAACTCAAGGGCTAAATATAGACTATTTGATACAGTCCTAACCTCAACATCTGAGGAAAGGGATTTAGGGGTTATTATTGCAGGGGATCTAAAGGTAAGTAGTCAATGTAATAGAGCAGCAGGAAATGCTAGCAGAATGCTTGGTTGTGTAGGGAGAGGTATTAGCAGTAGGAAAAGGGAAGTGCTCATGCCACTGTACAGAGCACTGGTGAGACCTCACTTGGAGTACTGTGTGCAGTACTGGAGACCGTATCTCCAGAAGGATATAGACATCTTAGAGAGAGTTCAGAGAAGGGCTACTAAAATGGTGTACGGCTTGAAGGAGAAAAGTTACCAGGAAAGGCTTAATGATCTTAACAAGTACAGCTTGGAAAAAAGACGAGACAGAGGAGATATGATAGAAACATTTAAATACGTAAAGGGAATCCACAAGATAGAGGAAGGGAGTATATTTAAAAGGAAACAAAGTAGCAAAACAAGAGGACATAGTCTTAGATTAGAGGGGCAAAGGTTTAAAAGTAACATCAGGAAGCATTATTTTACTGAGAGGGTGGTGGATACATGGAACAATCTTCCAGTTGAAGTGGTAGAGGCCAAAACGTAATTGAATTTAAGCAGGCATGGGATAGGCATAAGGCTATCCTGAACAAAAGATAAATCCAGGTAAAGTATCCATGTAATTGGGCAGACTAGATGGGCCGAAAGAAAAATGTCGGCAGATAAGAACCTATGTTTCTATATGGATGCGCTCAGTGTTAAGTAGAGTCAAATATTTTCATAATTAAACATACAAAATGGAAAAACAAAGCAGACGAAGGGTGGCAGCAACATAAGGACATTTCATTCTTTAGTGGTGTTGGCCCGGTAAACGAGAGAGGACTTTGTTAATTGACAAAAATCGTTGAGTACGCAAACTAATTATATATATATATATATTTTCATTCCTCCAAGGTGCAAGTGACTGTGCTAGCATGTTTGTGATCAGTACTGGAATAAGGCCTTCATGGGCCTGGAGCAGAAGAGTTGGGTATAGCCCCCCATCTTCTCACCTACCCAATGTGCCATTACCAGGGGCTGACTGCCAACATTTGGATGGGGGGGGGGCAAACCAAGAGGTCCACAGTGCAGCAACTCACCCCCCCCCCCACTCATCTCTGCTCTTACGAGGCCTCCACACCGATTTTCTCTGCTATTGTCAATCGTGGCTGCACCTCCATGGCGGTAGGCTGTGGCAGCAAGTAAACAGCAGAGGAGCGCAGCTGTTAACTGCTGAGCCATTTCAACCCCCATGTGCTGAGCTCATTTTGACTGTTTTGTGCTCATCATGTTTAAACGAGATTTAAAGTCACGTTTTATTATAGGACCCAGACAAATTATAGATCCTTTTTTTTTCAGCAGACTCAAAATATATAATTTCTTTGTGTATGTCATGTTCACGTCAGAATGCTATAACAAAAATTGAGAATATTTTTAAATTGCTATTCAGATTTCATATTTCAAGATTTTACATGGTTATGTTTGGTACCATTGGAAAGGCCAGATACCCAGGACATACTTGAAAACGAGAGAAATCTCAAAAAATAAAAAAATTTGACAGGTTGAATATTTATAATGTTTTATCACCCAAGGCTTCTATACAGTTGTGTTCAAAATTATTCAACCCCCAATGCAGTAAAGGGTTTTAGGGAATTTAGTGTACATTTGTAATTGTATTCAGAATGAAATCCTACAAGGACTTTTTAAAGAACCATATACAACTAAAATGACATCAATTGGTTTTGTAATACAGTAGTAAATGTTTCATTGACACAATTATTCAACCCCTTAAAGACTACCACTAGCTTCTCCCCGCATCACCTCTTCCCATGATAGACTGCAGGATTTCTCACGCGCAGCCCCCACTCTCTGGAACGCTCTCCCTCGTACTGTCAGACTTTCCCCTAACTTCTCTTCCTTCAAACGCTCCCTTAAAACGTTCCTATTTAGGGAAGCCTACCACCCAACTCACTGACGCAACCATCAATCACTCTCACCTTACAGTCCTCTCCTCCTGTTTCCATCCCCAACCCTCCCAGATTGTGAGTTCCTACGGGAATAGGGCCCTCATCTCCTCCGGTACTGTTTGTCAAATGTTGTTCAATGTATTGTAACCCTGTCTATACTGTGCTTATTGTACAGCGCTGCGGAATATGCTGGCGCTTTATAAATAAAGAATAACAATAATACCACTCTGAAGAACAGAGGTTCATTCAAGTGTTTTCAATCAGGTATTGAAAACACCTGTGGATGTCACGGAGCAGCAATAAAGCATAATAAGCACCAATTAGGCAGCTTTAAAATGACTGTGATACTCAGCTCCTTCTAGACATTTACTGGTGTGGTTACAAACATGGTGAAGTCAAGAGAATGGTCCAGGAAGACAAGAGAAGAGGTGATTACTCTTCACAGGAAGGGCAATGGCTATAAGAAGATTGCAAAGATGTTAAACATACCAAGAGAGACCATAGGAAGCATCATTCGCAAATTCAAGGCAAAGGGCACTGTTGAAACGCTACCTGGTCGTGGCAGAAAGAAGATGCCGGGGGGCGTGTCCTGACCTCTGACAAAGATGGCCGCATAATCTGTGAGCTCTAGAGTACCCCTCCGACAATCTTTTGCTCCAACTCGAAAATCAGGACATGGTTCGGGGTAAGGGCAAACAACCCACTCCCAAGACGCCTGCACGCAAACCGGATCGATCTCTGGGCTCCTTAGACCCCTTTTTACTACCTCCGCGACTTACACCTTCAACCCCGCCGCATGACAAAATGGCGGACGGAACCTCCACCATGCCTCGAACGCCGGACTCTACCCCGGCCATCCGCCGCCTCGAACAACTTATATCCGCACTCCCTACTAAAACGGACCTTGTGGACATGATGGCAGACTTAAGGGAGAGCTTTGCGGGCGATCTTGGAGCTGTTCGGTCCGATGTGGAGGCTCTAACAACCCGAGTGGGACGTCTAGAAGACGCGGCTAACCATCCTCCTGCGGACGTTCAGGTACCTCCCCCGGCAGCATTGGGGAATTGCAGAGGCGGGTGGATGATTTAGATAACCGGGGACGACGCCGGAATATTCGGATCCGAGGCTTGGCTGAAACAGATGGCCCTGAAGATTTGCGGATCGCCCTGAGTGAGGCCTTTAATGTGATCCTAGGCCGCGAACCGGGAACTGAGGTCCTTATGGATAGAGTACACAGAGCCCTACGCCCTAGGCCTTCCCCGACCGCTCCTCCACGGGACATTATCTGTTGCCTCACTGACTTCACTTTAAAAGAGAAGATAATGACTGCGGCCCGAACCTCCCGCACTTGGGAATTCCACGGAGACCGGATTGAATTGTTCCAGGATTTATCCCCGTACACGCTGGCTGCTAGACGCTGCCTACAACCTGTAACGCAGGCCCTGCGCCAGGCGGAGATTCCTTACCGTTGGGGGTTCCCCTTTGCGCTAATTGCCCACATCAACGGCGTTCGTCACTCCATCTGCTACCACTCTGAAATCCGCAGCTTCACGTCGGCACTGGGTTTACCTCTGTGCTCGATCCGCAACTGGGAGACAGACACCCGACGAGACGGCCTATCCTTGCCTGCGCACCGTAGGGAAAGATCAAGAGGTCGTAGGCGCCATCGTCCACCTAATGCTGCAGCCCTGGAACCAGACGAAGACCGGGAGTTATCCCCTCATCTCCCAGAGGATTGATGATCGACGCTCCTGGACTTCCTCGTGACGGTATCTCTCCCTCATACATAACGGTTACCGCTCAACCCTTCCGTCCCCCCTGCCGCCTGATCTGACGCGATCCCATGACCTGGACATGATTTAACGGTATGGCCTTCAACGCTTGTTCCACCTATTCTCTCCTTGGAGAGAACTCTGATCCCTACCACGCACTATGTTTGTGGTTACATGGACTACCCTGATATCCCTGTGACTTACCTTCAGTCACCGGCCCTTCCCAGGGATCTTGCTTTTTCCAGTTCCTCGATCCTTTACTCCCCATCTGGTTGCCCTTGCATGGGAATCTATACCTTTGATTCCTGAAATCGAATGGGGAGGGGGAGGGGGGAAAGGGGAGGGTAAAGAGAGGGGGAGAGAAGGGGAAAACCCTATGGAACCTTACTGACCTGTGTTTTATTGCCTTATTATCATATTGGGGATGTTTATTATAGTTGAGGGAGGTTAGGCGGGGGAGTTGCCGTCGAGGGGAGGGTTATGTTATGGGTTAACATACTTGACCGTTTTACTGTCGCTTTTCTCTTTTTCCATTTTTTTGCTCGTGTTCTCTTGTTATGCTTCGTTCCCATAGTCGGAGGGGACTCGACTCTACTTAGCTTACATATTTTAAATTGTTCTGTTTCTATTCTCACTGTTTCTGGCCTTTTTTCTTTTTTGATCTTTGTTGGTCTTCTGGACTACAGGCTTTTTTCTGCCTGTTGCCGCCCGCGAGGACTTGGTGTCACTCCTCCAGAGGCGCTACCTGAACTCTGTAGCCTGGGTTCGTGTACGTCGGCCTCTGAGACGCCCTATACCTCATTGTACATTTGGTTCTGGTCCTTACCTTATCCCTTACTTTGTTCTCTTCTTCCCTCCTTCTTCTGATTCCTTTCCTCACCTTTTTCACCCCCCTCGATTCTCCTCTCTCTACACTTCCCAAATCCCCCCCTTTTTTGTTTTGTTTTTGCTTGTTTGTCTGTCTGAGTGTTGTGTTGTTGTGCCTCCTACTTATGATCATGCCTCCACCTCTCGGCTTTCGGCCACAGACTCTTCGATGTCTCACCTATAACACTAAAGGTCTCAATATACCTGAGAAGCGCCGCCGGCTCCTTCGGGAAGCTGCAGCGAATCGCACCTCTGTGCTTTTCGTACAGGAGACGCACTTCAGGCTCAGTTCTGCACCGCAGTTACTTAACACAGATTTTTCAACTGGGCACTTCAGTGATTACCACGGTGGTAAGAGTAGAGGGGTTGCGATTCTCTTTTCTAAATCGGTTCCCATGCTAACGGAGGAGATTCTCTCGGACCGAGACGGCAGATACCTGTTTGTGAAAGGCAGGGTTGCAGGGGAAATGTACACATTTGCCTCGATCTATCTCCCAAATCATAACCAACACCAATGTTTGAGAACCATCCTCCGACGCCTTTCCTCCTTCACGGAGGGCATGCTAGTGGTAGCAGGAGATCTTAATGTGCCCTTAGATCCGCGCTTCGATACTTCAGCGGGCAAGTCTTCGATACCCTCGAACGTATTGCGTCAAATTCGCCGATCCCTTGATGATCTTCAGTTAGTCGACGTTTGGAGAGCCTATCATGCGGGAGAACGGGATTATTCCTTCTACTCCCCTGTGCACGCCTCTTACTCCAGACTTGATTACCTGTTTGTGAGGCAACGGGACATTCTTCTGACGGAAGAAGCATCTATATTGGCGCAGACGTGGTCGGACCACTGCCCTTTATTAGCGGTCCTGTCTTCGCCGCTCTTTCGCCCGACGGACCGACAGTGGCGTCTTAATACATCCATGCTTTCGAACTCGGTCGTGGTTGCGGAAATAGATACCTGCCTTCGTACGTTCTTTGAGGAAAATGACTCACCGGATTTACCTAATCCTACTATCTGGGAAGCCCATAAGGCGGTGGTGAGAGGAGCTCTCATAAGTCGCGCTACGGCACTTAAACGGACCAGATCTAGCCTCATCCAAAATCTGATAAACGACATTCGAAGCCTTGAATTGTTACATCATACCTCGGTGCTTGACTCGGACTATGAACAGTTAACATCTAAACGTAAAGAACTTAATGACTTATTGAATTCTGACATACGATTTGCGGCGCAAAAAGCTAAATGTCATTTCGCCCTTCTTGAAAACAAACCAGGCAGACTCCTCGCTCGTATACTGCGGAAACGCCAAAATGCGTCATATATAGCGCGGATTAAACTCCCGGATGGGACCTTTTCTTCACGTCCAGACCACATACTGAACGCTTTTCAGCATTTTTACCAAAATCTATATGACATGGACCAAATGCCTGGCTCTGGCCCTTCTACGACGACCATTGCGGCCTACTTATCAAACACGGTCACGCGTACTCTTTCACCTGCCATGATTGATCTCCTAGACGCGCCGGTGACGAGTGACGAACTTCTGTCCGTCCTACGGAACCTCAAGAGGGGCAAGTGTCCGGGACCGGATGGTTTGCCTGCAGAATACTACAGAACTTTTTCGTCGACCCTAACACCGAAATTACTGTCCCTTTTTTCCACCCTCAGAGATGGAGTTAAGTTCCACACTCACACGCTTTCGGCCACTATCGCAGTCATTTGCAAACCTGGAAAAAGAGGGACCGATGTCCGGAGTTACCGACCTATATCCCTACTGAACACCGATCTCAAGATCTTGGCTAAGGTCTTGGCGGTCAGGCTAGCCCCTCTTCTCCCATCTCTGATCCACCCGGACCAGGTGGGTTTTGTCCCTGGTAGGGAAGCACGAGACGCCACAACTCGAGTCCTAGGGGCAATAGGCTTAGCGCGCCGCTTGCGGAAGGGCCTTCTCTTGCTCTCTACCGATGCGGAGAAGGCCTTCGACAGGGTCAGATGGAGCTTTATGTTTGCCGTGCTCCAGCGGATTGGGTCCGGAGACTGTTTTCTGAGTTGGATACGGGCGCTCTACGACAATCCCACGGCCCGGGTTCGAGCCAACGGCGCATTGTCGGCTACCTTCGACATCCATAACGGTACACGCCAGGGCTGCCCACTATCCCCGTTACTGTTCTCTCTCACTCTTGAACCACTCTTGACAACGATCCGGAGTAACGTAGACATCAAGGGATTGGACGGCCAGCACTCTTGTCATAAAATTTCGGCATATGCGGATGACCTCCTTTTCCTGATTACTGACCCTAGCACATCCCTACCAGCTATCACGGCTGTCCTCGATACATACGGCGAGGTCTCCGGCTATCGGATCAACCGCGATAAATCGGAATTGCTTAATATCACGCTTGATCAAACTGCCATACGCAGAATTCGTCATGCCTACCCTTTCCGATACTGTGCCCACCAAATGAAATATTTAGGGGTGTGGTTGGCTCCCTCTACCAAGCAGATACTTGAATCTAATTTCTTTGCCATTCTGAAAACTTTTAGGTCGGACTTATCCGAATGGAACGGACGCATGATCTCTTGGCTGGGTAGGATTGCTGCCCTAAAGATGAACTTATTGCCAAGACTCCTGTACCTATTTGGTGCACTTCCGATTATGGTGCCACTGACCTTTTTCACCGCCCTGAGAACGGCTCTTCTTAAGTTCATCTGGCCAACAGGACGACCCCGCGTGAGTTTCGCCACGTTATGTAAACCAAAACATCGAGGGGGATTGGCTCTACCGGATTCCAGACGCTACTACCTTTCTAGCCACCTGACCCGACTTATCGATTGGTCAGCGGAGCACTCCAATAAAAGATGGTTGGATTTGGAGTCTGCCCTTGCAGGTTATCCGCTATGGACACTTCCATGGCTCCCACCTGGTTCATTTCAGGTCGCAAGGGCCGATCCAGACCCGGTATCCGCAACCTTGCGCTTATGGCACAAGTATAAACTGACATACGGTCTTTCAACTGCTATTTCCCCTCTCCTGCCCCTGGTCCATAATCCATCTCTTCCGGGCGGGATTCGTCCATCTCTGAGAACTCGCTTGACCGAGGGGAGCAGATTAAGAGCGATAGACTTGCCCTCTGATGGCAACTTGGATGTACTGCCCACTACCTCGCCGGGAGGTCCCCTTTCCCGCTCGATAGCTTTAACTTCTTGCAGATTAAGTCGTATTTACGGAGTCTTCACTCTGGATACAGCCTTGGTCGCCAACTGCTTCCATTCGAACTCCTCTGTCAAGCTGGCACATCTTTGACGCATGGGATATCGGCTCTGTATTCCCTCCTGCAGGCAGCTGACGCCACAATCCCTACCTTTTTCTCGCGTTGGGACCGCGAACTTGCCATTGTCATCCCTGAGGAAAAATGGACTCAAACATTCGTTTTGATCCACAAAGGCAGCTGTGCGGCGAGGATTCAGGAAACTTCCTATAAGATTGCTGCGTTCTGGTACCGATCCCCGAGCTTCTTGCACCAAGTCTACCCATCGACTGCATCTGAATGTTGGCGTTGTGAGCTTGAGTCGGGTACCTACCTTCATATTTGGTGGTCTTGCCCGAACCTCGGTTCTTATTGGACCCGCATCCGAGACATTCTTCAAGGTCACGGATGTAAACTTGCCACTCACCCCTGAGTGCTTCCTCCTTCTGCACATTCCGCTCTCACTCAAAGTTCTGAAACGATCAGTCCTCCTTCTCATGCTTTTCGCATCCCGTGCCTTGATACCTACACTGTGGAAGTCGACACGTAGCCCTTCCATAGACGACTGGATTCGTCGGGTGGAAGAATACCGCTCAGTTGATCTCGACGCGGAATATAGAGGAAAATCGGCGGACTCCGCTATGAAGTGGTATCATTGGGAACGATTCACTGCTAGTAACCGTGCTTCTCATGCTGTGACGCATACTGGGTAATTCCCCCTAGTCTGTGAAGGGTCTGGGTCTGAGATCTGAATTTCCAACGTGTGGACGGCCTTCTCTTATCTTGTCTTTGTTATATGTGTGTCTGTGGTCCCCCCCTTTTTTTTTTTTTTCTTCTCTTCTCTTTCTCTCATATGACTTTTTTCTCCTCCTTTTTCTCCATCCCCTCATTCTCTCCTGTATGACATCTCTTTCGCACCCTCACTATAACTTACTCCGCACGGTGTGCTATATCGTTGAGGTATGGGGCTGAAAGTGGTGTGACTGACCGCACCTGCTGCTCAACTCCAGATAGCAAGAAGATCCCCATCCTTTTAATTTTTTTTTTTTTTTTTTTCTCTCTCTCTTACTTTTCTCTCTCTCTCTCTCTCTCTCTCTCTCTTTCTCCTTTCTCCCTTTTTTCTCTCCTTTTTCCTGATATTATTGATGTACCTTCTTATGAGTGCTATATCACCTGTTAGATGTATTCTTATGGACCTTTGTTTGTTATCTAACTTTGAAATAAAAAAATTTGAATTTCAAAAAGAAAGAAGATGCCGACTTCGACTGCTGTGCGCTACCTGAAGCGTAGAATGGAGAAAAGTCCCCGTGTGACTGCTGAGGAACTGAGAAAAGATTTGTCAGATGTGGGTACTTTAGTTTCAACTCAGACAATACGGCGCACACTACGTAATGAAGGCCTCCATGCCAGAACTCCCAGGCGCACCCCCTTGCTGTCTCCAAAGAATAAGAAGAGTCGACTGCAGTATGCCAAAAGTCATGTGGACAAACCACAGAAGTTTTGGGATAGTGTTCTGTGGACTGATGAAACAAAATTAGAACTGTTTGGGCCCATGGATCAACGCTATGTTTGGAGGAGGAAGAACAAGGCCTATGAAGAAAAGAACACCTTGCCTACTGTGAAGCATGGCGGGGGGGGGGTCAATCATGCTTTGGGGCTGTTTTGCTTCTGCAGGTACAGGGAAGCTTCAGCGTGTGCAAGGTACCATGAATTCTCTTCAGTACCAGGAGATATTGGATGACAATGTGATGCAGTCCGTCACAAACCTGAGGCTTGGGAGACGTTGGACCTTTCAACAGGACAATGATCCCAAGCATACCTCCAAGTCCACTAGAGCATGCTTGCAGATTAAAGGCTGGAACATTTTGGAGTGGCCATTGCAGTCACCTGACTTAAATCCGATTGAGAACCTCTGGTGGGACTTAAAGAAAGCAGTTGCAGTGCGCAAGCCTAAGAATGTGACTGAACTGGAGGCTTTTGCCCATGACGAATGGGCGAAGATACCCGTAGATCGCTGCAAGACACTTGTGTCAAGCTATGCTTCACTTTTAAAAGCTGTTATAACCAGGGCCGGATTAACGTAGGGGCGGATGGAGCGGCCGCTCCAGGCCCCTACCTGAAAATAGGCCCACAGCCAAGTGGATGAGCCGTCCGCCGGTGTCCTGACAAAATTGGCAGTTTGTCAGAATCACCAGCCGACAGGCTGCAGGCCCCTTCTGAACGCATCAGCACAGCTCTAACTCTCGGCCACAAGAGATGATGTGAGTATGGCTGAGTGAGAGCTGCAGGGGAGCTTACATTGCCGAGTTCAGGGCTGCACTCAGGGCATTGCAGGTGTTATGCATTGCTTCCTGGGTCCTGTAGGAGCAAGCCCCGCCTCTGCCTGCCCTCTAGCGTGTCACTTCCAAAGGTGGGGGCAGCATGGGAGAGAGGTGTGAGTGAGCTCCACCGAGGTAAGGGAAAATGCAGAGGAAGGGGAATCAGGCTGACCCAGCCAGACCTGCCCTTTTACTCTCCTTCCTAGTTCAATTAACCCCCTTCATCCCTGCACTGCTGTCTGCAGTTCTTACCAGGCTTAGCATGGACCCTGAGCCATCCCTCCTGTTATTTAACCCCCTACTTCCCTGCACTGCACTCTGCAGGACTTTCACCCTTCACATGAAAGAGGGGGGGGGGTGGCTCAACCAGGACCAAGTGAAAGTTTATGAGTTCTGGCTGCAGGCAGGGATGCAGGGGTTAAATGAAAGAAATGTCTCAAGCTGATGAGCCCTGGCTGCAGACAGCAGTACAGGGATGCTGGGGGTTAAATGAAAGAGGAGATATTGCTCAGGGTCCATTTAACCTGTTGCATCCTTGTTCTGCTGTGTGCAGCCAGGGCTCGCCAGCCTTCACACAGCCTGAGCCTTAGAAAAAAATAAACACTTTTTATTTATTTTAAACTACACTTGTAGTAAATGCTTTTATTTTTTTCCCCACAGCTACACAATCAAACACCAGAGCGGCACCCTGGAGATCTGAACAGACCCAGGTAGTTTCCATCACACAAAGCACCAGCCCTGAACTTCAGAGGATGGTAAGTAATTGAAAAAAAATGCTGTGTATCCTGTGTATGCTAATACACGCTGCACATTACCGTCAGTTTTATTGCTGTGGATCCTGTGTACGCTCATACACACCATACACTACAGTGAGTTCTATTGCTGTGGAGCTCTGTTAGACGCTCATACACAGGGCATACACTTGGCGCTTCATTTGCTGCTGCGGAACCTGAACCCAAGCCGTCCCCTGCAGTCAATGACACGCACTGCACGTCAGTTGTGTAGATGGCCTGGGGTTGGGGTCTGGCAGATTGTAAATCACGCTGTGCGTCATAACACATCCCATCAGAGTCACCAGTCAGGTTTCCCAGTCGCTCTGACTTTGGCCCGACTCTCTAAACGAGAAAGCAGCGCGGACTGATTGTTGGCTCATTATCTATAAAAAGGCCCACCAAAACCCTCAGCACCAGGCCCATGATACTCTTAATCCGGCCCTGGTAATAACTGTAAAAGGATGTTGTACTAAGTACTAAGATTGAATGTCACTTGGGGGTTGAATAAAAAACTGATAATGATGTGAGCACAGAAAAGACATTTGTGGTTATTTCATTATAAATGTTATGTCATATTTGTCTGACCTACACGTGCCTCTTTGATTTAATTGTAAGCAAGATGACTGAATAATCAAAATCAATGTCAAACTGGCCAAAACACTCAATTTCAGTGGGGGATGAATAATATTGAACACAACTGTATATGCTATGGGGCACTCAAAAAAAAAAAAAATTAAATGGAAGCCTGTTTCTGCATTTTTTTTTTTTTTAGAAAATATGCAATTTTAACCATAACTGGGGGAAAAAATGTTCACTTGTGTTGTGGAGGATTGTGTTTTATGAATAATATGTCTATGAATAAAAACTGAATTTGCTCCCAGTGTGGGAAATGAGGTGAGTAATGGTATTGCTCATTTTATATGTGACAAGTTGTTTCAAAACAATGGCATTGTCAAACAAAACCTTTTTTTCTCAAGATTTTACATGGTTATGTTTGGTACCATTCGAAGGCCAGATTTTGACCAGTCTAATGACACGTAAGTTGACTTTGTGGGGTGTAAAGGATGAAGATGAAAAGGGTCCAAAGTACCCCCGTTCTCACATTGGTGCGATGGCTTGTGTATTAAACGAGCCGATGTGTACACATTGCACCATCACCTCCAAATTTGGTACTGGTGTGGGAAATTAGAGTTAATGCAGTGGCATATTTTGCTTTATAAAAGTAAACGCACATAATGCCACAGCCTTAGAATAGAAAACTAAATTTTCTTACCGTAAATTTCACCTCCTTAAAACCTGAGGACAGGAAGTACCTTCGTTATAAAAAAGCAAAGACATAAAAGGATACACCCCCTCCACCCCTCTTCCCCTATAAAGAGAGACAGCCTTCCAGCTAGGACCCAGTAGTAACAAGCAGATCCATACAGTCAGAATTGTATAAGGGAGGGAACTATGTACAGCTGCTTGACTACGAAAAAGGAAATTTCCGGTAAGAAAATTAGTTTTTCCAATACGTCAAGGGGCAGTAGAGACAGATGGGACGTACCAAGAAGTATAACAATGAAGGGGGGGGCTAAGCTTCAATAGAGCTCACAGCAACGTGGTAAACACCACCTCTATGTCAACCAGGAATGGAAGCTCCCAAAACAAAGGGAAGCTACCAACGACCGAGCCTAAAGGATGAGCCAGGGACAGACAAGAGAAGAGAGCATGGCACTGGTAAAAGAAACAGTCCCCTATAACAAGGAAGACCCTTGGGAGGAGCAAACCATAAACTACAAACATAGCCAATGTATGAACCTGTAGGGACCGCGAACCAGCCAACAAACAGGAAAAAGGAACAAATGTCACACCAGAAACCGGCATGAAATGATCCAATGCCAGAACATCTGAAAGCAGAGAAGTGCAAAAACACAGAATTAGAAGTCAAAAGGAAGGAATTCTGTCAAAACAGAGCAATTACACGGGCTCCACAAGAATGTCAAAAACAGGAGAAGTGGACCATCCAAACCCAGAGATTGTACGCCAGACCAGAATCCTATGGAACAATAGTATATATACACAAGAAATATTCACTTTTAGGAATGAAAGTAGGGGCATGTGTTACACAATGAAAGTAACACCTTCCGACAATCACGTTAATCAAATTAAAAGCCAGTCAAGAATAAAGCCGAAGAAAGCACAAACCCAAGCGGGACAACAGAAGTACCAGAGCCAAACCAGATGCATGATGAAAAATAAGTCATACACCGTTCCTGAAAGGAGAAAGAAACCAGCGACAATCCGTATCACTACTGATACCGTCATAGCCGATGACCCAGAAGGATAGATGGAAAATCATACAGAAGGATCCCAATTCTGTACTGGGAACTATACCCAAGGGCAAAATACGAAGATTGAAAATACGAAGACGTGACTAACTAAAAGGTAAAAGAAAACACAAAATGTGGGAAATAGATCTGTATCAACAGAGAAGATCAAGCCACAAAGTACGTTGAGAAAAAAAAATTACCAGGAGACCAAAAACACAACACAAACGTTTCAGGTATGAAGACAACTGGAATCAAATCCGGAAACGACGGTAGGAATGCACAGTAACAAAAAAAAAAAATATTAAAAAAAATTATGTGTAACTCTATGGTCTTTATGTTGGGATTCCTCAGACAATACCAATCCGGAGAACTTCATAGGACCTGATGTGAAGTGCCATACCATATCATGTAACAGAATAAGCAGGATACCTGCAACAACAAAAAACCTAGGAAGAAGACACAAACGTGCATGCAAAGGGAAACAACCCTACGTAGACAAAGATACCTGGCAATGCCAAACACTTCACTGTTGACAAGATAAAAAAAAAAAGGGGAACAGGAGCGGAATAAAGCTCAGAGAGAAGGTAACCAAGCAGCATGCGGTCAGAACAATACCAAGGCTAAAATAGGGAAAATAAAAAAAGCCATCCTAGCGTCATGTATACATGCTCAAGACATGGACCATCCAAAAGAACAAGTCACAAGCCAGGCAGGGCAAAATGATGAACTAGGATCAGACTCCACCCATAAAAAAGGGTGCTCACACTCCCAAAAGGATTAAAAGGCTGATAAAAAATAAAGTCCAAACTGCAAATGGACATGTTCCTCATAACTAAAAAGAACCAAAAGTGGTGACGGGCAGACTTGACCAGACAGGAGAATAAACTCCTGGCTAAGATCGCACTGGCAGCCCGACGAGTCTTGGCAGAGGGCTGGAATTGCCCCCAAGTTCCTCCATTTGCTCGGTTACAATCCAAAATACGGGACGTACACACAGCTCTATCCTTCAACACTTTGCCAGCATACAATAAAACATGGTCCCCTTAGATTGCCCAATTGGGCTAGCAAGCCCTGAATGGAGATCCCACCGCATGACGGGCTACACAACGATTATCATTTGAGTTAGGTCCATTCTTGATTGCAAGGGACTGAAATAAGCTTCTCTTATTGGTAATCTATTTAGCTCAAATTACGCTGTATATGTTATGCAACCCCCCTCTCCCTTCTACCCTCTTTCATTCTCCCCTTTTCTTTTTCCTCTTTGGGGCTTGGGCAAACCCCTTCCCTCTCGTTTTGTTTTCTCTCCTACTACTGGAGATGTCTTGAATTGAAAAAAGTTGTGAAGTATCGTACCTTCTTGTATTTTTCACCTGAACTGCTCTGTACTGTATGGTATGTATGCTTTCTAATAAAAATTACATAAATAAAAAAAGTGTGGTGACGGGAACAAAAACGTGGCAAAATTGGCAACGTGGAGCAAGGCAACCAGGCAGGTATGCCTGTCACCAAGCAAACAGTGCTCAAGGCAACAAGCACATAGAAAAGGGAACAGATACAGAACACCCAGTACGTCTAGGGAACCCTAGGTAGGCAGAACAGCCAGCAGTGGCCGCCTATAGAAGCGAATCATCCGCACCGCCTAAACAGCGGCAGCACACAGCAAACCATGTGCAAACAGTGACAGGGGTAGAAGGCGCATACACTCCACGGAGACATAAAGGGCATTCAACAGAGCAACACCTCCAGGTAGTCGGAAACAGAAGAGAAACCATTCCATACTTACCAGACAGAGCCCAGTCACCTCTGCTAGAAAAAGAAGAGACACCTATAGTTGAAAAATATCACACCCAGGGGTAACCAGGTGTAGCATCCAGGCGCTGGGAAGCAACTCATACATTCCCTTCGACAGTTACCACACCAAAAGGAGGAGCAACATCCAGGTGTGGGGAACTAACCCATAAATCCCTTGTAGCACACAGCAGGCCCCCCCCCAGAGACAATGAGGTGCACTATCCAGGGAATTAACCTGTAAAGCCCTGTAGCACACAACAGGTACCACCCTGGAGATAACGAGGTACACTTCAGGTGCAGGGAAGTGACCAGTAATTAACTTCCAGCAGACATGCACCACACCCAGAGATAACGAGATCAGGCAAACAGGAACATGTCCAGAATCAGGTAGTACCCTGTAAATCCCTGGCAGCCGACATGTGCCACACCCAGAGAACGATAATGGGCAACGAGGTGCAACACATCACTGTGAAAGGCCAAACATCACAGTTGCTTGGAATTAAGCCCCACACCCTTACAGAAGAAGGCCTGAAAGGGGTAAAATCAGCTAGGTAACAACTGCACAGTCCTACAGCAGAAGGGCGACAAACCCCTCACTAGGAAGATAACAGCAGGTTAATATACCCAGGACCTGCGATCAGAAATGCACTATGAAAGCCAACAAATCTTAAAGGGTCCCCGGGTCAAGGAATACCCCAGAAGTTCCCAACCATGGCCCTATAAGGCAGGCCCAAAGACCAGAGTCGGCAGATATGTTAAGCACAGTGATGTGAGTTTCCACACAGCGACTGCAATCTGCAGTATACATCTCCCAGTCAATCCACAAAATTGACCCATAAGGAGTACCAGAGGGTCCAGGCCAGGAACCACCCACGCATGCAAAACCAGTATTCAAAACACTGTAGATGGAATCCAACACACCCTATTGTCACAGCACGGCTACACAAAGCAGCCCTCAATAAAAATATACATAAACACGAAGGAAGAACTAAAAGAAAACCGGGAATACAGCCAAGGTTAAAATGCAATAAAGGCCCGGGTAGAAACACACTCAAACCCAGAACAAGGAGTGAGCATGGACATAACATGAATCACACAAACATGCAGCAGGAAGGAACAGAACATCATTCCCGAACAAGGAAACATTCCAGAAAACAGGGGAGAAGCCAGGTCGGATCTCTCCTTACCAACCCAGGCGAATATCACATCACAAGAAAAGTTATCTGAACGAACCTCCGAGCAGAGTATGCCCACAGAAGCAGGATGCAAAAATGTGATCTGGAACCCACATATGAGGCAGAAGATCTAGCCGCAGGGACAGCCACGTCCAAAAGGAATCCAGGGAGCATAGAGAGGCTGTCACATTTCTGCTGTGCCCCCTAGTGGTGAGAGCGGAGCTCATCAGCTTGGTGGATTTTTTGGCTAAATCTGCAGACCATCTCACATGGGTTTATAGTCTGCGGTCACATGACCTGCTCAGCCCTATTTATAGGGCTAGCAGTGCATTTGCTCCTTGGGTCAGGATAGGTCTTCACCTATTGAGAGTAAAGCTTTTCTCAGAATGAGGGGAATATCTCCCTTATGAACCTTTTAGATATAAATAATCAACTTTTATTTCAATATTAAAAGCATACAAATTGCACGCCAGTATAAAAAACAATCATCCAACAGGATGAACATTGGTTTGTCCAACAATGTCGTAGCCTACCATTAGCCTTGTGTCAGGACATATACACTCCACAAATTCATCAGCATCATATCGGGGAACTTTATACATCAAGTGCCACAGGTGATTCAATTTAAATTATAATACAACCACGAAAAAATACTTCCCCCTCCAAATGATCTAAATACAGTGGCAAGAAAAAGTATGTGAACCCTTTGGGATTACGTGGAGTTTTGCATGAATTGGTCATAAAATGTGCTCTGATCTACATCCAAGTCACAACAATTTGAAAACCACAGTCTGCTTAAAATAATACAACACAAACGTTATGTTCAATAAACACATGAAAACATATAATATGTAAACATTCACAGTGCAGGGTGGAAAAAGTATGTGAACCCCTAGCCTAATGACTTCTCCAAGAGCTAATTGGAGCCAGCAGTGAGCCAACCTCGAGTCCAATCAGTGTGATATTATTGGATGTGTTGCTGAAAGCTTCCTGCCCTTTAAAAACACACACCAGTTTTGGGTTTACTGGTTTCAAGAAGCACTGCCTGATGTGAACCGTGCCTCGCAGAAAAGAGCTCTCAGAAGACCTACGATCAAGAATTGTTGACTTGCATGAAGCTGGAAAGAGTCTCCAAAAGCCGTGATGTTCATGTGTCCACGATAAGACAGACTGTCTACAAATGGGAGAAAGTTCAGCACTGTTGCTACTCTTCCTAGGCGTGGTCTTCCTGTAAAGATGACTGCAAGAGCACAGTGCAGAATGCTTAATGAGGTAAAGAAGAATCCTAGAGTGTCAGCAAAAGACCTACAGAAATCTCTGGCACTTGCTAACATTTTTGTTGACACATATACAATAAGGAAAACATTAAACAAGAATGGAGTACATGGGAGGACACCATGGCACCATTGCTGTCCAAAAAGAATATTGTAGCACGTTTGAAGTTTGCAAAAGAGCACCTGGATGTTCCACAGCACTACTGGCAAAATATTCTGTGGACAGAGGAAACCAAAATGGAGTTGTTTAGAAAAAACACACAACACTATGTGTGGAGGAAAAAAAAGGCACAGCACACCAACATCAAAACCTCATACCCACTGTAAAACATGGCGGAGGGAGCATCATGGTTTGGGGCTGCTTTGCTGCCTCAGGGACTGGACGGATTGTTGTCATTGATGGAAAAATGAATTCCAGAGCTTATCAAGACATTTTGCAGGAAAACGTAATCTGTCCGCCAACTGAAGCTCCGCAGAGGATGGGTGATGCAACAGGACAATGACCTAAAGCATACAAGTAATTCAACAAAGGAATGGCTTCAACAAAACAAAATACGCCTTCTGGAGTGGCCCAGTCAGAGTCCTGACCTCAACCCGATTGAAATGCTGTGACATGACCTTAAGAGAGCGATTCACACCAGACATCCCAAGAATATTGCTACACTGAAACAGTTTTGTGAAGAGGAGTGGTCCAAAATTACTCCAGATCGTTGTGCAGGTCTGATCTGCAACTACAGGAAACATTTGGATGAGGTTATTGCTGCCAAAGGAGGGTCAACCAGTTATTAAGTCCAAAGGTTCACATACTTTTTCCACCCTGCACTGTGAATGTTTACATGTTCTGTTCAATAAAAACATGAAAACATAGGTTTGTGTTGTATTATTTTAAGGGGAACATAGGAACCTCCACAAGGGAGGTAACAATCACCCCAACCCACAGTGAAAATTCACTCCGGATATGGACACTCCCATATAGGATTAAACCTGATGGATCTTGAAAAGCAAAAAGAGAGGGATGAATAAATCTGTTCCCTAGGGCTGCCAATTTGGCAATCATATATGTCCCTTACTGCGCCGTTTCTCATCGCATCTGTGTATATGTTTTTTAATTTTGTCGGTTTACTGTGTGATATATCGTAATTAATAAAAGTTATGTTTTAAGTTAGCACTTCCTGTCCCTTTGAGGGTTCATCCCTCTCTTTTTGTATTATTTTAAGCAGACTGTGTTTAATCAAATTGTTGTGACTTAGATGAAGATCAGAGCACATTTTATGACCAATTCATGCAAAACTCCACGTAATCCCAAAGGGTTCACATACTTTTTCTTGCCACTGTAAATAACTACGTAGAAGTTGTCCAAAAAAAAATTGCTTTACGTCTCCTTCATAGGGGACCAGTCCTTTGCCCTAGGCTGACTGCAAATAACAGCACCAGGCTTCAGGCCACCACAATTCAAATAATGTTATCACAAGCCTTTCAGGCTCAACTAAATTAGTTGCAGGGGAAAAAGAATTTTCGTCATATTGACACACAACCTGGCTCAATGCGCATTTCTCTGCCGCACTACCGACAGTTTCCTCAGGAGCTCTTAGGCGCTCAATGCTGGCTTCCGGGATCGGGGGCATCTGCATGAGTACCACGTACTCGTGCAGAACCTGGTATCGGCACCAATACCAATACTAGTATTGCTGCATCCCTAGTATCCACACCCCAGAGGACCAGTAAAGAAAGGTCCTGGGAAAAGAGAAGCCAGGCAACAACCTGCATAGTCCCAGTAGATCGCCACTCTCCACAGGAACAAAAGAGTGTGGAAGGCTTGTAATACACCACAACAACACATAAGAGTCAGGTCTCTGAATAAGCAGGACAGCCGGTGTCCCAACTTCTGCTCAGGCACGTAACAATAACTGGGACCAAGAACAGGAACAAAAATGGAGGCGGAAGGAATCAGCCATGCCATTCCAAAATCTACAAGGCCTAAATAGCAGAGCCAGTACAAAAACAGGCATAGGTCATGGACCGAGGAACCATCAGAAGTGAATGCCATACACCAGAGGAAGCAACCACAGCCCACCAGACATCCTGACATCACAGCCCCCAAGACATGGAGGAACCAGATTGGTAGAGCTACAGGGGCAATGAGGTTCAAAAACACTGAGGGCCAAGGCCGCTGCACTTACCTGAAAGATTGCATGCAGTGCTTGGGGCTAGACTGGAAACACAGAGGTGGAAGGAGCCAGTCATGCGGCCTTTAAACCCTCTGGGCTTGAAATGACTGGAAAAAACCTGATGTACATCGTAATCGGGGGAAAAAACAACAACCTGTGCAGTGTTCCACCCTGTCGGTCATGCCAGATGCATACAACCAGTGCATGAACAGAGCTGGACTTGATGCTGCTACTGATACCAGTGGTTGTGCAGCTTAACAAGCATACATATACACGTATATGCCTTAAGGATACCGGCTGGGTGGAGTAGAGGTAACATCACTGCTCTGCGTGGTGAAAGCCTGTGGAGACACGGGTTCGATCCCGGCAAGAGCACCTCTCCAGTAAGTGTCCTTGGGCAAGACACAACAGTACATACTCGCCACCCAGGACATACTTGAAAACAAGAGAAATCTCAATGTATCCTTCCTGGTAAAATCCTTTCTCCCAAAAAAAATAAAATTAAAAAAAAAATGGATGAGAATACTGGGGCCTAGCTGGAAGGCTGTCTCTCTTAAAGGATATTCCTCCTCTTCCCCTATAAAAAAAGCAAAGACTTATAACGAAGGTACTTCCTGTCCTGAGGTTTCAAGGAGGTGAAACCCCATCTGTATGTAATGCCGCTTGACGTACAGGAAAAAATAAAATCCCGCCCCCCCCCCCCCAATTCTTACATGTTATGTGGTTATAGTTGGTATTGTTGGAAAGGCCAGACTCTGATCTCTCCCATGACACTGACCTTGTGCTGTGTAAAGATTAGACAAGTAAGGTTCCAAAGAACCCCCAGCACCCCTCACTACAGTGCGGCGGTTTTGATTTTTGATGCAACAACACCCTTGCTGATGCACATGACGATATCACGGCATTCCAATGTTTCCAGAAAAGAAAATGGGTATAACGAAATCCCACTCAAAAGTTGCCTAGTTATTGATGGTTGTTTAAGACATAAATGTTAAATACGTGACCTCCAATTCCAAACAAACTTAAAATTGCACTAAAGGATTTTAATTGAATGTCAAAAACTAAAACAATTGTATTTTTCGCTCCTGAAAGATTTACTTAAATCATCTGTCAATCTGTTTCCATCTATTCTAAATATCCTTAGTTGTTTCACCCTCCCTCCTTGCCCCAGTTGTGATTTAATCTTCAGTGCTCTGATCTGTTCTGACAGCTGTTGTATGGGAGGAGTGGTGCAGAGCAGGGTATGCGTTTGTGGGAGGAGTGTATGGAGGGAAGAAAAATTGTTGTAGGCAGCATCTCTCACATTTTGTTTGTCAGAATTGAACCACTACAAGGGAGAGACGATTTTGATTTCCCAAAAAAGGTGAACGGTCAATATATTCTAAAAAGAACAAAAACCAGTATCCAAAATATGTATTTTGATTAGTAAAGGGGAATCTGCACAATTAAGGGTGAAAAGAAGACCGTTTATGGCTTTGTCTACTTGGTAGAAGAGCTGAACTGCTACATTAACAGCATTTCAGATTACGGGTTTATTGCTAACGCTCATTTTGTCCTCAGAACTAGAGTCGAAATTCTTTGCCTGTCAAACGGTTTTCGCAGGATGATCATTCGACTTGGACGTCTCACACCAGGCTACTTCCGTCTGCTACAGGTACAGAATTGCAAAAATGAATAAAAGCGTTACGCGAAAATGGCTGCCTAATGAAAATGGAAGAGGAGCTATTTTTAATTAACAGCCAATATTTTTGTAACAATTTGTTTAGAGGTGCTTTTTAAGAATGTAGAAGATAGTTTGTATAGATGGGAGGCATTAGAAGGATAGTGCACACATCTGTATGTTTCATGTAAATGCAGCATTGAAAGTAACCAATGCTCTGCCGAGTACTGATGTCTACACATACAAAATCTTTCATAACTGCGTGTTATCTCTCAGTTGCAGGTTTCAGGAGAGTTGGCCTCTGAACCAAAGGATCGACTGGTGAATCATTTAGCATTTCTTCTGGCCCTCATGGGTCTTGGTTTATCTTATTACAGTGTTAGACGGATGGTACATGAATCTAGTGTCCCGCCATCACAGTGACTGTTACTCCAGTATAAAAGAAAACTGATTGGGGAAACATGGAAAAAAGCCAAATGTAAATAGTAGTCCAGGGAAAATGTTACAAAGAAAAAAAATCCTCACTTTAGATATTACAGGAGTGCAAAGAACATTTGAGGAAGAAAACTATATATGAACCAGTGAAGGAGAAGCCTGGCTACCAAATGTATACCTTGTGAAAAAAGCAGGGTATGTAACCTTTGTGTGTGTCGAAATAGGTGTCAAGCAGACAAAAAAAATGTCTTCTACAATCTTCGACTGAGCGTGTGACTTCAGGTTCTGCTCCAGCTTCATCTAATGTCATGTCGATTAAATGACTTGTATCGAAGATTAGAAATTAGATTCAGAACGACAATATTATGTAAACATTTTAATAATGTGTACATTACATATATAAAATTATTTATATTTTATCTCTATTGTGTACTTCATTTTCTGTGAAGGGAGTTTGGACAATAGCTGATCAAGTTTCGATATATAGTACACAAGCTTAAAATAGCTGCAGATTTCAGTTACATGGATCAGGAGACTGTATTTTATATAAACGGGGGGGGGGGGGGGGCCCAAAGTGTACACGTTTAGAAGTATAAATGACCCAACAATAGAAATTTATACTGTAGTTTCTGCCATTTTGCTTTATTTTATCTGGTTGTATATTGGGCACAATATTCCTTGAATCATAATTGTACACACTGCTGTTTTCACCCAAATTATATTCCAGCAACAACCAGTACTGCAGAGGTTAAACTACGTAGTTATGTTAAGTCATTCGTGAAAAGAGCAGACATGATTGGGGATGGCAGGCGTAGGGTTTAGAGACGTCCCATATACGCACAATGAATCAGAGAGTTATGCAATCATTAGAGCAGACAGTATTTATTCAGCGACAGCCAACAGGCAAGTTCCCACCAAAGATGAGGAAACAATGAATAACCGGGCCATTCTGACAATCCCAGGAAAGCAAGTTGTAAATTTATTTATTTAGTTGATTAAATATTACATACCACACATAAGTTGGTGCTGTAACTGCATGGATTTCATCCTGAAAATGGATTGCAAAGGACTTGCAAAAGTATTAAAGTGACACTGTTGTGCCCAACTCTAGTTGGGCTCATTTGATAGGGAATTATTCCTCTATATGGGCTATCATTTTTTTTTTTGTGGCAAATATAAGGTAATGGGATATTAAAATCCCTGTCAATTTTTTCTTCTGTGCAGCCCTGTGTCTAGCTGTTTTAAGGGATGACCCTCCACTCTGCACCCGAATGACTGGCAGCACGCTGAGAAGACAGCACATCAACGTCACCACTGAGTGCCAACTGCACAGCGCTTCGCAATAGCCCTCAGATAGTGACACTTGGCAGCGCCTGGCCCTAGACCAAGATGAGAACAGGCCATTTTATATTATCAAGGGATTAGATATTACATTGTTCTCTAAGAGATATCCATCCCATGATGGGCTATCACAGCAAAAGAGCACCTGGCTGGCAGTTTAAGTGAGCCTATAGACTGACAGAGAGAATACCATTGGCAAGATTAATGGAGAGAAAAGGAGAGAAAAGGAGAGAAAAGGAAAAAAGTTGTCATTCAAGTCATTTGACAAGAGTGGGTCTAACATAATCCATGTAAGCAGTTTATTTAATTTCTACATCCTGTGTCTGGACCTCAACTTTTCTGGGAGGTATGTAACTGCCCATTCCCGCTGCCCGTTCGGCTTCCTCTTGGGTATATGGTTCCACTTTCAATTCTTTGATCCTGAGGGAAATGGAAAACAAGTCATAGTTCCGCATTAAAGCAAATCCACACCTCGCAGAAGGATTTTGTTTACTAAAAAATACATTTTAAACCAAAGATAACCATTCTTGTACAATATTAATTATGATTTGTATGTAAACAGAATTACTTCTACCTGCGTTTGTGAACTTTAGTTCTGAAATGTTCCTGTAGAGTTTTCAGGTCTGCAAAGTATCTCCTAAAGAAAGAAGGAAAAAACAATCAAACACCGTAATGAATACACATTACAATTGTGGTATGCGCGTACGTCGACCTTGCCAAATAAATGCTGCATACAGCTTATGGACTAGGCGGAGGTCGGCGGGTTTCAGCAATATGGGTAAAACTTGCAGAGGGTAGAGTAGTTTGGGGAATAAGGTCATTCTAATGAGTAATGCCCTAGTGAGCGCAGTTTTTAAATCGGCATAGCAGTGGAATATTATAATTGGAGATGGCACATTTTTTTTCGTGTGTGATATTCTGTCAAATGAGCCCAACGTATGCTGGTACTGGCAGGTACTTTTAAAGTGACAGCTCTTCAAAGCCTTCGCTGTAATACACAGCCACTGGGACTGCTTACCTGGATTTAGATATGCACAGAATTCCTCACCCTCCAACAATCACTATTGGGGGGGGGGGGGGGGGTGGCCACAATTACTTTTCCAAATATACTAGATTACAATTTAGCGGCACTGTACCGATTGGCTGACCGACATTTCACGCTTTGTAGATCTGGAAGTAGAATAGGCACTGCTCCCTTAGTCTTCCCTGCTGTCCTTCCACCAACACACAACCATCAATCCTCTCCACATACTATTCCTTTACTGTCCACCATGAAATTGGCTTGGGTCAAAGTCCGCAAACACCTTCAGGTGTCTTGGCAGACGTCCCTTTGGTCCCCCATAACTCACATTTCCAACATCCTTCCCTCGCCCCTATTTTCCACACTCTAGCCCAGCAGGGTCTCAGCCAGCCATCATTATATTGACAGAGTGTCTGACTTACCCTACTCCTACACAGCCCTAAAAGGAACGTATAGCTCCTTTAAGTATACACCCCAATGCAAAATCTTTGAAATGTCAGTTTTCCCCTGAAAATTTACAACACAGTTTGTGGTCTTGTCCATTCATTCAACGGTTTTGGGACACTGCAAAAATTCAGCTCACTAGTTCTCTGTCTGGCGGTCCCTTTCACCCCAAACTGGGCCATTTTTAACTTGCCTACTCCCTGCATACGTCGACCTTACTCCAGATGTCACCAGTTCTGGCTCGGCCTTTTGGCTGCGACCGGTAAAAAGGCTATCCTGCCCCAGTGGATCTCCGCTTCCCCACCCACGTTCTGCATGTTGTACGATAGAATTTAATCTATATTCCTGGCCGACTGGACCGAAGCTTCTATGCACCAAGTGGAGAAAACTCGTTTTTCTTAATTGGTCCCCCTTTATTAGAACCCTCCCGGCTGATACTAAAACCTCATTACGTAACACCATTTATGTGCTCCCTACAAATGTTACAAGGCTCCCCGACGATCCCACACGAACCCCCCCTCCCACGCTTTACTCACCCTGAACTGTCTGCACACTCCTCCCCCGCCGCCTCGAATGAGGCTAGCCCCGGTTGAGTAGAGTTAAGCCTAGTTTTCCCCGGTATTTATAGCTCTGTTTTAATTGTTGTACTCCATTTTGACTACTACACTGATCTCTTGCGAAAAGCCGGATGTCACTGTTCTGTTTTGTACAGTTCATGACGAGCTGTATGTGGCACTTGCCTTTGTATCCTTAAGTCGAACCAACAATAAAAAAAAAAAATTGACTGCCAACACATTGAGCCAGCATGTTAACATCACCAGACGTCATCAACCTTGCAGTTTTTCAACATGATTCTCATTCAGTGATGCCCACAGAACATCTAACCAGTGTTAAGTGCAGTCTGATATTTTGTTATTGGATCTTCGTCATATCCATCACCTAAATTAAGTTCTAAGTCAGAACACCAGGAGTTCCATTAAAAAATATTTTTATTCACCCCCCTTAAAGTGAGCCTGTACCTGACAGATTTACTACCCAAATGATGTTCCATTAAGGGGTAGATACCCCCCATTGATCATAAAGAGCAATGCAATATCTCATTTAGAGATTCACCAATACCATTTTTTTAATTGCCCCCCAGCTCACACATTGCCCCAGCTCGCTCAAATATTGCCCCCAGCTCACCCTCCCGCCTGCCAGGCTCCTCCGGCGTCTTCTTACTTCGAGCGGCCGCCGGCAGAGATTGTAGCCCGGCCGCTCGTTGGGAACCACGCACAGCTGTATGTTCGCTGTAGATCTCGTGAACTCCGCAATCTCACGAGATCGCGGCTGGTGGATCCCAGGCAAGCCACCGAACTACAACTTTGCCGGCGGCCGCTCGAAGTAAGAAGACGCCGGCGGAGCCTGGCAGCGCGCCAAATACTGCCCCACAGAAAGCGGCCGGCAAGCCAGCCCAGCGCTGGCTTACGGAATCGGTTTAGGTATCGGGGGCCTCTGCAGGAGTACCAAGTACTCGTGCAGGTCCTGGTATCGGCACCGATACTAGTATCTGTGCATCCCTAATCTCATTCCTTGAGCTCTCACCTGGGGGTTTTCAGAGCCAGGCACCGCCATCATCATCCTTCATTTGTGGCACTGAGGGTCTTTACATTCTGCGATTGTTGCACAATGAGGTCTGTGAAGCAGAGGACTGCCATGTGGGATAGGTTTTCCTCTCGCATCTCCATCAGAAGTGAATGAAAACTAAATTTTCTTACTGTAAATTTCCTTTCCCTAGTGAAGCGGCTGTACATAGTTCCCTCACTTCTGAACTTGATAGCCGTGTTTGTGTGCTTAGGTACTATTGGGGCTTAGTAGGAAGACAGGTATGCTTCTACAGGTAGAAGGAGTGTATCCTTTAAATTGTTCATTCTGTTACTGGTATTTCCAGGAGAAAACACCATCTGTGCATACTGTTGCTTGATGACTGAAAAAGCAAATTTGTGATCGGGAATAACTCATATTTTGCTTTGAGTTCGGATAAAATTAGGGTTGCACCGATACTAGTATCGGTATCGATACGGGGTACTGCAGGAGTACTTGGTACTCCTGCAGTACCCCCGATATCGGAAGCCGGCATTGAGCCGGCATCCGAGGGGCTGGGGCGGCTGTCCGAATGCTCTATAGGCTGGGGGCCTTCCAACGAGCGCACGCGCGGAAACTTTCCCGGCGTCGTCCAGGAAGGCAAGTATGAAACAATGAGGAGAGCAGCTGCAGGGCCTGTCCGAATGCCGATAGAGCATTCGGACGGGCACCTGGCACTGACTGCGTTCACACTTACCTTCCTCAGCGACGCCGGGAAAGTTTCCGCGCGTGCGCTCGTTGGAAGGCCCTCAGCCACGACCACGTGATCGTGGCTGGTGGCCTCCCAACGAGCGCGTGCGCGAAGACTTTCCCCGGCGTCGCCCAGGAAGGCAAGTATGAAACAATGCGGAAAGTGCCAGGTGAGCTGGGGGGCATTATCCATGAGCTGGGGGGGGGCATTATCCATGAGCTGGGGGGGGGCATTATCCATGAGCTGGGGGGGCAAATACATGAGTTGGGGGGGGGCAAATACAAGAGCTGGGGGGGCAAACACGTGAGCTGGGGGGCAAATCTGTGAGCTGGGGCAAATCTGTGAGCTGGGGCAATATCTATGAGAGCTGGGGCATATCCATGAGCTGGGGGGGCAAATCCATGAGCTGGGGGGGGCAAATCCATGAGCTGGGGGGGCAAATCCATGAGCTGGGGGGGCAAATCCATGAACTGGGGGGGCAAATCCATGAACTGGGGGAGCAAATCCATGAGAGCTGGGGCATAATCCATGAAAGCTGGGGGGCATATCCATGAGCTGGGGGCATTTTGGAAAGTGGTCACATGACATAAAATAAAAGTATCGGTACTCGTACTTAAAAAAGTGGTATCGGTGCATCCCTAGATAAAATGCTATTAAGTATATAGGAAGTGATTATCAAATGAGCTCAACAAATTTTGCAAAAGACAGGTGCACCTCTAAACAAAGCTACATTCCACAAAGTGTAAAATGCACAAAAGCTGATTAAAAACATAAATTGCAGCAACAATAAATAAAATTAGGGATGCACCGATACTGCCATTTGCATGAGTACTGGGAACTCGTGCAAATGCCCCGATACCGGAATTCTACACTGGGCCGGCTTGCCGGTACCCGCAGGGCTGGGGAAGCTGGCCGAATGCATTTGGCCAGCGTTCCCCTCCGGCTGACCGCGTTAACAAACGGCCGCCAGCTGAGAACTCAAACTAGTGCGTCACTGCCCGGTAACGTAGCCAGCCAAATGCATCTGGCCAGCTTCCCCAGCGCATGCATATATGGGGGGGGGGGGGGGGGTGTGGTGTGTGTTCTGGTCTGAGGTCTGTAATACATTATATACACACGCACGCACTTCAATAAATTAGAATGTTGTGGAAAAGTTAATTTCATTAATTCAACTCGTGTATTAAATAAATTCAGTGCACACAGACTGAAGTAGTTTATGACTTTGGTTCTTTTAAATTGTGATGATATGGCTCACATTTAACAAAAACCCACCAATTCACTATCAACAAAATTAGAATATGTTGACATGCCAATCAGCTAATCAACTCAAAACACCTGCAAAGGTTTCCTGCGCCTTCAAAATGGTCTCTCAGTTTGGTTCACTAGGCTACACAATCATGGGGAAGACTGCTGATCTGACAGTTGTCCAGAAGACAATCCTTGACACCCTTACCCAAGGAGCGCAAGCCACAAACATTCATTGCCAAAGAAGCTCGGTGTTAACATGCTTGGATACAGCACGCTGTTAACAGAAAGTTGAGTGGAAGGAAAAAGTGAGGAAGAAAAAGATGCACAACCAACCGAGAGAACCACAGCTTTGAGAGACTTGTCAAGCAAAAATCGATTCAAGAATTTGGCTGAACTTCACAAGGAATGGATGGAGGCTGAGGTCAAGGCATCAAGAGCCTCCACACACGGACGTGTCAAAGAATTTGGCTACTGTTGTAGTATTCCTCTTGTCAAGCCACTCCTGAACCACAGACAACGTCAGAAGTGTCTTACCTGGGCTAAGGAGAAGAACTGGACTGTTGCCCAGTGGTCCAAAGCCCTCTTTTCAGATGAGAGCAAGTTTCGTATTTCATTTGGAAACCAAGGTCCTAGAGTCTGGAGAAAGGATGGAGAAGCTCATAGCCCAAGTTGCTTGACGTCCAGTGTTTAGTTTCCACATTCAGTGATGATTTGGGGTGCAATGTCATCTGCTGGTGTTGGTCCACTGTTTTTTGAAAACCAAAGTCACTTCACCCGTTTACCAAGAAATTTTTAAAGCACTTCATGCTTCCTGCTGCTGACCAGCTTTTTGAAGATGCTGATTTCATTTTCCAGCAAGATTTGGCACCAGCCCACACTGCCGAAAGCACCAAAAGTTGGTTAAATGGCCATGGTGTTGGTGTGCTTGACTGGCCAATTATGGGATTATGGTGTGGGGTGGTTTTTCAGGAGCTGGGCTTGGCCCCTTAGTTCCAGTAAAAGGAACTCTGAATGCTTCAGCATACCAAGACATTTTGGACAATTCCATGCTCCCAACTTTGTGGGAACAGTTTGGAGCTGGTCCCTTCCTCTTCCAACAGGACTGTGCACCAGTGCACAACGCAAGGTCCATAAAGACATGGATGACAGAGTCTGGGGTGGATGAACTTGACTGGCCTGCAGAGTCCTGACCTCAACCTGATAGTCTCCGCAATAATTCATCCCAAAGGTGTTCTGAGAGCCAGGCCTTCTCGTTCAACATCAGTGTGTGACCTCACAAATGCGCTTCTGGAAGAATGGTCAAAAATTCCCATAAACACACTCCTAAACCTTGTGGACAGCCTTCCCAGAAGAGTTGAAGCTGTTATAGCTGCAAAGGGTGGACCGACATCATATTGAACCCTATGGATTAGGATTGGGATGTCACTTAAATTCATTTGCGAGTGAAGGCAGGTGAGTGAATACTTTTGGCAATATAGTGTATGTATCTGAGTGGGTATATCTGGTCAGAGGTCTGCAAGTATATACATAGATCTGAGATGTGTGCAGGCTGTGCAGTGGGTAAATGGGGCGTCTGGCCATGTATTATTTCAATATAAACTGGACAGGCCTTCAGCAAAATCCTAAATAATTTATTGGAAAGCGGTCACATGATTTTAAATAAACGTATCGGTACTCTGTATCGGCGAGTACCTGAAAAAAAATAAAGTATTGGTACTTGTACTCGGTCCTAAAAATGTGGTATCGGTGCAACCCTAAATAAAATCATTGGATGATACTTCACAGGGAAAGTGAATCTGTTGTGTAGTGGCCATGGGGCTACTCTATTCTTTAAGACAGTGGTGCCCAACCTTGGCCCTCCAGATGTTACAGAACCACATCTGCCATGATGCTCTGCCACTTCTTAGGGCAACAGAGCATCAAGGGAGATGTAGTTCCAAAACATCTGGATGGCCAAGGTTGGACAACACTACTTTAAGATGAGATCTTTCATCTTGTGTTTCTATACCAATATCGGGGCTCAAAATTTCATGCCCTACACCAGTGTTTCCCAAACATGTCCTCAGGACCCTCCGCCTCACCAGGTTTGCAGGATATCTGAAGCACAGCACAGGTGATAGGATTTGCTGCTCAGTGATTGCAGGATTCAGTCTGCTTTTCCCCAAGGTGATCTGCAAAATCTGGCCTGGTTAAGGGTCCCGAGGACAGGTTTGGGAAACACTGTCCTACACCAAGAGACTAGCAGGTCTATTCAAAGAAAGGTGAAACTAAGGAGAAGGGAAAATTCTAGGTCAAAATAGCCAAACCTGAAAAATTCTCCCATTTATCTCACTTTCCAAATCGGCTATTTGGTCTAAATTGTTCTCTTCTCCGGAGGGTCACCTTTTTTGAATAGACCTGAACATAAAAGTTATTTACTACCACAAAAGGTACATATGTGCAATCTTGAAAAAATTAATGCTGGTCAGCGTGCTAGAACTTTAATTGTAGCTGCAATCAAAAAGGAATGGGCAGTTGTAGCAAACTAAGTATAGGAAATGAGAAATAATCTCATTGCAGTCGTGGATAGAGTCAGTCAAGTTTGCTACTGGTTAGGAAAGAACAGTTACATTTACAAATATTTATAAAGCACCAACAAATTCTTTAACGCTGTACAATGGGTTGGACAAAACAAGCCAAATTAAGTTAGACACACTGAGAACAATGGGAGAAGAGGACCCTGCTCAAGAGTTTACAATTTGAAAATGGAGGCGTGACACAGAGGTAAGGGTAAATAGCCGAGTACGAGATGTAATGGGATCCATAAGGCTGTCAGAGTCTGAGTGCACTTTGCGTGCGTGCATAATGGACGGAAGTACTGACAGAAGATACGTTAGACAGACGGTCCGTTTTTTACGGATGTAAAGAAAAAAAAAAAAGGAAAATATGGGAAACAAAATTAAAAGACAAGTACAGTCAGCATGACCAAAAAAAAAAAAAAAAAAAAAAAAAAAAAAATCACTTCTGAGCGTCAACATGGACGTCACAAACGCGCAGCTTCTGACGTCGCGTCATCACGCGAGACAGGACGCGGCGCACTCTGGGTGTCCGTCGTAGCGCTTCTACGTCAAGGACTAAATGGCATCTGTTGCCACCTGCGTGGTGCGTGCGCACGTACTTGTGTTGGTCTCTTTATCACAAATCAAATGATACGACAGACGTTAAACTGTGCAGCGACATGGACGTGATGACTGCGTTAAAACTTTTCAATGCTACCACTGAAAAATTGTAACAATGGTAGACAGACAACTGTTGTAACCTGCTGAAAACCCAAGAAAAGCAGAGTACCCAGAGGAGTATGGAGATTTTGCAGATTACCCGGATAAAGTCTGAGGTTTCGTTGCACATCACACTTTATCCAGCAACACTAGGGTAATGTGCTAATTACCCGGTTAAAATAGAGCAGAAAACCGGAGTACCCAGAGGCCTCTGGATACTTTGCAGATTACCCGGGTAAAGTCCGAAATTTCATTTCACTTTGGACTTTTGCCAATGACGCCTGGGTAATGCTAGGATTACCCGGGTAATACTAGGATTAACCGCACTTCGGGCTTTAACCGTAACACACACACACACCAGTCCTCAGATATAATTTTCACATTCCAGACCTCAGACACAGGGCGGTTGGTAGAATGCACCAACCGCATTCTGCCAGGTCCCTCCGGCGTTCCAGGGAGTGGCCGCTAGCAGGGCTTGCAGAGTCCAAAAGATCTAGCGAGAGCGTGGCTGGAGTTCCAAGCCGGCGGCTGAGAGCTGGAATACGGCGCCAGAATACTGTTAGTGCAGTGGTCCTCATGCCCTACCAACAGGCCAGATTTTTAAAAATTACCTTGGGGAAATACAGACTGAATCCTGTAAATCAATCACTGAGTAGCAAATTAAATCACCTGTGCGGTGCTTCAGATACCTGGCCTGTTAGTGGGCCCTAAGGACCAGGGTTGGGGGCCACTGTTTTAGTGCATTCTGCCAGCCGCCCCAGCCCACACATATCGTACAGCAAGCCAGCCCAGTGCTGGCTTTCGGTATACAGGGAGAGTGGAAATTCAGAAAAAATTCTACTTGTCCAAGGGACTAAATTGGTAACCCAATCTTTTCTCTAATGGAAAACCAATTTCAACAATATCATTAAGAGTCTGTTTCAGACACAACTGTCCCTTATTCATATATTTTGTAAAGCGCTGCCTCTCCAACCTTCAACGGGTGCTAGAAAAGTAGAGGGATACAAAAAGCTGCGCAGAACATAAATAGGTGATAAAAGAGCTGCACACACAATGAATGCCAGTCACTCGTTATTACATAAAATCTGATAAAATAGACAAATCGATATAGCAAACATCTAATCAGGTTCATATGTATACACATTAAATCATAATGTGAGCATTATAACATAGCAAAGCAGTCCGCAGCATGCCATTAAAAATAGGGATGCACCGATACCACTTTTTTAAGACCGAGTACCGATACTTTTATTCAAGTACTCACCGATACCGAGTACCGATACTTTGTCATGTGACGCTTTCCAATAAGAACAGACCTCATATAAAAACGCCCCCCAGCTCATGGATATGCCCCAGCTCACACATGGCTATGCCCCAGCTCATGGATCCCCCCGACACTCACCTTCCTGGGCGACGTCGGGAAAGCTTCTGCACGTGCGCTCGTTGGAAGGACCCCAGCCGCGATCACATGGTCCCACGTGATTGCGGCTGGGGTCCTTCCAACGAACACAACGCGCGAAGACTTTCCCGGCGTCGCCCAGGAAGGTAAGTATGATCGCGGAGAGCAGCTGCAGGGCCTGTCCGAATGCCGATAGAGCATTCGGACAGCCGCCCCAGCCCCCTCGGATGCCGGCAAGCCGGCTTCCGGTATCGGGGAAAATATCGGGGGTACTGCAGGAGTACCAAGTACTCCTGCAGTACCCGGTATCGGCACCGATACCGATACTAGTATCGGTACAACCCTAATTAAAAGTGCAGAAAAGCTTATGTTCTGTTAATACAAACAATAGCGATGTACTAAAGCAACACTTGAGAAAGACATAATGCGATTTGTCTCAGTGAGTGTGTGCAAGCCTTTTTACAATAGTGATTTTCTTGCACCTTTCTATATACTTTAACCCTTTCGCTGCGGAGGACGGGCTCAGCGCGTCCACCCGCAGGTAACGTTCCTTGTGGTAGACGCGCTGAGCGCGTCCTCCCTTTGGGGCCAGCGTTCGGCCGGGTTCCGGCCTATCGCTGGCCCCCCCGGTGCGGGCTGACATCCTCGAGGTCAGCCCAGCACTCGGAACCGCCGCCGGCCTAATTAGGCGTCATCGCGGCGTCCTTCGGACCTCTCTCCCTCCCGATCGCCTACGTTGCAGGGGTTAATCCAGGCACCGTTTGGAAGGGCACAGCCTGCCCTTCCTAACGGTACCTGGAATTAACCCCATGGGGGCTGGATCACGAATCGGCGCCGAAAAGCGCCGGTTCGTGATCCTTTCCCGGAGCTGGCCGACATCTTGGATGTCGGCCAAGCTTCCGGGAATGCCCTGAGGCCTGGCGTCATCGTGCATAGCACGATGACGCCAGTCCTGGAGTTAACCCCTAACTGCCACCAATGGTGGAGATAGGGGGTTCATTGGAACCCCCCATCTCCCGATCCGTGGCAGTTATAGGTTAATGTTTTATATTGTTGGATCGGCCAGAGCATGGCCGTTCCAACAATACCAAACATGACTATGAAAAGGTTTTTTATTTTTAATTTTTTTTTAAAAACTTATTTTAAAAAAAAAATTATAAAAAAAAATAAACAAGTTTTTTTTTCTTTTTTTGGTTCGTTAATGCAGCAATATTGTTCCCATTTCAATTATAATGTGAACAATGATGCTGCACTAACGATTTTTGTATGCGGTGCGTTTGTTAAAAATCGCGTAATTTCCCCCAAAAAAAATGTAACGAGACCCCATCTCTAATTTTTTTAACAAGCGCACCCCATACAAAATATAACCGCAATTGCTCGCATGTTAAAATGTGAAAAAAAAACCACTTTACACATTGTAAATTATTGAAAATTCATATTTTATTGCATTTTTTGTTATAATATACAGACAGGTCATGACGTATACATATAATAATGACATATTATGAATCTGCCGAGTCTGACGGAATGAACGATATATAATATGTCTGGGTCATATACTAAAATAAGCCTTCAAAACACGTTTAAACATGATTAGCAAAATCGGTAAAAATGACCTCGGCACAGAGGCGGGAAATGCCTCAGCAGTGAAAGGGTTAATACAATACTACAAAGTGCTGTATATTTTATAGCATACTGCTGACTGCTTTGCTCATATGGCCGTGTTTTTCGTGTGTGCGTGTGTACCTTCTGATGTTTGTCATGAATGGATTTTATATTTTAAAACACATCTAGCATGTAATAATATTTTACTATAGGCGGTAGCGCTTTTCTCATTTGTTGGATTAGTGTGGTGGGCTTGGAGTAGTTAGCTACTTGGCAGCACATGTATAGACTAGGGATGCACCGATACCACTTTAAGACCAAGTACGAGTACCGATACTTTTATTTTCTGTCATGTGACCGCTTTTCAATAAGAACAGACCTCATAAAAATGCCCCCAGCTCACATGTATATATCCCCCCCCCCGAGATATATATCTCTATCAGAATGCCCCCAGCTCTCATGGATATTGCCCCCCAGCTCACATGGTGGATCCGGTGGCATGGCTGTGACGCGGCCGCCGAGGCCTTGACTCTGCCTCCAGCTGAGATCTCGCAGGAGGCTCCCGCGAGATCTTGGCTGGCGGCAGCGTCACAGCCTCCACTGCCCGGCAGCCGCGTCACAGCCATGCGAACGGACCCACGGCTAGGTGAGTATTGCGGCCGCCGGAGGGGAACGCTGGCCGAGTGCTTTTCATGCATGCGGCCAGCTTCCCCAGCCCCGCGGATACCGTCAAGCCGGCCCAGTGCTGGCTTCCGGTATCAGGGGTATGTATCGGGCCATTTGCACGAGTACCAAGTACTCGTGCAAACGGCAGTATCGGCAACGATACTAGTATCGGTGCATTCCTAGTATAGACATAAAAATGTACATGCATAGAATTTTAATTTACCATATTTTTAATGTCTTTTTTATTGGTTGTGTGTACAGGTTGTTTCAGCACACAGCTGTGGAGGATGCCTTTCCGCTCTGTGGGTTCAGTGATCCTGAGCCTCCTGTCTGCCCAGAGCTCTCAGGACAGAGTATGAAGGGTTAACACTGCTGTCCTCCACATATATCCTGATGCTGTCTGGTTGAGCTCGGACAGCACCTCTGGACGCCTTTGTGACGGGATGGAAGTCCGCCTGCGGTCCTGCTCCAATCTGACCCCCTCTTGATGGCGTCAGGCCCGACTACCGAGTGTCACGGCACTCGGCGTCTCGAGCGGCCTGTGATGACCCTGGCGTTACTTGGCGAGATGGTGCTGCCGAATTAAGTTAACCCGTTCTGCGTAGTGGGGAGCTAGGAGACCGCAGAGTGTCTCCTGCATTGTGATTTTAGCGATGAAATGACGACACCAAACGGGGCTGTATGCTTCAAGTCAAACGCAGTTGAACTGACTTTTTACTCAAATGGGACACGCATTTAAAACAGCTCACACACAAAGGAGACATGCCCAGGCTTGAATGGGAACTCAATTTGCACACAATAGCATGCTTGCATCATCAGATTACACACACACACAGAGCTAATGTACACAGAAATTAGCATACAATTGAATTTCAACACAGCCTTTCACTCCTAGCAACCAAGGGGAAATATAATACCTTTAAATGCATCCCACAATTACACATCTGAATCCACACTCCTACAATACAGGATACATGGTAATACATCACACCAATAAAACCACATCTAGAAAAGGTATAACTGTTCATTTCAACACGCAAAACCGAAAGAGTCTCAAATAAAGAAAAAGGTCTTTGAAATGTCCCAGGCTGTTAGTTCTGGGGCTCGCTGGTCAGAGCCCCTATGTCCGTTCCATGACATCCTTATTACAGGAGTCCCAGGTGTTTGCTCAGGCTGATTTATGGGCGTTGTAAAATCAGCACTTAGCCTTCAGAGATGGTACAGGACCCAGGACTCCAACAGCACAGGGCAGGGGGATTAACACTAACAAAAAAAAAAAATACATTAACCTCATTAGTGAAAGCCTTTCCAGAATCAGGAGATTTGCCCATTGAGCCACAGGAACCATCAAATAAGCAGCTGTGAAAGTGAACTCAGCTGGAGCCGCGCCAACATTTTTAGTTGTCATGCCGACCTGGCTCCCGGGTTTTGTCGAGGCCTGTATTACGGTGCCTGAAAAAGTGTTGAGCTAGCCAACTAAATTAATAAAGGGGAATGGAAGATTTAAGTTCTGATGAAAGGCTAACAAGTTTAAAACCTATTTAGTTTAGGCTAGGGTCAGACGAACGCATTTTTCGCATCGTCCGTACTTTTTCACGGAATATGCGATAGTGGTCATACGTGCACAATTATGGCCGTGATTTTTTACGGATCCAACCCAGGAAACTTTGGGTGTCTGGACGTTATGTTGGCTGGACATGAGCAGCATCTGACGTCTCCTAATCACACACACACGCCGCTATGTGGACACCGCGGACTCTCTACGTCAGTACTAGCGGTTCAACGTCCTTGCAAAAATGCATTAGTTTGCCGCTCGCGTTGCGCGGCCGACATTTCGTGCGGCCGTACTTCGTGTGTGTGTGTGGGCCTGCGTTGGACGTCATTTGCTGCTACCACGGCCTTAATAAAGTGCGGCTAAACGCACGTTCGTACTGCGTTCGTCTGACCCCAGCCTTAGAGAAACAGCGCTTTTAGAAGGGATCTGATAACTTTATATAAAGATATTTGGGGCCGTTATAAACCATTTTCTGGAAACCTATTCATGAATACACAGGACATGAGGGCACACATTTAGACTAGACCAGTGGTTCCCAACCGTTGTCCTCAAATACCCCAAACAGGCCAGGTTTTGAGGATCACCTTGGGGAAATGCAGACTCAATCCAGCAATCACTGAGCAGCAACTCATATCACCTGTGCTGTGCTTCGGATATCTGGAAAACCTGGCCTGTTGGGGGTACTTGAGGACCGCAGTTGGGAACCACTGGTCTAGACAAAAGGAAATTCAGCCTAAAGCATAGGAAAAGTTATTATTACAGTGAGCACAACAAAGTTGTGGAATTCTCTGTCTCTTGAGGTGGTTGGGTCATAGTCTTATTTTTTTTTAACAACGACTAGATGTCTTCCTGTAAAAACAGAATATTAACCCCTTAACGCCGCAGGGAGTTCCATGCCGTCCTGCATTTAGCGGGCTTTAACGCCGCAGGACGGCATGGAACGTCCTCGGCGTTAGGAGCCCAGCCGGCCGTAATACTTACCTCCCCGGCGGCTCCCACGCAGATCTGGCTTCGATGAAGCCTGATCTGCGTCTTTTCTAGCCTCCCGGCGCACTGACGTCATCGCGCTGGCGCGATGACGTCAGTTTCAGGCGCCCCCCCGCCGGAGCATGGGGAAGCGCCTGGAGGGGAGGAGAGGGATCCTTCGGATCCCTCTATCTCCCCATCGCCGGGTGCTACAAGGCTGTGGCCAGCATCGCTGGAACGGTCACAGCCTGACCTTTCCAGTGATGTATGGGGGTTAACCCATGAGTTGCCAGGTCGCGACCGGGCACTAATTTGTGCCCGATCGCGGCCTATTTCCGGTGGGGGCCGCCATCTTGGATGGCAGCCCCCACCTCTAGCCCCCCCCCCCGCGTCAACTGACCCATCGCGCCATGCGCGATGATGTCAGTTAACTGGGGAAGCCCCTAGCTGCAAAAGGATTTCCTAAGGAAATCCCATGCAGGAGATAAAGGGGTTCAAAGAACCCTCCTATCTCCTGATCGGTGGCAGCTAGGGGGTCATGCCTGATATCGATGGAAAGGTCTGAGCATGGCCTTTCCAACGATATCAAACATGACAATGAAAAATGTAAAATAAAAGTGTATAAAAATAAAAAAAACAATTAATTATTTAAAAAATAATTTTTTTTTTGCTGCAGCATTATTGTTCACATTTCAATTTTAATGTGAACAATGATGCTTCACCAATGATTTTTTTTTGGGGGGGGGTGTCACGGAATGGCCCAGCACCCTCAGCCAGGGACGGTTCTTGGTGACGTGTATATTCCCATAAATCCGTAGGTGCCGTTGCACCAGCGGAATTCCGTGAGTTATTTTTATTAGATGTGGTTTCATTTGTGTGGTGTAATAAAAGTGTCCCCGTGTGTGTATTGCATGTAAATTCCTTTGTGTGCCTTGCCCGCCGCCATTTTCCCAGCGCCTCGTGGATCCGGTCGAATCGATCGGATCGGAAAATGGCCGATTGGGACCATCCGGTCGAATCGTAAAATGGTCGATTCGGACCATCCGGTTCCGAATCGGCAACTCCCCGATTCGTAGCCGCCAATACGAATCGGGTCCAGGGTGCCTCCTGCCAGCGAGGGCCAATGGGACTTGTGTGGGCGGGCAGGGATTCCCATTGTTCTGACTCTGTGGTATTGGTTATAAATATATGTGAAGTGTAAAAAATAAAGCAGTTGATCTAGTGCATACAGCTCCGCCTGGTGTCTTTATTTTCGGCCGTATTTCTGAGATCCAGCGCGGTCTTCATAGTACGGCATACCGAGATCCGAACCGGTCACCCTGCGCCTGCATCCCGCATCAGGACAGAGGTGCATCAGGCAGGCATCGTCCGTCAGAAGATTCGACCATCCGGTGCCGGTGTCCGATCCGAAACCGCGGCGCAACTCCCGCGCTTCGGTATATCGAGCGCCATCCGATCGCCGTAAGTTCCGAATAGTACCTCCAGGAATTCCGAATGCCATAAGTTCCGAATATTGTGCGCAGGAAATAAGAAACGTTTCCCATCCGAACGGTTCCGGACGAAACGTTTCCCACCCGAACGGCTGCTCCACAACCGATCCGAACAGCACCAAGGTCAGTAGATCAGCCGCTCGAGACGCTGAGTGCCGTGTCACTCAGTGGTCGGGCTGATCTCGCCCCGGGGTCCCCTCCACAGCCCGCCAACCCTCCCCAGGGTCATCCCAGGCCGCTCGAGACGCCGAGTGCCGTGACACTCGGTAGTCGGGTCGGCGGTAAGCGCAGTGGGGGAAAGCAGATAGGAGCACACCCGCAGGCGGACAACACCTCATTCCGCCACAGGGGGGGGTTTAGCTAAAATCACGTAATTTCTCCCCCCCCCCCCAAAAAAAAAAAAAAATGGGTTCCCAAGTCTACCCCATAGAATATAACCACAAAGGATCGGATAATAAAATGTGAAAAAAAAAAACACTTTACACACTGTGGACGATTGAAATTTTATTGAAAATTCACATTTTTTGTTATAGCATTCTGGCAGGACATGACGTTTATATATAATTATGATATATTATTAATCTGCTGAGTCTACCGGAAAGAACGATATATAATTTGTCTGGGTGGTATAATAATACGTGACTTAAAACCACATTTAAACATGATGAGCAAAAACTTCAGCAAACTTCACTTCCGAAAGAGCGCCGAAGTTGTAAAATTACTCCAGTCCTTAAGGGGTTAAGGACTATAATATTTAATAATAGGTGGGTGAAAGTTGTTTGATTCAAGGAGAAATCTTACTGCCATTCTGGGGTCAAGAAGGAATTTTTTCCCAATATGCTGCATGTTGGCGAGCGCTTCACTGGGTTTTTTGCATCAACCACAGAAGGCATTGTGTGAAAGGTTGAACTTGATGGATGTAGGTTTTTTTTTAGCCTATGTAACCATGAGCTTCATGACGTAGAGGCAGAGTGATCCGCAATTACAGCAGGGATAGGATTCTGTTCTCATTTCTGCCCCAGTCACTGATGACAAATGCAGTTCCATCAGGCGCAATGAAACTCCATCTGCGGTCTCAACTATAAACCAAGGCTGTGACAACAAAACGGGTTTTACAAATTCCACTATTAAGTCACGGATGAAAAACATTCAGTTCTTACAAAGGCTAACTTTAAGCTCTGCTAGTATTAGAATATGAAATGCAGCCACATTACGAAAAGCAAAACATCAATAATAAATACATCCCAATTACCGTCAAAATAATAGTGGGTTGCAGGATGAAAAGTATTGCACTGCATTAAAAGGGACTCTCGTCACCTAGATCAGTGAATGAATTTTATTTGGTCATAGCTAGGTGGTTGAGTATGCCAACCCCCAACCCAAAAAGTGTCCCGAAAGGCTGATTCAGCCTTCTGAACAGAGTGGGCTTAGCCCAACGCAGAAAGCAGTCACTCAGCCTTTAGTTGAAAAGCCTTAATGTGGAGTTTAGGTCAGGAATGCAAAGCTTAGGACATTCCCGACTAGTCAATGGTTGTCAAAGAAAGCCAGTGGATTGGCTGAACGCTTGAGTGAGCGTCCAGCCCCCTGCCACTTCACTATTACAGAATGTTGCCACACCAAGGTAGCCCAGTATAAATGGTCACTCAGCAGTTAAAATTAGAGGTCCCCCTTTGACTTTGTGGGACATTTTAGAAGTCGGTAGTCTCACAGTGGATGAGGTTACAAAAGCTGAAGGTGGTTTCCTTCTGATCTTTATCTCTTGTAATGCCTTAATATTTGTCCAAAAATATGGAGCAGGTGGTCAGTAACCTCGGCCCTCTAGATATTTTTTTGGGGGGGTTAAACAAAATACAGCCAATGAAGGCAGCTCTTCCACGATCGCAGTTACAAGGGGATGGCAAGTAAGAAAAATTAAATCTGTGCAAGTCGATTTTACTTATCGTCTCCCTTTTAGCATACCTATTGCAGAGTAAGCCCCGTCTTGGCACCCGGACCTCGAAGGAAGTGCAGTGCAGCAGGACACCAGCCACAAGTATCAACTCCATGTAATACAGCCTGTCAAGTCGTAAGCTTGCTCTTGTGAGATGGAGACTTCCACTACTCCTGTGCAGAGACTAGGAATCATTTGTTCCATCTCACTCTGCTCCCGAGGTGAGGAAGCAATGGATTACGCTGCCCATTCCGCTATGGGAGAGGTGAGTGAAGGTTTTATTGAGTGTCATGCCCCGCTCCGCGGTGCGCTCACGGCCCTGGCCGCCATGTTGGGACAACTAGTATACTCACCCGAGGTCCCTCATGGAGCGCCGTTCCACACTCTCTGCCCGCAAGTTGGAAGGGAGAGCTCGAGGTCTGCCCCACACCGCAGACAGGAGCCGAATGCCAAGAAACTAAGCGCGTATGGTTGATTATGGGTACTGCATGACACCTGTTCTGGAGATCCTCGTATGCCTATTAACCTATCAAGTACTCAGGTATCTCAACTCCACCTACGATTCTCAGGTGAGCGGTGTTTCTATGATCCTCTGAACCCTATTTAAACCTGCCGCCTTTCTCAGTGCATTAACCAGGTTATACTGTGGCTTCACTGCTCCAGTCTCCAGTGTTCCAAGGTATTCTGTTCTCTGATCTCCTGCCCATCGACCCAGGTTGCATGCAACAACCACCTTTAGTTGCCGCTTATTGTTCTGGACTTTGTATTTACTTCTGAGTTATTGCTACATTATCTCTTGATCTCCTTTCTTCGTCGGCTTGCCATTGGGTTTCATACACACAACATTACAGGGGTCCCGGCTCCTGCATCACAGAATAACCTGGGTCATTCATGGAACCTGCAAGTCCAAACCGAATCCTTGCGGTACTAACGGAACAGATGGCAGCACTGACCAAAGTGGTACAGAATTTACTAGGGTTGCACCGATACCGATTCTAGTATCGATATCAGTGCCAATACCGGGTACTGCAGGAGTACTCAGTACTCGTGCAGTACCCCCGATATTTTCCCCCTGATAACGGAAGCCGGCATTGAGCCGGCATCCGATGGGCTTGGGCGGCTGTTCGAATGCTCTATCGGCATTCGGACAGCCGCCCCAGGAGCTCTCTGCGGCATACTTACCGTCCTGAGCGACGCCGGGAAAGTTTCTGCGCCTCCGCACGTTGAAGGACCCTAGCCGCGATCACGTGGGAGTCCCACGTGATCGAGGCTGGGGTCCTTCAACGAGCGCACGCGCAAAGACTTTGTCGGCATCGCTCGGGAAGGTAAGTATGCTGCGGAGAGCTCCAGGGGCGGCTGTCCGAATGCCGATGGGGCGGCTGTTCGAATGCTCTATGTCTGGTCTTGGGTCTGAGCTGGGGGGCAATATCCATGAGCTGGGGCATATATCCATGAGCTTGGGGGGGGGCAAATCCATATGTGCTGGGGGATATATACATGTGAGCTGGGGGCATTTTTATATGAGGTCTGTTCTTATTGGAAAGTGGTCACATGACATAAAATAAAAGTATCGGTACTTGGTCTTAAAAAAGTGGTATCGGTGCATCCCTAGAATTTACAGACCGGCCAAGAGACCCTGCTCCACCGAGAAAGAAGCTGTGCTGAAAGTACCGTGCTGCCTCCATCTTCGTCCGGCTCCATGGTGCAACCAATGGATCCGCTCGCTCCAGAACCCAGAGTCACCATGCCTGAACGGTTCTCCGGTGATCGCACAAAATATCGTACCTTTGTCACCGCCTGCGAGCTTATGTTCTCCCTTTGTCCACACACCTACGGTTCAGATTCTGTTAACGTACGCTCGGCCATCTCCTTGCTGTCCGGAGCCCCACAGGAATGGGCCTTCCAACTTTGACGAGAAGGCTTATTGACTTCCTGGGGTTCCTTTGTCCGGGTCATGAACCCTATTTATGACGACCCTCTGCAGTCATCCGCCGCATTATCCACCATTCGATATCTGAGACAAGGACGGCGACCAGTAGAAGAGTATATTTTTGAGTTCCGAGCAGTGGCAGCCGACACAGGCTTGAATGATGTGGGCCTCAGGGATCACTTCCGTCATGGTCTCGCTGAACAGCTGAAGGATGAATTGGCACGTATAGGAGTACCCACAACCCTGGAGGACCTAATCCTCCAGTCTTTGATCCTGGACAAACAGTTTAGGGAACAACGTCAGGAGAGAGCAACCAACACCCCTCCACTGCCTCTTCGACGACCTGAGACCTCTGTGTACTCCTCCCGACCAACAAGCTCCCCTTCTTCATCCCCGGAACCCATGGAGGTCGGTTTAATGAGAGGACCATGGCCTCCTGATGAACGCAACAGGCGCCGTACCCAAAACCTCTGCCTCTATTGCGGTCAACCGGGCCATCTATTACGTAGCTGCCCTACACGACCACCGCATCCCTCCGAGAGAGGTAAGAACTTTCCAACTTCCACTTCTCTACAAGGTGTGGTCGGCTCCGCCTGTACTCATCTAGCCATTACTGTCACCTTACAGTGGAGAGATAGAAGTATCAACGTCACCGCCATCATCGAATACGGAGCCAGTAATAACTTCTTTGACCTCTCCCTCGCTACCTCCTTGGCTGTTCCTACCCAACTGAAGAAGAACCCCACGACTCTGCAAATGGTTGATGGAAGCACCTTACGCACCGGGCCGGTCACTCACGAAACCAGTCCCCTGTTGCTGCTCATCGGAACCAAGCACAAAGAGTACCTTCAATGGGACATTGTACCGTCTCCCTTGTTCCCTATCGTACTAGGGCTTCCTTGGCTTCGCACCCACAATCCATTTATTAACTGGTTTTCGAATTCCATCTCCTTCGCCTCCCATTACTGTCGGGTCTCAGCGCATTCTCGACCTACCCTTCTTCTACATTGCCGGCTAAGTACTCGGACTTTCAAAATGTGTTTGAGAAAAAGGGGGTTGATACGCTACCTCCACATAGAGAGTACGACTGCCCCATCGACCTCCTTCCAGGAGCACCCATACCCCATGGACGCATCTACAACTTGACTGTTACTGAGTCGCAGTCCCTAAAAGACTACTTTGAAGACAGTCTTCAAAAAGGATTCATATGACATTCCACGTCCCCTGCCGGGGCTGGCATCTTTTTCATTGGAAAAAGATAGCTGCATCCGTTGTGTTGATTACAGGGCACTAAACGCGATCACAATATGCAACCGCTATCCACTACCATTAATCCCCAAACTACTTGATAGAGTGAAAGATGCTCGTGTCTTCACCAAGATCGATCTCCGAGGAGCTTATAACTTAGTCCGTAAGAGGCCAGGAGACGAGTGGAAGACCGCCTTCTGATCCCGATACGGTCACTGAGTATCTTGTCATGCCGTTTGGGTTGTGCGACGCTCCAGCCGCCTTTCAACACTTTCTCAACGACATCTTCCGTGACGTTTTGGACACCTTCCTAGTGATCTACCTCGATGACCTCTTAGTGTGTTCTCGAACCATCCACGAACACAAACATGTCCGTCTCATATTGTCCCGTCATCAACACAAGTTGTATGAATTTTTTTTTTGAGTAAAGTACCTTTGAAAGATCTTCCATAGAATTCCTGGGATACATTCTGTCACCAGGACACGTCGAGATGGATAAAACCAAGGTAAAGGCGATCCTGGACTGGCTGACACCCGAGATAGAAAATGGTTCAACAAATTATGGGGTTTGCTAACTTTTATCCGGTCCTTTTCTCATCTCAGCGCACCCATTACGTCCCTTACAAAAAAAGATGTGCGATTCCTTTGGACCGAAGAAGCCCAGCGGGCATTCGACAAAGTGAAAAAGTTTCACCAAGGCCCCATCCTGAAACCGCCAGATATCCAACTGCCATATTATCTGGAAACAGACGCCTTAGGTGCAATACACTAACAGAAAAAAACTGGAGCCAAAAACCTTATGCACCCCGTGGCCTTTTATTCTAGGCGTCTCACCGCAAAGAACTACAGCATAGGCGAGAAAGAACTCCTGGCGATCAAGAGCGCTCGAGGAATGGAGACACCGCCTTGAAGGGGCAAAACAACCAGTAGTCGTATTCACGGATTACAGCAACCAGGAATATCTCCGCACAGCCAAAAGGTTACGACCGCGACAGGCCAGATGGGAATTATTCTTCGCCCGCTTCTTACTGCACATCAACTACCGACCCGGAGCAAGAAATGGAAAAGCGGATGCCTTTTCCCATCGGTATGAAACAAACACCTCTTCATCCACAACTCAAAACGACTCCATCCTGCCTAGCGACTTCTGTGCCACACAAGGGGCCTTGATGGAAGGCATTAAAAGGCACAGTCTTCAACCACCAGTCGACATCCAGGGGCTCGTTTCCAACAATGGATTCCTCTATCATGAAAAACAGATATACGTTCCTCCTGAGGTCCGTCTGCAGGTATTACAACACTCACACGATAGCCCAGCTGCCGGCCATGGCGGCATCAAGAAAATCATAGATGCAGTGCAGCGATATTTCTGGTGGCCATCCACCAAGAAGGACGTTGCTGCTTTTGTTCTTTCCTGCTGTCTGTGCACGCAACAAACAACCACGCACCCGTCCTGCTGGTCTTCAACCCTTGACTCCGTTACACCCGTGGAGAGACAGTGATGGATTTTATAGTGGACCTCCCTTCTTCGCATCAATACACCACCATCTTGGTAGTAGTGGATCGCTGTACCAAGATGGCCCATTTCATACCAGCAGTCGGCCTACCTACCGCTGTCGAAACAGTCACCTTGTTAATCAAGGAAATATTCCGCCTGAACGGTACTCCTCGCTCCATTGTTTCAGACAGAGGATCCCAATTTACATCCAGCTTCTGGTCCCAACTGTGCTGTAGCCTGCGGATTACCAGATGTCTCTTCAGCTTTTCATCCACAGAGTAATGGCCAAACGGAGCGGACGAACCAGACACTAGAGCAGTATCTTCGCTGTTTCACCACGCATCTACAAGATGACTGGATAGACATCCTACCGACTGCCGAATTCACTTACAATAACGAGGTACACTCAACTCGTTTCACTCCTTTTTTGCCACTTATGGGTATCATCCTAGCACTCACCTCGAGATACCGCTCAACACTCCAGTTCCAGAGGTGTCAACCTGTCAGAGCCCTACGCATTCAGTTACGAACATTACGACACCAACTGCAACTAGCCCAAAAGAACCAAAAGAAATATGCTGATCGTGGTAGAAGAGAAGCTCCTGCGTATGCACCCGGGGACAAGGTGTTGCTGTCCACTGCTCATCTCCGATTGGAATGTCAGTCAAAGAAACTAGGTCCTCGCTACATAGGCCCGTTCCCAATCCTCAAAATGATCAACTCCGTGACTGCCCGTTTAACTCTCCCTCCTTCCCACAGAATCCATCCTGTTTTCCACGTTTCCCTCCTGAAACCTTGGCATGATAATGCTTTCTCTGGTCGAAATACCGAACCGCCTGCTCCTGTGTCCTTAGCTGGAGAAAAGGCGTATGAAGTCTCCCGAATTCTGGACTCTCGGCTTCGCTATGGCAGATTGGAGTATCTGGTACACTGGAAAGGATACGGTCCTGAAGAACTGTCCTGGGAACCTGTCGCCAACATCCACGCTCCTGCAAAGGTTCATGCCTTTCATCTCCGTTATCCCTCCAAGCCATTGACTGGGCGCACCAGGGGGTCGCGCCTTGGTGGGGGGGGTCCTGTCATGCCCCACTCCGCGGTCCGCTCACGGCCGCCATGTTGGGACACCTAGTATACTCACCCGAGGTCCCTCGTGGCACGCCGCTCCACGCTCTCTGCCCGCAAGTTGGAAGGGAGAGCTCGAGGTCCGCCCCACGCCGCCGACAGGAGCCGAATGCCGAGAAACTAAGCGCGCATGCGCAATCGCATATCTCAACGAAACTCCTGGTATGCCTCCTATTAACATATCAAGTACTCGGGTATCTCAACTCCACCTACGAGTCTCAGGTGAGCGGTGTTTCTATGATCCTCTGAACCCTATTTAAACCTGCCGCCTTACTCAGTTCATTAACCAGGTTATACTGTGGCTTCACTGCTCCAGTCTCCAGTGTTCCAAGGTATTCTGTTCTCTGATCTCCTGCCCATCGACCCGGATTGCCTCAACAACCACGCTACCTTCTCCTGCCCATCGACCCAGGTCGCACACAACAACCACCTTTAGTTGCCGCTTATTATTCTGGACTTTGTATTTGCTTCTATTACACTAAACCTGAGTTATTGCTACATTATCTCTTGATCTCCTTTGTCGGCTTGCCATTAGGTTTCATACAACACTACAGGGGTCCCGGCTCCTGCATCACATTGAGTGGGTTTTCACAGTGTTTTATGTGATTTCGCAAAAGCAGAATCAATTAATATCAGCGTTTAGGAGTCGGCTCCAGAATAGAAGAGCGAGCAACTTTGAATAGTTTGTGGTTCTATTCTGAGAAGGCACTGAAAAACGCTACACTCGAGGTGCAAGTCCAGCTTGTGCCAGGAGTGAAATATCACTGGGAGAGGCTAAGAGAATGTCTCAAAGTAAGCTTATCGACAACTGTGAAATAGGGCCCATACTCATTGCTTTTTATGTTTCCAATTAGATAAAATGTGAAGAGTTTCAAAGTGTGTAAAATGCTTAGATTAAAAATACAGATTATTCAGTAAACACATTACAATTGCTTTTTAAATGGATCTATAGGGTTTGGATATATTAATAACACCACATCAACTATAACGAACCTCCTTTGCCCATACATGAGAAGGCAACATGCCCTAACATGAGCAAAGAAACCCTCTAATTGAGTGTTTCTCAAGTAGTGGATCGCGACCAGGGGGCGGAATGGGTCACGGGGCAAGTGCCCCCAGGCCTCTCTAATGCCTGGGACCCACTGATGCATTTTACCTGCAGCAGCGGGTCCCAGGCGGTGCGGCTACCTCTGTCTCCTTCACCAATGCTGCTTTCCCATTGGTCCAAGCTATTCCACTGCTCTCAGTGCCTCTCTGAGGCACTGAAGAGTGTAGGTTCAAGAAGTAGGCAGCGACAGACGCATGCTGCAGTCTTAATCTCTTGGCCAGCTTGACCTTACGCGATTAGCATATCATACAGCTACGCAAATTGCGCAGGCTCAGGGAGGGCAGGCTGCCGCTGCTGTGAAGAAATAATGCGTGCAGTGGCAGATATGGACGGCAGGGGAGTGCAGAGCAGGTGAGTTTACGTTTTTTATAATATTTTATTATTCATTCAGTAGAGATTTAAATTAGGCTTTGTCTACCATCACCCCAGACTTTGCAACACTTTTTAAGAGCAAGAGTATCCCCAGTTTTCCCATAAGTTCTAATTAATTTCATAGGTTTCAATTACAGTTTATTTTATTGGGTTTTTGCCTCAACGGCACTTTCGTTTTCACTAGTTCTGTGATTATTGCACTATCCATTTTGGAAAGAATCCCCGTTTGTAGGGATGCACCGATACTAGTATCGGTGCCGATACTGCCGTTTGCACGAGTACTTCGTACTCGTGCAAATGGCCCGATACCGGAAGTCAGGGCTGGGCCAGGCTGGCTTGCTGGTATCCGTGGGGCTGGGGAAGCTGGGCGCGTGCAAGAAAAGCACGCGGCCAGCATTCCCCTCCGGCGGCTGCAATACTCACCTGTTTCCGAAGGTTCAGTCGCGCTGCTGCGGCGCGATCACGTGGCCGCCAGGCGCATCGGTGACGCTGCCTCCAGCCGAGTCCGCAACGTTCGATGGGGGCAAATCCGTGAGAGCTGGGGGGGCAAATATATATAATCTCGGGGGGTGGGGGATATATACATGTGAGTTGGGGGCATTTTTATATGAGGTCTGTTCTTATTGGAAAGCAGTCACATGACATAAAATAAAAGTATATCGGTACTCTGTATCGATGAGTACTTTTTAAAAAGTATCGGTACTCGGTCTTAAAGTAGTATCGGGGCATCCCTACCCGTTTGTTTACAAAATTGTTTAAAAAGTGTGTACATTGTAGAATATTGCACACGTTGCTTTGAGGAATAAAGGTTTCAGAGATTCAATTATTTTTGGGGTCGCGACTTAATGACCAAGGAAAATATATATTTCAATTAATTACAGTTACAAGCATTTATAAAGCGCCAACAAATTCTGTAGCGCTGTACAATGGGAGAGACCGAACATACAGGTGCATCTCAATTAGAATGTCGCGGAAAAGTTCATTTATTTTATTAATCCAACTCAAATTGTGAAACTTGTGTATTAAATAAATTCAATGCACACAGACTGAAGTAGTTGAAGTCTTTGGGTCTTTTTAATTGTGAGGATTATGCTCACATTTAACAAAAACCCACCTATTCACTATCTCAACAAATTAGAATATGTTGACATGCCAATCAGTCAATCAACTCAAAACACCTGCAAAGGTTTCCTGAGCCTTCAAAATGGTCTCTCAGTTTGGTTCACTGGGCTACACAATCGTGGGGAGGACTGCTGATCTGACAGTTGTCCAGAAGACCATCATTGACGCCCTTCACAAGGAGGGTAAGCCACAAACATTCATTGCCAAAGAAGCTGGCTGTTCAGAGTGCTGTATCCAAGCATGTTAACAGAAAGTTGAGTGGAAGAAAAAGATGCACAACCAACCAAGAGAACCGCAGCCTCCAAAGACTTGCCAAGCAAAATCAATTCATGAATTTGGGTGAACTTCAAGGAATGGACTGGGGTAAAGGCATCATGAGCCACCATACACAGACTTGTCAAAGAATTTGGCTACAATTGTCATATTCCTCTTGTTATGCCACTCCTGAACCAAAGACAACGTTGGAGCCGTCTTACCTGGGCTAAGGAGAGGAAGAACTGGACTGTTGCTCAGTGGTCCAAAGTCCTCTTTTCAGATGAGAGCAAGTTTTGTATTTCATTTGGAAACCAAGGTCCTAGAGTCTGGAGAAAGGATGGAGAAGCTCATAGCCCAAGTTGCTTGATGTCCAGTGTTAAGTTTCCACAGTCTGTGATGATTTGGGGTGCAATGTCAACTGATGGTGTTGGTCCACTGTGTTTTTTTGAAAACCAAAGTCACATCACCCGTTTAACGAGAGATTTTAGAGCACTTCATGCTTTCTTCTGCTGACCTGCTTTTTAAAGATGAAGATTTCATTTTCCAGAAGGATTTGGCACCTGTCCACACTGCCAAAAGCACCAAAAGTTGGTTAAATGACCATGGTGTTGGTGTGCTTGACTGGCCAGCAAACTCACCGGACCTGAACCCCATAGAGAATCTATGGGAGATTGTCAAGGGGAAAATGAGAAACAAGAGACCAAAAAAACGCAGATGAGCTGAAGGCCACTGTCAAAGAAAGTTGGGCTTCCATAGCACCTCAGCAGTGCCACAGACTGATCACCTCCATGCCACGCCAAATTGAGGCAGTAATTAAAGCAAAAGGAGCCCCCACCAAGTATTGAGTACATTTACAGTAAATTAACACACTTTCCATAAGGCCAACAATTCACTAAAAATGCTTTTTTATTGGTCTTATGAAGTATTCTAATTTTTTGAGGTGGGTTTTTGTTAAATATGAGGCAAATCATCACAATTAAAAGAACCAAAGACTTTAAACTACTTCAGTATGTGTGCATTGAATTTACATAATACACAAGCTTCACAATTTGAGTTGAATTAATGAAATAAATTAACTTTTCCATGACGTTCTAATTTATTGAGATGCACCTGTATATACATACACAAAACACACAGAACAGTAGGAGGGAGGACCCTGCTCGAGAGCTTAATGCAGCCATGCCATGAATGATGCCATTTATTTATAATTATTAAATTTCTTCTCCCCATATATATTAACCCCACCAGGCCCCACATATATAATAATCCCCAGGTTCCCACATATATATAATACTCACCCAGGTTCCCCATATATAATAACCCCCCAGTACCCATGTATAAATTAATAACCCCCAGCCCCACCATGTATAATACTCCTCAAGTGTCTCCCTATGTATAAAGTAATAACCCCCAGGCCCCCCATGTATAAATTTATAACCCTCAGCCCCCCATGTATTATTAGTATTAGCATACTATTGGACAGCCACCACGAGCCAACATCTTCCATTACGCTGTGCCAAGAGCAAGCGCACAGCATGGTAATGGTGATAGATCCCAGTGACAGTTGCCGGCGGAGTCTGGGGAAGCTCCAGGTCGGGGTTGCCTGCGCCCTAGCATGAGCACCATCCCGGGAGCCGCAGCATGGCGGTGAAAGAGCCGCACGCGGCTCCGGAGCCGCGGGTTGCTGACCACCGACCAAGGCCAATTGTGGGTCCTGAGGGTCCACAGGTTGAGAACCACTGATCTAATCCTCCTAGAGCTTCAATAGAAGCATACAGAAAGAGAAAGCACTCTTTTGCATTAATGAACATCACCTTTTAGGAGCACTTCCTTTCTCACTGCAAGACAGTGTTAATTTTGTTGACTAAAGACTAAAAATTTTAGTCTAGTTTTAGTCGACTAAAATTAAAATAATTTAGATGACTAAAATTAAAAATGGCATTTAAGTCAAAAGACTACGACTAAAACTAAGCCAAAATTAACACTGCTACAAGATAATTGTAGTTCACATATATTGCGTTTTCTCATAGGGAAGAATAAAATTGATCTAGCCTGAACACACTCTGGGGCAATTATTTCTCCTAACTACCTGTGAAAAATCAAATAAACAAGGCACATATGTGAACTAGAAACACTCTAACAACTCTGACAAGTGCATCAGTTGCTAGATTTGTTTATGTCAAACTGTCTCACAGACACCTCCCAGGTTAAATAGGCAGCAAAGGTTAGATAGAACAATTTTACTGTTCTACATGCCCATCAGACTGCCAGCTCCAAGAATAGTCTATCATATTGTTCACAACCTTACTAAAGAGAACAACAAGCACTGAAGAGAATGATTAAGCTGGAAGAAACATGAGACCTGCAGAGTCATAAGCACCAGGTAGAATTGCAGGGGACATACATAATGAAGATAGCTAAAAGGTCTACAGCCATTTGTGCAAATCACACTCTGTTATACGATAACCTGGTTCTATGCCAAACTAGCCAGCCTGTGTTGTTTAACCCCATATATATGTATATATGTATTAAGCCATTTCATCCTTTTGACGGCTTTTCACTCACCACGTGTAACTGCTATTTGATGTCATGTTTAATTTCAGAACTCCCAAAAGTATGCATGTTATTTTTTTCCCAGCAAAATACATTGTCACTGTGTATATTAGAGCTTGGCGATTTTCTCGATTATCATTCAGTTTAGTGTTGACCTCAATTTTACTTTAATGGGGGGGGGGGGGGTTGGTGAAAAAAGAAAAGAAGATCTTGATTTTTTTTTTATTTCTCACTACCAAGTTACCATTAAATTACCAAGTAAGTTCAGTCTTATGAAATGCTGTGTGCCAAAATACAAGAGAAAAATTTGGGTTGTTTTTTATATTGGTTAAAAGTTCCTTTGTTTTATTTTAACCCCGACAATGTCTATGTGTGTATATTTCACCGCTGAGAGCAGTAACCCCGAGCCACACTCGGGCTGTATACATCACCTCTCCCTGCGCTCCCTCTCTGATCACCGCAGTCTCCTCTGGAGATTACAGCGTTTTACCACCTGGATTCCCTTCTCTCGTGAGGAGGGAACCAGGAAGTATGAGGCTGCCAGAGGAGACTACGGGGACATCGCGGAGCACAGAGAGAGGTGATGTATCCAGCGGCATCCCGAGTGTTGCTCGGGGTTACCGCTTCCAGCATAGGGATTTAACCCGGAGCCACACTCTGGATACCGCTAAGAGGGGGGGGGGGGGGGAGAGAAGAGAGAGAGACCGCTTTTAGATGCGATTTTTCAAAAAAATTAGACCGCCAGGCAGGTTAAAAGAGTACCATAACCATAAAGCGTGAATGCTAAAATGTGGAAGAATTAAGATACATGCTGCAAATGACTGAACTCTGAATGGAAAGTTACACTTTTTCGATATAGGGGCTTATTCAGAGCCCTGAAATGTCGCCGACATTTCGATGCTCTCTTGTTCCCCGCACTTCGGGCAAAGTTCCCCACCCGGAGGTGAATTCAGCATTCACTGCAGGGTCCCCGGAGTGCAGGGAAAACCTGTCGAAAACCACCAGAACCGCAGCAAAATACACGCCGAACACGTTGGTAAAGGCCAACGAGTTGTCAAGCACAACAGCTGTTGGAAAAAGCCAACAAGCTGTCGAACAGGGTAAAAAAAAAAAAAAAAAAGTGTGAAAATTGAAATGCCGTTTGCAAAAAAAAAAAAAACTACTCAACGAAAATGCCTGGAATTTACATACATACAGTATAAGGTCCTATGAATAATAAAGTGTTCTCTTACAGAAAGGAAAACCGCTTTTAAAAATAAAAGGGAAAAAAAAAATTACGTAAAAATGCCTAAGGCTGGCGTCAGATGAGCGCACTATGTACGCCCGTACTGACATGCTTACCAGCGTCTGTCACAGCGTTGTGACGCTGCAACGGGGCCGGTCACACGCTTGTGCGCACGCAACATGTGCCCGTTATCCAAGCCTCTCCGTCAAAGCACTAGGACGTGCGTTGACAGAGCTGCAAAGCGCGATTCTCCATAGGAGGAACGCACTTTGCAGCGCTGAGTGAACTCAGCGAGGTTGCCAGACGGGTGTCGAGTGGAAGGAACGTCCACTCATGGATGTTCCTTCTGCTCGCCAAAGACAATTGTCTGACACTAGTCTTAAAATTTTTTTTTTAAAAAAGTCTACAAGTAAAGAGACTTTTTACTAAGGAGTAAAATAAACGCTTTATTAGATATTGACTAAAAACGGGAATATTTTTAATATTGAAGCCTATGGGGTTCGCCTGAAGAAAACCTGCAGAATAAAACCACCGAACAGCAGGGCACTTCGACAACTTTTCACTGCTGTTCAGTGTTCTCTGAATAGATTAACCATTGCTTCTCTATGGGGAATTTCACTGCCTTCGAACTGGCAACATACTTGGACAGTTCGTCAAAATTTGGTGAACTGCCTTCTCTCTGAATAGCCGAATGGCCAGGAGATGTCACCGAATGGGAAAATTCACTGTTCGGTGACATGTCGGGGAGAGATCGGCACTCTCTGAATAACCCTGATAGTAGTGATATTTTGGATCTGTTGTGTACACTGAAATAAATATATATTTTATATAAATGACACTGTTGACCACCCCCTCCTTCTACAGACCCTCAACTCTCTGGGTCTCGGTGACACTGCACTTGCTTGGATTGACTCCTATTTATCCAACAGGTCCTTCTGTGTGTCCTTTGCTGGTAACTCCTCCTCCTCATTGCCTCTATCTGTTGGTGTACCTCAAGGCTCTGTCCTTGGTCCCCTGCTCTTTTCCATCTACACCTCCTCCCTGGGCAAAATCATCAACAGCTTTGGCTTTAATTACCACCTCTACGCTGATGACACTCAGATCTACCTCTCTACCCCTGATCTCTCTCCCCCTGTCCTTTCCAAAGTCAGTGACTGTTTATCTGGCATCTCCTCCTGGATGGCCTCCCACCACCTAAAGATCAACATGTCAAAGACTGAGCTTCCTCCCTCTAATGCCGCCCCACCTCCTGACTTCTCGATCACGGTGGAGGGTATCACCATCTCCCCATCAAACCAAGTTCGCTGTCTTGGAGTTACACTTGACTCTGCTCTTTCCTTCATCCCCCACATCAAGTCTCTTTCCTCCTCCTGCCGATACCAACTGCGTAATATTTACAGAATTCGGCCATTTCTTACCGCTGTCGCCACAAAAAACAACTCATACACGCCCTGGTAATCTCCCGACTCGACTATTGCAATAATCTCTTATCTGGCCTCCCTCTGTCCCACCTCTCCCCCCTACAATCCATCCTGAACGCCTCCGCCAGGCTAATTCACCTCACCCGCCGCTCTGTCTCTGCCGCTCCCCTCTGCGAGTCCCTTCACTGGCTCCCCATCCACTGCAGAATTAAGTTCAAAATCCTTATCCTTACCTACAAAAGCCTCACTAACTCAGCTCCCCACTACCTGTCCTCACTAATCACCAAATACACCCCAGCCCGCTCCCTAAGGTCAAACAGTGACCTGCGCCTAGCTTCTCCCCGCATCACCTCTTCCCATGATAGACTGCAGGATTTCTCACGCGCAGCCCCCACTCTCTGGAACGCTCTCCCTCGTACTGTCAGACTTTCCCCTAACTTCTCTTCCTTCAAACGCTCCCTGAAAACATTCCTATTTAGGGAGGCCTACCACCCAACTCACTGACGCAACCATCAATCACTCTCACCTTACAGTCCTCTCCTCCTGTTTCCAACCCCAACCCTCCCAGATTGTGAGTTCCTACGGGAATAGGGCCCTCATCTCCTCCTGTACTGTTTGTCAAATGTTGTTCAATGTATTGTAACCCTGTCTATACTGTGCTTATTGTACAGCGCTGCGGAATATGCTGGCGCTTTATAAATAAAGAATAATAATAATAATAATAATAAATGAATAAAATCAATATATATAAGGTCTGGGTTGTATAATAAATGGTGACTTCAAATACTGTTTAGATGTGATGCAAAAAGAAAAAAAAACTGTCTAAAAGAGCTCAGTGGCGAATTGGCAGAGTGTTCATCTACTCCACTGTTTCCCAAACCTCTCCTCGGGACCCTCAACCAGGCCAGATTTTGCAGATCGCCTTTGGGAAATGCAGACTGAATCCTGCAATCACTGAGCAGTAAATCATAATCCCTGTGCTTCAGGTATCTGGAAAACCTGGTGCTTCAGCTGGTCCTGAGGACAGGTTTGGGAAACAGACCTACTCTTAAGCAAATGGCAGAGCAGACCCAGAGCAGAGGTTTTCCCAAAAGTATGAAAATAAAAAATTGGGTAGTATTTGACACCTACAGCACCAAGAATATATAGGGGGATGTGTAAAATTATGAACATCTATTGCCATGTTTAAAAAGTACACAAAATACGAAAACGAAGGAGGGTTAATATGTTGTGTATTATATTTTTACTTTAGATCTGTAATTACAACTTGTAACAAGGCAAAAGGTAGATTTATACATACCATGAACGTTTGGGTCAGTTTGGTGCATAATCCTGGAAATTCCCAGATTTCCAAGGTTGTGTTCTAAGCCTTGAATCCCTTTTTCATTAAAACTAAAAACAGATTTGAGAACTAGGACTGCAGAAGAGAGTCCATGCACTTTAACCTTTACAAGAAGATGGATTTATGATTGCTAGAGTACCACTTGTTTCAAATGTCGAATATTCCCAGTGTGCACTGTTCTTCCATTGGCATATATCTCTAAGCCAACAGAAGAACAGAGCACGATGAGAAAGGTGGATTATGGAAAAGGTAAAATAAATACTCCTGAAACATAAGTTCTATACATTTGTTAGTAAACCGACCAACACAACGTAGAGAGAACAGTGTGTACAGGCACAAGGGCTAAACTGGTTTTGGATACAATAAAATGATGTGTGCAGCTCTAATCAAGAATGCAGCTTCTTTACAATGTCATTCACATGCTGCATCACAATGTTTGTCTGTTGACTCTGAAACTCACGCGCAATGTAGACAGTAGTGCTGCGCATTCCCGGGAAGTTGATAATCCACTTCCTGATTTAGAAGACGTTTGGCATTCTCTGGACGCAAGTCGCAATGTATCTGATCTAAATCCTTCACACGACGCTTTGTTTTCCACAGTTTAGAGATGCTTTTCTTCTTGTCACTATTGTGATTCCCAATCTGCTTTGATTTAGTCATGTCTAAAAAAAATAAATAAATAAAACAGCAAGAAACAAGGAGTTAATGTTGCACAAAAATAAAATAGAAAAGGGAGAAAAGTTTAAAATGCTAACAAAGATTCTGCATTTGGACCTCTTACTGCAGCGATGTTCAAAGATTAGCCACTAAGCACAGGTGTTTGATGGCACTGCAAAAATCAGCTAAAATTGCCAATATTGAATTGCCAAGAAACGCTGGCGCTTCTCAAAACTAATCTGACCAGCAAAATAAGCTTTACAGTAGACATCTATTCAGAACCTTTGCTATGACACTTGAAAGTCAGCTCATTTATATTATTAATTATTTATTAAGCGCCAACACATTCTGCAGCGCTGTACAAGGTGCAATGGGTAAAGACAGGATAATTCTACAATACGTACAGGAGGCAGGTCAGTATTGCTGCTATACAGGATGACGTGAGGGCCCTATTCCTGTGGGAATTTACAATCTAGATGGGTGAGGGGATTAGAAACAGGAGGGGGGTTATATCCCATTTCTGTGGATCACCTTCAAGATGTTTTTACACTGTGATTGGATCCCTGTTGCATTTCAAATGACAAGGCGTGATTTGAAAAGAAGCACACCTGTCTGAAGGTCTCGCATCTGTAAATGTACTTCAGAGGTAAAAAAAAAAATTTAAAACCGCGAGGTCAAAAGGGTCGCAAAATCATTAAGGTTCCCTGTAGCATGGCCTTGAAAAAAGTGGAAGACATTTGGACCAAGCAGGACTCTTCCAACACCTGGCCTCACAGTGAAGCTGATCAATGCTCCCCAGGAAAATTAACTTATGCTGCAGTATCTTTTTAGATCAGAGATGTCAAACTCTGCCCCTCGCCCAGATATTGATTACCTCCAATTCCCAGAAATCTCTGAATCAGGGAGGACCAGTTTTTGCCAAAAATGCAAACATTGGTGAAAATCATCATTGCTGCAAGGGCAACAAGCGTGGTGTTTCACTACGGGAAAATTCCAAACAGACAGAAGAAGCTTCACTGTGAAGCTTCTCCTGCTGCTTTTTGGATTGACTTTCACAAAAGACCAAAAGCAGAAAAATAAAAAACCCCAACCACCATGTAACTTCAGCAAATAGTGCTCTCTGAATAACCCCTTAGTGTCACGGTGATTCATCATACTGTGAATTTTCCAAGCATTTTATGTACAACTGACCATACTAGGCATTTTTCTCTATTAATGGCTATTCCTTTAATGAGAACAAAGCCTTAATTCCCACATGCAGGCAGGCCATCGATCCCCCGGTTGATTTGTATTACACTTGCGGAGTCTTTACTCGGATTTAGTGAATAGAAACGAGGCAACGGCGGCTTTAACATAACGCTGTGTATCATCAGGCACATTCCCACATGTTTTATTTTGCTCTATGGCAACAAAACCTGGGGAGAGATGCACATTTTACATTGAAGCCACTCACCTACTGCGATTCCCTACACCATGCGTCACACAGGAAGTTGAAGGGACACATATTAACGACACGCCGGTGCTTCAGTTTCCACCATAGAGTTCCCTCATTCTGGAACATTACGTTTATCACAGCGCGTAGAGAAGTACAGCGGCACTTAAAGGAACCAGATGGTATAACACGGGCTAGCTGTCCTGCTATCATATGTGTTTATCGTTTGTAACAATGTACACATTCAGTATAGATTAACACCGGGGGAGAATCTATAGTGAAATATTGTGATCTGGAAAACAAGATTATATAAAAATCAGCCCTGTTATTCATGTCATTGGACAGTATTCCTTATGAAGGAGTGTGAGCGACAGAGGCTGTGCAATCCAATGAAAATCTGTAATCATAGGTGTGAGCTGCCTACTGCATGAGAGCAGTGGCGTAGCGTGGGTTGTCAGCGCCCAGGGCCAGCCAAGAATTGTGCGCCCCCCCCCCAACCTGTGGACACGTTATCGATATTGCCCCAGCCAGCTCACATGAATATTGCCCCAGCCAACTCTCACATGGATATTGCCCCAGCTAAAACATGGATATTGCCCCAGCCAGCTCACACATGGATATTGCCCCAGCCAGCTCACACATGGATATTGCCCCAGCCAGCTCACACATGGATATTGCCCCAGCCAGCTCACACATGGATATTGCCCCAGCCAGCTCACACATGGATATTGCCCCAGCTCACACATGGATATTGCCCCAGCTCACACATGGATATTGCCCCAGCTCACACATGGATATTGCCCCAGCTCACACATGGATATTACCCCAGCTCTCACATGGATATGCCCCAGCTCTCACATGGATTTGACCCAGCTCACACATGGATATGCCCCAGCTCACACATGGATATGCCCCAGCTCACACATGGATTTGCCCCAGCTCACACATGGATATGCCCCAGCTCACACATGGATTTGCCCCAGCTCACACATGGATTTGCCCCAGCTCACACATGGATTTGCCCCAGCTCACACATGGATTTGCCCCAGCTCACACATGGATTTGCCCCAGCTCACACATGGATATTGCCCCAGCTCTCGCCTAGATATTGCCCCAGCGGCAGCCAGCTCATACATGGATATTGCCCCAGCTCCGGATCCAGCAGGGGTTGGGGCCCAGATGCCGGGCAGTGGGAGTGCTTGCCCAGTCCTGAACAGCGTGTGAGTCCGTCCGTGTTGAAGGGGAGGCGGCTGCGTGCGTGCGCAGGTCACGCGGTCCGGCCAGTCAGGTGGTACAGAGACTCAGTACCACCTGATTAGCCGGACCACGTGACCTGCGCCTGCACGCAGCCGCCTCCTTCAACACGGACGGACATACTGTTCAGGACCGGGCAGGCACTCCCGCTGCCCGGCATCTGGGCCCCCTCAACCCGCGGGCCCTTGGGCGGCGCCCGAGGGCCCGGCGGGTCAATCCGGGCCTCAACTTTTAGGGGCGCAAATTTCTTTTGAAATTATGCGCCCCTAAGAAAACTGCGCCCGGGGCCACGGTCCCCCCAGCCCCCCCCACACTACGCCACTGCATGAGAGCAATGATAGCGAACCTGTTTTAGCCTGTTCCCAAACTGGATCACTGAGGCTAGGGTCAGATGAGCGCATTTTGTACGGACTGTGCGTCCGTGCAGTACGGACGTACTTACTGACTGACAGCAAGGTAGTGGCCACACAGTCCGTTTTTTTCACTGACGTATTTTATGAGTGATGTAGCAAGGAAAATAAATTACAATGAAAAAACATTCTGTCCGTCAAAAATGCTGGACGTATAAATGCAGTCCATCTGACCTCGTTTCATCACTCACACACAAAGCTATGTGGACGTTGCAGATGTGGCGCACTCCGCACCTCCGTTCCTGCAGTATTACGTTCTTGTCTAACCTGCGTCCGTTTGCCGCGTCCGCCATGCATCCGCACTTCCGTGCGGACGTACTTCGTGTGTGGGGCTCCATTGGTCAGAATGCTATGCTGCCACGGACGTACAAATGTGCGACAACACGGACATGATAACTGCGCTCGTCTGACCCCAGCCTGAACCAACCACCAGACACTGGTGTGCAGCCCATTACATTAGGGTGTGCACCCATTGATTATTTAGTAATTGAAATCTTAGGTTTAGAAGATTTTACACAATATGCCCATTTTTCATTAGAAATAACAAGCCTGTAATCAGATAGGTCAGTTTTTATTCCTTTCATCATGAATCAAATAAGGGGCACCTAAAATGTCAATACAGAAGGTGAAAGGACCTCTTCACCCAACATTAGGGTGTGCCTGTGCACATCATACACACCCCCTGCGCAGTGGCGTAACCAGAGTTATGGGCGCCCGGGGCAGAATTTTTTCGCCCCTCCCCCTCATTATATAAACATCCACTCTGGTTATAAGCAGGCCCAGACCGGGACAAAATATAGGATTTATATGCACAGGCACTGGACCCCCACAATTATATATATACAGGCACTGGACCCCCACAATTATATATATACAGGCACAGGACCCCCAGAAATACAGTTGTGTTCAAAATTATTCAACCCCCAATGCTGTAAAGGGTTTTAGGGAATTTAGTGTACATTTGTAATTGTATTCAGAATGAAATCCTATAAGGACTTTTTAAAGAACCATATGCGACTAAAATGACATCAATTGGTTTTGTAATACAGTAGTAAATGTTTCTTTTGTGAATTCTTCATTGACACAATTATTTAACCCCTTAAAGACTACCACTCTGAAAAACAGAGGTTCATTCAAGTGTTTTCAATCAGGTATTGAAAACACCTGTGGATGTCACGGAGCAGCAATAAAGCATAATAAGCACCAATTAGGCAGCTTTAAAATGACTTTGATACTCAGCTCCTTCTAGACATTTACTGGTGTGGTTACAAACATGGTGAAGTCAAGAGAATGGTCCAGGAAGACAAGAGAAGAGGTGATTACTCTTCACAGGAAGGGCAATGGCTATAAGAAGATTGCAAAGATGTTAAACATACCAAGAGAGAACATAGGAAGCATCATTCGCAAATTCAAGGCAAAGGGCACTGTTGAAACACTACCTGGTCGTGGCAAAAAAGAAGATGCTGACTTCGACTGCTGTGCGCTACCTGAAGCGTAGAGTGGAGAAAAGTCCTTGTGTGACTGCTGAGGAACTGAGAAAAAATTTGTCAGATGTGGGTACTGAAGTTTCAGCTCAGACAATACGGCGCACACTGCGTAATGAAGGCCTCCATGCCAGAACTCCCAGGCGCACCCCCTTGCTGTCTCCAAAGAATAAGAAGAGTCGACTGCAGTATGCCAAATGTCATGTGGACAAACCACAGAAGTTTTGGGATAGTGTTCTGTGGACTGATGAAACAAAATTAGAACTGTTTGGGCCCATGGATCAACGCTATGTTTGGAGGAGGAAGAACAAGGCCTATGAAGAAAAGAACACCTTGCCTACTGTGAAGCATGGCGGGGGGTCAATCATGTTGTGGGGCTGTTTTGCTTCTGCAGGTACAGGGAAGCTTCAGCGTGTGCAAGGTACCATGAATTCTCTTCAGTAGCAGGAGATATTGGATGACAATGTGATGCAGTCCGTCACAAACCTGAGGCTTGGGAGACGTTGGACCTTTCAACAGGACAATGATCCCAAGCATACCTCCAAGTCCACTAGAGCATGGTTGCAGATTAAAGGCTGGAACATTTTGGAGTGGCCATCGCAGTCACCTGACTTAAATCCGATTGAGAACCTCTGGTGGGACTTAAAGAAAGCAGTTGCAGTGCGCAAGCCTAAGAATGTGACTGAACTGGAGGCTTTTGCCCATGACGAATGGGCGAAGATACCCGTAGATCGCTGCAAGACACTTGTGTCAAGCTATGCTTCACGTTTAAAAGCTGTTATAACTGTAAAAGGATGTTGTACTAAGATTGAATGTCACTTGAGGGTTGAATAAAACTGATAATGATGTGAGCACAGAAAAGACATTTGTGGTTATTTCATTATAAATGTTATGTTATGTTATGTTATATTTGTCTGACCTACACGTGCCTCTTTGATTTAATTGTAAGCAAGATGACTGAATGATCAAAATCAATGTCAAACTGGCCAAAACACTCAATTTCAGTGGGGGTTGAATAATTTTGTACACAACTGTATATACACAGGCACTGGACCCCCAGAATTTTATATACAGGCACTGGACCCCCAGAATTCTATATACAGGCACTGGACCCCAGAATTTTAAATACAGGCACTGGACCCCAGAATTATATATACAAAGGTCCCCCAAAATTCTATATACAGGCACTGGTCCCCAGAATTCTATATACACAGGCCCCCAGAATTCTATATACAGGCACTGGACCCCCAGAATTTTATATACAGGTACTGGACCCCCAGAATTATATATACACAGGCACTGGACCCCCAGAATTATATATACAGACACTGGACACCCAGAATTTTATATACAGGCACTGGACCCCCATAATTCTATATACAGGCACAGGAGGACCCCCAGAATTATATACACAGGCACAGGAGGACCCCCCAGAATTCTATATACAGGCACTGGACCCCCAGAATTCTACATACACAGGCCCCCAAAATTCTATATACACAGGCACTGGACCCCCAGAATTCTATATACAGGCACTGGACCCCCAGAACTTTATATACAGGCACTGGACCCTCACAATCCTATATACAGGCACTGGACCCCTAGAATTATATACACAGACACAGGAGGACCCCCAGAATTCTATATACAGGCACTGGACCCCCATAATTCTATATACAGGCACTGGACCCTTACAATCCTATATACAGGCACTGGACCCCTAGAATTATATACACAGGAGGACCCCCCCAGAATTCTATATACAGGCACTGGACCCCAGAATTCTATATACACAGGCCCCCCAGAATTCTATATACAGGCACAGGAGGACCCCCATAATTCTATATACAGGCACTGGACCCCCAGAATTTTATATACAGGCACTGGACCCCCAGAATTCTATATACAGGCACAGGAGGACCCCCAGAATTTTATATACAGGCACTGGACCCCCAGAATAATATCCACAGGCACTGGACCCCCGGAATTCTATACAAAGGCACAGCAGGACCCCCCAGAATTATATACAAAGGCACAGGAGGACCCCCCAGAATTATATACACAGGCACAGGAGGACCCCCACTCACAGACCTCAGATGGGGACCCGCGCGCGCCAGCATGCTCCTCCACGAGGCCCGCCGGCTTCTGAAGGATTTTTGATGCGCTCTCACGAGATCACGTGAGATCTCGCTGCAGGCCGCATTACAGCCTTCCGAAGGCCGGCGGCCACGCGAGGCATCATGGTGTGCGCCCACTTTTTCGGGCTCGGGCCACAGCGATGGCAGTAGCATGAGAACCCTGCGCTTCCTAGCGCTTTGGCGGAGAGGCTTTGATAATGGACGCTTGTTGCGCATGCTTTTCGTGCGCGCGCACAGGCGTGTGACCGGCCGTTGTGACGCTGCAACTGACGCCGGTAAGCACGTCAATACGGGTGCCCATAACGCGCTCGTCTGACGCCAGCCTTACATAGCCCTATTGTACACCTATACATGCACCTCCAAACGCATATTATTTACCTATATGTACACCTGGACATCCCTATTATATACCTATACGGGTGACCACACACCTCTATTATTTACCTATACGTACGCCTGCACAGCACTATAGTAGGGCTCAAAATTTCAGGTCCCAAGCTACTAACCAGGCCATAAGAGTTACACACACCCCCTTAAATTATCTTAGTAAATTACACTGTTAAAAGGTCTTATTTAGCATAAAGTTGCAAAAATGACATTAATACCCAGACATCAGACCCCAGAATGATACATGTATACCGTCATCAGACCCCAGTGTAAGCAGAGAGAGGAGGCAGGGAAGCTCCTCTCCACTAGGGATGAGCCGAACACCCCCCGAGTTTGGTTCGGGCCCGAACCCGAATTTTTCCAAATGTTTGGGTCCGAACCCGAACCCAAACCCGAACCCCATGCAAGTCAATGGGGCTGAAAATTCGATTTTTAGAGTGCCCTCCAAGAGGGCATATATGCTACATATTTGCCATAAAAGGTGTATGGGGGTCCGGGTAGTGCCCTGGGGGACAGGAAACAAGGAAAAAAAGAAAAAAAAAAACGATTTTAAAGGGACAGTGAGTTTTCCATGAAATAAGGGTTAAAAATAAAAATGAAAAATTCCTTCAAATATCGTGCCTAGGAGGTCCCCATAACCTGCCCGTGAAGTGGCGGATTTGTAGGATGTATAGAAACACTTAAAAACAAAAAAATGATGTTTCAAATGACGGTAAATGCTTTTCCTTTAATCTATCCATAAACAACTGCTTGGGGCGGCAGTCTGTATGAAAAGAGGAGATATTTTCGGACACGCAGAAAAAGTTTACTGATTTTTTTGGCTAAATTATTGTGAAACTTATGCAGGCTTTGGATGAACGTAACAATAGGTGCTTCAAAATTGGTCCTTTAGCATCCCCAACAGTGCCGTCACACCGTAACCCCTCTGAGGATATGAATCTGATACAGGCGTCAGTGGCAGTGCACCCAAATATTGTGCTTTTGGTGCCAGGCCTGCAAGTACTATCATACAGTAACCCCTCTGTGGTATTGTGGAAGAATGCAGGGGTGAAACTTGCGGTCCTATATTAAAAAGATATGCATCTGGTAAAGGCGTCAGTGCACCCAGATATTTTGCCTTTGGTGCAAGACTGCCAGGCCAGCACGTATCATCATACAGTAACCCCTCTGTAGTATTGTGGAAGAATTCAGGGGTGGACCATGTGGTCCTATATTAAAAAGATATGCATCTGGTCAAGGCGTCAGTGCACCCAGATATTGTGCCTTTCATGGCAGCTAGTGCATTTACACCGTAACCCTTTTGTGGTATTGTGGAAGAGTGCAGGGTTGGACCCTGCGGTTCAAAAAATTTTAATGATATAAATCTGGCACAGGTGTCAGTGCAGCCAAATATTGCGCCTTTCATGGCAGCAAGTGCATTCATACCGTAACCCTTTTGTGGTATTGTGGAAGAGTTCAGTGCTGTAGGTTTTGTGAATGCAGAAGACATCCCGATCTATTCCGTTACATCAGCATCAGGGGGTTGATAGCTGCTGATCCAGGACTGATTCATTTTTATAAATGTCAGCCGGTCTACAGAGTTGGTGGACAGACGCACTCTTTTGTCTGTGACAAAACCTCCAGCGGCACTGAACGTCCTTTCAGAAAGCACACTGGATGAAGGGCAACCTAGTAGCTGCATAGCATATTGGCTAAGTTCTGGCCAGTGATCCAATCTCAACACCCAGTAAGCCAGTGGATCATCTGCTGGAAAGGTATCCAGGTCTGCCCTTGCCCCTAGGTAGTCCTGCACCCTATGGTGAAGACGCTGGCAATGGGTGCCTAAATTTGACGTCCCCGGGCGTCGTTGACTAAAAAAAATTAAAAATGCATCAGTCAAGCGGCCCTGGCCTTCACCACTATTCCCCTGATCATCCGCAGCCTCAGAAGCACTTGTGTCAGCACTTGGTAATCTACCAGTGCCTGGAAAGGTGTTACACAAGTGTCGCTTTAGAGCGTTCTCAAGTTTTTTCATCCTGTGCTCCCTCTGTGCGGGCAGAATGAGCTCTGCAACTTTACCCTTGTATCGTGGATCAAGAAGGGTTGCCAACCAGTAATGATCCCTCTCCTTGATAGCACGAATCCTGGGGTCCTTTAGCAGGCTTTGCATTATTAGGGAGCCCATGCAGCGTAGGTTGGAGGTGGCATTAGCTTCCGAGTCTTCCTGGTCAATGAGGATGACCGTATCGTGCACTTCCTCCTCCCAGCCACGCACTAGCCCTTGTGTTTCTGGGCACACGAAACCCTCTCTTGACTCGAGGAATCCCCACCTTCAATGCCCCCACTACTTAAATATTCCTCCTCTTCCTCCTCCTGTCTGATCTGAGTAGGACCGGCTGGAATGCTGTCTACGGAAAGACTGGGGCCTTGAGAGCTAGGGAAGGCCTCCTCTTCCTCCCGCTGCTCTGCATCTAAAGCCACATCTATAATTCCCCGCAGAGTGTGCTCCAGCAGGAACACTAAAGGAATTGTGTCACTGATGCATGCACTGTCCCTGCTCACCATCCTCGTTGCCTCCTCAAATGGTGAGAGTACAGTGCATGCATCCTTGATCATCAGCCACTGCGGGGGGAAAAAAAACCAAGTTGACCTGAACCTGTCCATGTGCCATACTCACACAGGTACTCGTTGATGGCCCTCTGCTGCTTGTGCAGATGCTGCAGCATTGCTAATGTCGAGTTCCACCTGGTGGGCATGTCACAGATCAGACGGTTTGTGGGAAGGTGGAATTCTCTTTGAATTTCTGCCAGGCGAACGCTTGCTGGGAATGACCGTCTGAAGTGGCTGCAGACTTTTCTGGCCTGGCTGAGAAGCTCTGGCAGCCCTGGGAACTTGGTTAGGAAATGCTGTACCACTAGATTTAGGACGTGTGCTAGGCATGGTACATGCGTCAATATACCCTTGCGTAGGGCGGAGAGAAGGTTGCTGCCATAATCACAGACGATCATTCCCAGCTCAAGCTGGCGTGGTATTAACCATCTCTGCACCTGGCCCTGCAGAGCTGACAGAATTTCTGGCCCGGTGTGGCTCCTGTCCCCTAAACAAACCAGCTCAAGCACAGTATGGCTTCATTTTGCTTGAGCCATTGCGTAGACCCTGTCAGGTGTCGGTTTAACTGCCACTTCGCCAGAGACAGAGAAGGAGGAGGAGGAAGAGGGAGAGGTGGTGGTGGTGGTAGAGCAGACAGACCTCATACAAGCAGCTTTCTGGAGGCGTGGTGGATGAACAAGCTCCAGCACAGAGCCCCGTCTTGGATCCCTCCCAGCTGCAATCAGAGTTACCCAGTGTGCCATGAAGGAAATGTAATGACCCTGTCCATGCTTGCTGGACCACGTGTCTAAAGTCACATGCACCTTGTTGCTGACTGCCTTTCCCAATGACTGGATAACATTGTCTTCCACATGCTGGAATGGCCTTGCGTGAAAAGTAATGGCGTTTTGGAACCTGCCACTGTGGTACAGCACATTCAGCAAATTCACGGAAGGGAGCAGAGTCCACCAGCTGGAAAGGCAGCAGCTGCAATGCGAGTAATTTTGCTAAGCTGGCATTTAGACGCTGTGCTTGGGGACGGTTGGGATTATATTTTTTCTTACGCTGCAGCAGCTGCGGCAACGTAATCTGACTGCGTAAATCTTCAGCTGCTGGGAGGATGTCACATTGTGAGGAAGGACCTGGTACATCCATTACTGTAGCATCATTCCTTGTCAGTGGAGGTTGTAGGCAATGACATGGCAGGACATACAGTGGGGGTAGAGACAGATGAGGAGGAGGAGGAGGACCTACGCAAAGTTTTGCGCCAACGGGATGCGTGGCGGGTGGTCATATGTCGCCTCAAGCACGTGGTATCCAAGTGTCCGGTGTTTATCCCACGCTTCAGCCTCCTCTGACATAGATTACAAATAGCAACGGTGGGGTCTGCTGCACATTTCTTAAAGAACTCCCAGACAGCAGAGTTCCTGCATGTGTTCTTTGAGACAACAGCGCTCTGCACCGGAGCAGCTCTGACATCTGATGCCTTGGACTGGCTAGTGCTACGGTTGGTCACAGAGGATGTTGTGCCTCGTGTTTGCTGTGCCTCCTCCCCTCCTCCTCACTTGATTCCTCAGTTCGATCTGGCACCTAGGTGGAGTCAGTGACCTCTTCATCAATGTCATCTTCACCCCCTATCTCCTATTCACTGGAGCCAACTTGGCAGTATGCTGCAGCTGCTGGGGCAACATGAGTGCCAGTAATTTGTGTGTCATCATTGGCACCCCCTTCTTCTAGGCTGATTATACTCCCTTCCTCAACCTCAGAGATTGAATCAGAGCACTGTACTTGCTGCGCATCCTCAAGCAGCATGTCACTGTAATTGTAGTCAAACAATTCAGCTGACTCCTCCGTGTGTGATAGTGAGGCTACGGCAGGAGTAGCTGTGGACATGGAGGCTGCATTAAATGCTTTGGCAGCTGAGGTGGACTGTAAAGCACTAGAAGCCTGGCTGGCAGAGGACTCGGAGGATGAGGATGGCCTGGCTACCCAATCCACCAAATCCTCTGTATGTTGCTGCAGGTTAAGAAGACGGCCAGCACCAGTTATAAACGACGAGCGTGCCCCTGCAGAGGATGCACCACGTCCACCGAGACCAGAGGCACAGCCTCCCGACACAGGGGCTGCTTCCCTCTTATCTGTGTCTGGGAGCGTCTGCCTGTCCTTTTTATTCTTTCAGACATGGTGAGTGATATATAGATTAAATATATACAGAACTCTGATTCAACTCTGGTATAAAGATTAAAGATTTACAGAACTCTGGTATAACTCAGTGAGACACCCTGATACCTGGCAGTCAGTGACAAGACACAGATTACAATTCGCAGAAACCTCCTATAAATCATTGAGACCCACTGATGGGTGCCAGTGACAAGACACAAACTACGATTCGCAGAAATCTGCTACAAGTCAGTGAGACCCCCTGATAGGAACCCCTGATAGATTACAATTCGCAGAAACCTCCTAAAATGCAGTGAGACCCCTTGATGGGCGGCAGTGAAACCTCCTATAAATCAGTGAGACCCTTTGATGGGTGGCAGTGAAACCTCCTATAAAATCAGTGAGACCCTTTGATGGGTGGCAGTGAAACCTCCTATAAATCAGTGAGACCCCTTGATGGGTGGCAGCCAGTGAGAACACACGGATTATAACAATTCCCAAATATTTTGTAGAAATTAGTGACCCCAAAATACTGCGTGGTACTGGCTGTGTGACAAGACACAGATCACCTCAATTCACAAATGTTTTGTAGAAATTAGGGAGCCCCAAAATACTGCGTGGTACTGGCTGTGTGACAAGACACAGAAGATCACCTTAATTCACAAATGTTTTAAAGAAATTAGTGAGCCCAAAAAAACTTGCTGGCACAGTGACAAGACACACATATCAATTCCCTGATATTTTGTAGAAATGAGACCCCCCCAGACCCTCCCAGTAGCGTGGCAGACTGGCAGTAACAACACACAACAATCTCCTCTGAAATTTCCTCTGAAATGCGTGCAGAATCGGCGCGTGGAAACGTTATATAGTGTGCTGCGGGACTTAGCTCTGTGAGCCCATGATTGGGCAAAATTTGCCCAATCAGGACTCTGAGCGGTGATTGGCATACTGTTGAACCTATCTTGCACCAGACCTGTGGTCAGGTGCAAGGCTGTAGCCAATTCCGAGCTTCAGGCCAGTGGGAAAATGCATTGTGGGCCATTGTGATGCATTGTGGACTCGAACATGCGCCGAACACCTGGAAATGTTCGGAATTCGCGATCTACCCGAACAGGCTAAGTTCGGGCCGAACTCCGAACTGTCCGAACCGCTCATCCCTACTCTCCACCCCCCTGCCAATGACAGAGAGGAGCTGGGTCAGGTTAGACAGCGGATCCCTGCCACTAGGGATGCACCGATACCATTTTTTTAGGACCGAGTACAAGTACCGATACTTTTTAAAAGTACTCACCGATACCGAGTACCGATACTTTTATTTAATGTCATCTGACCACATTTCAATAAGAACAGACCTCATATAAAATACCCCAAGCTCACACATTGCCTCCAGCTCATATTGCCCCAGCTCATGTTGGGCCCCAGCTCATGTTGGCCCCCAGCTCATGTTGGCCCCCAGCTCATGTTGGCCCCCAGCTCATGTTGGCCCCCGCGCTCACCTTGTCTGGCTCCTCCGGCGCTGCTTGGCTCCTCCTTAATCTTCAGTCTTCGAGCGGCTGCACGCAGAGGTTGTAGCCCGGCCGCTCATTGAGAACCACGTGCACAGCCTCACGTGACTGCGGCTGTGCACGTGGTTCTCAACGAGCAGCCGGTCTACAAACTCTGCGTGCAGCCGCTCGAAGACATAATACTCACCCAGCCAGACTCCTCCAGTGCTATCAGGCTCCTCCGGCGTCTTCTGTCTTCGAGCGGCTGCACGCAGAGTTTTTAGACCGGCTGCTCGTTGAGAACCACGTGCACAGCCGCAGTCACGTGAGGCTGTGCACGTGGTTCTTAGTCAGCGGCCAGGCTACAACCTCTGCGTGCAGCCGCTCGAACACAAAAGACGCAGGAGGAGCCTGACAGCGCGCCTAACATTGCGTTTGGCGCCAACGAAACCGGCCGGCAAGCCAGCCCAGCGCTGGCTTCCGGTATCGGGGGCCCCTGCACAAGTTCCAAGTACTCGTGCAGGTCCCGGTATTGGCACCGATACTAGTATCGGTATTGGTGCATCCATACATGCCACCATGCAGCCTGGGGAAGGGGGGGGCTACACGAGGCACTGCCGGACTAGGCAGCACAAAATAATTTATTGTGCTGCCTGCGTGTGCATTTCAAGTCGCCCTCAGGCAAATGCAGGTAGGCAAGTGGAAATTTTGAGCCCTGCACTATACCTATACATGCGCTTACACACCCCTATTATTTAACTATAGGTATGCCTGCACAACCCTATTATATATCTATACGTGCTCCTACACACCTCTATTTTATACCTATACGGACACCTACAAATCCCTTCTTTGCCTACAAACCTATTATTTCCTCATTTTATGTACCCCTATTTTATAATTTCCACATTACTTCCTAATCCTCCAATTTTCTTAATATTTCCTCACCCTAAAATTTTCTTATTTCCTCACCCCCCCATTTTGTTAACTATTTCCACACACCCCCATGTTATTATTTCCATCTACTCCCAATTTTATTGTTTCCTCACCCCCTATTTTAGCAATCATTTTCTCATCCCCAATTTTAGTATTTCCTCATCCCCCCCAGTTTTATTAATTATTTACACAAGGCGGCCCATGTAGGCTGTGGTTTATCTGTGGCTACTGTTCTAATTCAGGAACAACTGCTTATCTAATTTACCCCTCTATCACGCACTCGTGAGCGGCCACCTGCATCTGTGCTTGAACGTACCTCTCGTACTTTCGACTGCCTTCCTGTGAGATCATGTAAAGATATGTGTAACATCTTGTGGAAGCAGAGCCGAGAGTACAAGAAGCACGGTCAAGCACAGGTGCAGACGGCCGCTCGCGGGTACACGGTCCGTGCGAAAAAGGCAGGCACAGACTGGGACAAAAAATAGGCACAGCATTTTAGAGTGAGCAGCCCATATTTCTTTATACTACAAACCGCACATTACTGGGAGTTTTATTGCTGTGGAGCTCTGTGATTCGCTCATACACACCACATTACTGTATCACAGAGTTCCACAGCAATAAAACTCCCAATAATGTGCAGAGTGTATGAGCATATTGAAGAGCTCCACAGCAATAAAACTTACAGTAATGTTCAGGGTGTATCAGTTTTATTGCTGTGGAGCTCTGATACCCTCATACACACCCCATATTATAGAGTTTTATTGAGGTTTCCAGGTGGGCAAATCATTTTTTTTATTTCATACTGGGGACAATTATTTAGTCTTTTTTTGGGTAGGGGGAAAATATCCCCCCCAGGGATATATAATTTAAATCTGCTTTGTTTTGTTTTGGGGTTTTTGGGGGGGGGGGTTGGAAAGTAAATTAGAATTTTTCTTACTATTATTTCATTGCGGTAAATAGAGGGTGGGCAAAGAACTTAAGTTGGGGGGGGTGACAAAACACTTTATTCCGGGGGGAGCAGCTGAACTAGGAGCTATCTAACGTGACAGGTGGACCCCTGGTCAGCTCCATTTTCTCCCTCTCAGAGTGCACTGGGAACCACCTGGCAGTCCAAGCTAGCCCTAGGGACTTCAAGATGGCGGCCGGCCATCCGATGCTTTCTATGACATAATCAGAGGGAGTCAACCGTCCATCCAGCCCCCATGATTATGTCACAGGGCGCGCCACATGACGGCTGCCGCCAGTGCATAATATTAAAAAAAAGGTGTAGCGCTGTTAAAGGATTGTGTTTGCTGCATTTACTTGTTGTGGCCACCAGAGGGAGACAGGGGCAATATGGACTATGCTGGACACAAATGGAACTACAATTTCCATCGTGCTTTGCGGTGTAGACAGGAAGTGGGTGGGAGAGAGAGGAAGGACATCCACAGCCTCGTGCAGAGGAGAGGCAGAGTGAGCCGAGCGGCGAAAGGTGGAAGATGCACGTGAGACTGCCAAGGATCGTGACCAGGCCCGGAGATCAGGCGCTGCCTTGCGGGTGCTGGAGATCGGGACAGTGACTTTGCAGAGACCTACCGACGCACCGCCGAGAGGTTTGCACAGAAATTTAGTTCCGGTTGGACCCCGAGTAAGGAGACCGTGATGATCCATTGGGATTGCAGGCGGTAAGCCGTAGTTTCGCATTGTGGAGATCGGACAAGCAAGAGAGCTGATCCGGTGGCACAGAGTCCCAGTGGTAAAGTGGAGAGACATCCTTGATCGGGCAGCGGGACAGATTGTCTAACGGATGGGTGAGAGGCCTTCCAGGCCGCAAATTCCAAGTATAACAAAGCACGCTGCATTATTGTCCAAATCTACAGTGCCCCAACGTGACTAGTCGAAGATTTGCTCATTTCATTCACTGGCCAGTTGAATACAGTACCCGGGTACCCGAGATCATACACACACACACACCTTTTTGAGACATTACTTTTACGGGACTTACACTCCAGAACTGAAGGGGTTAAACTTTTCCTTTTACCGCCGTGTGTTTTTCCCGCATTACAAAATCCTGTCATTCATATACCATATCTACATTATATATGCCGCTTTATTGGGATCAGTAAAGTATATAATCTATAAAATCCACAACAGTGCTGGTGTATATTTTTTCCCTAGTGCGGTGAGACTAACCTGAGGTTAATTCAGCGGCTCCTTCGGGGGTGAGCACTACACGTGGGGGCTCGTCCGGGATTCCAGTCTCTGTAATAAAACCACAATTAAAGGGTTAATTATGGATCCAGACACTGCTGCCAAATGGTGTGAGGAGCAAAATAGCCAGATAGAGTTAAGCATAGTCATGGATATTCCTGCAGACACTTGGGCCAAAGATTAGATTCGCCGGGCCGTGACACCAGATCATCGGGGGTTAATTCTGGACATTAAAGCGAACCCAGATACTTCTCACACATATGTTGTTTTTGAGTGGAGAAAGGGTGTTCCAGTGTGTTTTCAGGGTGCGAGCGTGAAGCTGACGGATGAGGTGGAAGTTCAACTGATTCAGCCAAGTGCGCCACGTGGCGATCCCGCGAATGTTCCAGCGCCCAGTCCGCGGGCCATGATCAGGCCTGAATTTATAGTGGCTATCAGAGATTTGCTGGCTAACTGTCAAAGAACAAGCCCTCCACACACTAACTTTGGTTATCGACGGTTGAGGAATTTTACAGGAAATGTACCAACTCCGGCGGGAGAAGAAACCTTTGAAGAATGGGTAGAACAGGCGATGCAGGCTCTGGATGAGTGGGACGTCCCTGAAGCGCAGAAGAAGCAAAGAATTACTGAGAGCTTAAAGGGACCTGCTGTAAGGATATAGGGTCACCCAGCACGCAGACAAAACCCAGAAAGGCAAGAAAGGACCCTAAACTGAGAAGCTGGTCCTTAACATGGCCAGGTACTAATCTAGAATACACAGAAGTACAGATCAGGGACAGGAGAGATATCGTAGTATAAACAAGCCAGAGGTCGGTACATGAGGTAAACATATGCCAAGGGATAATACAGAAAACACAGTCAAAATACAAGCCAGAAGTCAAACCAGAAAATCAATAAGCATAAGCTGTAGAAACACGCAGAAGGCTAGAAATAACCACGTCAGGGCTCAGAGCACAGACTGGAACTGATATTTAAAGGCCTAGATCCCTGACCAGGTGTGGCATACAAAGTGGCCTGATTCAAAGACTGGTGCCCTCTCTGTTGGGAAGGCCGTACTGCAGGAGCAGTAGCAGGCATGACAGTACCCCCCCTCCAAGAGCACCCTCCGGGTGCCGAGATCCCGGAGCAGTGGGATGAGAACGGTGAAAGGCACGGACCAGACGGGGGGCATGGAGATCAGAAGTTGGAACCCATACCCTCTCCAGTGCACCAAATATTGAAGACCACCACAGGAATGACGGGAATCAACAATGGACTGGACCTCAAATTCTTCTTGTCCCTAGACCAGTACAGGACGTGGTCGAGGAATAACAGTGGTGAACCGATTGCACAGAAGGGGCTTCAACAAGGAGGTGTGAAAAGCATTCGGTATACGGAGGGTATGAGGTAGGTCCAGCGCATAACTGACTTCGTTGATACGTCTTAGGACCTTGAATGGACCAATGTACCGCGGAGCAAATTTCATTGATGGCACACGTAACTTAATGTTACGGGTAGACAACCAGACTCTCTGGCCTGGAACATAGGAAGGACCCATCTGCCTATGCCTATCTGCATAGGTCTTCTGTTGGACTGCAGCGTGACAGAGGTTGGAACGTACCAAAGTCCACACTTTATGAAGAGACTGAACATAGGAGTCCAAGTCAGGAAGACCAGTGTCAGCACTAGGGGGATGGCAAAAAAGTAGGCTGGAAACCATGGGCAACATAAAACGGGGAGTGACCAGACGAGGCATTAACATTACTGTTCAGAGCAAATTCAGCCCAAGGAAGCAAAGATACCCAATCATCCTGCCCTTGAGAAGAGAAGCTACGAATGTAGTTCTCACTAGACTGATTAGCACGTTCGGCAGCTCCATTGGACTGTGGGTGATAAGCAGAAGAAAATGATACTTTAATACCCAACTGTGAACAGAAATTTCTCCAAAATCTAGAAATGAACTGTGGACCCCGATCAGAGACAATTTCATGAGGCAAACCATGTAATCTGAATACCTCTTTGGCAAATATGTTGGCTAGACCTTTAGATGTTGGCAATTTCTTGAGAGGAACCAGATGAACCATTTTAGTAAAGCGATCAACAATGGGCAAAATCACTGTATGCCCTTCAGAAGGTGGCAAATCTACTATGAAATCCATAGAAATATGTGACCATGGTTTGTCAGGGATGGCTAGTGGTTGCAATAGCCCTGCAGGACATTGAGTAGAGACTTTGGATTGTGCACATGCCACACATGCCTGTACATATTCTCTCACATCCTTGGCAATGTCTGGCCACCAGTACATCGGTGTAAGGGCTGACAATGTCCTTTTTATACCAGGATGACCGGCTGGCCTGGAGGCATGATAACATGAGAGTAGTTCCTTTCTTTCTGCGTCAGGAACAAACAACTTGTCAGAAGGAGTCTCAGGAGGAGCTGTACTTTGCATAGCTTGGATACGAGTAAGGAGTGTAGAAGTAAGGGTGAGATGAGTAGCTGCCACTACTCTCTCCAGAGGAACAATCGACTCCACTGGTCTATCTTGCTGTTCTGTGACCTCAAACTGTTTGGAAAGCGCGTCTGCCTTTGCATTTCTGTTACCGGGCCTATAGGTGATTATGTAATTGAAATGAGTCAAAAACATCGACCACCGGGCTTGACGGGATGACAGTCTTTTGGCATCGGCAATAAAGGTCAGGTTTTTATGGTCAGTCAGAATCATAGTGGGAGTAGGAGCTCCTTCAAGTAGGTGTCTCCACTCCTTCAAAGCAGAAATGATAGCCAGGAGTTCTCGGTTACCGATATCATAGTTCCTTTCAGCACTAGATAATTTCTTGGAAAAGAAGCCACAAGGCTTGAGTGGTTGGTCAGGGGATTCTCTTTGGGAAAGAACAGCTCCTACTCCTGTCTCAGAGGCATCAACCTCTAGGATGAAAGGCTTCCTTGGATCAGGGTGGACAAGTATAGGGGCCGTAGAAAAAGCCTCTTTAAGAGTCTCAAAGGCTTTAACGGCTTCAGGGGACCAAATACGGGTATTAGCTCCCTTCTTGGTCATATTGGTAATGGGTGCCAGTATTGTGGAGAAATTGAGTATGAACCTGCGGTAGTAGTTGGCGAACCCTATGAATCTCTGAATAGCTTTTAGCCCTATAGGACATTGCCAGTCAGTAACAGCAGTAAGTTTAGCCGGGTCCATGGAAAATCCTTCTTTAGAAATGACATAACCTAGAAATGCTAACTTAGGTTGGTCAAAGAGACACTTCTCCAATTTGCAGTAAAGGCCATTGTTCAACAACGTCTGAAGAACCTTTTTAACCTGCAAGTGGTGAGTAGCGAGATCAGGTGAGTAAATAAGTATATCATCCAAATACACGATGACACAGTCGTGTATGAAATCATGCAAAACATCATTTATAAAATCCTGGAACACAGCTGGAGCGTTACATAGCCCAAAGGGCATAACAAGGTACTCGTAGTGACCAGATCTGGTATTGAAAGCAGTTTTCCATTCATCACCATCCTTAATGCGCACTAAATTGTACGCGCTTCTTAAATCAAGCTTAGAAAAAATCTGGGAACCTTTTAACCTGTCAAAGAGTTCAGCAATCAATGGAATGGGATAGGCATTTTTCACAGTTATTTTATTTAAACCCCTATAATCTATGCAAGGTCTTAAGTCCCCCTCTTTCTTAGAGACAAAAAAGAACCCAGCACCAGCAGGAGATGTGGATTTCCTTATGAAGCCCTTAGCAAGGGAATCCTTTATGTACTCCTCCAATATGAGGTTCTCATGTTGAGACAGAGGATACACTCGTCCCTTGGGAGGAAAAGTGCCAGGAAGGAGAGTAATAGCACAATCATAGGGTCTATGCTCAGGTAAAGTCTCAGCCCCTCCTTTGTTGAAAACCTCCCTGACCTCCTCATACTGTATAGGAACCAATACAGATAAAGGAGCAGCAGTGTGTACATTTATAGTATGCACAGACTTGACAGGAATAATGCATGAATCAAAACAAGACTTGCTCCATGACAGAACAGTGTTTCTTCTCCAGTCTATGACTGGATTGTGTTTTTGTAACCAAGGATACCCCAAAACAACAGGACATGAAGGAGATGATAGGAGTTGGCATACCACAGTCTCTTTATGGAGAACTCCTACAGACATGGAAATAGGACTGGTCTCCTTAGAAATATATGGGTTGGAAAGGGGTCTGCCATCTATAGCACGAATAGCTATAGGTGGGTTTTTTTCCACACAGGGAATCCCTTTCTCCAATGCAAAAGTAGTGTCCATAAAATTTTCCTCTGCCCCTGAATCAAGAAGTGCATCTACCTGAATAATGGAGGAACCCACCTCAATCCCAATAGTAAAGTAACAACGCTTTCTATAAACAGAAGGAGATAATGTCATGACCTCTGATACCAGTCCCCTCTCCTCTGACGGTTTAATCTCTCCAGACTGCATTGGTTGAGGTACAGGGTTGTCAGATGCAGCAGGGTTAAACTCTGGAGACACACACGGCATTAACCTATTAGGTTGCGCTTTTGTTTTACACATGTTCCTGATTTGGTCCTCCATCTCCATACAGAATGGAATTAGATCATTCAGATTCCCAGGAAGATCTCTTGCTGTAATAGCAAGGGTTAACGAGTCAGATAAACCCTTCAGAAAACAGGACACCAGAGTTTCATTATCCCAATTAACCTCGGCAGCAAGCTTCTGAAACTCAACAGCATATTCCAACACAGTTCTGTCTCCCTGACTTAACCTCATTAACCGTTTCATAGCAGGATTTGTTCCTCTGGAAGGGTTAAACACACTTTTTAAGGTGGAAACAAATTCCTCGTAGTTATTTATTATGTGATCATTAGACTCCCAAAATGCAGTAGCCCAGTCTAAGGCCTTGTGTCTGAGATGGTTAAAAAGAAAACACACTTTAGCTCTGTCAGTTATACACATAAGAGGATTTAACTCAAAACATAAATCAATTTGCTTCAGAAATCCTCTGCATGCAGCAGCCTCACCACTGAAAGTAAAAGAGGGCAACATTTGCACTGGAACAGCGGATTTAACCATCGAAGTGTCAGAATGGGTTATAGGAGCAGGTGAAGGAGACTGCACGCAATCTGTATTCTCCAAGAGCGTTTCCAGCAACCCTGCAAAATGATACATCAGCCTCCCTTATATGGGTACAGCAAGCAGTAAACTGCTGAGCAATGTCTGCAGGGTCCATGGCCCTGACGTAATGTAAGGATATAGGGTCACCCAGCACGCAGAAAAAACCCAGAAAGGCAAGAAAGGACCCTAAACTGAGAAGCTGGTCCTTAACATGGCCAGGTACTAATCTAGAATATACAGAAGTACAGATCAGGGACAGGAGAGATATCGTAGTATAAACAAGCCAGAGGTCGGTACACGAGGTAAACATATGCCAAGGGATAATACAGAAAACACAGTCAAAATACAAGCCAGAAATCAAACCAGAAAATCAATAAGCATAAGCTGTAGAAACGCGCTGAAGGCTAGAAATAACCACGTCAGGGCTCAGAGCACAGACTGGAACTGATATTTAAAGGCCTAGATCCCTGACCAGGTGTGGCATACAAAGTGGCCTGATTCAAAGACTGGCGCCCTCTCTGTTGGGAAGGCCGTACTGCAGGAGCAGTAGCAGGCATGACACCTGCGTCAGAGGCTGTCAGAAACCTGAAGTTGAGTAAGCAAGACTGCACCGCTTTAGATTACCTAAACGTATTACAGGAAGTCTTTGGGCGAACAGAAAAGGCTGCTGAGCTCATGTACCAGTATGAACATACTTACCAGCAAAAAGGTGAGAAAATGACTGAATATATGAGCGCCTAGATAAGATTCTGCACCAGATACTTCTTAAGAAAGGAGCTGGCCACAATAGATAAAATCTGAATGCAGTAGATATTGAGGGGCGCTCAACCTCTAGATCCTGTGATGTTACAGCTGAGAACCAGAGAAGGTAACCGAGAATTGAAATACCTGGAACTGATTCGAGCTGTTAGAGAGGAAGAGGCTCTGCTAGAAGAAAAGTCTTTAAGGAGAGGAGAAAGAGCTTACGCACAACCTGTGAGGCATAACAAATATCTGCAAACTGAAGATGATTCGTTGAACGCCTATGGATCTGAAGTTGACGGACAAGAGCATCGGTTTGTTCCTATATCCACAGAGAGTGTTGCCAAAGAGTCAACCATTCCTACATATAGTGAGATACACAAGACCGTCAAGAAGGTGCAAAAAGCTCAAGCTGAACTGAAACAAGCGCACACGGACTTGTGCCGAACACTTTTGAAGGTGGCAGAAACAGAGACCGATATGCAGAAGTTCCTCACTGATATGCGGACAACTGGAGTTGCTGTGGCGTCTGGCCAGGGTCCTTCAACCGAATCACCGCAAGCAAGTGCGCCTCTGTCTTAAAAGAAGAGATGTTTCAGTTGTGGGGAAATGGGTCATTTCCGAGCACAGTGTAAAAACCAAAAGCCTGAAGGAAATAGAGTGGAAGAGTTCCTAAAGGCCTTGGAAGGGCTGCTATCTACCTCAAAGGCGGGAAACGCCAGAGGGCCCAAGTGAAGGAGCAAACTAGGTGCCCAATGATTGAAAATCGCTCCAAAATTCAAGCCAGAACCGAAAGGCCGAGAGGGCCCAGAGTCTTGCCAACTGCTGAGCCTACCAGGACTGAAATAATTACTCCCTTAGTATCCGGTCCTATGTCATGGAGAAACAATGCACACCCAAAACCTACACGAGTCAAGAAGAAGGCCAGGGTACAGCGAACTGGGTCTAAACCTCCTGCGGCTACGACAAAGTTTCCTGACCAGCTGATAGGTCCTTCTCCCATCGTTCCAATCCAAGTGGAGGGAGTCTACACTAAAGCTCTGTTAGACTCAGGGGCTCAAGTGACGTTGATATATCGAGACTTCTACGAGAAGCACTTGAAACATACACCTCTACAGAAATTAAAGGACCTTGAGATCTGGGGTATTGGAACTGAGAAGCTTCCCTATGATGGATATCTACAGGTGAAGTTAGAAATTGGATCCGAAGTCATCGGACAGTCTGGAGGTTGTGATGCATTGGCCATTGTGTGTCATCGGCCTTCAGGGGCCAACAGAAGTTCTATGATAGTGGGGACGAATACTGATCTGGTGAGACAACTGCTGACTCCAATAGTGATGGAAGAAGGTTCTACCAGAGGAGTACACCCGATGTTACGTCCGGTCTATCAGCGAATGGTCGAAGAACAGAGGGCACCTGCTGAAGTGGGGCGTCTGTGGAGATTGGGAGGAACAGAGAAGGTTCTGCAATCAGGAGAAGTGGCGAGTTTCCGGGCTTCAGTCAAGTTGAACGTATCACAACTGGGTCTCTATGTGGTACTGGAAACTGATCTCAGTCATGGGAGTGAGGCCGGAGTAGAAGTAATCCCTTAGATAATCTCCACAAGAGCTTTGAAACGGACACGAGGAAGAGTTAGTGTGTGTAATGTGTCTGATTCTCCAGTGATACTGAAAGCACGAATGCCCATCGGGCAAGTAGCGTCTGCTACACCTCTCTCCCCTACTGATTTAGGGGGGAGTGAATAAAGAGATTCCAGCTGAAAGGTTCTATCCTAAAGACGCTCCTATCTCGCCTGAGTGGAAGAAACGTCTTCAGTCCCAGATCCTAAAATGGAGGGACTTGTTCTCGAAGGATGAGTTCGACGTGGATTTAGCTAAGAGTACTGAGCATCGCATTCGACTACAGGAAGATAAGCCGTTTCGAGAAAGGTGAAGACGAGTTCCGCTGGGAGACTTGGATGATCTACGAGAACAGCTAAATGAACTACAGAGGACTATGGTGATTCAAGAGTCCAGGAGTCCGTACGGTTCTCCAATAGGGATGAGCTGTTCGGTTCGGACGGTTCCGAGTTCGGGCCGAACTTAGCCTGTTCGGTTAGATCGCGAACTCCGAACATTTCCGGGTGTTCAGAGCAAGTTCGACCACAATGCATCACAATGGCCCACAATGCACTTTCCCACTGGCCTGAAGCTCGTAATTGGCTACAGCCTTGCACCTGACCACAGGTCTGGTGCAAGACAGGTTCAACAGTATGCCAATCACGGCTCAGAGTCCTGATTGGGCAAATTTTGCCCAAGCATGGGCTCACAGAGCTAAGTCCCGCAGCACACTATATAACGTTTCCACGCATAGCTTCAGCACGCATTTGAGAGGAGATTTCATAGGAGATTGTTGTTCTGTGTTCCTACTGCCGGTCTGCCACACTACTGGGGGGGTCTGGGGGGGGTCTCATTTCTACCAAATATCTGGGAATTTAGGTGATGTGTGTCTTGTCACTGTGCCAGCAAGTATTTTGGGGTTACAAATTTCTTTAAAACATTTGTGAATTGAGGTGATCTTCTGTGTCTTGTCACTGTGTCAGCAAGTATTTTGGGGGTTACAAATTTCTTTAAGACATTTGTGGATTGAGGTGATCTTCTGTGTCTTGTCACTGTGCCAGCAAGTATTTTAGGGGTTACAAATTCCTTTAAAACATTTGTGAATTGAGGTGATCTGTCTCTTGTCACACAGCCAGTACCACGCAGTATTTTGGGGGTCACTAATTTTTACAATATATCTGGGAATTGAGGTGACCCGTCTCTTGTCACTGCCAGCAAGTATTTTGGGGGTCACAAATTTCTACAAAACATTTGGGAATTGAGGTGATCTGTGTCTTGTCACACAGCCAGTGTCACGCAGTATTTTGGGGGGTCACTAATTTGACTAAATATCTGGGAATTGGAGGCGGAGCTAACTGCCGGCGAGGAAGGTCGCATTCTGAGGAGCTCCTCCACTATAGCAGTCTATTTGGCCTTTTTTGGTGACCCCTCGTCCATCTTGGGCCTACAGCTGTGTTCAAAATTATTCAACCCCCACTGAAATTGAGTGTTTTGGCCAGTTTGACATTGATTTTGATCATTCAGTCATCTTGCTTACAATTAAATCAAAGAGGCACGTGTAGGTCAGACAAATATAACATAACATTTATAATGAAATAACCACAAATGTCTTTTCTGTGCTCACATCATTATCAGTTTTATTCAACCCCCAAGTGACATTCAATCTTAGTACTTAGTACAACATCCTTTTACAGTTATAACAGCTTTTAAAAGTGAAGCATAGCTTGACACAAGTGTCTTGCAGCGATCTACGGGTATCTTCGCCCATTCGTCATGGGCAAAAGCCTCTAGTTCAGTCACATTCTTAGGCTTGCGCACTGCAACTGCTTTCTTTAAGTCCCACCAGAGGTTCTCAATCGGATTTAAGTCAGGTGACTGCGATGGCCACTCCAAAATGTTACAGCCTTTAATCTGCAACCATGCTCTAGTGGACTTGGAGGTATGCTTGGGATCATTGTCCTGTTGAAAGGTCCAACTTCTCCCAAGCCTCAGGTTTGTGACGGACTGCATCACATTGTCATCCAATATCTCCTGGTACTGAAGAGAATTCATGGTACCTTGCACACGCTGAAGCTTCCCTGTACCTGCAGAAGCAAAAACAGCCCCAAAGCATGATTGACCCCCCGCCATGCTTCACAGTAGGCAAGGTGTTCTTTTCTTCATAGGCCTTGTTCTTCCTCCTCCAAACATAGCGTTGATCCATGGGCCCAAACAGTTCTAATTTTGTTTCATCAGTCCACAGAACACTATCCCAAAACTTCTGTGGTTTGTCCACAAAACTTTTGGCATACTGCAGTCGACTCTTCTTATTCTTTGGAGACAGCAAGGAGGTGCGCCTGGGAGTTCTGGCATGGAGACCTTCATTACGCAGTGTGCGCCGTATTGTCTGAGCTGAAACTTCAGTACCCACATCTGACAAATCTTTTCTCAGTTCCTCAGCAGTCACATGGGGACTTTTCTCCACTCTACGCTTCAGGTAGCGCACAGCAGTCAAAGTCAGCATCTTCTTTCTGCCACGACCAGGTAGCGTTTCAACAGTGCCCTTTGCCTTGAATTTGCGAATGATGCTTCCTATGGTCTCTCTTGGTATGTTTAACATCTTTGCAATCTTCTTATAGCCATTGCCCTTCCTGTGAAGAGTAATCACCTCTTCTCTTGTCTTCCTGGACCATTCTCTTGACTTCACCATGTTTGTAACCACACCAGTAAATGTCTAGAAGGAGCTGAGTATCACAGTCATTTTAAAGCTGCCTAATTGGTGCTTATTATGCTTTATTGCTGCTCCGTGACATCCACAGGTGTTTTCAATACCTGATTGAAAACACTTGAATGAACCTCTGTTCTTCAGAGTGGTAGTCTTTAAGGGGTTGAATAATTGTGTCAATGAAGAATTCACAAAAGAAACATTTACTACTGTATTACAAAACCAATTGATGTCATTTTAGTTGCATATGGTTCTTTAAAAAGTCCTTGTAGGATCTCATTCTGAATACAATTACAAATGTACACTAAATTCCCTAAAACCCTTTACAGCATTGGGGGTTGAATAATTTTGAACACAACTGTATACACCCCTGATCCGGCCTTGCTGCGAGACGCTCTCCTCTGGTGGGTCCCCCTCTGCCCCGAGTTCGATGGTGAAAAAGTCGGGAAAGGGAGCTGGCCAGGTGGAGGGTCCGCGCCAGAGTGACATCCGGACGTCGTTGAGCGGCGGCCTCAGACACCAGCGTGATGCCTCCCAGACTGGGTCCCTAACACCTCACCCTTCCTCTGTTGAGGAGGGGGTGCGCTGGCCGGAGAGCCGTGTGGCTGCAGCACGAGCCCGGACCCCTGCAACCTCTTCGACCCAGGTGCCGAGAAGAGCCAGCTCTGAACAAACACCTTTGCGCTGCTCTACAGCCGCGGAGGTGCGCCCCGATGAGCGGCTTCCTTTACCTCTGGATGATCTAACTGCTGACACCAGGCCTTCTACAAAGGGAGATATCAGCCGTATATTCGCAGAGCTGCGGGAGCTATGGATGTCGGATCTCCGTGTTATCCGGGAGGATGTGACTGCTGTGACAGCTCGGGTGGATGCTGTGCAAACACAGGTGGATGGAGCGGCAGTTGAGCGGACCCGCCAGGCTGTACAGGTCACTGCACTACAGGACCAGGTGACTCACCTCACCGCGGCAGTGGAGTCGCTGGAGGCACGCCACCGCAGGCGAAATATCCGGATTCGAGGGATACCTGAGTTGGTGGCCTCTGCTGACCTGCCGGATTTTTTGAATCGCATGGTCCGTCAGCTCCTGGTTCTCCCGGACCCTGACCCTCAGGTGATCGTGTCAGCTGTTCGTCTGCGGAAGGCTGCCGCGGCTCCTTCGGAGGCCTCGAGGGATGTTCTCGCGGTGATACGGGATCTTTCATTTAAAGGGAAGCTGATGTCTCTGCCAGCGGCTCGTGCACCTTTTGTGTTTGAAAATAAGTCCTTGGCTCTTTTCCATGACTTACCTTTTTTTTACTTTGATGGCGAGGCGACGGTTCCGTGAGGTCACGGCTGCATTGAGGGCGGCGGAGGTTCGCTACCGGTGGGGAGTCTCCGGTATTCTTGCTTTCCAGCATGATGGAATATCTCACCTAGTTGGCACACCGGCCGAAGCCTGGCTTTTGTTTGCCAAATTGGGTTTGATGACTCCGGGCCCAGACGGAACATCTGGCACTGGGATATCTACTGCCAGGGCTGCTGAGCCCACGTTCACCGACCCGGGCTGAGAGTGTTGCTCCTTCCCTCTCTCTTTCCTATTCAGTTATTTACCTTTCCCCCCCCTTTTCCCTTTTTTTTTTTTTTTTCTTTCTTTCTTACCGGATTGGACATTTAGTTTTCTATGGACTTGGCTGGTTCACTCTCGGCTATGACTTTATAGACTTATTGGGATGTCAGGATTTTTGGCTCTTACCCCTCCTCCCCCCCTTTTTTTTCTTTTAATGGACGGGACACTGGGTGGTCCTTGGTGAGCCGCTGAGATGGTCACCTAGGCTCTCACCGTCTCTCGTGGCCCCAGGACCCCCGGCCCTGTGGCTTCTTCTATGGCCCCCGGTCCTTCTTTGGATTTCCGGGGCGTGCCAAGAATGTCACCCTACTTGGGCAGTTCCCTCCCCCCCAAATTGTTTCTTTCTCTTCCTTCTCTCCTCTCCCTCTTCAGCCATCTGTTCTGTGACCTCCTGGCTGTCACACGAGACTCCGCCCATCCCTCATATCTGGTTCACCCGGACTCCCTTATTTTGCTCGGACTGTTACCCCCCACCCTTCCGTATTCCCCTGCTCCCCATCTCTTTGTTATATTTATGTTAACAGGATATATTTGTAGTATATATATTGTTACTTTCTATGATGACTTCTTCTGAGATACATTACTGCGGAATTTGTTTTTGGTCCTGCGCGACCGATATTCATACTGTGTATTTTATTGCTGTCATTTTTTTTTCAAAATAAAATTTTGAAATATATATAAAAAAAAAAAATATCTGGGAATTGAGTTGATCTGTCTCTTGTCACTGCCAGCAAGTATTTTGGGGGTCACTAATTTCTACAAAATATTTGGGAATTGTTATAATCCGTGTGTTCTCACTGGCTGCCACCCATCAGGGGGTCTCACTGATTTATAGGAGGTTTCTGAGACTTGTAATCTGTGGCTTCTCACTGCCAACCATCAAGGGGTCTCACTGATTTATAGGAGGTTTCACTGCCACCCATCAAGGGGTCTCACTGATTTATAGGAGGTTTCACTGCCACCCATCAAGGGGTCTCACTGATTTATAAGAGGTTTCTGAGATTTGTAATCTGTGGCTTCTCACTGCCACACATCAAGGGGTGTCACTGATTTATAGGAGGTTTCACTGCCACCCATCAAGGGGTCTCACTGATTTATAAGAGGATTCTGAGACTTGTAATCTGTGGCTTCTCACTGCCACCCATCAAGGGGTCTCACTGATTTATAAGAGGTTTCACTGCCACCCATCAAGGGGACTCACTGATTTATAAGAGGGGGGGAAGTGAATAAAGAGATTCCAGCTGAAAGGTTCTATCCTAAAGACGCTCCTATCTCGCCTGAGTGTAAGAAACGTCTTCAGTCCCAGATCCTAAAATGGAGGGACTTGTTCTCGAAGGATGAGTTCGACGTGGGTTTAGCTAAGAGTACTGAGCATCGCATTCGACTACAGGAAGATAAGCCGTTTCGAGAAAGGTCAAGACGAGTTCCGCTGGGAGACTTGGATGATCTACGAAAACAGCTAAATGAACTACAGAGGACTAAGGTGATTCAAGAGTCCAGGAGTCCGTACGCTTCTCCAATAGGGATGAGCTGTTTGGTTCGGACGGTTCGGAGTTCAAGCCGAATTTAGCCTGTTCGCTGCCACCCATCAAGGGGTCTCACTGATTTATAAGAGGTTTCTGAGACTTGTAATCTGTGGCTTCTCACTGCCACCCATCAAGGGGTCTCACTGATTTATAAGAGGTTTCTGAGATTTGTAATCTGTGCTTCTCACTGCAACCCATCAAGGGGTCTCACTGATTTATAGGAGGTTTCACTGCCACCCATCAAGGGGTCTCACTGATTTATAGGAGGTTTCACTGCCACCCATCAAGGGGTCTCACTGATTTATAAGAGGTTTCACTGCCACCCATCAAGGGGTCTCACTGATTTTTAAGAGATTTCTGAGACTTGTAATCTGTGGCTTCTCATTGCCACCCATCAAGGGGTTTCACTGATTTATAAGAGGTTTCACTGCCACCCATCAAGGGGTCTCACTGATTTATAAGAGGTTTCACTGCCACCCATCAAGGGGTCTCACTGATTTATAAGAGGTTTCACTGCCACCCATCAAGGGGTCTCACTGATTTATAAGAGGTTTCACTGCCACCCAATCAAGGGGTCTCACTGATTTATAAGAGGTTTCACTGCCACCCATCAAGGGGTCTCACTGATTTATAAAAGGTTTCTGAGACTTGTAATCTGTGGCTTCTCACTGCCACCCATCAGGGGGTCTCACTGATTTATAGGAGTTGTCTGAGACTTGTAATCTGTGTCTTGTCACTGGCTGCCAGCTATCAGGGTGTCTCACTGAGTTATACCAGAGTTCTTTAAGTCTTTAATCTTTATACCAGAGTTGAATCAGAGTTCTATATATATTTAATCTATATATCACTCACCATGTCTGAAAGAACAAAAAGGACAGGCAGACGCTCCCAGACACAGATAAGAGGGCAAGCATCCCCTATGTCGGGAGGCTGTGCCTCTGGTCGTGGTGGACGTGGTGCATCCTCTGCAGGGGCCCGTTTGTCCTTTCTAACTGGTGCTGGCCGTCTTAAGCAGCAGCAACATACAGAGGATTTGGTGGATTGGCTAACCAGGCCATCCTCATCCTCCGAGTCCTCTGCAAGCCAGGCTTCTAGTGCTTTACAGTCCACCTCAGCTGCCAAAGCATCTAATGCAGCCTCCATGTCCACAGCTACTCCTGCCGTAGTCTCGCTATCACACACGGAGGAGTCAGCTGAATTGTTTGACAGTGACATGTGACCGTGACATGCTGCTTGAGGATGCGCAGCAAGTACAGTGCTCTGATTCAATCTCTGAGGTTGAGGAAGGGAGTATAATCAACCTAGAGGAAGGGGGTGCCAGTGATGACACACAAATAACTGGCACTCATGTTGCCCCAGCAGCTGCAGCATACTGCCAAGTTGGCTCCAGTGACGAGGAGATAGGGAATGATGATGACAATGATGATGAGGTCACTGACTCCACCTGGGTGCCTGATCGAACAGAGGAATCAAGTGAGGAAGAGGGGGAGGAGGAGGCACAGCAAACACAAGGCACAACATCCTCTATGACCAACCGTAGCACTAGCCAGTCCAAGGCATCAGATGTCAGAGCTGCTCAGGTGCAGAGCGCTGTTGTCTCAAAGCACACATGCAGGAACTCTGCTGCCTGCTGGGAGTTCTTTAAGAAATGTGCAGCAGACCCCATCGTTGCTATTTGTAATCTATGTCAGATGAGGCTGAAGCGTGGAATAGACACTGGACACTTGGGTACCACGTGCTTGAGGCGACATATGACCTCCTGCCACACATCCCGTTGGCACAAAACTTTGCGTAGGTCCTCCTCATCTGTCTCTACCCCCACTGTATGTCCTGCCATGTCATTGCCTAGTACAACCTCCACTGACAGGGATGATGCTACAGTAATGGATGTACCAGGTCCTTCCTCACAATGTGACATCATCCCAGCAGCTGAAGATTTACGCAGTCAGATTACGTTGCCGCAGCTGCTGCAGCGTAAGAAAAAATATAGTCCCAACCATCCCCAAGTTCTAAAGGCCAGCTAAGCAAAATTACTCGCATTGCAGCTGCTGCCTTTCCAGCTGGTGGACTCTGCTCCCGTCTGTGAATTTGCTGAATGTGCTGTACCACAGTGGCAGGTTCCAAAACGCCATTACTTTTCATGGAAGCCCATTCCAGCACTATACCAGCACGTGGAATACAATGTTATCCAGTCATTGGGAAAGGCAGTCAGCAACAAGGTGCATGTGACTTTAGACTGGACAAGCAAGAGAGCTGATCCGGTGGCACAGAGTCCCAGTGGTAAAGCGGAGAGACATCCTTGATCGGGCAGCGGGACAGATTGTTTAACGGATGGGTGAGAGGCCTTCCAGGCCGCAAATTCCAAGTATAACAAAGCACGCTGCATTATTGTCCAAATCTACAGGGCCCCAAGGTGACTAGTCGAAGATTTGCTCATTTCATTCACTGGCCAGTTGAATGCAGTACCCGGGTACCCGAGATCATACACACACACACACACCTTTTTGAGACATTACTTTTACGGGACTTACACTCCAGAACTGAAGGGGTTAAACTTTTCCTTTACCGCCGCGTGTTTTTCCCGCATTACGAAATCCTGTCATTCATATAAGGTATCTACATTATATATGCCGCTTTATTGGGATCAGTAAAGTATATAATCTATAAAATCCACAACAGTGCTGGTGTATATTTATTCCCTAGTGCGGTGAGACGAACCCGAGGTTAAATTTAGCGGCTCCTTCGGGGGTGAGTGCTACAAAGGCTTAATTTACTTTCCACCCCCCCAAAAAAAAAATGATTTACATTATCAGGTCCATTTGGTAAAAGGTGAAACTCAGGAGAATTGACAGGAGAAGAGAACAATCTAGACCAAAGAGCAGATTTGGAAAGTGAGATAAATGGGAGAAATCTTCTGGTTTGGATATTTTGACCTGGATTTTTCACCTTTATTGAATAGACCTGTATATACTCCTGGGGGAAAAAAAGATTTACCCCCAACCCGAATAAAAAAATAAATAATTTTCCCTAGGATGAAATAAAAAATGATTTGCCAGCCTGGAAACCTCAATAAAACTCGTACACACTGCACATTACTGTGAGTTTTATTGCTGTGGAGCTCTGTGATAATTGGTCTGTATGAGCATATCACAGAGCTCCACAGCAATAAACTCACAGTAATGTGCAGTGTGTAGTATAAAAAAAAGTATAGGAGTATAAATCAGTAAAAATGTAGGGTTCTATTCTAGACATATGCACAACAAAAAAATTTGTTTAGTTTCGGATCGATTCAATAAATTTTTCAATTTGTTTCATGCATTGTTATGTTACCGTGATTTATATTTCGAATTGATTCGTTATTATGGGAGATCGGTAATACGTATTTCGGATCGATTCATTATTAAGTTTTTATTAATAACTCGTATTTCGGATCAATTCGTATTTAGTTTTTATTAGTTATTTCGGAATGTAAATTAATTACTGAATTAATTACTAAGATTAGGCTAAAAAAAAGATATGTAATCCCCCTGTCCTTGGTGCTGAAACCTATTCAGCACCAAGTACAGCAGCCTCGCGGGGCTTAAGAGCAGGAATAGCTTTTTAGCACCAAGGATAGCCCTCACCGAACACAGCTAGAATGAAGGAAATAAAAAAAATGCTGGGAAAGCTAAAAAGCCTTGTTGTTTTAAAATAATTAGGAATCCAAAAATTTCACTGACATTTCGGTGCTGTTCGAAGTTCTCTGAATAGATTAACAATTACTTGTCTATGGGGCATTTCACTGTAGCTGAACTGCACCGTATGGCACAATGGCGCTGTCTATGGTCTGTGGTGCTGAACAGATTCAGCACCCAACCCATGGACAGGGACGTGGTGCTGAATCTAAGTGAAACGGTACAACGAATCGATTTGTAAAAAGGAATCAATTCATTGTGTTTTGTTTAATTCCATTATCACTCTGTTTTGTACAGATCCAATTTGTTATTTCGGATGTGCATCCGAAATATGGATCAGTAAATTTCATCAGAATTTTGATTTGGAGCGGAACGAAAAGCACATCTCTACTGTATTCTATAGCTCCTGCTAACATAGCATCTCAGTATGTAATTGCTAGCACCAGTAATCAGCTTTTATATTTCTGCGCTGTTGGTGTTTAGCTCTAATTTTCCTCTTATTCGTTTAAGGAATCCACACATATTATATACTGGTTTTCTCGCCATTAAATGAACTTTCTAAAGATACCATTATTTTCATCATCGTATAATTTACTATAAAAAAAATCTGAAACACACTTTTTTGAACCTTAATCCCCAAAAACAGTCAAAAAAAGACCCCGGCTACATAGTTTCTAAATTTTGTCCTGAAATTAGAAATACCCAATTTTTAAATGTTTTTGCCCATTATTAGGCCATTCCAATGATACCAAAAATGACCCTCTAGCTGCCATAGATCAGGAGATACGGGGGGTTTAAAGCCCCCCAGCTCCACTTGGCAGCTAGGGGCCTAACTGGCCAACTGACGTCATCGCACATATGACTACAACGTCAGTGGATGGTGGGTGACCCCAGAGGCTTGGCTGACATCCAAGATGTCAGCCACCTCTAGGAGTGGATCGCAATCCGGCACCGATTCGCGATCAAGCGCTGAATTGCGATCCAGCGCCAAATTGCGATCCGGCAACTAAGAGGTTAAAGAGAGGCTCTTTTTTTTCCCTATACAGCCCTTTCAGGAGGGAGAGGGGTCCAAACGACCTCCCCTTTCAGGTTCTCCCCTGCAGGCGCAGGGGGCGCCTGAAAATGAAGTCATCACGCCTGGCGATGACAGCATCGTGAGGGCTGGGGCTCATAAAACCGTTGGGCCAGTTCAAAGTAGCCAGACCAATGTGGGACCCTGGCCACAGAGGTGAGTAGAGGGAGGGAGGGGGGTTAAAGGACCTGACATACAGAGTACGTTCTTGGCCCTTAAGGGGAATTTCCCCCAGGACATACTAAGTACGTCAGTGGTCCTTATGGGGTTAACATACCGAACCCCCCCATTAAATCCCATACTCACCTCTCATCCCACAGCAAAAAGGGTGGCCTGATCCACTGCTTCTACTTGCTGGGAGAAGAGTGAGACAGGGAACAAATAAGTTAATTATTGACTGCCTCCCTGGCTGGGAGCACTTGCATACTGTATATCCTAAAGTATTTTACATATACACACACACTATAGTATCCATACATGGAAAAATATAGGTGGTGAATGTAAACTATATGGGCTCTGGCCTCCCACAAATAAAGGACATACGTTTAAATACAATAAAGCTCTAAATGAGTCATCAACATGACACACATCCAGTGCACATAAGAAACCGTCATGAACTTACCGGGAGCTGGAGTCCAGAATGCAGAAGATGGGGCACACCATTGCAGAACCCAGCTACACAAAGTGACCAGGAGGGTTCTGGGCTTTAACAGCTGTGCCTTTTCTTTTCTTTTTTTTTATTCTTTATTTTGAGTTTCGTACATAAAGACAGATAAAGCAGATCATAAAGTGGGGCCGCGCAGGGCCACAGTAAGTCATCGACAGAACAGTGGTCAAGCAGGGCCAACAGAGGTCACAAGAATTCAGCAAAATAAAAGGGCAGTCAGCAAACTAGACAAACAAAAGAGATCACACGTGAAAGGTCATCAAAAAGGCCCATAAAAAAATAAAATAAAAAATAAAATAAGAAAAACATAAAAGGTCCGCAAAAGGTGTCCCACCGAAAAGGTAGATCCAACCTGATAGCCATCTGGAGGAAAAATAAAGGAAGAAAGGGGAAACACACACTAAAAAGTGTACCGGGACCCAAAAAGAAAAAAGGGACAAAAATAAGGGAGGGGAAGGAAGAGGGGAAGGCAAGGGCCAAAAATTTGACCTTCCTGGCTCACTCCTGCCAAACCGAGGAACAGTAGGAGGCCACGGAAAAGTGTATGCCACAAGGCCGGGGCGCACGAGGGCCAGGCATGGCAGACAGAGCTGCGGTAGCTGCCACAATGAGGCACCTGCTTAACTTTAGGTGTAGATGATGATATTTGATGTGGAGGCTGTCAGGTCAGCTCAATATCCTTTAAAATATATTTATGTATCATAGGGGACGGTATTGATCGAATATAGGGATGAGCTGTTCGCTTCGATCGGTTCGGAGTTCGATTCGAACATCGCCTGTTCGCATGATCGCGAACATTTCTGCGTGTTCGCCACATGTTCGCCCACAATGCACCACATTGCACTTTTCCACTGGCCTGAAGCTTGTAATTGGCTACAGCCTTGCACCTGACCACAGGTCAGGTGCAAGACAGGTTCAAGACTATGCCAAACACGGCTCAGAGTCCTGATTGGGCAAATTTTGCCCAATCATGGGCTCACAGAGCTAAATCCCGCAGCACACTATATAAGGCTTCACACAGCGCTTCAGCACGTGTTTGAGAGGAGATTTTTGTTGTGTTAGTGTGTGTTCTCACTGCCAGTCTGCCACCAGCTACTGGGGGGTGTCTCATTTCTACAAAATATCTGGGAATTGTTCTAATCTTTGTGTTCTCACTGCCACCAAGTATTTTGCGGGGTCAGTAATTTCTACAAAATATCTGGGAATTGTTCTAATCTTTGTGTTCTCACTGCCACCAAGTATCTTGGGGGGTCAGTAATTTCTACAAAATATCTGGGAATTGTGGTAATCTGTGTGTTCTTCTCCCAGCAACTATTTTGGGGGTCAGTAATTTCTCCAAAATATCTGGGAATTGTGGTAATCTGTGTGTTCTCACTCCCAGCAACTATTTTGGGGGTCAGTAATTTCTACAAAATATCTGGGAATTGTGGTAATCTGCGTGTTCTCACTCCCAGCAACTATTTTGGGGGTCAGTAATTTCTACAAAATATCTGGGAATTGTTCTAAACTGTGTGTTCTCACTGCCACCAACTATTTTGGGGGTCAGTAATTTCTACAAAATATCTGGGAATTGTGGTAATCTGTGTGTTCTCACTCCCAGCAACTATTTTGGGGGTCAGTAATTTCTACAAAATATCTGGGAATTGTGGTAATCTGTGTGTTCTCACTCCCAGCAACTATTTTGGGGGTCAGTAATTTCTACAAAATATCTGGGAATTTTGGTAATCTGTGTGTTCTCATTGTCACCAAGTATTTTGGGGGTCTCATTTCTACAAAATATCTGGGAATTGTGGTAATCTTTGTGTTCTCACTGCCACCAGCAGTTTTGGGGGTCAATCAATTCCACAAAATATCTGGGAATTGCGGTAATCTGTGTGTTCTCACTGCCACCAAGTATTTTGGGGGTCTCATTTCTACAAAATATCTGGGAATTGTGGTAATCTTTGTGTTCTCACTGCCACCAGCAGTTTTGGGGGTCAATCAATTCCACAAAATATCTGGGAATTGCGGTAATCTGTGTGTTCTCACTGCCACCAAGTATTTTGGGGGTCTCATTTCTACAAAATATCTGGGAATTGTTGTAATCTTTGTGTTCTCACTGCAACCCATCAGGGGGTCTGTCATGGAGCTGATGTAACGCTCCATGCTTCAAACCCCAAGAGATTTTATGTTCATTTTTATCGTGTGTTTTTAAATATATTTTACATCGTTTGGTTTTAGTTTAATTTAGTTTAGTGTAAAATGGCGTAGCTTTGGTTTTTTAAATACTTATATTCCTGTAGGTAAATGCGTTTTTGTGTATACAGTAAACAAGCTTTACTGCTGTGTAATTTATGCACCAGGGCTTTTCCCATTGTCTAGCTGCATGTTTAATTCAAGGGATCTGTGATAGTGGTTGTGTTTAATCTCATGTGTTAGAACAATGGATTATACAAATGTTGTGTGAGCTGAAGGCTAAAGAATGTAAAGAATGTTTATTGTCAATAACTGACATAATGTAATTAGTATGGGTAGGACGAGGTGCGTCATTTTATGCAAATTATGACTGTTGGACTTCAGCATAAATGGTGGCGTTTTGTTCATTAAAAAGTCAGAGAACTCTCAAGCTCAGAGAGAGAGAATCCTGTTTTAAAGCATACAGCCACGCCTGGTGTCTTTATTACAAACTACGCTACACTATATACTCAACATCAGAAGGCACCGAGCGGCCTTCTGGAAATTCCTAACGGCTCCAGGGCAGAGGAACAGAAGCAGGCAGGTCAAGCTGCTCGAGGCGCTGAGGACAGCGCTCCCAGTAGCCGGGCTGACTGCAACGAAGGGGTGTCTGGAGAGTCAGGACAGGCGGAAGAGAACGGTTCCCTCACATTGGTGGCAAGCGGTGTGGATAGAGGCTCTCTAACACCAATACACCTGAGATGACAAACTATACAGCCTGCAAGCAGGACACCCTGAAGGTCCTGCTGGAAAGCCATGGAAGGAACGAATATTGAAGAAAGGGTCAAAGGCATAAGTTTGGTGCAACCAGGAGCGAGATGGAAACGCTCAAGGAGGTAAAAAGACGCCTCAAGCAATATGGTCCAAACCCTAGCATGGACCTGTTCCAGAGCGTTTGGAATGAGGTCAGTTTATTGCAGAAAGGGGAAGCTGTGCAGGGCCAGGAAGATTTTAACCCTCTGCATGTGGAATACAGTAAATACAAGGTCCCAGACTGGATGGAGCCAGGGGACATTCGTGGCCAGGAGGAGAAATGGCTGGCAACTACACCACACACCCAGAGGGTGTCTACAGACTTGGATTGGCAGAGACCAGGGATTTTGGAAGCATCGGCTTCTGCCAACGCCAAGACCCAAACAAAATATGCCTCCGCACCAACCGTGACCGTCAACCCACCCTCAAGTAAGGCTAAAAAGAAGAGGAGGGGTGGACGGGTGAAAGAAATGGAGGTGGTGCTGGAGAGCGAATGCAAATGTTGTGACCCGCTTCGAAGGGAGGTAGAGACCTTGAAAGGGCAACTAGACTTTGCAACCCAGAGCGAGAAAGAGACTGGCCTGCAATTGCACCGGCTACAGGATGAGCTGCGAGCTGTCACGGTGGAGAGAAATGGTCGCTGCATGGAAGTACGAGAACAGTCGGTCAGTATACAAAAATTGTCATCCCAGCTGCAGGCCTGTGAGGACTGTAACGTCGACCTACACACGGAGCTCAGTGGTGCTCAGGCGCAGATAGTGGAGCTGGAGCACAGCTCCTGTGTAATGATCGAGCAGCTGGAGGCTGAACGGCGAACTGGAGCTGCTCAACACATAGAAATAACAGCTTTTAAAATTCACCTGGAGAACTGCGAGCAGGAATTAGAGCAGACACAGCTCTCCCGAGATACTATTCAGGCATGGGCCTGGGAGCAGGAGGAGGAAATACAGCTGCTACAGAACCAACTCCAGCTGTGCCAACACCAGCTACCAGAAGCAGACGCAGCTCGGAAGGAGAGCCTCGCTCAAACTAAGGCAAGCAAGATGGAGGTGAGCCGTCTGACACACCAACTAGGTGTATTGGAGCAGGAGCACGTGGGCACTGTTAGCCACCTGCAGGCTGAGCTCGAAGGGACACGAGCACAGTGCCAACAGCTCCAAGATGAGTTGTCCCTGGCACAAGCTGCCAGCACCCATGTGCCCACCACGGAGGAGAGCAGCACAACAGGGAGTCAAGTCATTGCCCCTGTTATATTTTGCATAGAGGAGCAATTGTACCCAGTGTTGCTGGAGGTGGATGCTGTGCTGGCATCAGAGTGTGCTTTGTCCCCAATGAAGATGGAGACCACCCAGCACTCCACTCCTGTGACCCAAGGTGCTACAAGAGAGGAGACCACTTCTTACCTGCCTAGAAGACCAGCAGAATCGGTGAGTGACTACCCTGAGAGACTACCATATTCCTGGTCCCAGGAAGAATTGCGCCCTTTTGGGATTGTGGGGATTGCCGTGGGCTAGGCCCTTTTTAAATGCTCAGGAGGGGGGCATCAGCAGAAGGAGAGTCTGGGAACTGTGACTGCTGACTGTATTCGGGTCCTGGGTCCGTAGAGGTGCCCTGGACAGAGCAAGATATGGGGGTAATGTCAGGGTGCCCCCTAACAAACATTTTATGCCTGTGGACTGTGGTAGCCTGTTGCCTAGCACACTGGACAAGAGGGTTGGCCTGCCTCTTGCCCCGGGACTATGGACCCGCAGCCTTCCAGCGACCGTCAGACCCCGCTGACTTTGCTTATGTGCCCGCAACCATGGAACTTTGAAGATGGCACAGAAGAGGGGCAAGGTGAGAGGTCTCGTCAGTGGCAAGCGATCCGTTTGGGATCTAAGCTTGCCCTGCCGTTCTGGAAGGGGGGACATATGTCATGGAGCTGATGTAACGCTCCATGCTTCAAACCCCAAGAGACTTTATGTTCATTTATATTGTGTGTTTTTAAATATATTTTACATCGTTTGGTTTTAGTTTAATTTAGTTTAGTGTAAAATGGCGTAGCTTTGGTTTTTAAATACTTATATTCCTGTAGGTAAATGCGTTTTTGTGTATACAGTAAACAAGCTTTACTGCTGTGTAATTTATGCACCAGGGCTTTTCCCATTATCTAGCTGCATGTTTAATTCAAGGGATCTGTGTTAGTGGTTGTTTAATCTGATGTGTTAGAACAATGGATTATACAAATGTTGTGTGAGTTGAAGGCTAAAGAATGTAAAGAATGTTTATTGTAAATAACTGACATAATGTAATTAGTATGGGTAGGACGAGGTGCGTCATTTTATGCAAATTATGACTGTTGGACTTCAGCATAAATGGTGGCGTTTTGTTCATTAAAAAGTCAGAGAACTCTCAAGCTCAGAGAGAGAGAATCCTGTTTTAAAGCATACAGCCGCGCCTGGTGTCTTTATTACAAACTACACTACACTATATACTCAACATCAGAAGGCACCGAGCGGCCTTCTGGAAATTCCTAATGGCTCCAGGGCAGAGGAACAGAAGCAGGCGGGTCAAGCTGCTCGAGGCGCTGAGGACAGCGCTCCCAGTAGCCGGGCTGACTGCAACGAAGGGGTGTCTGGAGAGTCAGGACAGGCGGAAGAGAACGGTTCCCTCACAGGGTCTCACTGATTTATAGGAGGTTTCTGGGAATTGTAATCTGTGTCTTCTCACTGCCAGCTATCAGGGGGTCCCACATACTTCTATCAAATTTCTGTGAATTGTAATCTGTGTCTTGTCACTGGCTGCCAGCTATCAGGGTGTCTCTTTGATTTATACCAGAGTTCTGGAAATCTTTAATCTTTATACCAGAGTTGAATCAGAGTTCTGCAGCATATCTCCAATTTTTATAACAGAGTTGAATCAGAGTTCTGTATATCTTTAATCTATATATCACTCACCATGTCAGAAAGACCAAAAAGGACAGGCAGACGCTCCCAGACACAGATAAGAAGACAAGCAGCCTCTATGTCGGGAGGCTGTGCCTCTTGTCATCGTGGATGTGGTGCATCCTCTGCAGGGGCACGCTTGTCCTTTCTAACTGGTGCTGGCCATCTTAAGCAGCAGCAACATACAGAGGATTTGGTGGATTGGCTAACCAGGCAATCCTCATCCTCCGAGTCCTCTGCCAGCCAGGCTTGTAGTGCTTTATAGTCCACCTCAGCTGCCAAAGCATCTAATGCAGCCTCCATGTCCACAGCTACTCCTGCTGTAGCCTCACTATCACACACGGAGGAGTCAGCTGAATTGTTTGACTACAATTGAAAGGTATTTTAATATGATAGGTAGTTTTTTAATTTTTGCATTAGTGTGAAAACCCCCCCTCCTTGTTCCAGCACGGTGTCTGTTCAATTTCATTTCCTCTCGAGGCTAGTCAGCGGGATGATGGAAATAGATATCCTGTGTTAACTTAGAAATGCCTGCAAAATCTTTGTTACAAGATGTAGAAATGTATCTGCTCTGATTGGTTGTTGTATCACATTCCTATGTTGGGAGTGAACACTGCAGGAAGTTTTTATATATAATGAACATTTCTATTGGATGTTGAAACAATAAACGAACCTGACAGACCATGGACTGATCAGATGATAATCTGCCATATCTCGGTCTGCTTGTGTCTATCGTCTCCTCTGATCAGAGTCGCGCAGCGCCTTACTTCGGTTTTGATATATAAGAAGAAACTTGAAAAAGGTTTATGGTAATTATAAGAAGAAATAGAATTTTTCAGTTGTTGTCTGAAGTGGGATTTGCCATTCGGATGTATCCTTACATTTAATTGTATCTTTACATTTGAATGTATCCTTACATTTGCTTGTTCAGATTTTGCGAACTTGCCTCCAATCTTGGTTTTTGTTTATTTTCCTTGAAGTTAAAGCTATGGTTCAGAGCTTGTTGATTTTTTTTTGGTGCAAGGTTGGACACTTTGTCTTGGTTTGTTTTTGTCATTTTATGTATTGTAGTAAAGGAAAATTGTTTGAGGACCTCACGTGTGTTGTTTGAACTCGCCCGATGTGCTGAGTATATTGTTTTGTATATGCTGGAAATTGAACTCATAAAAAAAAAGAAAGATGTTTCTAGTTGTATTGTCTCCGTTCTGTGTCTATCTTGTACTTCAATTCTGGTGTTTCTGGGTCGTCCATATCTTGTAATTGTGAGAATTTTATTTTAATTGATTAGATTTTGATTTCTTCTTATATATCAAATGATTTTATCTCCCATTGAGAGACATTTTTTTCATTTTCCTCTTATTTTTTTATTTTTATTTTCTTGCGCGCTGCTGCCATTTTTTCTTTATTTTTTTGCAGCATGTGTTTGCGCGCTGATTCTAAAGGATTTGCTAACTGTTTTTTCTTTCAGATTGCATGTTTGTTTTTGTTTTATTTTTTATTTTGTTTGCCATTGATTGCGTCTGTTTATTTAAATGTTTGTCTTTACTAGCTATTAATGTATGTGTTTATCTTTGATGTTTTGTATTTCGTAGTTTTGATATTATGTTTTTTATATGTAATTTATGTATAGGGACTGCTTCTCTTAAAACAGGTTGCTTTGTTTCTATGTATCTTTACTGCCTTGCCTCGCATAAAAAAAAAATAAGAACAGGAAATGGAGAAAATAGGGCTTTACTTTTACAGTGACTTTCAAAAGCACCTGCTAACTTTTTTCTTTTTTTAAACTCTTTATTTGTAATGTATAATGTTATTATGTGTTTGTATAAGGATTTTTTTTCTTTGAATGCTAGTAGTCTTTTAGCAGTGCAAGTTGGATAATGGAATATGTAGTTATTTTTGTTGTTCTGTGAGTATCTATTTGGGATAATTGAACAGTATATACAAATGACATGTGTCTAATGCCTTGAATGACTGTAGTAGCAGTTGAATTCTGGAGCTGTTAGTGCTTTATAAAACTGTAACTGTAACTGTTGTGGAATTGGGCGCGGTTTGAGTGCTTTCGGCGTGCGTACAGATGTGGAATAAAAGAAAGTAATTATGGGAGCTGGATTTACTGTAAATGGATTATAGAATTTGATGTATGATATAAACACTATTTTGTGTATCAAGGTGATGGGCATCGGCCATCTGCCTTAATATAAGTTATAAATTTTCCCAAAAGAGACATGGATAGTTATTTTCCTCTGGTCTTTGTTTGAGTCCAGCACAAATGGATTGACCACACGTTAATAAAGGTTATATGTTTGCCAAAATGGCCGACTGAGGTCATTTACAGGATTTGTAACTTGTATATGTAGGTTCATTATAAGACAGTAAACAAAGAGATCATGTTTAAATTGTTTGGAATCTAAGACGATGAAGTGATATAAAGCTGAAGGATTTGAGTGAAAGTTTAATGGAAAGCGCCTACAGGTTGTGTAGCGCTGTACAAAGGAAATTAGGCAGATTTGAAATGAGAGAAGGTGTTTTGTTTTTCTTTTCTTTTTTTTGTTTTATTTTAGTTGACTAAGGGAGATGGAAGGTTGTAGTTTGGTATCTTGAGTATTGTTTGTTTGTTTTCTTTTTTCTGCAGTGGTAGTCATATGTCTAGTTTTATTTTTTGCTCTCTGATATTTTTGTCTTTTGGTGTGAAGTGCAACAACGTATGACTATGCCCCCATTGAATTTTTCTTGGAGGGAATAAAACAGGTTGTAAAATAGCTGCACAAACACCTCAAGTTTGAAGGTTTGTTTTTAACCAATATCCTTAATAAAGATTATTGATGTTTATTAAGAATCTTTTTCTCTGAGTTTCCTCTGAGAACTTTGTGCTAATTAACGCGTCAAGTTTTAAACATGCCCTTCTATACTTTCTTTCCCAGTTCATGATATTTTTGTTGTGTTTTTTTATTTGAATTGAAGTTCACATTCTTTTCCTAGTCTCCTCCATTTTGTCTCTCTCATGACCCCTCCTCTCCTCCATTTTTTCTCTCTCATGACCACTCCTTTTCTTTGTGTCCAAAAATGTGTTGCATTTTTTTTCTCCATTTTAAAAGTATTTTAACCATATAAATTTTAAAGTTTTTGACAGGTTAATAATACATTTTTTTCCCAAGTTTTTACTTTAGGTGAAAATTACCCATGCATGCCAACTTTGATCAAGCTAGATGGAAGATTATGTGATACCAATATTGATAAAGCTGTTGGAATTGAAGGAAATTTACTCACAATTTAATCACACCCTGATCTCGCACTGTGGACTACGGTATTAGATTATGGAATACTATTTTTTTTATTTTTTATTTAATCCCCTAGATAAGTGTGAGAAAGGAATGGATTTGGGAAAATGAGAATGTATTTCTTGAGAGTGTGTATGAATGCAGGTGTGTATGCGGTCTGTGGAGTGAACTTGAACATAGGACAACACACAGATATAGATCTGACTCATGTTGATTATTAGATAAATAACCTTTTACATTCAAGTTATTATATTTTTCTTGTTCGGTGAAGTACATTTTGGGAAATGGGAATAAATAGTTCTTCATTGTCTAGATTAGGTATTTTGGCCCAAACTCCAAGTGTGGTTCGCTGGTAGAGTGAATCTAGATAGATAAGTATATTTTATGCTCATAAAGGGCCTCCTTCGGGAATCCCTTTCGTATATCGTAAAGGTATTGGGCGAGGATACTATGGCCCCAGGTATAATTAGTTTAATTGTCTAGTTTGTTTTATCCATTTTAGTGATCACGATTGTATATGTGATCAATGAGACGATTGAAAGGTATTTTAATATGATAGGTAGTTTTTTAATTTTTGCATTAGTGTGAAATCCCCCCCTCCTTGTTCTAGCACGGTGTCTGTTCAATTTCGTTTCCTCTCGAGGCTAGTCAGCGGGGTGATGGAAATAGATATCCTGTGTTAACTTAGAAATGCCCGTGAAATCTTTGTTACATGATGTAGAAATGTATCTGCTCTGATTGGTTGTTGTATCACATTCCTATGTTGGGAGTGAACACTGCAGGAAGTTTTTATATATAACGAACATTTCTATTGGATGTTGAAACAATAAACGAACCTGACAGACCACGGACTGATCAGATGATAATCTGCCATATCTCAGTGTGGTTGTGTCTATCGTCTCCTCTGATCAGAGTCGCGCAGCGCCTTACTTCGGTTTTGATATATAAGAAGAAACTTAAAAAAGGTTTATGGTAATTATAAGAAGAAATAGAATTTTTCAACAATGACAGTGACATGCTTCTGGAGGATGCGCAGCAACTACAGTGCTCTGATTCAATCTCTGAGGTTGAGGAAGGGAGTATAATCAACCTAGAGGAAGGGGTGCCAGTGACACACAAATAACTGGCACTCATGTTGCCCCAGTAGCTACAGCATACTGCCAAGTTGGCTCCAGTGACGAGGAGATAGGGGGTGATGACAATGATGATGAGGTCACTGACTCCACCTGGGTGCCTGATCGAACAGAGGAGTCAAGTGAGGAGGCACAACAAACATGAGGCACAACATCCTCTATGACCAACCATAGCACTAGCCAGTCCATCACATGTCAGAGCTGCTCCGGTGCAGAGCGCTGTTGTCTCAAAGCACACATCCAGGAACTCTGCTGTCTGGGAGTTCTTTAAGAAATGTGCAGCAGACCCCACCGTTGCTATTTGTAATCTATGTCAGATGAGGCTCAAGCGTGGGAAAGACACCGAACGCTTGGGTACCATGTGCTTGAGGTGACATATGACCACCTGTCACGCATCCCGTTGGCGCAAAACTTCGCGTAGGTCCTCCTCACATGTCTCTACCCCTACTATATGTCCTGCCATGTCATTGACTCCAACCTCCACTGACAGGGATAATGCTACAGTAATGGATGTACCAGGTTCTTCCTCACAATGTGACAGCATCCCATCAGCTGAAGATTTACGCTGCAGAGTAAGAAAAAATATAGTCCCAACCATCTCCAAGCACAGCGTCTAAAGGCCAGCTAAGCAAAATTACTCGCATTACAGCTGCTGCCTTTCCAGCTGGTGGACTCTGCTTCCTTCCGTGAATTTGCTGAATGTGCTGTACCACAGTGGCAGGTTCCAAAATGCCATTACTTTTCACGGAAGGCCATTCCAGCACTATACCAGCACGTGGAAGACAATGTTATCGAGTCATTGGCAAGGTGCATGTGACTTTAGACACGTGGTCCAGCAAGCATGGACAGGGCCGTTACATTTCCTTCACGGCACACTGGGTAACTCTGATAGCAGCTGGGAGGGATCCAAGACGGGGCTCTGTGCTGGAGCTTGTTCATCCACCACGCCTCCAGAAAGCTGCTTGTATGAGGTCTGTCTGCTCCACCACCACCTCTCCCTCTTCCTCCTCCTCCTCCTTCTGTGTCTCTGGTGAAGTGGCAGTTAAACCGACGCGTGGCAGGGGCTACGCAATGGCTCAAGCAAAAAGATGCCATACGGTGCTTGAGCTGGTTTGTTTAGAGGACAGGAGCCACACCGGGCCAGAAATTCTGTCAGCTCTGCAAGTGCAGAGATGGCTAACACCACGCCAGCTTTAGCTGGGAATGGTCGTCTGTGATAATGGCAGCAACCTTCTCTCCGCCCTACTCCTGGGTAAGTTGACGCATGTACCATGCCTAGCACACGTCCTAAATCTGGTGGTACAGCATTTCCTAACCAGGTACCCAGGGCTGGCAGAGCTTCTCTCAGTAGAGTCCTATCAGTATGTTTAATCTGTTTAATTCCTGTAGTATCCCTCTATTTCCATCCTAATCTTGTATTTACTTTAGCCAGCCTCTCTCTCGCTCTGTTGAATTCTGTGTTCTCAGTTATCCCTATTGTTGTACTTATCCTTCTGTTGTTATTCAGTGGTTATTATTATCTATCCAGCATCTGCCCTATTTCCTGCTTATTACTTACTTAATATATTGCTTTATTCTGTGCTGCCTTTGCCTTTTTTCTATTGTCTCTTTGCTTAATAAATCTTTATGTTTGAATGTGCCTGCTCCACTTTTGTGTTACTGCACACTGAGCTCAACGCACGTAACCGTACGCTGAATCAGATCTAACATGGGATTGGTTATTTTGGTGGTTGCCCAATTGGGGACAATTAAGATAATTTTGGGGGTTATATTTGGAATGCTTACTGGACTAATATATTGTGTTATTGCGTGCAATGCTTACCGAATCTGCTTAGCTTGGGACAACAACTGTTGATAATGTAGCGCTCACCCCCGAAGGAGCCGCTGAATAACCCCAGGATTGGTCTCACCGCACTAACAACTCACTGTACACCAGCACACCTTTATGAATTTTTCTCAATTATACTTTACTGAAGCAATAAATGGCAATAAGTATACCTGTACTTTAAGCATGAAATCGATCAGACTAGGGATGAATGACGGTAATACGTAACGTGGATATATATATATGTTGAATAAACGGTTAATAAGGTTCTCAGTTCTTTGGTTCAAAGTCCCACTCAATAATGCTCAATAGTCATGTCCTAAGGTACCCGGGTACTAAGTCCACTGGCCAGTGGATGGATGAATATCTTCGACTAGTCAACGTTGGGGCCCTGAAATTTGAAGCAATCAAATAAGTGCGCACTGTTAGCAAAGTCATACGCAAGAGGCCTCTCACCCAACCGGCGAAACAGCTTGTCCCAGACCGATGAAGTCTGCCATGAATTTCCTTCTCTGCCGCCTGGAACCCGATGCTGCTGAAACCCACGCTCCCGGGCCGGATCGCCCCAGCCAGAAGTCGAATGCCGCTAGCACTCCGCTCCGTCTGCAGCCTTCTTACACGAGGTCCTTCTCGAACACACTCGCCACCGGAACAGTTCAGCGGGATACACTGCAGGTCGATGAACTCTCTCCCCAATCACTCCAGCAATGGATGCCGCTGAATCTCCATGCTCCAATCTGGCCTGGATCCCAGACAATGTCTCTTCTCCTTCTGCTCACGCTGCACACGAAGCTTCATTCTTCCACCAGTCTGCTTGCTTTCTTCCTCCCAACCAAGGGTTTCTGTGGGATGTAGTCCATAAATCCATAAGTCCATTATAGTACATTATGCTCTGGCTCCCTCTAGAGGCAATATGGTTTCCATTCTCAGAGCTAAGTTAAACACTATGCTACACTCTCCCCCCTAAACTATTGGGTCCCTCCAAGGGTATACGATATATTCAGGTCACATATAACATAATCAATCCTCACATTAACCTATATATTCATTCAGGTTTGACAGCAGGTAGCAAATGGGTCAAACAGACATCCTCAATTAAGCTCAAATCCCTAGACACCTCTGCAAGTAGGGAGGACACTTCTGGCAACCTTCGCACAGTTGTTACAGCTTCCTATGTGCTATGTCCTGGTGAATCATACGTGAGGGGTCATACTGAACGTTTAGGCTCAGATTCTGTGGGACCCTCTTCAGGCGGAAGAGCTGACTCTACAGGCTCAATTCTCTCTTCTACCATCTGAGCAGGTGTATCTTCGGTGAATGAACCTTCTAGAGAAGGCATAGAACTGTAGTCTACAGATACATCTTCAGGTGCTTGAGGCATAAATTCCGGAGCATCAGGCCTCAAATTACTCACACCCTGATCAGAGACTGGACTGACGCTCTCAGGCTCAGGCGGCCACACCCAGCCCAGATAACGCCTTCTTCTTCACTGTCTTCCTCACTTTCTCCAACAGAACGCAACTGTTGAGACCGAGTAACAGGAGCCAGACGAGAGATAGGCGGATCAGGCAACGAAAGTTTGTCTCTAACTGGTACCCGTACAGCTTCTCCCAAAGGTAGAAGATGATTTCTGTGCCAGTTCTTTAGAGGCCTGGTCTTTCCATCTGGACGAATTTGGTATACTGGCAGACCAGGCAGTTGTTTACAGACAATGTAAATCTGAGAACTACATCTATCAGCCAGTTTGTGCCTTGCAGAAACACCCACATTTTTCAACAAAACCCTATCACCGGGTTGTAAGTCCTGTATTCTAACCCTCAAATCATAGTTCCATTTATTTCTCTGTTCTCTACTCTCTGAGGTCGAACGGGCCTGTTCGAATGTAGAAGCCAAGTTTCTCCGCAGTCTGTCCACATAGTTTCGATAAGAAGTGACAGACGTCTGGTCGAGGGATAAACCAAAGGCTAAGTCTACCGGCAATCGAGCTTCTCTTCCAAACATGAGACGATAAAGTGAAAATCCAGTAGCATCACTCTCGGTACTATTATACACATGAACCAATGTGGATATGTGTTGGCTCAAATTCTGTTTCTCTTTGGTCGACAGCGTTCCCAACATATTGAGTAGAGTGCGGTTGAATAGCTCCGGTTGAGCATCACCTTGCGGGTGATAAGGGGAAGTTCGAGTTTTCTAGATCCCCAGTAAATCTAACAATTGCCGGACAAGTCGACTCTCAAAGTCTCTGCCTTGATCTGAGTGGATTCTCTGTGGTAGGCCATAATGAACGAAAAACTTTTCCACTAGATCTTTGGCCACAGTAGGAGCACGTTGATCTTAGAGAAAGCTTGAGCATAACGGGTGAAGTGATCGGTCACCACTAAGATATTCCCCTGCCCAATAGTGTCAGGCTCTAAGCACAGGAAATCAATGCACACCAAGTCCATGGGTCCTTGACTCTGCAGATGGCTCATTGAAGCAGTTCGAGTTGGCAATGTCTTCCTCTGAATACACCTCAGACAGGAATGGCAGTAACTTTCAACTTCAGATCTCATACAGGGCAAATAAAAATCTGTCTCGCACTAGTTTAAAAGTTCTCTCTGCCCCCAAGTGACCATGATCCATCATGCAATGCCCTCAATACATCTTCCCTGTGCTTCTCTGGGAGGAACAATTGTTGCATCTCTCCTGCGTTATTCGAGGGGCCCCTTCGGTAGACCACTCCATCTAATAACTTCAACCGTTCCCACTCTTTATAGACCAGACGGGCTTTCTCAGGGGAATTTGTCAACAGGAATCCCCTTTGATCCATCTTCATAGTTCTCAATGTTAATCCAATCAGAGGATCCTCAGCTTGATCTGCTCTCAGGTCCTGCTTCGTGAGAGTAGGAAGGCTTTCACTTCTCAACTGTGTGGGATTGCAAAACCATTCTGGAATGCCCGCAGCCATGACTCCTATAGCCTCTGCTCCAATCAGTCCTTTGATTCGGCGTTCTGCCCCGTGACATAAGGCTTGTACTCCATCGGAAGTCAATTGAGTCCACTCTGCGCTGTAGGGTCTTCTAGACAAAGCATCTGCGTCACGATTACTGACCCCAGGGCGATATTTAAGGCGGAAATGGAATCCTGATAAAGTGGCCAACCACCGGTGTCCCGTTGCATCCAGTTTTGCAGTAGTAAGGATGTACGTAAGTGGATTGTTGTCGGTCTTTATCACAAAATCGGCCCCATACAAGTAGTCTTTTAGTTTGTCTACCACTGCCCACTTCAAGGCCAGGAACTCCACCTTGTGAGTGGGATAATTCTTTTCCGAAGGAGTAAGGCTTCGACTCACATACACCACAGGTCTGAAGAGACCATCATATTCTTGGTACAGTACCCCTCCCTGCCCTTCTCTGCTAGCATCCACATGTAATTCGTATGGCTTGGAAGGATCAGCGTAGGCAAGCACAGGGGTCCGAGTTAGACTCTCTTTCAGCTTTACAAAGGCTCTTTCACATTGATCAATCCATTCTTCTTGGATTGATTCACGAGACTTTCTAGGCCCCCAAGTAGACGAACCCAAGTTAGGGGGGCTCAATTCTTCTACTAATTCTTCCTGTCTCAGGAGCTTGTTCAAGGGCTGAGCTATCTTGGCAAATCCTCCCACGAATCTTCTATAGTAGGAGCAGAACCCCAGGAAGGATCGAAGTTCGGTAACATTGACAGGTCTAGGCCATGAAGCTACAGCTCCCAACTTTCGGGGATCTGTCAAGATGCCTTCAGCCGAGACAACGTGCCCCAGATATGTGACTGAGGGTAGACAGAATTGGCATTTTTCTAAGGAAAGTTTCAACCCCTCTTCGCTTCAAGACCTTCTCCAATCGCTGTTCATGCTCTTCCAAGGTTCTTCCAAAAACTATTAAGTCTTCTAGATACAGCAGTACCTCAATCAGGTTCATGTCCCCAACCGTCTTCTCCATTAACCGTGGAACATGGCGGGAGCCCAAGTGAGACCTTGAGGCATTCTATTGAACTCGAAAAATCCCAGTGGACAAATGAACGCAGTCTTCTCTTTGTCTTCAGGATGCATCGGTATTTGATGATATCCACTCCGCAGGTCTAACACACTAAACCACTTTGCTCCAGACAAACACTGTAGGGCATCTTCTATTCGAGGAGTAGCGTATTGGTCAGGAGTGGTCCTTTGGTTGAGGGTGCGATAGTCTATACACAGATGAATAGAACCGTTTTTCTTGCGAACCACCACAATGGGAGAAGCATAAGTACTCCTGGATTCCTGAATTACTTTAGTCCTCTGCAGGTCAGCCAACTGTTCTCTTAGATCATCTAAGTCTCCCAATTGAACTCGTTGCGACCTTTCTCGAAAAGGCTGGTCATCCTGAAGCCGAATGCGATGCTCAGTACTCTTAACACATCCCACGTCGAACTCATCCATAGAGAACAAATCTTTCCACTTAAGGATCAGGGGCTGAAGTCATTTCTTTCAATCAAACGAGATAGGAGCGTCTTTGGGATAGAATCGTTCAGCTGGAATCCCCCTAATTCGGTAGGAGAGAGGGGAATAACAGAGGGCACTTGCCCGATTGGCATCCGTGTTTTCAAAATTACTGGAGAGTCAGGCACATTACATACACTGACGGAAACTCTTCCACGTGTCCGTTTTAAAGCTCGTGTGGAGATTATCTCGGGGATTACTTCCACTCCGGATTCACTCCAGAACCACATAGGGGCCCGGTTGTGACTCATTCAACTTGACTGAAGCCCGGAAACTAGTCACTTCTCCCGATGGTAGAACCTTCTCTGTTCCTCCCAATCTCCACAACATCCCACTACCGCAGGGGCTCTCCATTCTTCGATCATCCATTGATAGACCGGCCATAACATCGGGTGCACTTCCTTAGCAGAACCCTCTTCCATCACTAGTGGGGTTAGAAGACGTCTCACCAGGTCAGTATTCGTCCCCACTATCACAGAACTTCGATTAGCCCCTGAAGGACGAGGACACACGATGGCCAACGCTTCAGACTCCTGACTGTCTGACGACTTCTGAACTAAATTCCAGATTCACCTGTAGATATCCATAATAGGGAAGTCTCTCAGTTCCGATACCCCAGATTTCAAGATCCTTTAGCTTCCTCAGGGGTATATGCTTTAAATGTTTCTGGTAGAAATCTCAGTAAATCAGCGTTATTTGGGCACCCGAATCTAGAAGAGCCTTGGTGTATACCCCTTCCACCTGAATCGGAATGATGGGCCAAGGACCTATCAACTTGTCAGGGAACCTTTCTGTAGTAGTTGGAGGTAGGGACCTGGTCTGTTGTACTCAAACCTTCTTTCTATTTCGTGGTGATTGTGAGCATGCATTGTTTTCCCGCGACATAGGACCGGACACAAAGGGAGTGGATCTTTTAATCCTGGCAGGCAAGGTTCTAGGTACGGATCTGGACCCTCCCTGTCTTTCATTTTGAACTTGTAAATTGGAGCGGTTTTCAGCAGTTGGGCACCTAGTTTGCTCCCTCACCAGGGCCCTCTGTAGTTTCCTGCTTGTAAGGTAGACAACAGTTCCTACAAGGCCTTCAAGAGCTTTTCAAACATTTTTCTTTCGGTCCGTCTTTTTGGGCACTGGGCCTTGAAATGACCCATTTCCCCGCAGCCAAAGCATCTTTTCTTTGAGGGAGGAGGCACATTTTCTCCGGGTGACTCATTTGAAGGACCCCCACCAGAGGCCACAGCAACTCCTGTAGTATGCATATCTGCTAGAAACTTTGGTATATCGGTCTGTGTATCTGCCACCTTCAAGAATACTCGGGACAAATCCGTGTGTGCCTGTTTCAATTCAGCTTAAGCCTCCTGCACTTTCTTGACAGTCTTTTGTATCTCACATAAGCCTGGATAGATGACTCTTTGGCAATATCCTCGGAAGGCATGAGGACAGTGAACTTCTCTTGTCTGTCAATTTCCGACCCATAGGCATCTAGCGAATCATCCTCACTAGGCGAACATTCTTTATGTCTTACAGGTTGGGCATAGGCCTTTTCTCCCCTTCCTGCGAATTTCACTTCCAGAAGGGCCTCCTCTTCCCAAACAGCTTGAATCAGTTCCAGGTACTTTAACACTCTGTTGCCTTCTCGAGTTTTTAGTTGCAGTATCACAGGGTCTAGAGGTTGAGCACCCCTCAATATCTGCCGGATTCTGACTTGGTCTACTGTAGTGGGGTTGGCCCCTTTCTTCAACAGTATTTGGTGCAGTATTTTATCCAGACGCCTCATGTAGCCTGTCATCTTTTCCACTTTTTTGCTGGTAGGTGTGTTCGTACTGATATATAAGTTCAGCAGCCTTTTCTGTCCTTCCGAAGACTTCCTGTAATATGTTTAGGTAATCTAGGGCAGTCCAGTCTTGCTTACTCAATTTCAGATTTCTGATGGCTTCTGAGGCGGTCCCCTTCAAGCTCTCAGTAATTCTCTTCTTCTTCTGTGCTTCAGGGACGTTCCACTCATCTAGAGCCTGCATCGCTTGTTCAACCCATTCTTCAAAGGTTTCTTCACCCGGTGGTGGGCTCTATTACATTCTCCACGCAAATTCGTACTCGCAGCACATTTTTCTTTGCGTGCAGTGTTAAATGTTAATGCACGTAAATTAACGCAGGTATTACGATCCGAGCGCATTTTTTCATCCGTCAAAAAATAACGCGCAGAAAAAAGATGCGCAAAAACGCACGCACATTAACGTTGCGCGTAGAAATCAGTATGCAGACTGGTTTTTCACGCGATTCAGACAATCTGTATTAAGAACCACAATTGTCTCCCGCTCAGTTTTTGCGCATGCCAAAATCAATCTGTGTATATATGCTGCAGCAATAATAAAAACACGCACAACCTCTCTATTTTATTGTTTGGGTATGTGTAGAATGTGTAACTATACTGTGCTGTATTTTTTTTCATGCTGGTGTATTTCGTTTCGGCCAGAACGTTCAGATTTGCAGTTACCACCAGCTTTTCAAAGACGTTAAAATTATGCGCACAAACGTCATTCGTAAAAAGTTGCGCATCGATTGTAATACCATCCACACACCAGCGAACGAACGCATTTGCGCTCACAATTTTAAGTATAGGACGCGCACAGTTCATCACGCTCATGCAGGTCATCCGCGTTAAACGAAAACACGCATCGTATGCGCGAACGTCGTAATACAAAGTTCAGTGCGAAGGGTTTTGCCTCTCGCGTTGATGCGCTTTTGCGTGCGCGCAAAAAAGTGCGCAAACAATGTAATAGAGCCCTGTGTTGGCAAAATTCCTGAAAAATTTCTCAACCTTCGATATCTGAAGTGTAAGGAGGGTTGGCCCACTGGCATTTGGATACGAGGTCTCTGATGGCGGCAATGAACTCTGGCCCTATTGTGGCCAGTGTGGTTGACACAGGAACGTTCTCGGGGTTGCCACGTGGTCTATTTGGCTGGATCAAATGAAATTCCACGTCGTCGGCCGGTTGTGTACTCACACCCTGAAAACACACTGGAACACCCTTTCTCCACTCAAAAAGAACACACGTGTGAGAAGTCTCTGGGTTCGCTTTAATGTCTATTATTAACCCTCACGTTATGTCCTAGGGTACCCGGGTACTAAGTCCAGTGGATGGACGAATATCTTCGACTAGTCAACGTTGTGGCCCTGAAATTTGAAGCAATCAAATAAGTTCGCACTGTTAGCAAAGTCATAGGTCAGAGGCCTCTCACCCAACCGGCGAAACAGCTTGACCCGGACCGATGAACTCTGCCAGAAATTCCTTCTCTGCCGCCTGGAACCCGATGCTGCCGAAACTCATGCTCTCAGGTAGGATCTCCTCAGCCACATGTCGAATGCGGCCAGCACTCCGCTCCATCTGCGGCCTCCTTACACGAGGTCCTTCTCGAACACACTCACCACCGGAACAGCTCAGCGGGATACACTGCAGGTCGATGAACACTATCCTCGATCACTCCAGCAATGGATGCCGCCGGATCTCTGCGCTTCAATCTGGCCTGGATCCTGGACAATGTCTCTCTTGCGACTTCATGCACCGCTCTCCTCGTTCTGCTCACGCTGCACACAATGCTTCACACTTCCTGGCGCCAGTCCGCTTACTTCCTTCCTCCCTAACAAGGGTTTCTGGGGGATGTAGTCCATAAGTCCTTTAGAGGCAGGCAATATGGTTTCAGTTCTCAGAGCCAAGTTAAACACAATGCTACAATAACAAAGGGGGAGTTTATGCCAATATCTTACGTAAGCCATGACTCAGTGTCACAGGGTGGGATGTAATGGTTGTTGTAAATTATTGACACTGAGTAGGTCTTCCATTTTGTAACTGCTTAGATAATTTTTAACTTATGAATTGCAGATACGAAACCAGATGCTAAACGCTTCCTTCTTTTAAATGTCAGTTTCCTTATTTCATTCTGATATCAAAACTAGTTTGACGCTGGACAAATGTTCATTCATTATTAGTGACCAGAGGTTGTTTCTCTCAGACGTGTCAGCCTTTGGCTTTAATTTAATAACAGATGCTGATATATATATATATGGTGGGAGCTTGCGTCATACAGATTCACCTGTCGAATGGATGCATTGCCCAGGGTCCATTGATACCCGGCTGAGACTCTCTGCCTAACTGAATGGGACTTCCCAGTCATGCCGGTGATGCTTTCTAAATGTTTATTTTACTCAAGATAAGTTCCTTGATTCATTCTATTTTGCAATAAATATTTTATATAACTTTCAACTGTGTGATTTTTAGACATGTGCACAGCACAAAATTTCGTTTTGAACTAATGGATTAGTCTTAAAATGCAATTTATTTAGTTGCTAAAGAAATTTGTTTTCAGTTCTTTAGTATGAAAACTAATTTCATTCATCTCGAAAACCAGCAGATACAATTACTATTGTAGTGGCTCCTCAGAGGGCTGAGATCGCTACTTGTTACAGTATCTCTCACTCTCAGCACAATGTGTCAGGCAAAGCTGTTACAGTAACTGACTGCTGCTCATCACAGCGTTCAGAGTTTCAGTAAAACTAGTAAATAATATTTTTATATATAAGAGGTTATAACAATATTATTTCCTTGTTTTACTGAAACTCTGAGCGCTGTTACAGTCAGTTACTGTAACAGCTGAGCCTGATACATTGTACTGAGAGATAATATAACAAGCAGCCGATCTCATCGCTCACAGCCACTGGATTTAAAGGGCTAAAAAAAAGGCTCCTCTCTGTATAATGTATAGAACATCCTCCTGCATTAATTAATACCCCTCTCTGTATAATGTATACAACATCCACCTGCATTAATTAATGCCCCTCTCTGTATAGAACATCCTACTGCATTGGCATGTGGAGGGTGCAGAACTTCGGAATGCAATGGTTATTCAGCACAGGAGAGGGAACTTTTACTTAAACTTTGTATCTCTGTGGGGGAGACACCGGAATATAAAAGCAGGGGAGAGGGAAAATATTAACGTAAATCGGTCTGAAAGCTCAGAGAAGAGATGACTGGTGCAAATTTATTTTTATAATAAAATAAAGCACTTTAAATCCAGGGAAAACCTTCAAATAAATCACACTGAAGGCTCATAATGACAGAGTAACTGTGAGAGCTGGATAATAAATGTATCAGACGTAAAAAAAACTTTATAACAAGCAGCACTGGGACAGGAGAGGGACTTTATATAAAACGTGTATTATAGATGAGGCATGGGGGATATTGCTCCTGGATAATATAAAATGTATCAGACCTAAGCCCCTATTATGCAGAGCGGGAGGGGAGATACACGTTTTATAAAGTCCCTCTCTTCTCCCAGCGCTGCTTGTTATAAAGGGGTTTTTACTATCCAGCCCTCCTCTGTCATTAGCTTTCAGTGTGATTTATTTAAATGTTTTCCTTCTCCAGCTGCTTTTATCATCTTGTCTGCCTCATAGACATGCAAGGGTTAAGTAAAGGTTTCCTCTCCTGTGCTGGCTGTCTGTGCTGCGAGTGAGTATTCTGGAGCTCTATCACTGTCAGATTTTCGGGTAGGGGTCGGGAAGGATTACACATACAAACCTTTTCTGTAGCTTTGCGATGTTGCGCTCTTCATTACTGGTCTCTTTCACTTCTCAATGTAATATCACAAAAAGGACTGAAACTAAAATGTAGTGCATTTTATTTTAGTTTCTTTCGTTTTTTGTACTGAGCAGTTTCGTATCTTTTGAGTCGTACTAAAACTAAATTATCCCAAAATTCGGACTAAATCATTTTAGTACTAAAACGAATGCACATGTCTAGTGATTTTGTCACATTCCACATTTCCAGCCCTGTCCCCTGTATACGTTATATCCTGTTCAGGTCTTGTTTTTATGTTGCCTTTCTTGGGTTGCAGCTAAGTAAATATTGTATCTGCTCTCTCAGCTCACCTGTCTGCCATGTCTTGATCTCCTCCCTATTTAAGAGCAATGCTCCCATTGTGCATTGCTCCATGATTTTCACTTCCTGGTTTACATCAGTGCTTTGGTTTCAGAGAGCTGCCTGCTGTTTTGTTCCTGTTCTGGTTGTATAGTCTGTTAATATTACTTTGGTCCGGTTTCCCCTGTCTGTCCATCTGTTACTCCTGTCATTGTGTTCCTGGTTTATTTCTGGTTTCTCCTGTTATTCAGTTCTTGGTTTTCCTTGCTGTGTTTTGGTTTTCTGTTTATTGCTTTATGCTGATTCCCATGTACAGACATTTGGCTTGTGTAACTACCCTTCTGGCACTAGAACCCTGGAATCTGGATTACATACTCTCTCTGGTTTCCTGACTCCTGGCTTTCTTCATGACTATGCTTATGTATTTCCCAACAGTGTATTGATTGCTGTTATCTGTGTATTTCCTAGACTCTGCACAGCTCTGTGGTAGTTAAGCCCCTCCCGACGTCAATGACGTCATCGCGCCATGCGCGATGACGTCATTTCCAGGCGACCCCCCCCGGCAATGCCGGAGATCGCCTGGAAGGGAGGGTGGGATCCATTCGGATCTCTCTCCCTCCCGATCGGGAGGTCCCACAAAGAAAAGCCAGGCACCGCTTAAAAGGGGAGAGTCTCCCCTTTTAAGCGGTACCTGGCTTTAACCCCTTAGGTACTGGGTCACACTTCAGCGCCTTGTGGCGCCGAAGTGCGGTCTAGCTCCGGTGGGGGCCGCCATCTTGGATGGCGGTTCCACCCCGGGTCCCCCCTCGCTGCCTGACGTCATCGCGCACAGCGGGATGACGTCAGATAGCCGGGGAACACCTAGCTGCCCGGGGATTTCCCAAGGAAATCCCATGGTGGAGATAGGGGGTTCATTTGAACCGTGGAAGCTAGGGGTCATGGAGGGTGTCATTCGAAAGGCCTGAGCATGGCCTTTCAAATGATACCCAACATGACCAGGTATAAAGTTAACAAAAAATTTAACAAAATAAAAAAATAATAAAAAATAAATAAAAAAAAGAAAAAACCATGTATTTTTTGTGTGTTTTTATTGTTTTGCAATATTGTTCACATTTCAATTATAATGTGAACAATGATGTTGCACTAATGATTTTTTTCTATGGGGTGCGTTTGCTAAAAATCACGTAATTCCCCCCAAAAAATGTAAAGAGTCCCCATTTCTAATTTTTGTACAAGCGCACCCTATAAAAAATATAACCGCAAAGGTGAAAAAAAACACTTTACACGCTGCAGATGATTAAAAATTCTAATTTTATTGCATTTTTTGTTATAATATACAGGCAAGACATGACGTATACATATAAAAATGATATATTATTAATCTGCTGAGTCCGCCGGAAAGAACGATATATACTATGTCTGGGTCGTATAATAAAATGTGGCTTCAAATCGCGTTTAAACATGATGAGCGAAAGCGGTAAAAATGAGATCAGCACACAGCGGTGAAATGCCTCAGCAGCGAAAGGGTTAAAGACCGGCCTATCAGTCTAGGGATTCTTTGGGTATTGCCGTGCAGGAGTCTCTGTTTACCCTGTGTTGCTTTTACCACCTGTTGTCTGCAGTAATATCCCTGCATATAGGGGCTTTCCACTTGAACCTGGACCCCACCTTGGCGCAAGTCAGGTGCCGCCAGCGTGACAGATTTATTCTTCGCATTCAAAAGGTCCAAGTAAACCAGTTCCAATAAGGGCAACTCGGTAGGGTCATTAAACATTTCTCTCCCAGAGGCAACCTAAAATGTATCTCCTAATCCCATAATGAACTCTGCCAAATTGCCTGGAGAAAAATACAAATCCATCTACATCTCCATAAATCTAAATTAATGCTTCAACCAATTGTGGGCAATCTACATTTCCAGAATGGGTTACCAGACCCTATATATTACATCTTAAATGTAAAATGGTTCACCACCATAATACAATTCCTCCATCAGACAAAAAGTTGTCCACTTTCGTACGTACAAGGAACTGTTGGCGTTCATTTCTTCCTCCCCTTGCCACCTCATATATTATTTACATTCCTGAAATCTCATCTTGCACTACGGTCAACTATGAAATACAAAAACCCCTTGGATAAACTGACACAACTCGTTATTATCTCTCTAGGTTCTGCATCTTTACTGTATTCTTCCTCCGGAAGGGGCTATTGAATGCAGAGCAAGAAGGTACCACTACCCCGTGGTGTAAACACTTCCCGACCTGTCAGGGTGCATAGGGGTTTTGGGCCCAGTATGCAGTTGACACATAGGCAAGGACACCATCTCTGATACAACAGGGTTTATTGCATTGACTTATACTTCCTGTTTCCTGTTATCCTGTTCCTACCATTGACCTGCTTGTACTATCTTTATTACTATACATGAAACATAGTTTACTGCAAAAAATAGATTTTTGATTAACTTACTAAGTTCTTTTTTTTTTTTAAATTTAATTTAAAGGTTTCTTATAATACCAAGTATTATAAATGTTTTCCTGCCCTTCAACCCCATCTGCTGAGATTCTTTCAATCAAATCTTTGATTCGGGCCAACCGCTTCGGGAATGGTTTGCCGCGCATATCGTCACGATCCCTAAAACAACATTTCCTTCCCCTCAATGATCGCAATATAGACCTATCTCACTCCTTAATGTAGATACCAAACTATACGCGAAAATAATGGCTAATCGAATATCTGATATATTACCATTGTTGGTGGCAGACGACCAAGTAGGCTTTATAAAAAATAGACAGGGTCCAGATAACACCCTGAAGGTACTTACCCTCGTTGATCACGTAGTCCCAAAAACCCGGCGAATGCACACCGAAACCCGCAAAAACATCTGGATTAACCTGCCGAAGACACCGAAAAAACCCAAGCAGGAGCCGATCACAAGCAGCGAAGCCTCCGGACAAAGCCGACACCGCAGACGAAGGCAGTGAATAAATTAGGAAAACAGTTTGTATGAATGATTGAAAAGTGAAACGCTGTTTGCAAAGAAACTACGGAGCGAAAATGTCTGAAATTTACATATGTGGTCCAGGGAATGATAATAAAAAGGGCTGTTACAGAAAAAATAAGTTAAAAAAAAAATAAATCAAGAAAAATGCTTAGAATTTCCTAAAAAATCTATAAATAAAGAGACTCTTTACTGCAGAATTTTATAATGAATGGTTTATTAGATAATGAAGTAAAACGGGAATATTTCTAACATTGAAGCCTATGGGATTCGCCTGAATAAACCTGTTGAATGAAACCACTGAATGGCAGGGCATTTCAGGAACCTTTCACTGCTGGTTTGTGTTCTCTGAATAGCCGAAGCAGTGATTTTTTATGGGGATTTCACTGCCCTCGAACAGGCACCGTATGTGCAGGCAATTCGCCAGGATTTGGCGAATTGCCTGTTCTCTGAATAGCTGAATGGCCAAGAAAGGTAACCAAACGCAGATTTTCAGCGTTCGGTTACCTTTCTCCAGCCATTCGGATCTCTTTGAATAACCCTGATAGTCTATCCGAGAGTAAACGTTGTGGGCTGTGGAAAAAAAGGAGTGCCCCATTTCTCCTGGGTGTAACAGTCGCCAGACATCAAAAAGTTGGTGCGCTGCTAATAAGTCTGAGTACCTGGTGCGAGCCATTCTTAGTCGCTTTGGGGCTCGAGCTGGTAAATCCAGGGACAAGTTGAAATCTCCACAAACAATCAATCTGCCCATTAAGATCTTTTGCATTCGGGAGAAAACCCTGTTCATAAAGGGAAGTTGAGAGTCGTTCGGACTATATACGTTGACGATGGTATAAATTACATGGTTCAAAGAACACGTCAGTAGAATAAATCTTCCATTGGGATCAACCACCTTGTGAATCAGGCTAAAAGCGAGACGATTCTGTATTAAGATGGAAACTCCTCTAGTTTTCGTCGGGGAAGTAGCATGAAATTGCATCGTGTATTGTGGTAAGTATAACTGGGGATACGCAGAATGTTTGAAATGGTGTGTCTTGGAGGCAAATTATATCCGGGTTCTCTGTTCTAATGTCCGCGTACAAGGAGTGGCTCTTATGGGGGATATTTAATCCGTTCACATTCAACGACAATATTTTCATGTTATGTGCCTTACTATATGGGGTAAAACAGCCATTGCAGGGGAGCCGCTGGGTCAATGAAACCAATGGAACCTCCTTGGGACGATCAGGAAGGTGATTCTCTCCATAAAAATCGAGGGAGTTGTCCGTAGGAATATATCCTGAATATAGAAACGAGGATCCGGGAATTCGCAAATCTGAAAAAACAAACAGCGACAAACAAAACATAAAAAGGAAAAAATAACAAGGAAAAGAGGGGGACTCTTCAGCGTCCCAAATATGTACACCAACAATTTCCTCCTGAAGCTGGTAAAAACTTCCACCTCACCCTGACTCAGCAGGGGGAGGTATGGGGGAAAAATCGTGCCCAGATCCAGGACAGAGGGGGTGCTGAGCGCACGTTTTTCCCGCACAGACTGGTGGTTTCAGCCCGGCCCGGGTGCCCCCGGAGCTCCTTCAAGGGGAAGATTAGGTAGAGCCTGTAATGAGAACAACCGTGGCAATTCCACGGGATCATCTGCCGGTGTTCACTCGGTGCCATTCCGGGGATATTTTTGATGGGGTTGGTTGAGCCTCTTGGGGTGGCGTGCAGTCACCAGTGAGATTCCATTCCCGCAGAAGGTGAAATCCGGAAGTAATATCCGTCATCGTGTGGAGAACGGTTTGTCACCATACGAACAGCTTGGTCGGGTACCCCCCACCTATACGGCATTTTGTGGTCTCTCAAAATTTTGGTGACGGGTGCAAATTCCTGTCTTTTAGCCATGGTTGCTGCAGAGAGGTCTGGAAAAAACGAGATGGAGGAATAGGGATCAGGTAGCTTTCCTATCTTCCTGACCTCAGACATCAGTTCTTCTTTGACACGGAAAAACTGCACTCTTATTAAGGCATCTCGAGGAATCGTGGAAGCCAGATTTTTCGGTTTAGGAATTCTGTGTGCTCTATCCAGTTGCAAATCCTGGGTTGATGTTGAAGGTAGAAGGGACCGAAAGAGACATGTGACATAATCATGTAAGTCCTCAGCTTTAACTGATTCTGGTACACCTCTGAGCCTAATGTTATTTCTTCTAGAAAGATTGCTCCAGATCAGCCATTTTCCGTTGTAATGATTCCCGTGTCGTTTTAAGTGATTTGGAGGCATCGACCAGCTCATTATGAGCAGGACATAAATCATCTGTTTTCGCTTCAAGTTGGTCCGTGCGGTCACCGAGATCGTGTATGTCTTTGTGACGTTCTGCCACAATTGATTTAAAGTCCTCCTGTAAAGAGTCCCTTAGTTCTCCCAGCATAGCCCTTAGTTGTTGTTCAGAAGCCGGATGAGAGGCCGTTTGGGTCGAGGGAGAGCCCTCCCCAGCCCCATCACGCTGCCGAGGGGAGCACGCACCCTGGGAGCCGCCATCTTGTTGGGCCTTCCCTTTTCGCGCCGATTCCGGGAGCTCCAGGCAGCGCTGTGCCTTAGGTGGGGCTTTTGGCGGGGCCATCGTCGCTGTCCCCTGATGTTAAGGGGCTTACCCAGCTATTTGGCCGGGATTCCGCTGGCTATGTGAGCCGCAGGAGTGAGATTAAGCCGGCGGGTAGACGGAGCTCAGCTCACACGCGTCTTCCTCGCATGGCTTCCGGACACGCCCCAATTTACTAAGTTCTAAGCATACGTCCACCCACCACGACAAAGCAATTCTTTTGGGTGAGTAAAAAAATAAGTGTGAAAAACCAGCACCATACATAAAAACTATAAAAAGACACTATCTGTGAAAAAACAAAACCAATTATATGCTTTGTAACGAGATAAAAATTTCTTTCTCAAAGAATGCTACCTTGTTATCCGCTACATATTAACATGTGCAACTAAGGCTGGCGGCACACTAGCAAACATTGTGCGTCCGTTTGACCGTACTGTTTGACGTCCGTCGTAGCTTTATAAAGGAGTCAATTAACTACCCCACACGAAGCACCTGCGCACTTGTTCACGGACGGGCAAAGCATAAAGCCACGGACGCAAAAATAACATTGACGTATAAAAGCTAAACGGATGCAGAAACTACGCTGCCATGTACTGTATTTTCCTAGGGTGTGGAGACGTCAGACGTTACAGATGCACTTTACGCAGTACTCACAATATCTGCCGTGAAAAAGTGCATCCGTAACGGACGCAGTACGGTATGCTCGTGTGCCGCCTCCCTAAATAGTGCTACATACCAATTTATATCATATGAAATAGATCTGAGGAAAAGGCACAGCTCACAGCAACTGTGCTGACACTCAGATACCTAATGCAAGGTCTCCTATCTATTTAAAGGGAGACAACCTACCCATTAGGGCATTGAAAATGCATGATTTGCTGTACTGTTGAAATTTTTGGCACCTTAAGGAATGATTCGTGATAAGCACCACTTTATATATTATAAGTAATATAACATTTTCTAGAAAAAGCAGTGAGCTTTCATGACCATAATTGACTGTAAAGGAAGGTTACAAGTACTTCCAATTAAGTAAATTAAAAATATAGAGAGTTGAAAATAACTCAAAAAGCAACGAGACTCCATTATGCCAGTCGGCAAACAACAGAACAGTTTCAAACAGAGAGTAATACTAATAATGGTTGGTAATACGTAAGAGCAAAAGCATATATGTTGGTTCGGTATTTATGGTTAGTAAATAAAGTATGTGGCAGTCTTTTGTCTCTCATTTCCCAGTTTGGATGCATCCTTCAACTTGTCACATATCCCCTATCATATTCCATTTTGTAAGAAGACCTTCCTGCAAATTTAATGAAGTCACAAGACCCAGGTGTTTTGTAGCCAATGAGGCTAGGGATCCCTGTACCTGAGATGCTTAGAATAATGTGAGACGTTCAGTATCCCGATGTCCCTTTGTGCATCATATAACACTTAATTAGGAAGAACTCTACAGAGCAAAAGCTCCTTTGGAAGGAACAGGATATTACTAGAGATCGTTGCATTTGTATAGTCTCAACATAGCAAGATAACATCTTTGCACTGGAGTTTACAGGAAATCTACACATACATACTTTGCCTTTTAGCTGCAACAGTTGGACCGCATCTTTGAAAGAGCAAATAATAACATCTAATCAAAGGAACTATCTGCTTCTAAATTCAACCCAGACCAAACCTTGTACTCTTTACATTATGAGTCAAGGATTCTGGAAAGTTTACAAAGCCAAAGTTCTGCAGACATTCAATACAGAGGAGGATGGAGAAGTGCTGGAGGAGGTAAGATGGGGTAACATGCAAATATTGAAGGCAAAATGGCCAGTGATGGTTGAATACATAGAGAAATGTATTTCAAAGGGTAAAAGTGAATGCGAGGATCAATAATACACAGGGATAAGGTATATACCAAGAAAAATCATAAGGGTAATAAAACCAGGGTTCGTCAAGCTCACCTAGAGTTTCACAACCAAACGAGACTTTAAAACCATGCCAAGTGCTTCAAAATATGCTAGATAAAAAAAAAGAGTGTAAATAAGTGATGTATTCTTTCATAGGGAAACTAGGCTTGGGCCTACGGCAGCAGAGTGGAAAGGGGAGCATTTTTTCCCTAATACCCTTTCTTTTCTTTCTTTTAGTGGTCTATTATATATGACGATACATGTCTGTTATACATGTATAACAGAGTTGCAAAGAGTTTTCTAAACTAGGAGTCAGGAACCTTGACCCTCAAGATGTTTTGGTACTACATCTCCCATGAGAATCAGCCAGCCTAAAGACTGGCTGAGCCTTATCGGGTATTCAAATCCGAAACATCGGGGGAAGGGGGGGCAATGTTGCTGATCCATGATTTAGAGACTCATTACATCTTTGTTATACACCTGTCTAAAAATGTTGTTATATATTGCTAGGTGTAAATAAGATTAGGGATGCACCGAAATGAAAATTTGGGACCGAAACTGATAACCCCATTATCGGCAGAATCTATCGGTGCATCCCTGAATAAGATTCAGTTTCCTTTTGTTCTAAATTACCCCAAATAGGTCATTAACATTGATCTTAATTTCAATGTCAATTTATAGGTTCATTTGAATTTGATATCAGTTGGGGGAGCCCGAGAATTTGGATTGCTTAAGGCAGTACCAAACCTAAATATGCCCCTGCCTTTAAATAAAAATATGGACAAACGTATTAATAAAAAAATTTATTTGGCTAACATGGACCACAGTGTAGTTTCTCATTATAGTTAACCTAATGAATATGTGTTTGTGGGACTGATTCATGTAGTGGGGAAACAAACGGCTGGAAGTATACTTGAAGACAAATATTTGTTGTGTTTTATAGAGTGGTACCACAGAGACAATGATGCAAGATGAAAGTCAAAATACCGAAGAAGAGGGTTTAAACATGTCACATCTGGCAAAAAAGGTATACGTCAAATAATTGAACTTGTTTGATGCACTTTTTTAAAATGTTAGTTCATTAATGCATACTCAAACACACAATAAGATATACATATATTGTAAGGGCTATAGTATGATATTTTTTCTGGGTGTATAAACCATTATGGACACTACAGCACAGTTTTATTTGTAAATATTTTATATTCCATTGCATTTTAATGTGTTATATTTCTAATAAATGATAATGGAAAAACTGATCCTGAATTCTTTAATTATGGGAGAGGTTTGTTAATGTCAATTGATGAGACTATTTCTGTTGTAAACCTGCTAAGGGGTATACAGAATATTGGCTAAATACTGTATATAATAAAAACATGTGCAAATTCTGATATGCAAAACACAAAGGGCCATATTACATAGTTGGTGCTAACTTAACCAGAGCTGTTGTAAACTTCCCAGAGCCATTATATCCTATGGAGGTTTTCAGTTTACAACAGCTCTGGTTAAGTTAGCACCAACATTGTAATACTGCCCATATTTTGTGTTCATCTAGCAGTCAGTAATAAAAGATGGGAAATTTGATCATAAATTCTAAGGCATAAGAAAGTGACAATTTAAGCTAAGAAATGAGGGCAAATTAAATCTGGAGAGTAATTAATAATTGAACCCAACCTCACTTTTCTTTTGTCTCTGTTTGAGTGTAACGCTCATCTTCTCTCACATGCAGCATTTTCTCACTCTTCCAGCTGCCTAGCACCGCGACAGTGCCCAGACAGCCAATACAATTTCTTTTAATACAAAAACAACAGAGACAACACACATTTAATTGGTTGAATTTACGATGCCCCTTAAATTAAGTCAGTGTGGGATTGTGCACTGTTGTAATTTCTGGTCCAGTCATCAGATGGCAGTCCAGCATCAGAACAACAGCCATCCATGGCAGTGGAAAGACCTCCTTTAATGTCTCCTGTAGATATTGTAATGGTATCTGAGGAATAAGGCCCCAAGTCAGGTGTAAACATATCCAAAGCTGTTGAAAACTTACAAACTCAGACTTTAACCCCTTTTATGCTGATGACATGTGGGAGACGTCATCAATTTTGCTTGCTGCACGTGGCCGACGTCCACCACAAGTTGTGTGCTTGGGGGTGCCTGGCCAAACCGGGGTATCACCAGGAGACGGAGTCCGTAACACTCCCTTAAAGTGACATTAAAGTCCAAAATTTTTTTCCCTCTCCCCTATGTAAATTAAAGCACTTACCTTAAATGATGTCTCTTTTTGTGATCTTCCTCTTCTTTCCTCTTCTTTTCACCCTCTTCTCCAGCGATGCGGCGGGTCTCTGATCCATCGCTAACACCTCTGGCTCTTCTTCTCCCACGGAGTCACCAGGCGCGTCCCCGCGATCCGGCGTCCATAGACTTACCTTGCGCATCACAGCCGAAAATGGATACTGCTCATGCGCACACCCCAAGATCCTTTGCGGCTGCTCGGGCCGTAAAGGACATTCAGCTCATGAGCGCGCCGGCGATCGGAGGCAAGTTTAAACTGCTCTTGCAGCGTTTTTTTTTAAAAAACTTTTTGCATATATCTACTGCTTGCTAGCAGTAGATATATGAAAAAATGGTTTTGACTGCAAATATCCTTTAACTCCAGCATAGCTAGAGCAGATTTATTGTTGGAGGCAGGGATCCTTTGGACATGGTCACAAGAGGTGTTATTAGAAAGGCCAGAGTAAGGCAAGTTTTGGATTCTTTTACTCTTTTTTTAAAATGTTAAGTAACTTTGTATAATACAGGTTTGAGGTAAGAACTGCCAGCTACTGTGGAATTGCTCATCATTCTTGAGCTGAGCCGTTATATTTTTCCCAGAGATAGAGAAACTCAAAGACGTGCAGATAATGTATCATTGATGAAACTTCACCTGCTGTTTGAATGTCCCAGTCTGGATCGCCAGTATGTTGTGGTTGCAACAATGGAGCTTTTCAACATGGATTAATACAAAGCTAAACAACGTCAATTAGTGGATGACCCCCTTACGTTATTTTTCCTCGTTTCCGACCAAATAACAAAATCGCTCATATTGACCACTGACTCTTAAAGCGTAACTATTCTTATGAATGATCTAGCTCGCGTTGGTCATTTAACCCATGTGCTGTGGAGTGCGTTGTTGGGGTTGATTTCAATTTGTGGATGAGCTGTTCAGCATGTCCTGCCTGGACCACAGTGATTGGCCAAATGTGTCCCGTTGCTACTTTCTCCCACAGCACACTGACATATTGGATATCAGCCCTTTCTATGGAACTGGCGCCCCGCCCACTGACTTCCTTTATGTTTTTACAATTGAAATAAGTATATTTTTTCAACAACAAGTGCCTGGTTTTGAAGGGGGCAAAGTATTAATCTGAGTTGGATAGAGATCCTGCTTTATATGGTCTAGGACCATAGAACTAAGTCTAGTTCATATGGTATATGGCAGGGGACAGCAACCTTTTACACACCAAGTGCCGTTTTTTAAACCATCAGACAACCGGGTGCCAGTGAACAACAACGCCCCATAGTGTTAGTTAGATTTTAATTTTTATACTCATAGTTGTACTGCTAATAGTAAGTTAAACTCACAAAATTTTATATACCCAGCAGAGCCCAGAATTTTATATACCCAGCAGAGCCCAGAATTTTAGATACCCAAACAGACCCCAGAATTTTAGATACCCAAACAGACCTCAGACTTTTATATACCCAAACAGACCCCAGAATTTTATGTACCAGCAAAGCCCAGAATTGAAATACCCAGCAGAGCCCAGAATTTCACATACCCATAAGAGACCAGAATCTCACATACCCATAAGAGACCAGAATCTCACATACCCAGCAGAGCCCAGAATTTGAAATACCCAGCAGAGCCCAGAATCTGAAATACCCAGCAGAGCCCAGAATCTCACATACCCAGCAGAGCCCAGATTCTGACATACCAAGCAGAGCCCAGAATCTCAAATACCCAGCAGCAGAGCCAGAATTTGACAAACCCAGCAGCAGAGCCCAGAATTTGACAAACGCAACAGCAGAGCCTAGAATTTGACATACCCAGCAGCAGAGCCCAGAATTTGACAAACCCAGCAGCAGAGCCCAGAATTTGACATACTCAGCAGCAGAGCCCAGAATTTGACATACCCAGAAGCAGAGCCTGAGAGGAGAGAAGTTGCCGCAGACAGTCTGGCTGGAGGATTTGCCCACACGCGCACTGCAGTAATCCCACGCTTCCATTCTAGACCCGGCTGGCCGCATGTGTGTGTGCACCGCCCACACACATGAGGCCAGGAGTGGAAGTGTAGGATTACGGCACGTGTGGGCAGATCCTCCTCAGGCTGCTGGGCGCCATGGACGCCATGATGCTGCCACCGATAAAAAAAATAGAGCAGCAGCGGTGGTGCAAAAAAGTGCCAGCCCTGCAGGTAATTGACACACGTGCCAGCAGAGAGAGACTCGCATGCCACGCCGGGCAGGCCTGCCGGGGGTTGCCGACCCCTGGTATATGGTTAAGGTTTTGGACCATATAACTAATCCTAGTTCACACAGACCTAACCTTTGGAAAAAGTAAGGGCCACATTACAATCTTGGTGCTAATGTTAACGCTCACCTGCGTGAGCATTAACATTAGCCGCGGTGGCTACCGCATATTACAATGCAAATGCTAACGGATTAAGTAACCCGTTTGCGTTTGGTACCTTGCGTTTTTCAGTACGAGGTTACTGTACTTGCGCTCCTATACTTAACATGGGGAGCGCAAAGTGTTAATCAGCGTTAGTATTACAATCTACTAGCGCTGATTAACGTCTGTCTGTGGTTAGCAAAAAGTTAACCACAGCCAGGACTTGATGTTAACGGATTCTGCTTTTGCAGAATCCGTTAGCACCATCAAAAAAATAAAAACAACAATCAGATACTCACCTCATGTCCCGCGACGAAGACCGCGGCTCCATTCGCCTACTCCGTATGGCGGGAGCAGGGAGAGACTTGGGGGAAAAAGTTCTTCGGTCTCCCCCTGTGTTTCACTATGCCGACCGGCCAGATATCGCGAGGCAAGATCCGGCAGGTCATGTGACCGCCGGCGTCTGGCTCAATGGAGTCCTATGGACTCCATTGAGTGGATGCTCGCGGCAGCGCTGAGTGCTGCCGCAAGCATTCCGGGGCTTTGCGCCCAGTAACAATGCAGGCAGCTTTTTTAGCGCCTGCATTGTAATTCCACGCTAAAACGGGGGCGCTAGGGGGAAAACTGCGGGTGCAGTTTTTCCTCCCTAGCCCCCCGTTTTAGCGTGGAGAATGTAATGTGGCCCTAAATCTTCCCATATGGTTGAACTCTCAAAATTACTTTTTTGTCAGGATAGGGAATACCGATGCTTTCTCTCACTGATCTGCTGTTCTTGATGTGTTATACTGTCAAGGCTTCCCTATATATCTCCCTGTTTTTTTGTTTTAATGGTACATGTAAAAGCACCTTTTCTCTTTTATTCGCTTCGCTCCTGTATTCTGTGTCTTGTTACTTAGAAAAATAGACATTTGATATAAAATAGTTTTCAGACAAATTAGCGGGCAACATTCATTGCAGTTCTCAAATTATTCTATTTTTACTTATTATTATTTATTATTTATTAAGCGCCAACACATTCTGCAGCGCTGTACAAGGTGCAATGGGTAAAGACAGGACAATTCTACAATACATACAGGAGGCAGGTCAGTATTCCTGCCTGCAGATACAGGAGGACATGAGGGCCCTATTCTGTGGGAATTTACAATCTAGATGGGTGAGGGGATTAGAAACAAGAGGGAGGGACTGCAGTGACAAGTTAATGAAGGGAGAGGTTAGGAATAGTTTTGGGTCGTACTCGGTAGGACGTCTTGTTAAGGAGTCAGGTGGTAGGCTTCCCTAAACAGAAGGGTGTCTAGGGAGAGTTTAAATGAAGCTTGATTTGGGGACAGTCTGATATTGCGAGGGAGCCCATTCCATAGGGTCGGCACCGCACGAGAAAAGTCCTGCAGTCTGGCATGTGATGAGGTAATGATGGAGAATGCCAGGCGCAGATCATTGTTGGATCTTAGGGAGCGGGCTGGGGTGTATTTGGTGATTAGTGCGGACAGGTAGTGAGGAGTGGCGATAGTGAGTGTTTTGTAGTGCAGGGTGAGTAGTTTGAATTTAATTATGCTGTGGATGGGGAGCTAGTGAAGGGATTCGCAGAGACAGAGCGATGGGAGAGATGGATATGCTGGGCTGATGTGTTTAGGATGGACTGCGGTGGGGAGAGGCAGGTGATAGGAAGGCCAGTCAGGAGGTTGTTGCATTAGTCCAGGCGGGAGATAACAAGCGAGTGGATAAATTGCTTGATGGTGTTGGCAGTCAGAAATGGATGAATTTTGGCGATATTGCGGAGGTGATTGCGGCAAGATGAGGAGAGTGATTGGATGTAGGGGCTGAAAGAAAGACTGGAGTCAAGAGTCACTCCGAGACAACGGACTTGGGCAGAAGGAAGGATAGTGATACCGTCAACAATTACAGAGAAGTCAGAAATTGGAGTTGGAGGGGGGAAGTAGAAGGAGCTCGGTCTTGGACATGTTGATCTTCAGGTAGTGAGCGGCCATCCCGGCAGAGATCCCAGACAGACAATCACTGACCTGAGCGAGAACCGAGGGAGAGAGATCGGGAGTGGAGAGGTAGATCTGAGTATCATCAGCGTATAGGTGATACTTGAAGCCATAACTGGTGATGAGTTTACCCAGTGAGGAGGTATAGATGGAGAGGAGCAGAGGACCTAGGACTGAGCCTTGAGGTACACCGGCTGACAGAGGAATTGAAGAGGAGGAATTGCCAGCAAGAGAAACTGAGAAGGAACTATTGGAGAGGTACGATTTTAGCCAGGGGAGGGTGGTATCACAGAGACCAAGAGAGAAGAGGGTCTTTATGAAGAGGGGATGGTCGACTGTATCAAAGGCAGCTGAGAGGTCAAGTAAGATCAGTATGGATTAGTGGCCATTGCATTTAGCAGAAAGGAGGTCATTAGTAACCTTTGTGAGAGCAGTTTCTGTTGAATCACATTATGGTATTGTGTTAACTATAAGTTATGATGGAAGGAAAATAAGGGACTAATTTAAAAGAGATATTCTTCAACATTCCCTATTTTATTTATGATTACACATATTCACAAACAATCTCACAGAATAATGGCCTTGCAGGGCCTCAGAGAAGGGTAGCAAGACAATCTGAGAAACAAAATCAGGATACAAAAAGGGTCAACAATAGGAAACAACGTATTTGAGTTGAAAATGCAATCAGCAAACTAAGTAGATAGTGATCACGAGAAAGAAAAAAAAAAGGGGGAGAGCGGCATAAGCCCACATCGTGACTTTCCCGGCTCACTCCCATAAGTCCAAAAGGACCAGAGGAGGCCAAGGAAGGCAATTGTCACGAAGGCTTGAGTACCTGAGGGCCAAACACCGGGCAGGGGTATGGTAGCGTGCCCCGAGACCACTCGTAAAATAGATCCTGGTCACCATCAACAAAGTAAGAACTGTAATAGAGGGCAAAATGGGCCCCCAGAATGAGTCCCAGAAAATCTCAAAAAACAGTGGTCAGCAAAAATCCGAAAGCATTCACATTAAAAGTTTCTGGAATGTAAAACATGAGGTGGGGGGAAGCAATCGAAGGGTGACTTCCATGCAGACGTGGGGAGCGAAGTACAAAGACAGCGAGCTGGGGTTTTTCAGTCCAGAGCAGGGAGGTCCGGCACCCGAATCATCGCCAAGGAAGTCATGAAGGCCCATCCCTCCTCTGGAGAAGCAGCGACATAACGAACCCCATTACTGGTGTGCACCAGGGAATCTGCGGGTCCCCATCTATAATAGAGTCCTGAAGCTCGCAGGGGGGTCATCACCTCTCTGAAACGGTGCCTCTCCAGTAAGGTCGAGAATGGGAGGTCATAAGGACAAGGACAGCAAGAGTGACCCAAATGGCAGCGGGCCACGTGAAGCAGGCAGGGCCATGAGGCGAGGCTTCAAAGACACGTCCCAAGTAACCGCCAAAACATCTCTAGGCACGTCTGCCGGGGTCATCGGAGATCTGCATAATCGTGTCGCTGATCCGAAGACATCAGGTTCATCCAGGTTGCGGTGGAGGAGGTGAGTAGCCAACCGGTTGACAAGTCCCAGAAGATCTCCAGAGGGCACTGAGTCCGGAATACCTCGCACTTGGATGTTCCGACACCTATGTAAGGATACAAGCTGGATAGCATAAAATACAGAAAAGGTCAATGGCACATAAGAATAAACAAGAGATGCTGCAAGGTCCCGTATACCTACACCACCAAGATATACAAATAAAGTCCCAATAGGCGAAGAAATATATAGATGGGGCCTCGCGCAAAAATGGCTCAGATGCAGCGTGGAAATCCTCCTATGGAGTGGAGCCTAAAAGAAAGCAAATGGGACATACATTGCGCAGTATGTCAATTGTAATGTATCACCACAATTTGCATTAGGCCGAACAACTCACATGGTGGAGAGCCATTTTATAGTTGGCTCATACTTTGACAGCTCGTACATAATGCAGGAACTCTTCGCCTCATGCAGATGGAAAATAGAGACGGTACTTTTCCAGAGTATGCAATGCGATGGAGACGACACTCCACCAGAATATGCAATGCAATGGAGACGGCACTCCACCAGCAAATGCAATGCAGTGGAGACAGCACTCCACCAGAATATGCAATGCAATGCAATATGCGATCTCCCCAAACCTCAGGCGGAGTAAAGATGTAAAACGCTGAAAAGTAAAAAAAGGTCACAATCGACCTATTTATTAAAATATGTGGCACAACGCCATTACGCCACAACGCCGTATGGTCTTCCTCAAGTGCTAATATTTTACAAAAGAATGACGATCACCTTTTAAACTGTTCCAAAACCGGATGTGTCCATGTCCCCCCCTGCGACAGAGTTTTCCTCCACATGCGGTCAATGTCCATAAAGTTCTCATTCCATTTCTGGCCACGTTTGATGACACACTTCCGGTCGTGGCCATGAATAGGTACAAATCAACACACATGGCTTCACGATGCTGCAGCCGCCATCTTGATTATGGGCAAAACATTGTAACAGGTATTCCTAAGGCTGGGGTCAGACCAGCGCACTTTTAACGTGCGTTCTGGCGCACATAATTACGGCCGCACTAGCAGCAGATGACGGGCAATGACGGCCAATATACGATGTACGGCCGCACAAAAATCCGGCCGTGCAACGCAAGTGGAATTTGAACGCATTTTATTGAGAACGCTGAACCGCTAGTACTGACGTACTGAGTGCGCAGCTGCGGCATAGCGGCGTGTTTGCGTGATTAGGAGACGTCAGACGCTGCACATGTGTGGCCTATATAACGTCCAGACGAAAAAAGTGTCCTGTGGTGGCTGTTGTGGTACCTGGCAATTGCAGACGATGGCTGGTCTGGATATTGATGTGGAGCGTCTGATAGCGGCAGTGGAGGAGCATCCCGAGATTTGGGACACGGCTTGTGACCTGTACAAGGACAAACCCAGAAAGGCCAGCGCATGGGTTGCAGTCTCGAGGGTGGTGTACCTGGAGTATGATACGTGGTCTGACAGAGAGCAGAAGCTACAGAGTGAGTACATGATTATTTAATTCATAATCACATGTAAATTGCATGTAAAAGTAAAGGCAAACATAGTAGGTGCCGTCACATGTTAAATGCTCCCCAGCTGCCAGGGCACCTGCCCTGCATCGCTAGTAAAATAATTAGACAGAGCATCGCGAAACCTGTTGCTGTGTCTATTCACAGCTATTATGTCATGGTTTGCATATTCATCCAGACCCGTAACTGTGAGGGTATCAGCGAAATTAAAACCATCCCTCGCACGAACATAATTATGTAGGATGCAACAGCATTTCACTATATCCACACAGAAATCCACATTTACATCAAGCGGTCTATGAAAAATCCTCCACTTGTTGGTCAGTATGCCAAAGCTACATTCCATATACCGTCTCGCCCGCGACAGCCTGTAATTAAACACCCGCTTCCTCACAGTCAGGTGTGTCCCTGAGTAGGGCCGTAGGAGATGTGTGGATAGGCCGAATGCTTCGTCACCCATGAAGGCGTAGGGGACTGCCACGTCACTGCCAGGCAATGGTGCAGGTCTGGGTATGTGCAGGGTCCCACTCTCGAGCTCATCCCACAGTGTAGAGTTCCTGAACAATGTGGAGTCAGTCTTTGCCGTATGATCCGACATCCACATACACAAAATCATAGTTGGCATCTGCCATCGCCAGTAGGCCAATGGAAAAGAAATGTTTATAATTTCGATACAGTGAGCCACTGTGCAGTGGCTGTACTATGCGGACATGTTTGCCATCCACGGCTCCAAGGCAATTGGGGAAGTTGGCTCTCCCCCAAAATCCTGCTGCAATTGCTACCCATGCCTCGTCCGTGGGTGTTGGTAAACATTGCTTCTTCATGGTTTCCCATATTGTTTGGCACACCTTGCGGACGATCTCACCAGCTGTTGATCTGCCAACGCGGAAGTTGTAATGCAGATCCTTCAAACTGCATCCACTAGCAAGATACCTGGGATATATGAATTAAATCTGTGTTATGATCACATCATATGAACCGACCCGAATATCACTCTCATTATGTTTTGCAGCACATGAAATCAGCAACAAGTGGCGCACTATCAGGGACAACTACACCCGGGTCCTGAAAAAGGAAGCGGCAGCTGCGGGCTCTGGAGCTGGGGCAAGGAGGAAGGTGCACAGCTATCTTTATGCCGAACAATTGTCATTCCTCAGAAGGACCCAGGAGCCAAGGCCAACTGCGAGCAGCATTGACCAGCCATCCACCTCTGGCTCACAGGAGCAACACCTGCTGGCAGGGGGTTCTGGCAGCTGGCAGGAGGAGGTTGACCAGGGTGGCACGGACTCGCAGGTGGAGGGGGAGACCGGACCGGTGCCAGCTGTAGCACCGAGACACAGTACCAGACCGGCTCACAACAGGAGGGGACCGCCTAGCGACTTCGAGCAGGCCATGGACAGCTTCATGGGGTTGCACAGTCCACAACCTCCACGCTGCACCATCACTGACAGTGAGGACATGTCCTTTGTCCACTCCTGTCAATCCCTGCTGGACCAGATGACCCCGGCGCAGAAGGTGGAGTACCGCCGCAGATCCTTGGACCTCATCCATGAGATCCTGTCCCGTCCAGAACAGGCTGCGGTCTACTATGGTGCGGTGCCACAAGGCCACCATGCCACTGGTTATGCCAGCCACAGCCAGGTGCCACCCACCCACCCATGTCCAGTGTTGCTGGGCCTCCCCCAGAGTCTGGGTACCGCCGCGGATCCACACATGGTCCTCATGAGCCAGATGCTCCTCTGTACCAGGATTTGTGAGGTGTCTTGTCTTTTTTATGTTTTTGGTTGACATGCTGTTCCTGTTGTCACTGTTATGTTTTGTCCTTCATGTTATTTTCTTTTGTATATATGTTACAAATATGTTATTCATTTATTTTCTTGTTTATTACAATATATTTCTATTTACATACATTCTTGTCAGTGTCAGAGGTTTTTTTGGACGTGTCTTGGAATGTGATGCCTGCGTGTGGGTGGGTATGAATGTGTTTGTGTACATGTCACTACAGACCGACAATAGGGGCTCTGCACACCGAACACATGTCTGCTGACTGGCAGCGAAGTCATGCATGCTGGTGTTTGGAAGTACTTACCGCAAAGTGATGACCAGCATCTCCTCCGGTGGTATGGCATCCCTCATGTTGGTGTCCCTCTTGGTCAGCGGCTCCCGTAACTGTGACAACAGTTCATCGAATGAGGGGATGGACATCCGCATGTAGTTGAAAAACGTCACGGGGTCCCTCTCTCGCAGTGGCCTGTACAGCGTCACAAAGTGGCCATGTGTGTGTCTGCAGCGTTGATGGGATGAACCCATGATCGCCGTTGTCTTTTGTGCTGGAGGTACAGGTAGCCCGTTGCAGCAAACACAAACACTTGCAGTGCATCCATCTTGGTGAAACGCCACCATCCACGAAATGGATTTTTATACCCCTTCACCTTATTTTTTGATTCACCTATTGATTTGGTTAATTAGATTACGCGTTTAATTGCAGATCCTTAGAAAATCACGCCAAAAAATGCGCATCGTACGACCGTTTTCGCATATTGCGTGAAAAAATACGTCAATGCGTTCGGACGCACTTTTTTTACGTTCGCGTGTTAAAATGCTTTCATTTGACCCTAGCCTTATACAATAAACACACATGCCCTCACGATGACGCAGCCGCCATCTTAATTATGGGCCAAAAGGTTTTAACAGGTATTCCTAACACAATAAAAACTAAAATAACACCTGCCCTCACGATGACGCGGCAGCCATCTTGATTATGGGCAAAAGCATTATAACAGGTATTCCTAATACAATAAAAGCTAACATAAAATATATTGATCCCGAGAGGGTCAAATCCATAACATGATAAGAACAGTGATATAAAAAGTTGCCCACAGACACCAGGTTCTGATATAGGTAGATGTTCTTCAATTTTAATCTAACTCTGAGAAATTCTTTTATAACAGACAATGGATATCAAAATCGATATTTAACCCTTCAGGTGTAAGGGTGCTCATATTGAAAATCCATTTGTTTTCAATCTTATTAATATGTTTAATATGGTCGCCTCCCCTCCAATGTTTGATTATCTCCTGTATCCCAATAAATTTAAGCAGACCGGGATCCCCATTATGAAATTTTGTAAAATGGGAAGAGACACTATGTAGGTCATATTTTCTTTTAATATTATATTGATGTTCAGCAATCCTAGTTTTTAGCATCCTCGTAGTCCGGCCAATATATTGCAGACCACATGGACACCACAAAAGGTATATAAGATTTGTAGTATAACATGATATGAAAGAATGAATTTTGAAATATTTCTTATTGGAATATGATTTAAAGGTATGATTTAACACATTTGTCATTTGATTTACTTAACCTACAACAGGTACACATACCGCATTTAAAAAAAACCTTTTTCGGATTTTTTATAGTTAGATATAAAATTATCCGGTATTTCTTTAGTTAAAAAACTAGTGGTAAGGATTTGTTTAAAGTTTTTAGCTCCCCTATATATTATCTTCGGTGTTTCCCCTATATAGTGGCTTAACTCTTTATTCTGTTGTATTATGTGCCAGTTATTCTGTAATATTTGTTTGATCTTTCTATTATCAGATGAAAAATTTGTAATAAAAGGTATCTGAGATTGGCTACTAAAAAGATCTGTGTTGTTATTTATCTGTTTAGACTTCAATAAGTCCTGCCTATCTCTTATTTTAGCCATTTCTAGATCTCTTGATATTTCATATTTTTTATATCCTTTTTGAATAAATTGATCTTTGAGATTGTCTGCCTGGGTTTCGAAATCAGCAAGATGAGAACAATTTCGACGCAATCTTAAAAACTGACCTTTGGGGACATTTGAAAGCCAAGGAAAGTGGTAACAACTTGTGACATCAATAAAACTATTAATATCCACTTGTTTAAAATGTGTTTTTGTAAATAAATTTGTATTCTGGATATAGATTTCCAGATCTAAAAAATAGATTTTGGTATTGCTGATTTCAAATGTCAGAACAATGTCCCAATTATTAGAGTTCAAGTGGGTAATAAAAGACAACAAACTGGCTTGGTCGCCATTCCAAACAATAAAAATATCATCGATATAACGACGATAGAGGACCAGGTTCGCTACCAAGTCACTCCGAGCAAAAACATACTCACGTTCCCAATGGGACATAAAAAGACTGGCGTAACGCGGAGCGAACCTGGTCCCCATCGTAGTGCCTTTCCGCTGTAAATAGAACGCACCTTCAAACCAAAAAAAAATGTTTTTGAGTATGATATCAATGCCCTCTATGATAAACTGCGTCTGAACCGGTACAAAAAGTATTAGATGCGTCCAAGAAATACTTAACTACATCACATCCTCTCTTTATGATCTATTATAGTGTAGAGACTACTAACGTCACAAGTGGCCATATGCATACCCTCCATCCACTCAACCTTCTCCAAAAGCTGGATCAAATTAATGGAGTCCTTAAGGTATGACCGTTGCTGGATTACCAGGGGTTGAAGCATATGGTCTATATACTCTGAAAGGGGTGATAAAATAGACCCTATGCGTCTTCCCGCAGGGCAAATAGGATTTTTATGTAACTTGGGTAGCACATAGATGACCGGAATCCTGGGGTTTGATGGAAGCAGAAATTCATATTCTTTGATGTTAAGTAAACCCTCATTTTTCCCTTTTATTAGAAATTCTTTATATTTTCTTTCAATGTCTAGATTAGGGTTGGCATTGAGTTGTTGATATGTTTCTGCATCACTAATTTGTCTATGTATTTCTTCTAAATAATAACATTTATCCATTATAACCACTCCACCCCCCTTATCAGCCGGTTTAATAACTATTTGTTTGTCTTTTTTCAAATCATCCAAAGCTTGCGACTCCTCTTTGGATATATTACGACAATATGGATTAAGGGGTTTAATTAGCTTTAGATCTTTCATACATGCTTTTTCAAAAGTTCTCATGCTGTCTGATTTAAGAAAGGACGGATAAAAATCAGATTTGTTTTTCAAAGTTTCGTTCACTATCTCTGGGATAGTCGGTTCTTTCCCCAAAAAGAATTTCTTTAAACATAATTTTCTAATATATCTATTGATATCCAGATACGTCTCAAATTTATTAAGGCCAACACTAGGGGCAAATTTGAGACCTTTTCTTAGAACACTAAGATGGGTGTTCGTTAGAGTTTTCTGCGATAAATTAAAAATCTTTATTTCTTTACTCTCTTGTCCCGTTTTTCCTTTATTTCGAATTCGTCCTCCCCTGGTTCCTCTAACAACTCTCGTGTTCTTTTCATAATGGGGACAGGATCTTTTTTCTTTCCGTTTGGGTCTATTTGATTTTCCAAAAAACTAACCCGAGAGAAAGATGATTCCGTCGGGTCAGTCTCTGGTCTCAATGATTCAAATCTGTTGTAAAATGGACTATTTCTACCATGTTCGTGTTGTGAAGCTTGATTGTGATAGATATGTTGATTTTGGGGTCTGAAATTTATTTTATTATTTTTGTTCCCAACTCGATGCCATACATAGGGATTAGAATACTCTCTATGTGTTTGCTGGGGAAAACGATTATGGGAGGTGGGGTAAGTTCTATCACGTCTATTTGAATGGACTCCACTCCATAGGAGATTTCCACGCTGCATCTGAGCCATTTTTGTGCGAGGCCCCATCTATATATTTCTTCGCCTATAAGGATACAAGCTGGGCAACCGCCAGGGACAGGTGATCTACCTGATTCCGCAATGAGTCCACTTTAGCAGTCATGAGGTCTCGGTAGACTCTAGGTCGGCAGTCCTATCCTGCACAGCGGTCACCTGGGCTCGGACCACAGCCACCTCAGCACTCAAGACCACTAATGTCAGACCTACAGCAAACTCCAACCGGGCACGTGTCAGGTGCTGAAGGGCAGAGCTGGTATGAGGAGCAGGGGATCCCCTCTGCGCAATCTGGGGACTCTCCCCTGCCCCAAACTGCTCCAGGGCACATTATTTATTTATTTATTTATTTATAAAGGATTTTACATGGCGCATCGTGCTTCCGAGGGGTCACATGCCGCTCGCCATCGTCCCTCATGGACTCACGAATATCACGTTGGCAGGTCTTCTTGTCCATAGCTCTGAGCGGGAAAGCTCCAGATGCCACAGGTGGTTCCAAGATGGCCACTTCGGGTAGGCTGCAACAGCAGGGCCAAGGCGCAACACTGGTCGATGTGCAGGACGGAAGAGTCCCTTCAGGTTGTCGAGCAGACCTTGCACCGGCAGGAGGGCGATACCCCCAATCGGGAATCCAAGAGTGGCGGAGGGACGCAAGGATACAGCCCGGTAGGGCAAGTCAGTGGGAGAGCTCCATCAGACGCGTACACTCTCATCGGCAGTCAGCCACGCCCCCTAAAGAGATATTCTTTATTTAAAAAGTACAATTGAAGAATATTCTTCCTACTACCATACTGAGGGGTGAATTTAGGTTTGGTGCTGTCCTAGACACTCCAAATTCTATACATTTCACGTCAAATACATGAACATAAATTTGAAATTAAGACAAATATTCACCCCTTATGTGGGCCTCTAAATTAATTACAAAGGTAATTTAGAACAAACGCAAAATATTATTATCTTATTTACAGCAAGGGAGTTATAAGAACAATTATTATAGTTTGTAGGGCTTTCAAACTCTGGCCACCCATATGTTTCTGAACTACAGCTCCCATGATTTCCTGACCATCTATTACATTGGAAGAATTCTGAGAATTGTAGACCTCAACATCTGAGGGACTATGGTGTTTGACAGCCCTGATTTACAGTCTAATACAGTACAATTCCCAGGTGAAGCACCACTCCAAGGAGATCTTCTTGTATTCTCAGTCTCTCAATTAGAACTCCAAAAGAATAAAGAGAATCAAAACAAAAGGAGTTATTCAAATATTAAAAAAACCACTAAATTGGCCAAGAAATTGCACCGAACGGTGAATTGTATGGTGAAATTTCGTGGCCATTCAAAAAGCTGGCGATTGTATTGGCTAATTGCCAGTGAAATACGGCGACCTTCTTCGGCAGTGAAATTCCCATATAGAAATAATGGTTAATCTATTCAGAGGATGCCGAACTGCACCAAAAAGTTGTCGAAATGCCCTGGCTTTCGGTGGTTTCATTCGCAGATATAATCAGGTGAATCCCATAGGTTTCACTGTAAAAAAAAATCCTACAAGGTTATTCAAAGAGAATCGAAAAGTCACCGCGCGTTCGGTGACTTTTCTTTCTCTTCAATTCGGTTCGATTTGGCGATCCCATTTCGGCGACCCTGCAGTGTATTCAGCAAGCATCACAGGGTCCCCGAATTGCAGGGAAAAGTCACTGCAAACCCGCCGACAACTCACTGCAAAACCCGGCGAAGGCACACCGAAAACCCGCAAAAACATCTGGATTAACCCTGCCGAAAATGCGGGAAAAACCCGAGCAGGAGCCGATCACACGCAGCACAGCCGCCGGAAAAACCCGACACCGCAGACGAATGGAGTGAAAAAACAAAAAAACTGTTCGCTTGAATGTTTGAAAAGTGAAACGCTGTTTGCAAAGAAACTACTGAGCGAAAATGTCTGAAATTTACATATGAGGTCCAATGAAAAAAGAAGTGAAGAAAAAAAAAAAAAAAAAAAATTTGGATTTTTTTTAAAAACGGTTTATTAGATTAAAATGGGAATATTTTTAACATTGAAGCCTATGGGATTCGCCTGAATAAACCTGTCGAATGAAGCTACCGAATGGCAGGGCATTTCGGCAACTTTTCACTGCTGGTTTTTGTTCTTTGAATAGTCGAAGCATTGCTTTTCTATGGGCATTTCACTGCCCTCAAACAGGCACCGAACAGACACCGTATGTGTAGGCAATTTGCCAGGATTTGGCGAATTGCCTGCTCTCTGGGTAGCCGAATGGCCAAGAAAGGTAACTGAACGCTGATTTTCAGTGTTCGATTCCCTTTTGGCAGCCATTCGGATCTCTTTGAATAACCCTGCTAGTTTTTCTTAAGTATTTATTCAACCATTTATTCTTTTTATTTGCAGAAAAAAAGTCTATTTTTTATATGGAGGTTTTTTTTCTGTGACAGGCCTTTTTATTGTTATTCATAGGCCCTTATATATTATTTTCAGTGCATTTTCATGACCATTTTGTTTTTTAAAACGCCCTTTAAAAGTATATGTAAAAGTTTTTTTACTCCTGTTCGGCAGCAGGTCAGCTTTTTTCACATGCGTACGGCAGTCTGGCGGTCTTTTGGATCAATTGGGTGGTTTTGCGGCGGTTTGTGGATGTGTTCAGTGGTTTATTGGATTGACGGCTTGCGGATGTGTTTGGCATATTCAACTGCGGCGTTCGGTGCATCGATACAGCGCACTACAGGGACCCTGTGGTGAATGCTGAATTAATAGCAGGGACAGCGAATTAAGGGTGCCAAAGTGCGCCGAGGGAGAGAGCACCAAAATTTCGGTGCTCTCCGAATAACCCCTTAAATTTGATTCTCTTTATTCTATCTAATTGATCTAATTTAGAGACTGAGAATACATGAAGAACTCCATGGAGTAGCACATCGCGCCTGGATGGAGTAGAGGTAACATCACTGCTCTGCGTGGAGAGAGCCTGTGGAGTCATGGGTTCGATCCCAACGAGCAACCTCTCCAGTAAGTGTCCTTGGGCAAGACACCTAACAGTACATACTCGCCACCCAGGACATACTTGAAAACGAGAGAAATCTCAATGTATCCTTCCTGGTAAAATCCTTTCTCAAAAAAATATATACGGGGCCATTATAAACTATTGTCTGGAATGATATTCATTAATAGGACTATACACAGGACACAAGGTCACCCATTTAGACTGGACAAAAGGAAATTCAGCCTAAAGCATAGGAACGTTTTTTTTAACAGCGAGAACAAGAAAGCTGTGGAATTCTCTGCCTGTTGAGGTGGTTGGGTCAGAGTCTGTACAGACTTTTAAACAATGACTGGATTACTTCATGCAAAATCATAATATTAAGGGTTATAATATTTAATATTTGAATAAAAACTGCTTGACCCAAAAAGAAATCTGACCACCAACTGTGGTCAAACAAAACAAATTGGGGTATGACAATCAGGAACTCAGATGAATTGACCTTAAGATTCCCAGACAGCTCTTCCCCAAGCAATCTTGGTAAAGCATACAATAAACAGTAAAAATGGGAATCTAGGGAGTGATGACACAGAGACCATTCATAAATTTTAAGGATGCACCGATACCACTTTTTTAAGACCGAGTACGAGTACCGATACTTTTTTTTATGTCATGTGACCACTTTCCAATAAGAACAGACCTCATATAAAAATGCCCCCAGCTCACATGTATATAACCCCCCCGATATATATATATATATATATATATATATACAGAATGCCCCCAGCTCTCATGAATTATGCCCCCAGCTCTCATGGATATTGCCCCAGCTCATAGATACTGCCCCAGCTCATAGATATTGCTCCCAGCTCATGGATACTGCCCCAGCTCATAGATATTGCCCCAGCTCATAGATACTGCCCCAGCTCATAGATATGCCCCCAGCTCATGGATATTGCCCCAGCTCATGGATATTTGCACCCCAGCTCATGGATATTTCCCCCCGCTCATGGATATTTGCCCCCCCCAGCTCATGGATATGCCCCCAGCTCATGGATATTTCCCCCCCAGCTTGTGGATAATGCCCCCAAGCTCTCATGGATATATGCCCCCAAGCTCTCATGGATCTTGCCCCCCAGCTCAGACCCCAGACCAGACATGGGGCGGCTGTTTGAATGCTCTATCAGCATTCGGACAGCCGCCCCTGGAGCTCTCCGCGGCATACTTACCTTCCCGAGCGATGCCGACAAAGTCTTCGCGCGTGCGCTCATTGACGGACCCCAGCCGCGATCATGTGGGACTCCCACGTGATTGCGGCTGGGGTCCTTCAACGTGTGGAAGCGCAGAAACTTTGCCGGCGTCGCTCAGAAAGGTAAGTATGCCTCGGAGAGCTCCAGGGGCGGCTGTCCGAATGCCGATAGAGCATTCGAACATCCGCCCCAGCCCCTCGGATGCTCAATGACGGCTTCCGGTATCGGGGGAAATATCGGGGGTACTGCACGAGTACCGCGTACTCCTGCAGTACCCGGTATCGGCACCGCTATCGATACTAGTATCGGTATCGGTGCAACCCTAATAAATTTAACTGGTTTTTTTCTCCTGATAAAAACAGGATTTACATCTTCCACATTTGTGGAATCCTTCTAGTCTTTTAAGATTAAAGATCCCACTATTTCTATCATTTCCTTTGATTCTCGGGAGTAAGCTCGGGGCTAAACGATTTTTTAAATTCTGAACATTTCTAGTTTTTTTCCCAATAAATTTCTGCAATAACATCGGAGAGCCTCATTCGTGTTTCCTGCAGCGGTGAGAGTCGCCAAGCTTGGGTTCCAGACGCATGCAGAAGTGGGGTAACAATCGTCAATGTTGACTTTTATGTGTCTAAAAGTATATGAATCCTGTGAGTGCGATTTAAAGGGGCATCTCATGCTAATTGTATTGATGTAATGCACTATGAATGGTCTCTGTGTCATTACTCCCTGGATTCCCATTTTACTGTTTATTGTACACCATCTGTGGTCAAGAAGGAATTATCTCCCAGTATGTTGTATATTCGGTGAGTGCTTAAATACTGTGATTTTTGCCTTCTTTTGGATCAATAGCAATAGGTGATGTGTGAAAGGCTGAACTCAATTGATGCAGGTCTTTATTCAGCCTGTATTACTATATAAATATGTAGGTTGTTGTTCTGAGAGTTAAAAAAATGAAATAATGTAAATTTGCTAATTTTTCATATATTTGTTTGTCCTTTACAGAAATATTGTTGGAATGAACGGTTCTGAACTCTAGATGGTGTCCCTTATGTGGCACAATATCACATGGGGTCTGCATTATCAGCATTCAGGCAGAAATGGCCTCTTAGGCTAGGGTCAGAGTGGGGCAGTCGGAACGCGCGTGCAGGCGCACTAAATCACGGCGGCAGTAGCAGCACATAACGGCCAATGACGGCCAATATACGCAGTACGTGCGTACAAAAGTGCGCCGACACCACGCAACCAGTAAATGAACGCATTTTTCTCAGAACGTGAAACCGCTGCTACAGACGTACAGAGTGCGCTGCGGCCGCATAGCAGCGTGTGTGCGTGATTAGGAGACGTCAGACGCTGCTAGTGTGCGGCCTACATAACGTTCAAACAGCCGGATTTCCCTAGAATTGCGTTGGTGAGTACCTGCGACTGTGCGACTGTGGTCGTCTGACCACTTAAGCGTATTCCGTGAAAAAATGCGTGCGCACGCATCGACGTACATTTTGACGGTGGCCGCAGAAAATGCGCTCATCTGTCCCTAGCCTAAGTCAAATACAGTAAATGTGATAAGGATTGATAATAAGATTGGTCAGATATCCTGCTTATTTTTAGTGATAATGAGATTAATAGCAATGCAGCATCCAAAAAATTGGCAATAAAATATTAAAATAATATCTGTATGGGCCTGCATAATGTCTGTATGTGGATATTACAGTAGTCTGCTCTGTACAGGGATTTGCAGTCATTATAACTACTGAATCTTATGGCTGCTGTAATCTATCAGGAAAAAGTTTGAACTTTTTGATACAGGGAGGTTTGGGGGCTTCTATTTGCAGTTTGTTTTCTCTTTCTTCAGGTTGCTTGGATAGAGATAATACAAAGGATTTTGTTTCTCTGCAGTGGCACACTAATCTTGCTTTGAAAGGTGTGAAAATGGGCTTTTGACATGCTAATAAGTGCTTTCAATGTATTACAATGCAAAACCGAGTTAAATCAACTTTTTGAGTGAAGGGGTTAATTGGCCTTGCCAGACTATATTGTGATTCTCTGTAAATGCTTCTGAAAGCTACTGGAAAGTATGAATAACTTATTCTGTACAGGACATATGTAAATAGTTTCACTAGCGAATATGCTGATTCTAACTGAAACTATGTAAGGTTTATTTTAACCCCTTAATGCCGGAGCACAGTGGGAGGCACGCGGGACTGAATACCGCAGGACAGCAGAGCACGTTCCTTTCACATCTCCTCTGGTTGAGGCTCAATGGTTGGCAGCACTGTCCTAGCTGCTCGGCTGCTGAGTGAATTGTCAGCGAACGCAGCCGCTGGTCTGTGATGTGGGCGGGGCAAGCAGGGCCGGACTGGGAATAAAAAGCAGCCGTGGAAAAAAAAATTAGACCAGCCCTATTGTTGGAACGGCCGAAGCCTGGCCTTTCCAATGATACCAAGAATGACCAGAGTTTATGTAACAGAAATTACTACAATAAAAAAACAACGATGGTGCTCTGTGATACAGTAATGTGTAGTGTGTAGGAGTGTGAATTTTATTGCTGTGCAGCTCTGTGATACGCTCATACACATCGCTCATTACTGTATCACAGCTGCACAGCAACAAAACTCTTAGTAATGTGTGGTGTGTGAGCATATCACAGATCTGCACTGCACATTATTGTGAGTTTTGTTGCTGTGCAGCACTGTGATACACTCATAGTGCTGCACAGCAACAAAACTCAAAATAATGTGGGGTGCGTATGAGCGTTTGCAGTTGTGCAGATCTGTGATACAGTAATGTGCAGTGTGTGTGAGTGTATCACAGAGCTCCACAGCAATAAAACTCACAGTAATGTGCCTTGTTTAGAAACTAGGGATATAAACTATTAGGGGTACAGATTAGGGTTAGAAGCTATTAGGGGTACAGATTAGGCTGGGGTCAGACCAGCGCACTTTTAACGTGCGTTCTGGCGCACATAATCACGGCCGCACTAGCAGCAGATGACGGGCAATGACGGCCAATATACGAAGTACGGCCGCACAAAAGTCCGGCCGTGCAACGCAAGTGGAATTTGAACGCATTTTTTTGAGAACGCTGAACCGCTAGTACTGACGTACTGAGTGCGCAGCTGCGGCATAGCGGCATGTTTGCGTGATTAGGAGATGTCAGACACTGCTAATGTCCAGCCTACATAACGTCCAGACGCAAAAAGAGTTTGATTGACGATCCGTACAAAATCACGCCCGAAAATGCGCGTCGTCTGACCGTTTTTGCGCATTCCGTGAAAAAATACGTCAATGCGTTCGGACGCACTTTTTCACGTTCGTGGGGAAAAATGCTTTCGTCTGACCCTAGCCTAAGGGTTAGAAGATATTGGGGGCACAGATTAGAGTTAGAAGCTATTAGAGGGTACAGATTAGAGTTAGAAGCTATTAGGGGCACAGATTAGGGTTAGAGGCTATTAGGGGTACAGATTAGGGTTGGAAGATATTGGGGTACAGATTAGGGTTAGAATATATTGGGGCACAGATTAAGGTTAGAAGCTATTAGGGGTACAGATTAGGGTTAGAAGCTATTAGGGGTACAGATTAGGGTTAGAAGGTATTAGGGGAACAGATTAGGATTAGAAGCAATTAGGGGTACAGATTAGGGTTAGAAGATATTAGGGGCACAGAATAGGGTTAGAAGATATTAGGGAGTACAGATTAGGGTTAGAAGCAATTAGGGGTACAGATTAGGGTTAGAAGCTATTAGGGAGTACAGATTAGGGTTAGAAACTATTAGGGGGTACAGATTGAGGTTAGAAGTTATTAGGGGAACAGATTAGGGTTAGAGGCTATTATGGGGTTCAGATTAGGGTTAGAAGCTATTAGGGGTACAGATTAGGGGTAGACGCTATATGGGGGACCAGATTAGGGTTAGAGGCTATTAGGGGAACAGATTAGGGTTAGAGGCTATTAGGGGGTACAGATTAGGGTTAGAAGCTATCAGGGGAACAGATTAGGGGTAGCAGGTATTAGGGGCACAGATTAGGGGTAGAAGCTATTATGGAAACAGATTAGGGTTAGAAGCTATTAGGGGTACAGATTAGGGGTAGATTCTATATGGGGGAACAGATTAGGGTTAAAGGCTATTAGGGGAACAAATTAGGGTTAGAGGCTATTAGGGTGTACAGATTAGGGTTGGAAGCTATTAGGGGAACAGATTAGGGGTAGAAGGTATTAGGGGCACAGATTAGGGGTAGAAGGTATTAGGGGTACAGATTAGTGGTAGAAGGTATTAGGGGAACAGATTAGGGGTAGAAGGTATTAGGGGAACAGATTAGAGTTAGAAGCTATTAGGGGCACAGATTAGGGTTAGAAGATATTAGGGGCACAGATTAGGGTTAGAAACTATTAGGGGAACAGATTAGGGTTAGAAGATATTAGGGAGTACAGATTAGGGTTAGAAACTATTAGGGGGTACAGATAAGGGTTAGAAGCTATTAGGGGATCAGATTAGGGGTAGACGCTATATGGGGGAACAGATTAGGGTTAGAGGCTATTAGGGGAACAGATTAGAGTTAGAGGCTATTAGGGGGTACAGATTAGGGTTAGAAGCTATTAGGGGAACAGATTAGGGGTAGAAGGTATTAGGGGTACAGATTAGAGGTAGAAGGTATTAGGGGAACAGATTAGGGGTAGAAGGTATTAGGGGAACAGATTAGGGGTAGAAGGTATTAGGGGAACAGATTAGGGGTAGAAGGTATTAGGGGAACAGATTAGGGGTAGAAGGTATTAGGGGAACAGATTAGGGGAACAGATTAGGGGTAGAAGGTATTAGGGGAACAGATTAGGGGTAGAAGGTATTAGGGGAACAGATTAGGGGTAGAAGGTATTAGGGGAACAGATTAGGGGTAGAAGGTATTAGGGGAACAGATTAGGGGTAGAAGGTATTAGGGGAACAGATTAGGGGTAGAAGGTATTAGGGGAACAGATTAGGGGTAGAAGGTATTAGGGGAACAGATTAAGGGTAGAAGGTATTAGGGGAACAGATTAGGGGTAGAAGGTATTAGGGGAACAGATTAGGGGTAGAAGGTATTAGGGGAACAGATTAGGGGAACAGATTAGGGGTAGAAGGTATTAGGGGAACAGATTAGGGGTAGAAGGTATTAGGGGAACAGATTAGGGGTAGAAGGTATTAGGGGAACAGATTAGGGGTAGAAAGTAGAGAGAGCTAAAGAAGAAATGATAAGAGAAGGGGAAAGAGAAAAAAATAAAGGGGGAAGGAGAACATTAATGAGGGGAAATAGAGAAAAACATTTAAGAGAAATAGATTAATTGTAAGGACAGATAGATGAACATACTCAGAAAGACAGATACATAAACAGGGAGAAAGACAGATAGAGGGACACACAGAAGGACAGACAGATACAGTGACACAGAGGACAGACAGATACAGGGACACACAGAAGGACAGACAGATACAGGGACACACAGGACAGACAGATACAGGGACACACAGGACAGACAGATACAGGGACACACAGAAGGACAGACAGATACAGGGACACACAGAAGGACAGACAGATACAGGGACACACAGAAGGACACACAGAAGGACAGACCTCTCCCTCCCTCCATACTCACCTGCCTCTTGCTTCTAGCTGCTCCTCTTCCTGTCTGTATCAGCAGGGTCCTCTGGTCATGTGACAGGCAGGGGTTTCTGCACCCCTTTGCTTCCACACAGCATAAATCCCTGTTAGTGCAGGCAGTATGATGTAATGCTGTCTGTCACATGGATTTGCAGGGTCCTGCTCCTGCCAGAAGACACACCGATCAAAATGCAGGGCTTCTCCCCACCAGATGACACCCCGGCCAGGACAGCCTTCAGGCAGCCTGCAACGTGCGAGCAAGCACTCGAGCAGGCTGCCTGCTTGTATCTGCGGCTGCTCAGACACCCGGCCATATAACCCCTCCCTCAGCTTGTCAGTGGGGCCGACGCTCCGCCCCCCCCCCCCCCCCAGCACTGACAGGCTGATAGAAAAAAAAAAAGGTTTAAACGGATTCTATAGTACAAAACAGCCCCCCCCATAGGCCCAAAAGTTAATCAGCCTACCGGGATTCCTCCCGCTATCCCGGTAGGCCACTCCGGCCCTGGGGGCAAGGCATGATGAAGCACTGCCCACCAGACTTAGAAAACACAGCGGTGAGTGAGTCTCATTGTCCGGTCGTGTTTTTTCCAATCAGTGCTTTTCTTGTTCTGGTTATTATATTTTATTGTATGACTGGCTTTGTCTTTGACTACTCTCTGGTGTTAATTCTTGCGTTCCTTGGGGCTTGTCACGTCCTCGGTCCCTGGGGCTCCCCGGCACCGCCATCCTCGCTGGCCGGGTGTTGAGTGATATGACGGCTCAGGGTGATCACGTGACTATCCAGGAGGCAGGGTGCGGCATGATGACGCATAGCCGCTGAGTTTAAAAGTCAGTATGCCACACTTGCTCGTTGCCCTGACGTGGACTCTACTTCCCCAGCGCTTATGTTACTGTGCGGTTGTTATCTGTGTACCGAACTGGCTTTGTCTGAGAACCCTGCTCTGTGTACCGAATTGGCTTTGTATGAGACCCCTCTTCTGTGTACCGAATTGGCTTTGTATGAGACCCCTCTTCTGTGTACCGAATTGGCTTTGTGTGAGACCCCTGATCTGTGTACCGATCGGCGTAGTCTGAGAACCACTCTCCATATACTGACCCTGCTTTGTCTGAGAACCACATTCAATATACTGACCCTGTGTCACGTGTAGACTGGGATTTGTATAGCAGGTGGGGTTGTGAGCCCAGGTGCAGTGAAAAATAGGCAGGTTTTGCAAAGTAAAAGGGTTTATTTAAAGAATAAACACAAGGACATAAAAAGATATGAACTAAACAGCGGATCAGAACTAGACACTGGAGGAGACTGGACACAATAGGGAATAGTTTAGAGAAGGAGGAGATGCAAGAAAAGGAGGTAGAAGCTATAGAGGGATGGCTGAGAGTTGTGGGAAGGGAGGTTAAGGAGAACTAAATATGGGAGCGGTTAGGAACAGGAGAAATAAGAGATAGCAAGATGAGAATAAGAGATCAGAGGGTGAGAGTGAAAACAGACACAAAGGGAACTTAACAACACATGGTACAAGCAATGAATAAACAGATATATACAGGAACGTGGTATCAGGCAGGGAATAAGCAATATGAATTGTCTAGAAGCAAAGGCAATGGTCTGGTACATGGACAGCGGCGTAGCGTGGGTTATCAGCACCCGGGGCAAGGCAAGAATTGTGCGCCCCCCCAACCTGTGGATACGGTAACACACCCTGATTCCCTTCTACCAGTAGAGTATTGACCCCCGTTACCCCACAAGCACATGTTTTGTATATTAACAAAATACTGATCTAAAAAAATTAAACATATGTAGCGCTGTGGTAAAATCTTGCTGTGGCAGTACCTATTTTTGGCCACAAGATGGAGACTATCGCGATCAGAGATACTGGACATTGGGACTACAATGCCCGGCATGCTTTGCAAGAAGACAGGAAGTGGGTGGGGGCTGGAGACTTACATCCTCTGCCTCGTGGAGAAAGTTGGAGAGCGCGCAAGGGAAGGAAAGAGAGCAGACGCATCGAAGAGATCACGAGAGGGCCTAGGCCAGAGACCAACAGAGACCAACAGAGACCAAGAGAGACCTGTTAGTCCAGAGAGGATCACCCAAGCTGAGGAGAAGAAGACCCGCCGGGATCCAGGCATTGCTGCAGACCGGAGGAATCGAACGGAGAGCAGGCGGTGAGCTGGAAAAGCTGTGTGGAGTCAGACAACGGATCGGGCCGCTAGTATCCCAGTCAAAATCGGGTGGAGAGACGTCCTGGGTCAGCAGAGCCTAAAGAAATCGTCGGATGGGTGAGAGGCCTCCAAGGCTGTTTTATGATTAAAGGACGCTCTGCTGTTTTCTCTTGAAAGTCCACAGGGCCCCAACTGACTAGTCGAAGACCTTCCTTTAATAAACTCACTGGCCAGTTGAACAGTACCCGGGTACCACACACACACAGATACACTTTTCACATTCTGGGACTTAACCTGTGCAGGACTTATTTCCTTTTGCGAATCGGAACGGGGGTTAAAGACAAAGATACGTTCCGAATACATTTTTCTCTTTTTCCGCTGCGCGTTTGCCGTAATACGAAGGGATTGTATGTTTGGGGTTTTGCTACGTGTCCCTTTTTCTGAACTATCGGGAAATTGCATTGCTTTTATGTTCGGTTGCGAATATTTTATTTTCCGAAATACGAAGCCTCGTGTTTCGTTTCTTTTCCGCTACGCGTTTTACCGGTATACGAAAATACTGTAATAATACTTGTGAATACCGTGTCTCAACATCTGCTCAAATATTTTAGTAAACTATATAAATATAAAAACTCACAACTGTGTTGGAGTATATTTATTCCCTAGTGCGGGGAGACTGACCCGTGGTTCATTTTCAGCGGCTCCTCCGGGAGTGAGCGCTACACATACATGCCCCCCTACGCTACACCACTGCTACCAGTCACCCTGTCCCAGTATACCCTAGTATAGTTCCACTCTCACACTATACCCAGTCACTCTCCCAGTACCTCCCAGCCACTCTCTCCCAGTACCTCCCAGCCACTCTCTCCCAGTACCTCCCAGCCACTCTCTCCCAGTACCCCCAGTCACTCTCTCCCAGTACCCCACTTTCTCCCAGTACCCCAGTCACTCTCTCATCTATCTATCCAAGTACCCCAGTCAAACTCCCCCAGTCTTTCTCTCCCTGAACCTCCAGTCACCTTCTCCTCGTACCCCCTCCCTGTGTGAGGGTCATGCTGCTCTGGTGTCACCTACCTGTGTGGAGTTGCTGGTGGCCTGGGGGGGAGCTGTCCAGGGGACTTAGTGGAGAATTTTAAATGTGCTGCAGGGCAGGCGCCTCCTTCCCTCCTTCCTGTTCAGCAGCTGCAGGGTTGCCAGTGGCGTGGCCTGGCACAGGGCTTCAAGGGGGGCTGACAAGCGTGGTACATGGTCAGTGTTCCCTCGGAAAATGCTGCGCTGCTTCACGTGACTCATGTCAGCGTTAATGAGGAGTCAGGACAGAATTTTCTGTCCTGGTCCTCCCTTCCAGACGCTAAGTGCTAAGTCACTGCCAGCACCGTAAAACTGGTGGCTCCCCGTGAAAGGGCCTCTCACGGACACAATTGTCCGTGAGCAGACACCTTGCTGATCCCTGCTGGAAAATATTAGTGGTTCAAATTTCTTTAGAAATTTTGCGCCCCCTCAGAAAATTGCGCCCGGGGCGACCGCCCCCGAGGCCCCCCCCACGCTACGCCACTGTACATGGAGATCCTAGATGGGGACAGAAGGTAGCAGGATGGGGGGTACCGGTATGGAGGTGAATGATTGTCCAGATATTGCAGAGGGTATTCAGGAAAGTGTTTGGAATGTGAATCAGAGGTTTTCAGGAGATCCTTAGGTAGTTCAGGGAGCTTTCACAAACAGGTTCTCACAGTCAGCAACTTCAATGTGGAAGTGGATTCTGAAGGGCGTAGCTTCCTGATATGCAGGGACAATTAGGGCAAGGTGAGCTCAGGTAGGGCTCCAGGGCTAGAACGTGAGATTCATGCAGAAAGTCCAGGAACTTATATTGTTCATAGTGCAGGGTTAACGTGGGTGACAGGGGCCAGAGCGTGGTGACCCTGACACCCTGCTATGTCTAAGTATCTCGCTCCATATACCATTCTTGGTATAAGGGTGACCCTCTTTCCCAGTATTGGGACCAGTATTATCTGGGCCTGCTTTGCATTTCTATTATGTGGCCTCTTAACCCTTGCTGAGTCTAAAGGAGTTGAGTCCCTGAAGATAGCTAGATTTACTGGTCATTCAAGGATCGGAGGGGTAGATAGGGTTCTGTGTACAGGGACCGATATCTGGTTCTCAGGGGGGATCCGTGACATTCATGCTTCTTTCGGTTCTGGCTCTGATCCCTGGTTCTGTCTGATAACCTGTTCTGGCTCTCACTCCTGGCTCTGTCTGACTACCCATTCTGGTTCCTAACTTTTACGACATTTTAAGACTTGGCTAACCCTAACAAGCACAAATAGTAACCTAACCCTCGCTATGGAAAATTATGTTCCATTTCGGCATGGAGCAACGAAAATTCTTGGTGAGTTTCTTTTACCATTTAATTTTTTGATGCTGTTTTATTTTTGATAATTTTTCAACAGGATTTCAAAACTTGCAAAAAAGGGAGAGGGTGTGTGTTGTTTCCCTTTTTTTTTTTTTTATATGTCACATATCATATGTGGTATCATTGTGGTACCACAAGTCCAATCACACCTAACATGAACTTGTGGGGTGTAGATAATGAAGATAATGAAGATGTCATCGGACCAGAGCTGATGTTTTAGATGAACCAATATGTAATAAAGCATTGTGCCATGACCTCCACATTTGCTCCTGATGTGGGAAATGAGAAGGTGAGTTAGTGCAGTGGCATTGTTTGCTTTATAATTAAAAGCACCTAATGCCTCTGCCTTTAGAACTGAGAAAAAAGTAAATTTTGCATTTTTTAATTTTTTCCCCAATTTTTTTATTTTTTTTGTATTACATGGCCATCTTTGGTATCATTGTAAAGGCCAGACTCTGACCTTTCCAATGACCTTGCACTTGCAATGTATATATCAGAGATGGTAGGTTCCAAAGTCCCTAGTCTCTCCACACTACAGTGTCGTGGCATAGGTTGTTGATGAGCAAATTTATTTGCAAAGGATTTTACCAGGAAGGATACATTGAGATTTCTCTCATTTTCAAGTAAGTCCTGGGTTCAAGAACATTGAATTGTTACAGAAATCCAAAGTAATAAAATGAAAGACATTAAAAACAAACCACAAATACGTTGTGCCATCCCCTCCACACTTGCTGGCATTGTGGGAAAGTGCTGCATTCTAAAAAAATATGTATATATTGTTATTTTATTTATTTGTTATATTTAAAATTTGTTTATTTGTCATATGCGGTATCATTTGAAAGGCCATAATCTGGCCTTTACAATGATTCCTCCTATACTCACCTGCCACTTTATTAGGTACACCTGTTCAATTGTTTGTTAACACAAATTGTTAATCAGCCAATCACATGGCAGCATCTCAGGGCATTTAGGCATCTAGACGTGGTGAAGACAACTTGCTGGAGTTCAAACCGAGCAAAGAATGGGGAAGAAAGGGGATTTAAAGGAAGACTCTAATAAAAAAAATCCCCCCCCCCGTTTTTTAATCCTTACCTATCCCTATTCCCTTAATAAATCGTTATTTTTTGTTTTTGTAACTGTAATACTTACCCTAAAATCCTCTTGTTTCCAGCGGTGTTTTTTTTATTTTTATTCTCACCTCCCTCCTCTTCCGCTCCCGTCCTTCTTCCATCCGACTTGCCTTCTGGTTTACGTGAGAAGTGCGCATGTGCGCCTCTCACGTAAGCCAGCCAATCGGCAGGCTTCTTCCCGGCTCCCTCTGAGGATTAGTGTTGCGCGCAAGAGGATGCACGCAACACTAACCCTCAGAGGGAGCCGCCAGCTTCTGCGGTGAGTTGGAGACGTCATCGCGCTGAAAGCGCGATGACGTCTCCTACTCGGCAAAAGTCGGCAGAAGCGGGAAATATGATTCCCGCTCTGCTGACTGACAGCTGGGAGGGCGGAGTAAACTCCTCCGCCTCTCTCAGCTGTTTTCAGCATTTTCTGCTGAACCGCTGAGCGGAGGGAGGGGGGACAGAGGGCAGGATACTCCGGGCATCATGACCACCTAAAATAGCTTAGGTGGTCATGTTGCTTAGAGTGTCCCTTTAAGTGACTTTGAATGTGGTATGGTTGTTTGTGTATGAAAATCACAGTAGAGGAGCAGTTATTGAATTACTCATACCAGCCTGTGTGGCACCACCACCTCTAGGGTTTACAGAGAATGGTCTGAAAAAAAGAGAAAAAACCCAGTGAGCAGCAGGTGGTACCAAAAATGCCTTGTTGATGTCAGAAGTCTGAGAAGAATGGGCAGACTGGGTTGAGATGATAGAAAGATAAAAATCACTCAAATAATCACCCGTTACAACCAAGGTATGCAGAGTACCATCCTGAATGCACAACACGTTGAGTCTTGAAGCAAATGGGCTACGGCATCAGCAGACCACTCCAGGTGTCACACCTGTCAGCAAAGACCAGGAAACTGAGGCTACAATTTGCATAGGCTCAACAAAATTGGACAATAGAAGATTGCAAAAAGTGTTGTCTGGTCTGATGAGTCTTGATTTCAGCTGCAACATTCAGATAGTAGGGTCAGAATTTGGCGTAACCAACATGGATCCTTTCTGCCATGTAGTAACGGTTCCGGGGGGGGGGGGAGGTTGTGGTGCAATGGTGTGAGGGGTTATTTTCTTGGCACACTTTGGGCCCTTTAGTACCCAGGCCAGCCATCAGAAATTTTGGGGCCCCTTACTGACCCTCAGAATGGGCCCCCCCCATGATCCCCTCTTCCCATAGGAAATCAATATTTACTGTGAATCGTGGTCACATTACAGAGTGCTAGTCCCAATATCTTAAAAGTCACCCATATTGCTCGCACAACAGCACATTTAACATAAAAAAAACCTATCTATCTGGCTCAAATAATTTAAGACAATATGAAATTCAAATTTTGATTAAAAAATAATGAATCAGGATCGTATTACAGAGTGTTGCTCCCAATATCTTAAAATCACATAAAATGTGTATTAGTACAAACAATGTAGCATAAAAGTATAATTACTGTATATTATTCCACTGGTTTAGCATATCAGAGCACCACAGCAATAGAACTCACAGTAATGTGCACTGTGATGAGCATATCCGAGCACCACAACAATAGAACTCACAGTAATGTGCACTGTGATGAGTATATTAGAGCACCAAAACAATAGAACTCTCCCAGTAAAGGCAGTGAGTATGAACGTACACAGGAATCCAAAGCAATAGACCTCCAATGGTAAAGGCAGGGAATATGAATGTACATAGGAATCCACAGCAATAGACCTTTAAAAGTAAAGGGAATGAGTATGTATGTACACAGGAATCCACAGCAATAGAACTCTAATGGTAAAGGCAATGAGTATGTATGTACACAGGAATCCACAGCAATAGACCTCTAACGGTATAGGCAGGGGGTCTCGCTTTTATCATATCCATCTCTCCACCTCCCTTTTCAGTCCATTTTATCTCCCCCTCCTGTTTTCATTTAATCTCCCCCTCCTCTTTTCATTTCACCCCCTCCTCTTTTCATTTCACCCCCTCTCCTCTTTTCATTTCATCCCCCCTCCACTTTTCATTTCATCCCCCCTCCACTTTTCATTTCATCCCCCCTCCTCTTTTCATTTCATCCCCCTCCTGTTTAAATTCCATCCCCCCTCCTCTTTTCATTTCACCCCCTCCTGTTTTCACTTCATCCCCCCTCCTTTGGTATCATTTCATCCCCCCTCCTTTGGTTTCATTTCATCCCCCCCATTTCTTTTCATTTGCCCCCTCCTCCTCCATTTTTACCCCCCGTGTTTAATTACCTTCCTTGGTCCTGTCACTGTCCGCCACTGCAGGTGCTCTCCTCCACGTGCATCATGAGCGCTGGGAGGAAGTGACGTTATATGATCACTTCCTCCCAGTGCCCAGAGTACACAGGAGGAAGCCAGTCAGCCAGGAGTCGGGTGGCGCATGGGCTACAGACGTCTGGCGGGCCCTCTCTGACATCATCAGAGGGGGCCCACCGGTGGCCATCTTGGAGTCCCTGCTCGCCGGCGGCTGGGCCCATGTAGGCCGCAGTACCTCCTTCGAGGCCTGCGGCCTAAAGTTAACATAGTTGCCGCCGACAGTGGGCCCCCCCAGTCCCCAGGCCCCTTACAGCAACATGGGCCATAATGCTCTGATGGCAGCCCTGTTAGTACCAATTGAGCATTGTTTAAATGCCATGGCTTACCTGAGTATCGAATGCTGACCATGTCCATCCCTTTATGACCACAGTGTATGCATCTTCAAATTGCTACTTCCAGCAGTATAATGCACCATGTCACAAAGCTCAAATCATCTCAAGCTGGTTTCTTGATTATGGCAATGATTTCACTGTACTCCAATACCAAATCTCAATCCAATAGCACACTTTTGGGATGTGGTGGAACGGGAGATTCGCATCATGGATCTGCAGCCGACAAAGCTGCAGCAACTGCTTTATGCTATCATGTCAAAAAGAACCATAATCTCTGAGGAATGTTTCCAACACCTTGTTGAATCTATGCCACGAAGAATTAAGGCAGTAGGGGGTCCAACAAGGTATATCAAATAAAGTCACTGGTGAGTGTATGTCACTCTAGCCTGTAGGGCTCCAGAGATACAGGAGTCTAAATGACTGTAAATTGAATTTGTTTTTTTTTTACAGAGCAAGGCGTCTTGTGGCAGGCATCTGTAGGCAAAGGTCTACTCTGCCCAATTATAAAACTGGTCCTGCTGGCGGTGTGTAGGGGTTAAAAACTGTTGGAATATGTAAATATTTTTCATGTGGAGTCAATGAATTTCACTGACATATTCACAAAAGGTTTATAGGGAAGCTGATGCTATGGATGTTTTTTCTCTTGCTTTTGCCTCTGAAATCTTCTAATAGAGGCTTTCAAACACAGATTTATCTATCTTAATGTCACTCACTAAAAAAAAACCTGAGCAAAAAAGGGGTCTGTGCGGGTCCTGAGAACGAACATTGGCACTAGTGGCCTGCTCTATGGTGGGGCCCGCAAAGGTCTCACAAGGCTTTCTGAACAACTTGCTCATATGTGTTCAGACTGATACCACTTTTGAGCTTGTTATACCAAGAGGTGCTGTTCAAAGAACGTAGGTGTTTGCCGTTGTTGAATACACCGGTGAAAATCATTGTTAAATTCACATATCACAATTCAATTCATTTTTTCCCTTTGTAGGCTGACTTTTGAACTAGTTAGTTACTTGACTTTTTCCCACTTCCTTCTTGTTTGAGCCAACATGTTTCATTTTCATTCTTTAAGCATTAGCATGCATTTGCTACCTGTTACTAGTTACATAGTTACATAGGCTGAAAAAAGACATGCGTCCATCGGGTTCAGCCTCTCACACATTACCTACTGCTGTTGATCCAAAAGAAGGCGAAAAACCCAGTCTGAAGCGCTCACCAATATGCAACACACTGGGAAAAAATTCCTTCTTGACCCCAGAATGGCAGTCAGATTTCATCTTGGATCAAGAAGCTTTTACCCACATATTAAATATTATAACCCTTAATATTCTGTGTCTGCAGGAAGTCATCCAGTCGTTTTTAAAAAGTCTGTACAGACTCTGACCCAACCACCTCAACAGGCAGAGAATTCCACAGCTTTATTGATCTCACTGTAAAATAACCCTTCCTATGCTTTAGGCTGAATTTCCTTTCGTCCAGTCTAAATGGGTGACCTCGTGTCCTTGGTATAGTCCTGTTAATGAATAGGTTTCCAGACAATGGTTTATAATGGCCTCGTATATATTTATATAAGGTTATCAGATTCCCTCTAAGGCACCGTTTCTCTAAACTAAAAAAGTTTAAACTTGTTAGCTCTTCCTTGTAATTTAAACCTTCTATTCCCCTTATTAATTTAGTCGCCCGTCTCTGCACTTTTTCTAGCGCTATAATATCCTTTCTTAAGACAGGTGCCCAAAATTGCACGGCATATTCAAGGTGCAGTCTTACCATTGATTTATACAGAGGCAAAATTATGTTTTTATCCCGAGAGTAAATTCCCCTTTTAATGCTTGCAAATACCTTGCTGGCCTTGGCGGCTGCTGTTTGAGATTGCACATTGTTACTTAGTTTGAAGTCTATGATTATTCCCAAATCCCTCTCCTGCTTTGATTTCCCTAACTCCGTCCCATTTAGGGTATAAGTTGCTTGTGTGTTCTTCACTCCAAAGTTCATAACTTGGCATTTATCTACATTAACCCCTTCACTGCTGAGCCATTTCAAATCTTAAAAAAACACATGTTTCTTTTTTGTATTATTATAGTTATTATTTTTTTCTTTACTTTAAACATGGTCATGCTCTGGCCTTTCTAATGATACCAAACATGACCCTGCTAGCTGAAAACAGTCGGGAGATATCGGGGTTCAAATAAACCCTTCTCTCCTCCCCTATCTTTCCTTAGGAGTCAATGAGGACGTTCCCCACACATCCTCAGCAGTGAAAGGGTTAAATTTCATCTGCCATTTAAGTGCCCAGTCCCCCAATCTATATAAATCCCTCTGCAGCGAAGTCAGTGGCGTAACTAGAGACCTGAGGCCCCCCAAAAAAGATCTATATTTTTACTTTTTTTCCCCTGCAATATAAAAAAATATAGTATTGCCCCAGCTCACAAGGATATATATTGCCCCAGCTCACATGGGTATATATTGCCTCCAGCTCACATGGGTATATATTGACCCCAGCTCTTATGGATATATTTGTCTCCAGCTCTTATGGATATATTTGTCTCCAGCTCTTATGGATATATTTGCCTCCAGCTCATATGGATATATTTGCCCCCAGCTCTTATGGATATATTTGCCCCCCAGCTCTCATGGATATATAGAAGTGCCTCCAGCTCTTATGGATATATTTGCCTCCAGCTCTTATGGATATATTTGCCTCCAGCTCATATGGATATATTTGCCCCCCAGCTCTCATGGATATATAGAAGTGCCCCCAGCTCTTATGGATATATTTGCCTCCAGCTCTTATGGATATATTTGCCTCCAGCTCTCATGGGTATATATTGCCCCCAGCTCTTATGGATATATTTGCCTCCAGCTCTTATGGATATATTTGCCCCCAGCTCTCATGGGCATATAGAAGTGCCCCCAGCTCTTATGGGTATATAGTGCCCCCAGCTCACCTCCTCTGCTGCCACCGGCATTCTGTTCCTCTCCGAGGCGAGCGGCCTCTGAAAGCATGCAGCCTGGCCGCTCACCAGAAACCACCTGACCAGTGCGGCCGAGTTCTCGAGAGAGGATCTCATGCGCCGGTCAGGTAGTTCCCAAGTTCCCATCCCACGAGCAGCCAAGCTGCAAACCAGCGGCCGCTCACAAGGAATGGAACAGCCGAGCTGCCCCCAGATTCCGGCGCTGATTGACGGAATCTGGCGGGCGGTGCTGGGCCCCCCTCCAGTGGCGAAATGCCAGGGCCCGGTCGCAACCGTGACCGCTGCAACCCTGGTACTTCCGCCACTGAGCGAAGTAACATCCTGTTCACATTGTATTACTTTTCCTAGTTTTGTGTCATCTGTAAACACTAATACATGACTTTCAATGCCTATCTCAAGGTCATTTATAAATAAATTGAATAGAATTGGTCCTATAACAGACTCTTGAGGGACACCACTTACCACTGATGTCCATCTTGAAAATGTACCATTTATGACCACTCTCTGTACCCTATCTTTTAACCAGTTTTCTATCCAAGAACAAGTATTTTCATCTAGTCCAATTTTTCTTAATTTAAAAAGTACCCTCGTGTGGAACTGTGTCGAAAGCTTTGGCAAAATCCAAGTAAATCACATCCACTGTGACCCCCTGATCTATACTTCTACTTACTTCCTCATACAACGTAATTAGGTTAGTCTAACATGATCTGTGTTTCATAAAACCATGCTGATTTTTGCCAATTACATTATACCTCCCAATAAATTCCTGAATATTATCCCTTAGTAACCCCTCAAATACTTTCACAGCTACAGATGTTAAGCTCACAGGTCTATAAGTCCCAGGCACAAATTTTAAACCTTTCTTAAATATAGGGACCAAGTCAGCTTTTCTCCAATCCTCTTGTACGATTCCTGAAAGAAAATAATCTTGAAAGATTAAGAACAGAGGTTTACATATTTCAACACATAGCTCCGGCAGTACTCGCAGGGGAATTCTATCTGGCCCTGGGGCTTTATTCACATTCACATTGTTTAATTGCTGCAAAACCTTGTCCTGAGTCAACCAGTCACTTTTTATTAGTAAGTTTTTCTCAATGAATTGCATGTCTCCTGTTATAGGTTTCTCTTTGATAAATACTGAAGAAAAATAATCATTCAAAATTTCTGCCTTATCTTGATGTTCAGTTAACAATACCCCTGACTCAGATTTTAGTGAACCTACATTTTCACTCTTGTTTTTTTTATAATTTATGTACCTAAAGAATCATTTAGGGTTGGTCTTGCTCTCTTTGGCTATTTCTTTTTCATTTTCTAGTTTAGCCCATCTAATCTAATAAATGCTTTATTGGCTGCCCTATATGCTTTATAGAATGCATCAGAATTAAAAGCTTTAAATGCCTTCCTTTTATTTTTCATTTTCTTGGTTACCTTCCTACTAAGCCAGATTGGTTTCAGTCTGTTTCTTTTATATGTATTAACCAGTGGAATATATTGTGACGTGTACTTTTCTAGTGTTAGTTTAAAGATCTACCTATCTATCTTATCCTCAGTGTTTTTCCCATGAAAGAGTTTCTGCCAGTCAATGACATTGAGAGCTTCCTTTATTTTAATGAAGTTTGCCTTTTTAAAATTATATGTTTTAGCATGCCCCCTATGAATGTGTTTTTTTGAGTTTATTTCAAAAGACACCATATTATGGTCACTCTTTCCCAACTGTTCCCTTACATGAATATTTGAGAAAAGGTCCACATTATTTGTTATAACCAGATCCAGACAGTTATACTCTCTAGTTGGTGTTTCTACCAGTTGTGTCATGAAGGTATAATTTAAAAGGTTCAAAAACCGGATTCCCTTCGCTGAATTACTAGTCCCACTATCCCAATTAATGTCCGGGTAATTAAAATCTCCAACAATTAAAGTGTTACCACGATGTGCAGCCTTCCTAATTTGCTCTAACAGTTGATCTTCCTCATCATTATCTATATTAGGTGGTTTATAGCATGCCAACCAATAGTTGACTTCCCTGTTTATTCCCCAATGAAATATTTACCCATAAGGATTCCACATTTGCCTCATCGCTTTCCAGGTGTGTAATATTTGGCTTTAAATCCTGATTTACATACAAACATACTCCACCCCCTTTCTTATGTTTCCTATCCCTTCTAAACAATGCATAACCATGTAAGTTTACAGCCCAGTCAAGCATTTCATTCCATCATGTTTCTGTTATTTCTATTATGTCGTATTACTTAGTGTATGCTATTGCCTCTAGTTCCCCCATCTTGTTATTGAGGCTCCTTGCATTAGCAAGCATACATTTAATATTGTCTCTACCCACACATGCTGAATGCGACTTTACATTGCATGCCTCCACTGTTCTGATATTACCCAACCCCCCAGCTCCACCCCCCTTAGTCTGAGCTGAAACCCTTTCGCTATCTGTTCTGTCTCCATTTTGTAAGCTTCTGTATCCCTCCCCCCCCTTCCACTAGTTTAAAGTCTCCTCCAACCTTTTAACCATTCTGTCCCCCGGCACGGCAGACCCTCTTCCGTTTAGGTGCAATCCATCACGACTATACAGATTATACCCCAGTGCAAAATGAGCCCATTGCTCTAAAAACCCAAAGCCCTCCTTCCTGCACCAAGATTTAAGCCACGCATTCACCTCCCTGATCTCCCGCGGCCTTTGCACTGTAGCGAGTTGTAGGATATTTAAATGTATTTTGACATTGACAACTTGCTTGATGCTCCTGCTTGATAAACCTAATATATAGTTCTCTTTCCAGGTTCAGGGAGCCATAGGCTGGAGAAGCATGAGTTTTCTTTTCGGAAAAGACGAAGAACAGAGAGCAGATTGTGAAACAGAAACCAGACAAGAGGAAGAGGCAGAACAGTGAGTTTGATAAGAAGTAATGGGTAGTATATTTTAAAAATTGTACTCAAAACAAGAATGCAAAAAAATTTTACAATATAAAATTTCATTTTTGCAGGCCATCCTCTGCAAATCCTCATGAAACCTCAACAGAGAGGAAACCGTCGGCACTATGGGATGTTTTCTCCAGACGATTGCAACAGAGTTCTGCAGAACGCACACAGTGCAGGGGTGTTCTGTCAGAACCCCCAATAGAGTCTAATACTCAACAAAATGAAGAGACACCTTTCAAGTGGGGTTTCCTCACTAGCAAGTTAGCTGAGCTGAGAAGCAAGGGGGATTGAAGACTCCTCTCCAAGCAAAAGTCCATTATGTAAAGACTCTGCTCATAAAGAATTGTGTGACCTTGATCCTTTACCCAAGACATCACTTGACCAGCTTTTCTATTGATTAGTCCTTCTAACAAGTCATGTAAGCTGCATGAATTTAGATCACTGGATATTGTTTCACCATTCATAAAATCCAAAATCAAGTAAACATTCCAGATCGTGAGAATATTGGCAGCACTTGACTATGTGGTCTTAAATATTGAGAATAAATTCTGACACTCCTTCAAGTTATTAATGAAGACTGACGTCTTAGAGTCACTATTCACTGAAAATAAGTAATTGTATCAGTGTAGCTTTAAGGGTCAACAATACTCAGAATTGTATAATAAAAATATTCATAGGCACAATCACACCATTCACATAATCTCTTATTAGTTATGTCATATGTAAATTTATCACCATCTTAAAATTGTTTTAGGTCAAATGTTGTGAAGAAAAAGAGCAAAGGATAAAACGAGGTTTGTAAAGTTTCTGTTCAGGTACCTATAATTATTCAAAAAGTAAATCAATGTTGTCCTCCATTTATTAACTGACTGCACCAATAAATGATCAACAATTAACTATTTATCAAACAACTTGGAAGCTGTAGCCAGAAACATATGCCTAACTGGCTTACATAGTAAAGCCATAGCATTCTACAAAAACAAATATTTTCTACATGGACATCGGAAAAAGAGAAAAGGACAGGAAGCTAGTTCACAAAGCTGTTAAGCTAACGGAGGGAGCAGATACAGATAAAGTGAATGAAAAAAAATATTTGATCCCCTGCTTTTTTTGTACGTTTGCCCACTGACAAATAAATGGTCAGTCTATAATTTTAATGGTATTTTTATTTTAACAGTGAGAGACAGAATAACAACAATAACATCCAGAAAAAAGCATTTCAAAAACGTTATAAATCGATATGCATTTTAATAAGTGAAATAAGTATTTGACCCCTTCGCAAAACATGACTTAGTACTTTGTGGCAAAACCCTTGTTGGCAATCACAAGGATCAGACATTTCTTGTAGTTGGCCACCAGGTTTGCACACATCTCAAGAGGGATTTTGTCCCACTCCTCTTTGTAGATCCTCTCCAAGGTTTTGAGGCTGACGTTTCGCAACCTTCAGCTCCCCCCTCAGATTTTCTATGAGTTTAAGGTCTGGAGACTGGCTAGGTCACTCCAGGAACTTAATGTGCTTCTTCTTGAGCCACTACTTTGTTGCCTTGGCCTTGTGTTTTTGGTTATTGTCATGCTGGAATACCTATCCACGACCAATTATCAATGCCCTGGCTGTGAGAAGGAGGTTCTCATCCAAGATTTGACTGTACATGGCCATGTCCATCGTCCCTTTATTGTGAAGTTGCCCTGTCCCCTTAGCAGCAAAACACCCTCAAAGCATAATGTTTCCACCTCCATGTTTGGTGGTGGGGATGGTGTTCTTGGGGTCATAGGCAGCATTCCTCCTCCTCCAAAAATGGCGAGTTGGGTTGATGCCAAAGAGCTTGATTTTGATCTCATCAGACCACAACACTTTCACCCAGTTCTCCTCTGAATCATTCAGATGTCCATTGGTAAACTTCAGGCAGGTCTTTACATGCACCTGAGCAGGGGGACCTTGCAGGCACTGCAGGATTTCAGTCCTTCACGGTGTAGTGTGTTACCAATCGTTTTCTTGGTGACTATGGTTCCAGCTGCCGTGAGATCATTGACAAGATCCTGCCGTTTAGTTCAACGTTGATCCCTCACCATTCTCATGATCATTGAAATTCCATGAGGTGAGATTTTGCATTGAGTCCCAGACTGAAGTAGACTGGCAGTTATTTTGTGTTTCTTCCATTTGCGAATAATCGCACCAACCAAAATCACCTTCGCACCAAGCTGCTTGGCGATGGTCCTGTAGCCCATTCCAGCCTTGTGTAGGTCTACAATCTTGTCCCTGACATCCTTGGACAGCTCTTTGGTCTTGGCCATGGGGGAGAGTTTGGAATTTGATTGATTGCTTCTGTAGACAGGTGTCATTTATACAGGTAACAAGTTGTGATTAGGAGCACTCCCTTTAAGAGTGTTCCTAATTTCAGCTCGTTACCTGTATAAAAAGACACGTAGGAGCAAGAAATCTTGCTGATTGATAGGGGATCCAATACTTATTTCACTCATTAAATGCATATCAATTTATAACTATTGAAATGCATTTTTTCTGGATTTTTTTGTTGTTTTTTTGTCTCTAGACTGATCATTTCTTTGCCAGTGGGCAAAATCAGCAAGTAATCAAATAATTTTTCCCTCACTGTAGTTCCCAGTGTTCTTCCATGGCTCGTGCCCATCTCTGCTCAAGTGAGCTCACGCAGAGCTTGTGCAGGAACGCACTGGACTACAGGAGCTCAACACCTGACAAAATGTGTCACCTCTACAGGTATCTGTCAGCAGCTGGACAATATCCTGGGTCAAGCTGCTGATACTGTGGTTCAATCAAAATAGAGCCATTAATAGTGAGCCATAATTGAAAAAAATCAAAAAGTGTGTGCAGGTGTGTTAGCATCTCAGATATAAAAATCGTTACAGTTAATCAAAAGTTCACTCCACAGTGCAAATAAGTTTATAGCTGCAGAAAACATTTACTCATCCTAGCACAATCATTCCTGTACAGCTGTTTCGGACCCTTTTACCCTCATCACTTTTTTGCCCGCCTCCACTACAATTGAAATACTTACTAATTTACCCTAGGGGCTAAGCATCAATAGCAACCAGTTACATTCTATCTCCTGCTGATGAGGGTAAATGAGCCTGAAAAACTGTACAGGAGTGATTGTGTCTGTAGCATAACCTGGCCTTTGCTAAAAAAGGAAATTTAATATGGCATGGCATTGGACAATGCGAGTTCTATGTAATTACAAAACCTAAATGCAAAAAAAGCGCGAAGCTGTGGACTTCATTTGCATATCCTACCAAGAGCTCTTTGCTGCATATGAGGAATGTAGAACAAAGGCTCTGTAGGCGGTTCTCTGAATTGCTAGGAAGTGTAAATGTTTTCTGCAGCTATAAACGTTATATATATATATATATACAGTATATATATATATATATATAATCATCTCCATACACACCACACAAATCACCTTCGGCTCCAAGCCCATATGCACGATCATGTTCCTGTATTCATACACCTGTACACTGACGCTATAAATATAAAGAATAGCAATGAATAATATTAAGGGATGAATTAGGAAAAATATGGAGAATGAGATCATACCACTGAACACTGGCTATGGGATTTGCTTCCGAAAGAAAATAAGTAAGTTTAAAGAAGGACTAACAGACGTTCTCGAGGTTCAGAGGTAGATCCAGCAGGTCTTGAAGTGTGAGGATTAGAAGGCGCCAAGGGTAGGACTTTGCAAAGAAGAATAAGTGAAAATCTAATAAAGTTTGCACTCAATGAAAAGGCTTTTTGATGATAGAATTACATCCCTGAAAGCATTAATTGTTGAAATGTAGTGACATTTGTGTCTTTGGTGAATGTATGAAACCATAAGCCTATCCCTAAGCCTGGGCGTCCACTGGATCCGTTGTCATCTTCCTGCGGACAACGCCGTTGACCAATCAGGGTCATCCACTGGAAGTGCCTGTGGAAAACCCAGGTCGACAGAAGGACAGGCTGCCAAAAAAAACCCTGCTGCGGGAAAGAAAAGCCCCGCTGCAGTTAGAATAAAACCCTGTCTTTGGTGAAGGTCAGCTCCATCAAGTGCAGAAGAAGCTGAAAAAAATAGCTTTCAGCACCATGGACTGCAAAGCCGAATGCAGCAGGCCTGAAGGGAAAAAAAGCTGCGTTTGGTGAGAGAAGAAAAAAAAAAAGGCCTGGTCTTTTTTTTTTAAAAAAAAAGGGAACCCAAAATTTTGCCTAAAAAACTCCAGAAATATAACTAAAAAAATCATTCAACTAAAAAGACTTTTTGCATATGAAAAATTAAACTGTTGAATAAAAAAAAAAATTAAAATAGAAAATATTTTTCACGTTGAATCATATGGGCTGTTTAACTGAATCACTTTTCTATGGGGCAATTTCCCTGCTGTGGCATGGCGGTTTAACTGTATGATTCATCTTTTTCATGTAACTTGTATCAGATCGTTCTGGCATCATCCGATAAATCCAACTGAAATTGGAAAGACCGCTAGTCTGTTTTAGTCGCAAAAAAAATCATCTGAAGTCATCCGATGGAAGTCAGAGGCTGGAAGAAGGATGAGTCCCCTGCATGTTGTGGGATCGGTCGGACGACTTCAGATGATATCAGATGATCACACCATCGCAGTTGCACAAATATGGACCAGCCAATGGCGGAAGTACCAGGGTCGCAGCAGTCGCACTTGCGACCGGGCCCTGGAATTCCGCCACTGGAGGGGGGCCCAGTACCGGTGCCAGATTCCGGCAATCAGCGCTGGAATCTGGGAGCAGCGCCACCGGCCGTTCCTCTCCTTACGAGTGGCCGCTGGCTTGCAGCTTGGCTGCCTACGTGGGATGGGAACCATCTGACCAGCGCACGAGATCTCGCGAGAACTCGGCTGCGCTGGTCAGGTGGTTCCCGGTGTTGTGTCGGATCTGGTTCCACGTCAAGAGCTGTTCCAAGCAGCCTTTGGCAAAAATCGGAACTCCACCTACCCAGGCTCCTGCACATCTGTCACTGTACAGGGGTGTGAGTTCGCTCACACCACTGTACAGCCCCATGCACAGTGACAGAAGTGCCAGAGTCTGCCTAGGTGGAGTTCCGATTTTTGCCGACGGCTGCTTGGAACAGCTCTCTACGAGGAACCAGATCCTACACAACACTGGCGAACAGCCAAGCTGCATGCTGCAAGTGGCCTCTCGGGAGAACAGCGCAGAACAAGGTGAGTGCTGGGGGCAAATACATCCATGAGCTGGGGGCAAATACATCCATGTGAGCTGAGGGGCAAATACATCCATGTGAGCTGGGGGGCAAATATACCCATGTGAGCTGGGAGGGCAATATATACCCATGTGTGAGCTGGGGCAATATATACCCATGTGTGAGCTGGGGAAAATATACCCATGTGTGAGCTGGGGCAATATATACCCATGTGTGAGCTGGGGCAATATATACCCTATTTTTTAAACAAAATTAGAAAGCATTTTACCAGGAAGGATACATTGAGATTTCTCTCGTTTTCAAGTATGTCCTGGGTGGCGAGTATGTACCGTTAGGTGTCTTGCCCAAGGACACTTACTGGAGAGGTGCTCTTGCCGTGATCGATCCCATGTCTCCACAGGCTCTCTCCATGCAGAGCAGTGATGTTACCTCTACTCCACCCAGCCGGTACCCATGTGTGAGCTGGGGGCAAATATACCCATTTGTGAGCTGGGACAATATATACCCATGTGTGAGCTGGGGCAATATATACCCATGTGTGAGCTGGGGCAATATATACCCATGTGTGAGCTGGGGCAATATATCCATGTGTGAGCTGGGGCAATATCTATCCATGTGAGCTGGGGCAATATATCCATGTGTGAGCTGGGGCAATATATCCATGTGTGGGCTGGGGGCAATATATATCCATGTTTGAGCTGGGAGCAATATATCCATGTGAGCTGGGGGCAATATATATCCATGTGAGCTGGGGCAATAAATCCATGTGAGCTGGGGGCAATATATATCCATGTGAGCTGGGGGCAATAAATCCATGTGAGCTGGGGACAATAAATCCATGTGAGCTGGGGACAATATATATATCCATGTGAGCTGGGGGGCAATACTATCTTTTTTATATTGCAGGGGAAAAAAGTAAAATATATAGATCTTTTTTTGGGGGGGGGGCGTAGGGGTTGTCCTTCATGGATTCTTGCACCGGGGCCCTCAGGTTTCTAGTTACGCCACTGGGACCAGCTATAGTGTCATTATATCAATGTACACCTACACTGATATGAAGAAATGTCAGCAGGATTCAACAGACATATATAATACTAATGTTTTTGTGTTGTTTATCACAAGCATTAAAAAAAACATTGCTTAATAAGGGAAGGGACTCAGATTTACAGAGCATAACCATATTTAAAAGTAATTACAAATTAATTTATGTTCTTAATAAAACAGACAATAGGAAACAATTCAATTTAGATTCTATCTTACATAATAATAATAATAATAATAATAGTTTTTTTTTCTGTATGCAGCCTTGGGTTTTGTGTCTACCCAGCTGCCTGTCTTTATATGATTGGGGTATATTGTAAAACATCTTTTTTTAAATTTTAGTTATTTAATTCTCTTTCTCTGTTTTGCCCCATTTTTTTTTCCATTCAGGATAGATGTTACACTGTTGATTCCCGTGGCCTTTGTTTTTCAAGTTCATTCCCAGTAGCTCTTGCTTTTTGACAGCTGTAGATCCACTTTATGACCCTTGCATTCCTCTCAATCACAGACACTGGTGTTTTTTCTTCTTTGACATCCTCAATGAATGTCTCCCCCATTCCACCACTAACACTTGTTATTGTCTCTAGGCTACCTAGTGGGGCATCTCCAGTCAACTTGTAGTAATTTTCCAACAGGTTCAGTAGACTCCCCTCAAGACCACAGCTCTCAAAAAAGTGTTCAGCATCAGTAGAAATTTCAAAAGTAGGTTCATCAGACAAAGTCTGTTCGGTGGTAGGAGAAAAGGCATTTGTGTCTTTGCAAGGAGTGTGTTGCTTTATGCTTCTTAGTGGCCTTGGAGATACCGGTATTCTTTGATCTCTGGAAAGTGTGGTATTATGTGGCATCTGATTGCTTCTCTTTAATAGTGGGGTACCCTGGAAAAGTCGAAACATGAGTCCTGTTTCACCATCATTCTCTTTACCAGTTAGTGAAACTTCACGCCTCTGCCTATACATGATGAGTGAATCTGGTCTGTAGCCTCTTCTAACACCAACACGACGCAAATATTGTGGATGTGTCTCTGGAGAGTTTGGCGCTGCTTTATTGCCTTGGTGGTATGGAAGAAACTCCTGAGGATTGGGGGTGGTGCAGCAAACCCCATGGGTAGAGTCTGGTTGATGTAGTCCTTTGGAGATGTTAGAAGTGAAACTTGAGCATTGAGACTGATTTTGTAAGACCTCATTACACTGTTGTGGAATTTTCCTCCTTTGTCCAACAGGGCTGAAGCTAGTGGTACATGTATATTCCAGCGGTGACAGACCACTATTGTCTGTTAGCTGTGATTTTTGTGGCATAGCATGAGAAAAATGTGCATTAATTGCAGGATTTTGTCTCCGTTCAATCACCTGGGGGGTTTTAACATATCTTGCCTTATCTGCCTCCAACCGGTCAGATGCAGAGGGTCCTCTGGAGGTCTTATTAAGAAGTGGAGAAACAGGAGGAGAAGCAGGAAACATGATGACGTTTACATGAGAATAATGAATAACAGAGGATTATTCCACAAGGACTCCGGTGGCAACATGACTCCCGAAAAGCAGCAACATACAAAATAAAAACCACTGCAAAACAGGAACACAGTGTCAGAAACAACTATTTAAAAGCATGCAAAGCAGTAGGAATTTATATCAATAGGTAATTAAAGTTTATTCTTTACATAAAGGCATTAAACAATAAGAGGCCACGATTTCATGGTATAGAACCTTAAACAAAATATTAGGTGTGTGCATGGACAAGGACATTGCAGAAATAATGAGTAATTTAAACATTGCACAAGGATAAAAAGACAAATTAGATTATATAAACTTAAAAAAAGTTTGGAGAAAGCTTAAACTAAAAACGTGCAAACCAACAATGAACTGAAACAAATAAAAATGTCTAAAATAATAGGTCCTCTAAGCAACATATTTGCATAGATATTGTATAATCGAGCAGGGTCCTCTGTCCTACTGTTTTGTGTGTGTAAGGTGTATGTATATTTGTCCCTCCCTTTGTACAGCGCTACGGAACTTGTTGGCACTTTATAAATGCGTTGAACTGTATAATTCAGATTGACTATAATGATTTGGCCCGGTCTCCTAGTATGCCACTTGATGAGTTGTGGCAATTGAGTTTTAATGTGGATAAGTGCAAGATAATGCACCTGGGACGTAAAAACCCAAGGGCTGAATATAGAATATTTGATACAGTCCTAACCTCAACATCTGAGGAAAGGGATTTAGGGGTTATTATTTCTAAAGGTAAGTAGTCAATGTAATAGAGCAGCAGGAAATGCTAGCAGAATGCTTGGTTGTGTAGGGAGAGGTATTAGCAGTAGGAAAAGGGAAGTGCTCATGCCACTGTACAGAGCACTGGTGAGACCTCACTTGGAGTACTGTGTGCAGTACTGGAGACCGTATCTCCAGAAGGATATAGAGATCTTAGAGAGAGTTCAGAGAAAGGCTACTAAAATGGTGTACGGCTTGAAGGAGAAAAGTTACCAGGAAAGGCTTAATGATCTTAACATGTACAGCTTGGAAAAAAGACGAGACAGAGGAGATATGATAGAAACATTTAAATACGTAAAGGGAATCCACAAGGTAGAGGAAGGGAGTATATTTAAAAGGAAACAAAGTAGCAAAACAAGAGGACATAGTCTTAGATTAGAGGGGCAAAGGTTTAAAAGTAACATCAGGAAGCATTATTTTACTGAGAGGGTGGTGGATACATGGAACAGCCTTCCAGTTGAAGTGGTAGAGGCCAAAACAGTAATTGAATTTAAGCAGGCATGGGATAGGCATAAGGCTATCCTAAACAAAAGATAAATGCAGGTAAAGTATCCATGTAATTGGGCAGACTAGATGGACCGAAAGGTTCTTATCTGCCGACATTTTCTATGTTTCTATGATCACTATTAACTTCATTTAATTTTGGGAGGCATCCATGTGATCTAGAATGTAAATTTTGGATTTCTACGGATACCCTTAAACATACCATGACATGAGTTCTATTCCAACTGAACCAGTAAAAGCAGCTTACTAATGGGTAAATTGTGCGAAGGCTGTAATCCATTAGCAGTTTGTTATCAACAGCTCCATTCCAACCTAGCCAGTGTATTATATGCTCCAGTTCGAACATTTGTGAGCTGCTGATTGATAATGACAGTGGCACCACTGCTGGTATTGGCTCTGGGAGTCGAATGGACTCCATGGAGAGAGGTGTGACCCTGTGCAAGCTCGAATTTACACCCAGCATTCCTTTGTGCCAGAGGTAGCCAGCAGATTGCACCAGCCTCTGTGCAGCAAGGGTAGAGGTAAGTATTGCATTTTTTATTTTTTTTTAGTTAAGTGATTTTGCAGAATACTGTTTTTAGACGGGAACAATGAACTACTTTGGAATAGCTAAGCTAATATAGCTATGCTAATGGCTGAGCCTTTATGTAGAACAGCTCGAACCGTTAGCTTAATGGCCTGTCTATGTATTCCATTTGTTCTTCTGTCTCAAGGGCTACCCACTAACAACCGTTGTTGCAACTACAATAAACTTTGGCGATCCAGATAATTAAAACCATAGAAAGTTTCCTTGATAAAACTTGGCCTACCGCTGTTTGAATTCCTTTATTTGGGTTGCCGAACTTTATCATGGTTGCAACAATGGCGGTTTTCACAATGGTTTCAAAATACGCTAAGCAAAAGGTGGTTAGTGGATAACCTCTAATGTTATTTTTTTTTACTTATCTGATTAAATAACTTAACTGAATCCTTCATATTGAACTCCAAATCTAACTAATACCACCAGGTCTTTAGTTTAACATGCAACTACTCTTATAAATGATCTAGCTAGTGTTGCCCATTTAAAATAATGTGATGTCTAATCTCACACAACCCTTCAATATATTTTCTATGGTACTTATCAAAAATATTTACATACTTTTCCCTATCTGTCATCATGCGCCAGGTTTTCCAGAACCCTTCCCTCTATTATCCTTAATTATGTGTATTTCCTTTACAGCAGGGTTGGCCACCTTATCCATCCTGATGTTTTTGAACTACATTTCCCACGAGTCTCTATCATGCCAATGAGTGGCCGAACAACATGTACTTTGCTGTTCCAAAAGAAACAAGGGGAGGGCAAGTTTCCTGATCTCTGCTTTACAGCTTCCTCTACTGCCAGTTGACTGTAAAATGAATAATAACTATAACACAATTGAGGCTTCCTGAAGTTGAAGGGCCTTCAGGTTTAATCAAAGTAGCTCACTGGCATGGATCACTGTAAGCACAGTGCTTCCCAAACCTGTCCTCAGGAACCTCAACCAGGCCAGATTTTTCAGATCACCTTGGGGAAATACAGACTGAATCCTGCAATCACTGAGCAGCAAATCATATCACCTGTGCTGTGGTTCAGAGATCTGGAAAAAGTGGCCTGTCTAAGGGTCCTGAGGACAGGTTTGGGAAACACTGCTGTAACATAATGTAATGACAGGAGGTCAGCTTTAAAATCCTGCTGCAAAACAAATGCCTGTGTTTTAATAGGGTCTCTAATGTTAGCCATTGTATAGCATTTAGATAGGGTCACTCATGGCTCACTTTGCATGTCCAGTGATGAGTCTACCGTACAATGTAGAAATGTATTAGCAAACCCTTTCTTTGAGCTTTCCCTCAAATGACTTTTTCCAGTTTTTACAGTCAAGATAACAAGTTGCTTTCGTGTGAGCAGGCACATACGCCAAGGCAAAAATGATGAAGCATGAAGGTAAACTATCATCTGACATGTCATATCCTTTTGCCCTCTGAACATGTTTAAAGGATCTTAAAGGTGGTATTTAGGTCCATAATATCCTGTGGTTTTCAGGGTTAAATGCCCACTTGGAAACTGAATAAGTATTGACAATCTTATATTAAGTATTATGTAAAATAGAAAACAGGATAAATGACTTCTGGACAGTAACTTTGATCCACTTTTTTGTAATAAGATTATCTCAATATTGGGAATCTGGGATTAATGCAAAACACAACCAAGGAAATAATTTTACAAATATTAGCTCAAAATAACGTAAGCATTTTTTTAACCTTAAAAAACCCACTATAGTGGCACTTTGATATTCTTGTTGAGAGTCCACAATTCCCAGTTTGGTGGATACTGACATAAATCATACATTGGAAACATATGTTAAATTTTAATGGTTTTGCTAAAGATACATAAGTTTGTTATAGAAAAGCCTCTAAAAAGTTTACCCATTGTTGATACTTTACCTGACAAACTATTAAAAAAGCTGCAGGTTTCTCCAGGCCAAACAGTGGGTGTATCTAAAAATACTGACAGCTGAGAATTGCCAAGAATAACCAGGAATCTGGACAGTGGGGTATTATTACAGTTGAAGAGACCAGGGGAAACATAAATATATGTGCTTCTAGAAAACAAATGGTAAATTGACACACATATGTCAACAACAGAACAAAACACTACAAATACTGTACAAAACCAGTAATGAACAAATTGAAAAAAGTAACAAATAACATCATGCAAAAAAATTGAAGTTTCATGAAAAATTGATCTGAAGCCATAAAATATCACAGTATAAAACTAATATATAAGGGAAGTGAATTACATCCAACAATGGTATACACAATTCTATGTTATTTAAAGACATACTAAAGAATTCAACCAATATTAGGAAAGAAAATAGATTTGTTTTCCCCCATTTGTCCTGTCCGTCACTGTAATAAGACACACAATGCAGGATTAGTTCTTGAACCAGGACATACTTGAAAACGAGGGAAATCTCAATGTATCCTTCCTAGTAAAATCCTTTGCAAACAAATAAAATAAATAAGTTTAATTATTATAAACTCACCTCGAACATTTAAATCCAGATAGAGTAATCATAGGTTCAGCAAAAACCACGACAAAACGCTACATACCGTTATATGTATATATCTATTAGTATATATCTTAATGTGAAAATGAGAACGAAAACATGCGTGAATGTGGCAGAAGCAACCAGGAAAGTGCGTGTGACAGAAAGAGCGAAGGTCTTATTGCAAGAGAGGGTGTGAGAGTCAAGAGAGTGATAATGTCACCCTGCCTGCTTGGGAGTATGTAGCTATGTGTACAAGTCACACAAGGAAATCTCCTCCCTTTTCCAGATGGAATCTACCTCCTCATTATGAGATTGTCCTCTGTTCTCTTTGTTAACCCCACACTTCCCATTAAACTCCCTTCTGTGACTTATATTACTCCCTACTTCTGCTTTGACAGAGTCTTCTTAACTCGGATCAACATCAAACTTAGTTGCCACCCATGTGTCCAAATCCTTGGTAATTATTAAAAGAATCTTTTTCGAGTTCAAATGCGTCGTTTTATCTACAAATAGAGCAGGGACCAGTGGTTTCCTCTACATTTTGACATGTTAACACACTTTGTAACACTCAGTAATGCTCTCTTGCAGTTGTAAAATACAAGTATTCCATATACTAGGATACAACTCATCATTTATAAGTTCCACCTAATTTCCTTGCACTCAATATCTGTTTACCTTCCTCTTTACATTAATGTTATATTATAAATGTATACCTTGTCATAATATATACTATGAATTCAAAAGTTATTTTTTCCTGATTGCCATTAGCGTTATAGGGTATAGGTCTACAGGGTTATCCACAGTTCCATTGTTCGACGTTAATTGCAAATAATGATAAATATCATCGGGTCCTAGTCTGATTTTGCCATTAATTGCTGGAGCAGTTATACATAAAGGCTCTAGCTTTAACTTAAAGGGATACTCTAGGCAACATGACCACCTAAGCTTTTTTAGGTGGTCATGATGCCTGGAGTATGCCGCCCTCTGTCCCCCCTCCCTCCGCTCAGCAGTTCAGCTGAAAAAGCTGAAAACAGCTGAGAGAGGCGGAGGAGTTTACTCCGCCCTCCCAGCTGTCAGTCAGCAGAGCGGGATTCAGATTTCCCGCTTCTGCCGACTATTGCCGAGTAGGAGACGTCATTGGGCTTTCAGCGCAATGACGTCTCCAACTCGCCGCAGTAGCTGGCGGCAGCGGCTGAGGGCTAGTGTTGCGCGCATCCTCTTGCGCGCAACACTAATCCTCAGAGGGAGCTGGGAGGAATCCTGCCGATTGGCTGGCTTACGTGAGAGGCGCGCATGCGCGCTTCTCACGTAAACCAGAAGGCAAGTAGAAGCAAGAAGGACGGGAGCGGAAGAGGAGGGAGGTGAGTATAAAAAAAAAAAGTCCCGCTGGAAACAAGTGGATTTTAGGGTAAGTATTACAGTAACAAAAAAAATCCCTAACGATTTATTAAGGGAATAGGGATAGAGTAAGATAAAAAAAATGGGGGGGGGGATTTTTGAGTGGAGTGTTCCTTTAACGGCTGTAGCTGCTATTCTGGCCTTGCTTAGCTAAGCTCAGAATTAACGGCTGAATATTGTGCATTAACGTCTCCTATACTTTTAAAGTTGTGATTTGAATAGGATTCCAATAGGAACAACAGTTAAAGTAACAATGGATAACTTCAAATGAAACACTGGTGAAAACAACACTGAGCAAAATCAGCAGAAAATATGGTGGAAACACCAGTGGAGTCCTGACAGAAAACTACACACGATAACATTGGTGGAAACTATGGTTCAAACACTGGAGGAACCCTAGAGGAAACTACACTGTGAACTACTCTAGATAGCTGTGGAAAAAAACTACTTTTTGAAACAAAGGTAAATAGTATGACAGCCTATGGTGGTGTTTGCTTAAATAGTGAACTTACCATAGTTTCGTCGTACATCTTCATCATAGTTCCCTGAAGATATCAAATAACCCCTTAGGAAACGTTTTTCCTCTTTTCTCTCCAATGTCATTCTATACCTCTCATATTTTTACTCTTGCCAATAACTCCCCATATGCTTAGCAGAGTTTTACACAGAGGATAAAAATAATATATACATTACTAATAGAAGAACAATTTCCATCTGTATGAGAGCAATAGATCAACTGTCACACAAGTCTAAGCTGCGACTAACAAGTTAATGTTTTGTTATCACACCCTCTTTGTTTACAGCCCTGATTCATGTTATTCCTACAGTACAGAGAGCAGATGGAAAAGTCTGTTTAGCACAGAACTGCAGGTGAATAAACAAACAAGTGTCAGTAAAATCTCTAAATGGCTGGGATTTAAACCCGAACAGAATAGTTACCTAAAAAGTATAGAATAATCCCAGAAAGATTTTTTTAAACTAGTTTTACAGTTTCGACCGTCAACACTTTATGCATTAAATTAAATTATTTTAAGAGGTAAACAAGAACTGCAAGCAAATAAGATCACTTTCATCATATTCCATACACAAAGAATAGAACAATGAAGACGTAAGGCACCAGCATTTTCCAACTCCTTTCAAAAAAAAAATGCATTTTACATTAGCTGTTCGTTGATTACTTAGTCCTAGTTTAGAATATAAACCTTCAAAACATTGTTTTTAAAATACTATCAAGGTTACTTAGAGAGATCTGAAATGCCGCCGAAATGTAATCGGGCACTGAAATACAGCATACAGGGACATTTCGGGGCCATTCAGAGAGCAGGCAGTTACCAAATTTTGACGAATTTCCTGCACGTACGGTGCCAGTTCGAGGACAGTGAAATCCCCCATAGAGAAGCAATGGTCCCACTATTCAGAGAACACCGAACAGCAGAGAAAAGTTGCCAAAAAGCCCTGCTGTTTGATGGTTTCATTCAGCAGGTTTATTCAGGCGAATCCCATAGGCTTCAATGTTAAGAATATTCCTGTTTTAATTCAATATCTGATAAACTGTTTATTATTTTATTCTGCTGTAAAAAGTATCTTTATAATTTTTTTAGGATTTCTTAGACATTTTTCAGCAACATTTTTTTTTAAACGTATTTTCATTTTCTGTAACAGACCTTTTTATTATCATTCATAGGACCTTATACTGTATGTAAATTCCAGGCATTTTCGTTCAGTAGTTTTTCTGCAAACAGCATTTAAATTTTGAAACTTTCAAGCGTACTGTTTTTTGTTTTGTTTTTTACCATATTCGTCTGCTTGTCGGATTTTTCCGGCAGCTGCTCTGCGCTGTGATCGGCGGCTCATCGTGTTTTTCCGGCGTGTTCGGCTAGGTTTTTGTGGGTTTCCGGTGAGTGTACGGTGAGTGTTTGGCGAGTGTTCTGCAGGTTTTCGGCGGGTTTTCCCTGCAGTGCTTGCTGAATACACCGCGGGATCAGCAAACTAGAATCACCGAATTTCCCCGAAGTGCGGGGAACAAAAGGTCACCGAACGTGCGGAGACATTTCAAATCTCTCTGAATAACCCTGTATATGAAAGTTACAATAGGGCGGTGCTTCACATACTGCTCATGGATATCGGAGCCAGATAAAATTTTATTTAAGGGGTTATTCAAAGAACACCGAATTGGCCACGGAATTGCAACGAAGGGTGAAATTCCCGGCCTTTCAGCTATTCAAAAAGCTGGCAATTCACCCAAATATTAATGAATTGCTAGCGAAAAATGGTGACCTTCTGTGACAGTGAAATTCCCATCTATTCAGAGAACGCCGAACTGCACTGAAATGTCAGTGAAATGCCCTTATTTTCGGTGGCTTCATACGACAGGTTTAAGCAGGCGAATCACATAGGTTTCACTGGGGGGGGAAACAAAATTCCCCGTTTTTCTTAAATATTTTTTTAACCGCCTATTCTTTTCATTTGCAGCAAAAAGTCTCTTTATTTTTTCAGCATTTTACTGGATTTTTGTGGCGAAATTTTTTTTTCCGATTTTTCAAAAATGGTGTGGTTTTATTTCTGTAACAGACCTTTTAATTATTATTCATAGGACCTTATATATTATTTCCATGCATTAGTATTTTTTAAAACGCCTTTTAAAAGTTGATGTGTTTTTTTTTTTTACCCCAGTTCGGCAGCTGGTTGGGGTTTTTCGAATCGTTTCAGTGGTCTGTTCGGCAGATCGTCTGGTGCATTCCCATTTTTTAGGTGGGTTATGGAATCAATTCAGTGGTTTGAGGTGTTCAACAGTTTTTCGGATCTTGGACAATATTGGAGGTCAGCCAAGCCTCCAGGGCCTACCCCTGCCCAGTGACATTGTCACGCCTACGTGCAATGACGTCAATAGGGCAGTTAACCCCTAGCTGCCAAGAGAGTTTATATGGAAATCCCTATAGAGATAGGAGAGTCCTCTGGACTCCCCTATCTTCCAATCGGTGGAAGCTAGAGGATTATATTTTTACAGGATTATTTATTTTAAAAAAAATTTGTCATATAATAAAACAGGACCTCAAATCGCGCTTACACATGATTAGCACAAACCTGTCAAAATGAGCTAAGCACACAGGTGAAATGGCTCAGCAGTGAAGGGATTAACCTCCCTTGCGGTATTCCCAATACCACGAACGGTAATCCCGAGCCACACTCGGCCTCCATACTCACCTCATCCTGCGTTCCCTCACTGTCCCCCGCAGTGTGATCGCGGTGACTTGCTTCCTGGTAACGCTCCCTGCAAGTCACACAATGCAAGGGGGTGGGACCAGGCAGCAAACTGTAAAAAGAAAAAATTTCCATTGTAAAATCTCCAGCAGCATGACCTGCTCATGAACGGCCACTAGGTGGCACTAAAGGATCAGAAACAGACCATACATACACATTCTAATATTGCACCCTTGTTTTCTGAAAGATTTCAGTGTTTTTGGTTTTATTATATTATTGAATATAATTTATTAGCATTATTTTGGATAATTATTTTTGGGATAATAAAATTATTATGTCATGTTTCAAACTTTATCGGACTCAGTGTGTTTAGTAGACTCTTGGTTGCACGGATTTCAGTGAGTTATACCTAATTATTACAGGCTTACTATATAAAAAAACACATTTCCTTTGAAAAAAAATTGAGACGCTTTTAGACACAAAATTTTGAAAAAATTAGACTGCCAGGGAGGCTAAAAAGAAAAACACATGTAACATTGTGTATTTCAAAACTCAGGACAAAAAATTGCCTACAATACTAGGTGCACGGTGTTGGTGTCATCTGTGTTCCACACGAATACGGTTATTATATATGCTTATCTGTTAATATAGTTTATATGATTACTGTGTCGGTCACTGTAGCTTTTGCCAACTCCCCTACCTAGAATATGCTTACACCTCCTTTCGAACTACCATCTCATCTCTTTACTCCCCTTTGCCTCCAAAATCTTAGAACGCATAGTCTAAAACCAGCTCACATGTTGTTTTCTTGCTGCCAACGCTCTACTTGACCCACAACAGTCCGGCTTTCGCTCCCAGCACTCCACTGAAACTGCCCTGACCAAGGTGAATAATGATTTAGTTGCTGCTAAAACATAAAGGCTACTTCTCCCTGCTTATTCTTCTTGACCTTTCCACTGCATTTGACACTGTCAACCACCGTCTCCTGTTCCTCACGCTGCGTCAACTTGGCCTCAGTGACACAGCTCTCCTGGGTGAGAGGGGAGTTTTGGGCAAAGTCGGCGCTTCATTCTGATTATTCCTTTTGTAGGATGAAAAGTGATCCAGTTGGCCTTCAATGTCAGTCTGAGTTGTGAGGATGCCTCCAAGAGAAAAATGGTACAAGGCATAGAGCAGTATAGCTTAAACAGCAAATATATGATGGAAACAAAAGAGTTACACTCACATGATACAGTGTCTTCAATCAGACACTCGATATGCAGGTCGCTGGCAGCTTGGATAGTGAATGCCAGATTTCCCTTTCTTTGTTGGTGGAGATTTGAGGCTTTGCTGAGTCCTGTGGTTTAAGGAAACTCTGTGCCTACTCTCAGCAGGGGTAGGGTGAGCTGATGCTCTGGTGTTGATATCACCTACAGGAAATGTGGCCTCAGCAGCAAAGGAAAAAAACGTTCACAATTGCGATATAAACGTTTTAATCCTATAAAAGCAAATCCATAAAACAAATAAATTGGTTTTAAAACAGCAAAGTACACTGAAACTCGTTTTAGGGTATGTCACCGCTTCCTCAGTCAGTGTATTGCTGTAAGAGTTCATGGTCCTTGTATTGCAAAATCGAAAGTGAAAAACCAAAGTCCGGTATGTGAAAATCAAGATGGCCGCCACTGGCGGTACTGCGCATGCGTGGAGCGCCATGCGGTTCATTCCATGGTGGCGGTGCGTTCCACAGTGGTTCAGTTTTTTCGGGTTCATTACTATATGCAGAAATGGCTGTTAGGGGAAAATGTTAGGATCCTAATGATTGAGGGAGCCTTCCTGCGGACTGAATAGCCCTATTAAGGCACAGATATGAACAAAGGCAATAAGACAATGTAATTAAAGTGCAGTGTTGCGCGGAGACAATGAAATAACGTAGATAAAATGCATTAATGTACAGAGGCAATGATAACAATAGAAAAATAGAAAAGATGGGCGAGTTTCAATTCCTAGAAATGTCTGGAAAAAAAGCAAATCGGAGAATTGTTAATAAAAGTTTAAAATGAATGTAGGTGGAAAGTATCTTTATTAGATATGGGGGAGAGACATACAAAGAGTGTAAGATTATCTAAATTTGTCTGAAAGGTTAAAAAATTTGTTGATAAAAATACGATGAATCTAAAATTAATACTACTTCTACTACTACTACTACTACTACTAATAATAATAATAATAATTCATTGGTAAAAGGGGAGTATACCATCAATAAGTAATATATATTCAGTTGAAGGAAGCAAGGAATATGACCTCATGAGAAAGACATATTCAATAAGGGATGTGTTGATAAATATCAAAATGAAGGGAAACCTTATTGATCATGATAACAAAATAAACCTGAGGGAGAAAGAATGGGGTGCTATGACTTTATGGTTCTCTTTGCTCCTTCATTGTCTCCTTTGCTGGTGTCTCATCACCACCGCTTCCTCGCTCGGTTGGGGTGCCTCAAGGCTCTGTCCTGGGTCCCTTACTTTTCTCAATCTATAGAGCCTCTCTAGGCAACCTCATTTCTTCCCATGGACTCCAATATCATCTCTATGCTGACGACACCCAAATCTACCTTTCCTCCCCCGATCTCTCTCCTCCTGTGTTGGACCATGTTACAGCCTGCCTATCGGGTGTCTCCGACTGGATGACCTCCCGTTCAACTCAAGCTCAACTTCTCCAAAACTGAACTTCTCATCTTCCCTCAATCTAAATCCTCCATTCTCGCGCCCATTTCCCTTCAGGTGAATGGTGCCACCATTATTTCTACCTTTCAGGCTTGTTGCCTAGGGGTCGTCTTGGACTCCGATCTATCCTTTACTCCTTGCGTTCAGTCACCAACCAAATCTTGCTACTTCCACCTAAAAAACATTGCACGCATCTGTCCCTTTCTTAATCAGGACTCTACTAAAACTCATCTCTCACCTTGACTAATGTAACCTCCTTCTCTCTGGCCATAAAGGAACACTACCACCAAAAAAAAGCAGTATCTAGATGAATTGTCCATTACAAACAAAAGCCCCTTCTGAACCACATGATGCTGGTTTTTTTTTTCTTTGTTCGAAGCAACTACATGTAAAAAGGAAAAACAAAATTAGGTTTTTCTCCCTTGCTCCCATTTTGTGGATATTTTCCAAAGATTCAACTTTTAGCTAAACCTGAGCTTTACTGCGGAAAGTCCAGAGCCAGAGATCATGCTATCCTGAGATCCACCCCTGCTCTCTTACTGGCTGCTGTGTGTCACTAGAGGGCAGGACAAGGAAGCCCAGCAGACTTTTTTTTTTCTTCACATGTCCTCCAGCAGTGAAAGTACAGCCTGTATATGCATTATGGATGTCTGTGTGTGATAGGAGCTGCGGACATACTTGAAAACGAGAGAAATCTCATGGTATCCTTCCTGCTAAAATCCTTTATAAATAAATAAATAAATTGTATCTGATATAGCCCACACTACAGCTTGCAAGCTTCAGATACATTGCTGCTCCTATTACTCCCAGGAATACAAGATGTATATGAAGGGATGTCTCGTTTTGGCTTTAAGCTAGAATTTATCTGCAGCCTGTGCTGTGCAGGATGAGGGGGGGGGGGCTGGGAGGGCAAGACACACATTCTGTGTGTGAGACATGGATGTGGGAGGTACTCTCAGGCTGCCAGGGTTATACATAAGAGGTCTAATGAGGCAGGGGAAGGAGGGCGTGTGGTCACGGAAGAAAGGGGCGGGACTACGCGTGATTGGAGCCGGTCACCGACCAACATACCCCATTCTAAACCAGCTGCCACAAATTAACCAGCAAGCAACGTAAAGATACTGTGGGGGGGGGCAGTTTACAACACAAAGGATCACAAAATGGATGCCCCCAGTGACACACAAACTGAAAGCCCACTACTTCAATGAAAATCTAAACAATATCATATCAAACACTAGAAATTTTTGGAAAATAAGTAACATACAATCACTCCTCCCCCGTCCACTCCCAACCGGCTGCTGTGAAAGTATACAACCAAACCCTGCAACATCCCCTAGATGTAGCAAATGCCTTTAATAATTATTTTGTTGGATGCGGCACCACTAGGGTTGCCACCTTTTCTTCAAGCCAAACCCGAACACTCTAGTGTTGGGCTTGGGCGGCCATTTTTTGTAGCCTATACATTATGCGTATATATTATGGCACGTGGTATGCATGCATGTCAGGCTGGTAGTATAGCACACTAGTATTATGCATGACACCCTGGTATATACTGGCTGGATGGAGTAGAGGTAACATCACTGCTCTATAACCGTCGAGACACAGGTTCGATCCCCACAAGAGCACCTCTCCAGTAAGTGTCCTTGGGCAAGACGCCTAACGATACATACTCACCACCCAGGACATACTTGAAAACGAGAGAAATCTCAATGTATCCTTCCTGGTAAAATATTTTCTCAAAATAAATTTTTAAAAAAAATTATGGATTTCACATTAGTATTATGCATGGCAGACTGGTATTATGGCTGGCACATTGGAATGATGGCTGGCTGGCAGACTGGTTTTATGGCTGGCACATTATTATAACGCATGGCAGATTGGTATTATGGCTGGCACATTGGAATTACGGCTGGCTGGCAGACTGGTTTTATGGCTGGCACATTGGTATTACGCATGGCAAATTGGTATTATGGCTGGCACATTGGAATTATGGCTGGCTGGCAGACTGGTTTTATGGCTGGCACATTGGAATTATGGCTGCCAGGCAGACTGGTTTTATGGCTGGCACATTGGTATTACGCATGACACGCAGACTGGTTTTATGGCTGGCACATTGGAATTATTGCTGGCAGGCAGACTGGTTTATGGCTGGCACATTGGAATTATGGCTGGCAGGCAGACTGGTTTATGGCTGGCAGATTGGAATTATGGCTGGCTTGCAGACTGGCACAATGGTATTATTGCTGGCAGGCAGACTGGTTTATGGCTGGCACATTGGAATTATGGCTGGCAGTCAGACTGGTTTTATGGCTGGCACAATGGTATTATTGCTGGCAGGCAGACTGGTCTATGGCTGGCACATTGGAATTATGGCTGGCAGGCAGACGGGTTTTATGGCTGATGCTGCGCTCACTCACAGTTGCTTGACTCGGAGTCGGTGGAGCCGCCCTGGAGATGTAGAGCTGGACAATGGACGAGACCAGTCACCAGGAGGACGACCACTTGTCTTCTTGACGGCTAGCACCGGCACCGTCTCGTTGGGAGTCTCGCGGGACTGGAGGCGGGAGACGGCCTGGGATCGCTGCACCCACGCCAGTCACACGAGCATGCACGTGAATGGCACGTGACCTTTTGCACGTGCGCGTGACTGTCAGTGGGCGGTGTAGACGTGCTGTGTCTCCAGTGAATGGAGAAACAGCAGGAAGAGAGGATCGCGGCGACGGGGGAACGCTGAAATGTAAGTATGGGGAGTAGATGTGCCGGTGCCAGCTTGGAGTCATGTGTCCGGGTGGCAGAGGGTGTCAAACCCGGACACATGACTCCAAAACCGGATGCGCGGAAACCCTAGCCACCACCCTGATTGCCAAGGTAACAAATTACACACTTTCAGAAAGGCCACACGCGGAGCAGGCCCCACCAACTGTGCAAAGACCCTATATCAGAGAAACTCAGTTTTAGACCAGTGCCTGTCAGTGTCATTAATAAACTTCTCCAAAAGCAAAAAAAATTTAAACACCAGTCTGACATGATCAAATTTATTTCTTTTATTTACAGTTGTGTGAAAAGTGCTGGCCCCTGTGATGGGGTGTATATACGGTTCCCAGAGGAAAAGGTTAACTTGACAGGATTGATCAGCACAGCAACACAAACGAGGGCTTGATGTTGTGATTGCTGGGGCTTTAAAAAGGGACACGCCTATACAGACACAGGAGATTCATTTTTGGTGGATCTCCCCTCAGACAGACACAGCTCCAAAGGACTGTGATTTGAGGATACAATCATTTGTTATTGTTAAGTTTTTTTTGTTTGTTTATTTGAACTAAGCTTCTGTGCCTGTAAACACCTATGCTGTATGGAATAAAGACTGCTTGAGAAACAATTACCCTGCTGTGGTGTTTACGTGACAAGGTTCACTCCGTTACATATGTGGCAGCGGTGGAATAGTTATAAACCCTGGATTGTGGAGGACAGAGTGGAGTGGCCTGATTCACATTGGCAGTTGGTAAGAGTACCTCAACTGTGACATTACCTGGGTGTGCGCAAAGTACAGGTAGTCTGCACTAGGATTGTGTTTCTATTTCTTAGGAAAATGGATTCTGAAAAGCTGTTAAAGTGGATGATGGAACAGCACCAGCAGAGGCAACAACATGAGTTCCAGCTTCAGCTGCTGCAGCAGATGTAATCCATTCAGAAACAGCAACAACTACAGACTGAGACGCAGCAGCAACAGCAAGAGTTCCAAGTTTCACTTATACAGCAGCTTCTGGAGTATACAAGGGAACAAGGTGCAATAAACAGTTCTTCAAAGGAGTCCTTCTCCCATACCCTAACTAAGATGGGACCAGAGGATGATCCTGAAGCCTACCTGACTGCATTTGATAGACTTGCAACCCTGGCCCAGTGGAAGAAAGGTACCTGGGTTATAAGACTGGCTCCCTTTTTAAGTGGTGAAGCGCAGGCTGCTTATCAGTGTTTGGGGGAAGCACAAGCAGGGGACTATGATATACTGAAATCTGCTATCCTGAATCGTCTTGGTCTTTCTGATGAATGTTATAAAAATAAGACATTTGTTCTGGGCACTCCCCCTAGGGCTTTTGCTCAGCAGCTCAAAGATTTGGCATGTAAGTGGTTAAAGCCTGCTACTCACCCAGTAGCTGAAATTATGGATTTGCTAATCCTGGAACAATACATCAAACAGCTCCCAAAGGGTCTGTCCCAGTGGGCTTCACGACACAAAGGCAGTTCCTTAGATTATGCTGTCCAAATTTCAGAAGAGTTCTTGCAGGCAGAGGATACCCGTGGGTATCAGGTTGCTCAAAAGCAAAGTAAAAGAGAAAAGTGGGAAACATTAGGGAAGCAACCTTCCCTTTTGGATGCCCCTCTATCGGAGAGAGAAAGTCTATAATGAGAACCCAACTCTAGCGGGTCCCTGGTCTAAGGCCAGTAAAGAAAGTCCATATAGCAATAAAATTAGGGTTTTAAGCAATGATCAGTTACATGAAAGGCAGCTGGTATGTTTTAAGTGTGGAGAAAGTGGGCATATTGCAAAATATTGTTCCTCTGTGGAATCTATGGAGTGTGACTATGTTGGCCAGTGTTATGCAGTTAACTCTGAAGTAAATGACCTGGAAGCTTTTGTAGTCCCAGCATGGGTGAATGGCATAGAGGTCAGGGCCCTTGTTGAATCAGGTTGTAGGAGAACTCTAGTACAACAGGGTCTTGTTAACTCCAGCTCCTTGGACTCACAAGAACCTGTGTTCATAATGTGCATACATGGCAATGTAAAACCCTACCCCTCAGCGAAAATCGACCTGCAGATAGATGGATATGCATCCCATGTTGTTGCAGGGGTGGCTGAGAAGTTGCCATATCCAGTGGTGGTTGGAAAGGGTTGGGAACACTTTGGCAGAGTCCTCAAAGTTCAGGTCAAAGATGTGGAACTAAGAAAGGAAGAGGAATGCAGTGCAGACATAGGAAAACGCTTCCCTTTTAAGGACCCAGACTTGTTTTCTACAAGAGCTAGGGTTCATAAATAAAAAAAAACAAAGGAGACTGGAGAAAAGAGAATGGGCAGAAATACAGGATGTGGAAAACCATTACCATGTTCAGCAGGTGATAGCTAGGGAAGACATGGGACAGCGAAAAAGGAATGCCAAACCTGGTGATGCATTAGGGGACCCTATACATGAGTTGGGGACAAGTCCTTTGGATTTGCCTAAGGGGCACTGAAAAATGACCCCACACTGAGGGGAGCATACGACAGTCTGGCTGTTGCGAACAGACATGTTTTGGATGCACTCAAGCATAATCAGTTCCCCATTTTTTTTTATTTTTTTTTGAGAAAGGATTTTACCAGGAAGGATACATTGAGATTTCTCTCGTTTTCAAGTATGTCCTGGGTGGTGAGTATGTACCGTTAGGTGTCTTGCCAAGGACACTTACTGGAGAGGTTGCTCGCTGGGATTGAACCCATGACTCCACAGGCTCTCTCCATGCAGAGCAGTGACATTACCTTTACTCCACCCAGCCGGTACCATTTTATGCAATGGGATGAATTTCTGTGCAGGGTTTGCAAACACCCCAACACTGGAGACCTATGTGAGCAGATATTGGTACCAAAAGGCTATAGGAGACAGCTATTACAGCTGTATCATTCTATTCCCCTTGCAGGGCATTTGGGGAGAGAGAAGACTCTTGCCTGTTTATTGTACAGGTTTTACTGGCCTGGTGTATATAAGGAGGTAGAAATTTTTTGTAAGTCGTGCCCAGAATGTCAGCTAGTGGCTCCAAAGGGACAAGTCAAAGCACCACTTCTACCGATACCATTAGTGGAACTGCCATTTGAAAGTTTTGGGGTTGATCTAGTTGGTCCTCTAAAGAAAACTGCAGCAGGTAACCATCATATACTGGTAATAGTTGATTATGCTACCAGGTACCCAGACGCGATTCCTCTCCGTAATACCTCAGCCTCGACAATAGCTAATGAATTGATGAGATTGTTCTCTAGAGTGGGTATTCCTAGAGATACTGACAGACCAGGGTACAAACTTCACATCAAAGCTTATGAAGGAGTTTTGTGCTCTCTTAAACATACAGTCCCTTAAAACGTCAGTCTACCACCCACAAACCGATGGGTTGGTAGAGAGATTTAATGGCATGCTGAAAAAAATGTTGCGAAAATTTGTGGATGGGGAGAACAGAGACTGGGACAAATTGTTGCCATATCTATTATTTGCTATCCGGGAGGTTCCGCAGTCTTCGACTGGGTTTTCCCCCTTTGAGTTGCTTTATGAGAGGAGACCTAGGGGCATACTTGACATAGTGAAGGAAGAGTGGGAAGCACAGTCTAATCCAGACCAGAATATCCTACAGTACACTATGCAGTTGAGAGAGAGACTTCAAAGGGTCGGGCAGTTTGCTGCTAGTAACTTAGAAAATGCCCAACAGGCGCAAGCGGTCAACTAAAACAGGAATGCAAAAGCTCGGGAGTTTAAGCCCGGAGATAGAGTGTTATTGCTTCTACCCAGTTCAGAAAGTAAGCTGTTGGCGAGATGGCAAGGACCTTATGAGGTAATAATAAGAAAGGGGGATGTGGACTACGAAATCTTTCGCCCTGGACATAAGAAGGAAAAACAAATACTGTATATCATATTAACCTGTTAAAACTCTGGAGAGCTGATGAAAACTTGTTTATTGCTCCCAGAGCGGATAGGCTAGACATGGGACCAGATGTCAGTGAAATGCAGGAGAAACCAATGGGCGTGACTTTGGGAAAACAATTAAGTCCAGCCCAGCAAAGGGGAGCACAGCGGCTACTGCAGGCCTTTACCGATGTGTTTTCTACACGTCCAGGAAATACACACTTAATTACGCATCACATAAAGATGAAAAGTAATGAGGTTGTTAGATTGAGGCCATACTTGATACCAGAGAAGTTGCGGAAGGTAGTTGTAACGGGTGCTATGGCGCTCACACTGGAGTAGCGTAGTTGGGATTATAATGGACAGATTTTTCTGATACAAGGTTACAAAGCAAAACGTAGTATTAGACCAGATCTCCCAAGCCAGGGAGTTTATGAACAAGCCAGAGTAGCACCTAAGCTCAAATGGTTTCAAGACCAAAAGACCGCTTAGTGCAAACACATGAACTTTAGTCAACAATAAACATAACCTGGATACCTGAGTATAGTTATTTTCACATCAGTTTTCAAGCAGAGTTTTGTGGCGGTTGATGAATTGAGTTGGTTGCAGGGCAGTCACATAAATCGGTAGACTTAGTGTTTATATTGAAACCAAACCTGGCAGAAAGCAGACCGTTATAACAACGTGCATCGTGCAGGCTTCAGGTTGGTCGCAACCTCGGTATACTTTGCGTTTATGTAGCAACCAGACAAGGCAGAAAGTAAACTGCTATCATAACCCAATACTCTTACGGCTCGGCAGATATTCACATAATCGAATGCCTTGTGATTAGGGCTTAGACCGGATAAGGTAACCAACAGCGACCAAGAGCGAGATGTGAATTTTCCAAGGTGGCGGGTAGAACCCCAACCAACACACATGCGGTAAAACATATAACCGCTGATCAGAACACCCACTGGGAATAAGCAATAGAATGGTCAAATAACAAGCCGGGTTGAAAACGTGAGCAGGATCCTCAGACAGAAATGGGTTGGCAACTGGTAATCAAAGCACAATAATAGTAAACAGGCGATGCGGGAACTTGACTCCACGTCAGGGCACTGAGCAATCTCTCGCGCCCTGCTTTAAACCCGGCGGCTCCTCGTGACCACACCAGGCCCCACCCCTTCAGATGCCGATTGGCCATCACGAAGTGCTGGCACCTGACCAGCAGTGACACAGAACCATGCCTGGACCCCCCAGGCAGGGCTGCGGGGGCCAATGATGTAACAGTAGTGCAAGAAGAAATAGAGAGCATGCTGCAGCTGGGGGTTATAGAGCCTTCAAACAGTGAGTGGTGCAGCCCAATAGTTCTTGTACCGAAACCCGATGGCTCAGTCAGGTTTTGCATTGATTTTAGGAAGGTGAATGCAATATCCAAGTTTGCACGGCTCATTAGGTGGTGTTTGGAATTACAAACCTACTCCTTCAGTGTCCGGGATTGTCCTGGGAGGGAGCACCTGAATGCGGATTTCCTATCTAGGGATATGTTTGGCGTGGGAGAGTGTGCCTGGGGGTCCACTCTAAGGGGGGAGGTATGTGATGAGGTGTATATTCGGTTCTCTGAGGAAAGGGTTAACTTGGCAGGGTTGATCAGCCCAGCAACACAAATGAGGGCTTGATGTTGTGATTGCTGGGGCTTTAAAAGGGAAACGCCTATACAGGCACAGGAGGTTCATTTTTGGTGGATCGCCCCTCAACCAGACACAGCTCCAAAGGACTGTGATTTGAGGATACAATCATTTGTTATTGTTATGTTCATTGCTGGATAGCAAAGAAAGTTTTTTTTTATTTGTTTATGTGAACTAAGCAGCTGTGCCTGTAAACACCTATGCTGTATGGAATAAAGGACTGCTTGAGAAACACTTACCCTGCTGTGGTGTTCACGTGACAAGGTCCACTCCGTTACAGTCCCCTTCCTGATATTTTATTTTTTTGCACGTTTGTCAAACTTTAATGTTTCAGATCAAGCAAATTTAAATATTAGTCAATGATAACACAAGTAAACACAACATGCAGTTTTTAAAAATGAAGGTTTTTATTAGTAAGGAAAATCTAAATCCAAACCCACATGGCCCTGTGTGAAAAAGTGTTTGCCCCCCCTAACTGTGGTTTATCACACCTGAGTTCAATTTCTCTAGCCACACCCAGGCCTGATTACTGCCACACCTGTTCGCAATCAAAAAATCACTTAACCTCCCTGCCGGTATTCCCGAGTGTGACTCGGGGTTAAATTTCGCTACCGCGAACGGTAACCCCGAGCTACACTCGGGCTGGATGTTTACTCACCTCCTCCTGGCTCCCTCGCTGTCCCCCGCAGTGTGATCACGGTGAGCTGCTTCCTGGAAGGCTCCCTGCGAGTCACACGATGCAGGGGGCGGGGCTAGCATAAAATAAATATTTTTTACAGTTTACAGCACTTTGGATTATACAGTGTAATGTTTATGAACGGCCACTAGCTGGCAGTACAGGATAAGAAATCGACCATACATCGTCTCACCCTTGCTTGCAGACAGATTTCAGTGTTTTTTGTTGTATTTTATTGAATATCATTTATTTGCATTATTTTGGATAATTAGTTTTGGGATAATAAATTATTATGTCGTGTTTCAAACTTTATCAGACTCAGTGTATTTACTATTTCCTCTTCTCTTCCTTCAAACGCTCCCTGAAAACATTCCAATTTAGGGAAGCCTACCACCCAACTCACTGACGCAACCATCAATCACTCTCACCTTACAGTCCTCTCCTCCTGTTTCCAACCCCAACCCTCCTAGATTGTGAGTTCCTACGGGAATAGGGCCCTCATCTCCTCCTGTACTGTTTGTCAAATGTTGTTCAATGTATTGTAACCCTGTCTGTACTGTGCTTATTGTACAGCGCTGCGGAATATGCTGGCGCTTTATAAATAAATAATAATATTTATTTTTTATTTATTTATTAATTTATTTATAAAGGATTTTACCAGTAAGGACTCTTCATTGCACGGATTTCAGTGCGTGATTCCTAATTATTACAGGCTAACTATGTACAAAAACAAGTTTCCTTTAACCCCTTAAGGACCCCTGACGTACCCTGTACGTCCTGTCCACAGGTCTCCCTTAGACCCGCGGACATACAGGGTAAGTCAGCGGCGCCTAATCCCCCTCCCTCGCTGGATCCCTCGGCGATCTGGCAGGGAGGAAGCCTGCCCATGTGATTTACATGGGCAGGCGAGGCTGATGACGTCACCACGCTGCGTGGTGACGTCATCAGCAGGCGTCCCCATGTAATTCAATGGAGGGGAGGGGGGGCTCCTTCGGAGCCCTGTATCTCCCCAACCATTGAAGCTAGGGAGATGCTGTTTGCACCGCTGAAAAGGGGAGAGTCTCCCCTTTTCAGCGGTTTATAGCATTAACAGTTTCGCCGCCGGATCACGTTTCGGCGCCAATTGGCGCCAAAACGCGATTCAAACCTGGAGGGGGGCTGACATCTTGGATCTTGGATGTCAGCCAAGCCTCCAGGTCCCCCCACCCACTGACAACCTCACCATATAGCTGCCATGTAGAGATAAGGGGATCCTAAGGATCCCCATATCTCCTGATCCATGGCAGCTTGATGGTCATATTTGACATCATTTGAAAGGCCTGATTATGGCCTTTCCAATGATACCAAACATGACCAGGTTACAATTTAAACAATAAAAACAATTTAAACAAAAATAAATAAATTTAAAAAAAAAAAAATTAAATAAAATAAAAAAATAATTTTTTTTTAAAAGTTTTTTTTGTCTTGGGGGAGTTTAATTAAATAGGACCTAGGCTGTCATCTAAAAATAATTAGCACAAAATGGTCAGAATGAGCGCAGCGCACATAGGTGAACTGTCTCAGCAGTGAAGGGGTTAAAAAGCAAACGCATGTAAAAATTGGGTATTTCTAGTCTCGGGACAAAATTTTGAACCTATTTAGCCGGGGTCTTTTTGGGTGGTTGTAGATGTTGGGGATTCAATTACGAAAAAGTGTGTTTTTACCATTTTTCCTCATATTTCATATTTTTTTTATAGTAAATTATTCGATATGATGGAAATAATAGTATTTCTAGAAAGTCCATTTAATGGCGGGAAAAAGGGTGTATAACATGTGTGGGTTGAATAAACGAGTAAGAGGAAAATTTGACCTAAACACTAACAGCGCAGAAACGTAAAAACAGCAGCGGTCACTAAAAGACGGATTTGTGTAAAACCGCCCGGTCACTAAGGGGTTAAAAAAAAATTGAGACGCTTTTAGACACGAAATTTGGAAAAAATTAGACCGCCAGGGAGGTTAAACAAGACCTGACTGACAAAGTGAAGTAGAACAAAAGATCCTCAAAAGCTATACATCTTGCTGAGAGCCAAAGAAATTCAGGAACAAATGAGAAAGAAAGTAATTGAGATCTCTCAGTCTGGAAAAGGTTGTAAAGCCATTTCTAAAGTTTTGGGACTGCAGGGAACCACAGTGAAAGCCATTATCCACAAATGGAGAAAACATGGAACAGTGGTGAACCTTCCCAGGAGTGGGCAGCCAACCAAAATTACCCCAAGACCGCAGCGACGATTCATCCAAGAGGTCACAAAAGACCCCACAACAACATCCAAAGAACTGCAGGCCTCACTTGCCTCAGTTAAGGTCAGTGTTCATGACTCCACCATAAGAAAGAGACTGGGCAAAAACAGCCTGCATGGCAGAGTTTCAAGACAAAAACCGCTGCTGAGCAAAAAGAACATAAAGGCTTGTCTCAGTTTTGCCAGAAAACTTCTTGATGATCCCCAAGACTTTTGGGAAGTACTCTGGACTGTTGAGACAAAAGTTGAACTTTTTGGAAGGTTTTGGATGTCCCCATTACATCTGGCCTAAAAGTAACACCGCATTTCATAAAAAGAACATCGTACTAACAATAAAATATGGTGGTGGTAGTGTGATGGTATGGCCGTATGGGGCTGTTTTGTTATTTCAGGACCTGGAAGACTTGCTGTGATAAATGGAACTATGAATTCTGCTGTCTACCAAAAAAATCCTGAAGGATAATGTGCGGCCATCTGTTCGTGGCCTCAAGCTGAAGTGAAATTGGGTTCTGCAGCAGGGCAATGATGCAAAACACACCAGCAAGTCCACCTCTGAATGGCTGAAGAAAACCAAAATGAAGACTTTGGAGTGGCCTAGTCAAAGTCCTGACCTGAATCCTATTGAGATGCTGAAAAGGCAGTTCATGCTGGAAAACCTTCTAATTTGGCTTAATTACAACAATTCTGAAAAGATGAGTGGACCAAAATTCCTCCACAGTCAGGGCCGGATTTGCATCTCAGGAGCCTGTAGGCACAGAAAAGTGGAGTGCCCCTCCCCTCCCACAAAAAAAAGAAATTTTCAATTTGGGGCAAACTACTTTTTTTTTTTAAAGAAAAACCCCAAACATTTTAAAAAAAAATCCTCCACAGCGCTGTAATAGACTCATTGCAAGTTATCACAAACGCTTGATTGCATTTGTTGCTGCTAAGGGTGGTCCAACAAGTTATTAGGTTTAGGGGGCAAGCACTTTTTCACACAGGGCCATGTGGGTTTGGATTATTTTCCCTTAATAATAAAAAAACCTTCATTTAAAAACTGCATGTTGTGTTTACTTGTGTTATCTTTGACTAATATTTAAATTTGTTTGATGATCTGAAACATTAAAGTGTGACAAACGTGCAAAAAAATTAAAAATCAGGAGGGGGCCAACACTTTTTCACACAACTGTATTTGCAAAGTATTTTACCAAGAAGGATAGATTGAGATTTCTCTCGTTTTCAAGAAAGTCCTGGGATCCCAGCAATGCTGTGTAAAATGAGTTTGCCGGCAACTGCAAAACTTGAGCTTGGGAAGCCTTCTAAGTGAAGTCTTCAAAGTGAGCACTTACAGGAGATCTTCTGGAGATACTCTGGAGGTAGTCTGAGGTAGACAGGAGGTAGAAAACCTACAAAAAGGTAAGATTTGCTGGTTTTAAATCCATTCTTTTATAATGGCAGGCTTGGTCCAGTGTAAGAGCTGTCATGCATTTGTTTTTAGATCCAATTTTTGGAGGTTTGGAGTGTGCCTGATATGTAGGCAGCTCTCTTTATTGCAGCAGGAAATTGCCTGTTTGAAGTCTGAGATTTGTAAATTATCTGTTAGAGAAACTCAGGCTATGACTGTTACTAAGCCACTGCCACAGAGGCCTCCTAGGAGCGGCAGATGGACTACTGTAGGATCTGGTAGACTTAGAGTTGTGGATAGAAGGCATGTCCCACAATCTGTGGCTCTTAATTCTTTTGAGGCACTTTCAGAGTGTAGTGGTAAGATGGATGTAGGCTCAGACACCATAGTTGAGGAACCACCATCCACTATGCCTCAGGTATGCAGCACTGCAACCAAGGCCAAAAATGAAAAGGTGGGACTTGATAAAAGGCAATTGTTGCTGGGTGATTCTATCATAAGAGGTGTTGAGCTGGAGAGTAGTGGTTTGGTGAGATGTCTTCCTGGGGCTACTGCTCGTAGAGACAAGAGACGTATTCTCAATATTGTCAAACAAGCAAAGCAACAAGGGGAAGTGGACGTTCTAGTCCATCTAGGGACAAATGACTTGGCTAGCAATGAGGTTTCTGAGATTAAGGAAGATTTTTGTGTTCTTGGAGGTGAAATACAGCAGATTGCGTCCACTGTGTCATTCTCTGAAGTTTTGCCTGTGCATAACATTCAAGATAGGCAGATGCGCAATAGGGAATTCAATTTGTGGCTTCGGGAATGGTGTCGGGAGCAAGGATTTGGCTTTGTGTCCCATGATAGCTCTAATTGGAGCAGAAAAAAAGATGGTTTGCATCTTACTCATAGGGGAACATCTGTTCTCAGTGAGAAGTTCAAAGGTTTCGCAAAGAAATATTTAAACTAGGAGGGGGGGAAAAAACGGTAAAAAACAATCTGCCCGATTGTCCCCCAAAACTAAATCGGAGGGTGCAAGCAACATGCGAGGTAAAAAATGACAAGCTCAGAGTCGTGTCTACAAATGCTCGCAGTTTAGTCAATAAAATCAATGAACTAGAGGCAATGATGGCAGCTGAAAAAGTAGATTTAGTGGCGGTTACTGAGACATGGTTCAGTGAGAAAAATAACTGGGACATAACAATACCGGGGTACTCTTTATATAGAAAAGACAGAGAAGGTAGGAAAGGAGGAGGAGTGGCCCTGTATGTGAAAAACAACATAAAAACGAACCAAATAAAAGTGAGCGAGGTGAACATAGAGTCAGTTTGGGTTACGCTAACATTTGGCAATCATACAGTAGCTCGTGTAGGTGTGATCTATAGACCCCCTGGACAAGCAGAAGAACTAGATAATCTGCTGGTTGAGGAAATAGCCAAAATGGCAATGAAGGGGGAGGTTATTATCATGGGGGACTTTAATCTTCCTGATGTGAACTGGAAAACCAAAACAGCTGGGTGCACCAGGAGTACAAATATTCTAAACTCCCTACTGGGATTATCTCTAACACAAATAGTTGAGGAGCCGACCCGTAAAGAGGCCATATTGGATTTAATACTCACAAATGGAGGTTTGGTATCGGACGTTGTTGTAGGTGAAAATTTGGGATCTAGTGATCACCAGTCAGTATGGTTTAATATAACAACAGGGATGGAGCCGCACCACACAAGAACGAAAGTTTTAGACTTTAAAAAAACAGATTTTTCTAAAATGAGATTTTGTGTGAAGGAGTCATTATCAGACTGGAGGAGTTTAAAGTGAGTCCAGGAGAAATGGGATTATTTAAAGGAAGCATTATTGAAGGCCACAGGAAATTGCATTCAGCTTGTTAGCAAAAACAAAAAAGGGAAGAAACCACTGTGGTACTCTGCAGAAGTGGCCAAAATAGTGAAGAACAAAAAGAGAGCATTCAATAATTATAAAAAAACTCAGAGTGAAGAAGATAGGCAAACCTATAAAATTAGGCAGAAAGAGGCAAAGCAATTTATAAGAGCTTCCAAAGCACACGCAGAAGAGAAAATAGCTCAGTCAGTAAAAAAGGGGGACAAAACATTTTTTAGATACATAAACGAGAAAAGAAAAGTAAAACAAGGATTAGTTAGATTAAAAACAAAGGAAGGAAGGTATGTAGAAGAGGATAAAAGTCTCGCTGACTGCCTCAATGAATATTTTTGTTCAGTCTTTGCAGAAGAAAAGGAAGGAAAGGGACCTCAGTTAGGAGAGAACACTAAAGAGACATTTACATATCAGTTTACAGAGGAGGAGGTTCTACAGCAGCTGTCTAAAGTAAAGACAAATAAGTCAATGGGGCCTGATGGGATCCACCCTAAATTATTAAAAGAGCTCAGTGATGTAATAGCAAAACCATTAACAGATTTATTTAACCAATCCTTGTTAACGGGAGTCGTCCCAGAAGACTGGAAATTAGCAAATGTTGTGCCCATTTACAAGAAGGGTAGTAGGGAGGAATCGGGGAACTATAGGCCAGTTAGTCTTACGTCAGTAGTGGGGAAATTAATGGAAACCATGTTAAAGGAAAGGATTGTTGAACATCTAAAAACACATAGATTACAGGATCAGAAACAACATGGGTTTACCTCAGGGAGATCATGCCAAACTAATCTTATTGATTTTTTTGATTGGGTAACAAAAATAATAGACACAGGTGGTGCAGTAGACATTGCTTATTTAGATTTCAGTAAGGCTTTTGATACTGTTCCGCATAGAAGGCTTATCAATAAATTGCAATCTTTGAGCTTGGATTCCAATATTGTTGACTGGATTAGGCAGTGGCTGAGTGACAGACAACAGAGGGTTGTGGTAAATGGAGTTTATTCGGCGCAAGGTCTTGTTACCAGTGGGGTACCTCAGGGGTCAGTACTTGGACCCATTCTCTTTAATATTTTTATTAGTGATATTGCAGAAGGTATTAATGGAAAAGTATGTCTTTTTGCTGATGACACAAAGATTTGCAACAGGGTTGACGTTCCTGGAGGGATCAGCCAGATGACAAATGATTTAGGTAAACTAAAAAAATGGTCGGAGTTGTGGCAATTGAGTTTTAATGTGGATAAGTGCAAGATAATGCACCTGGGACGTAACAACCCAAGGGCTGAATATAGAATATTTCATACAGTCCTAACCTCAACATCTGAGGAAAGGGATTTAGGGGTCATTATTTCAGAGGATCTAAGGGTAAGTAGTCAATGTAATAGAGCAGCAGGAAATGCTAGCAGAATGCTTGGTTGTGTAGGGAGAGGTATTAGCAGTAGGAAAAGGGAAGTGCTCATGCCACTGTACAGAGCACTGGTGAGACCTCACTTGGAGTACTGTGTGCAGTACTGGAGACCGTATCTCCAGAAGGATATAGACATCTTAGAGAGAGTTCAGAGAAGGGCTACTAAAATGGTGTACGGCTTGAAGGAGAAAAGTTACCAGGAAAGGCTTAATGATCTTAACATGTACAGCTTGGAAAAAAGACGAGACAGAGGAGATATGATAGAAACATTTAAATACGTAAAGGGAATCCACAAGGTAGAGGAAGGGAGTATATTTAAAAGGAAACAAAATAGCAAAACAAGAGTACATAGTCTTAGATTAGAGGGGCAAAGGTTTAAAAGTAACATCAGGAAGCATTATTTTACTGAGAGGGTGGTGGATACATGGAACAGTCTTCCAGTAGAAGTGGTAGAGGCCAAAACAGTAATTGAATTTAAGCAAGCATGGGATAGGCATAAGGCTATCCTAAACAAAAGATAAATCCAGGTAAAGTATCCATGTAATTGGGCAGACTAGATGGGCCGAAAGGTTCTTATCTGCCGACATTTTTCTATGTTTCTATGTTGTCGCAAGCCTAGTCAATGAATCAATGGCAACTGGGTACATACCCAAACTCTGGAAGACTCATAAAAGTGGTGACAATACAGTTACAGGCATTTATATAGCGCCATCATATTCCACAACACTTTACAGTAGGGGAGCACAAACAGGAGATGAACATGATGAAAAGATTACCCTGCCCGTAGGATAACTGTCCAGATAGTACAGCACCTAGTGCTCAGTCAGACACCCCGTGAGCTTACATTCTAAGGGACTGGGGTAGGTGAGACAGATGGGAGCAGAGGGAATGTGAAGATGGTTAGCAGGGCAGCATGGGAAGAACCAGAAGCCTGGGCTTAGTAAGAGTAATTAGAGAGAGCAGTGGAGACAGCTGGAAAGGAGACCTGAAATTAGGGATCTGCTTGGATTGGGTGGGACAGCAAAGGGTAAGGAGCAGTTCAGTCTGTGTGCTGTGGACAGAGAGTAAGGTTATGTGAAAAAGCACATTGTGTGCTTTGGTATCCAACTACAGACCGATATCATTGCTACCTGTAATGTCAAAAAATTTGGAAAAATGTGTCTAAACGCAATTACGTGATTATTATCAATATTCAAGCTTTTTAACCCCAGATCAATCAGGCTTTCGTCCAAATCATTCAACTACAACTGCCTTTTAAAAGTTTGCAATGATATCAAAGATGGTTCAGGCACAAGGAAACCTAACTGGAGACATCTCCCTTGTTTTTTGCCATGACCTTTGACACAGTAGACCACGGCATCAGATTAAAAAAACATAAAAACTCCGGTACTGGTGATCGCATGCGAACCTAGTTTGATTCATATTTATCTGATTGATCACAATATGTGTCCATTTCGGACAGCGCTTCCCTCCCCCTCCCAGTCACGTGCAGTGTACCCCAAGGCTCGATACTCGGCCCCCATGCTGTTCACGATATTCACAAATGATCTACCTAACGTTTGCAAAGCCTCAACTGTACACGTGCACGCAGACGACACCGTAATCTATACCAGAGAATCAAATCTCCCGCAGCTAGAGGCGGTGCTGCAAGAACAATTCATAGAGGTAGAAAAGTGGATTGCAGATATCAAACTTTTTCTAAATACTGACAAAACTGTTATGATGCTATTTGGAACAATATCTAAACTACATAAATTGCAAACTCCCCATCTATGTCAGGAAAAAAAAAAAAAGGCAAGCTGAACACAGTTCTCTCCTATCTAGGTATGTGGTTAGACCCAAATCTATCCTTTGCGGTAAAGTTTAGATGAGAGTTTTTCGATGTGGGGGCCAAACTACGTGCCCTGTACAGAAGCAAATCTTGCCTGAGCCTTGCAGTGAGAAAGCTGATTGTATTCAATAGCCTGCATTTGTTGTACAGAGATTATCAGGGTTATCCAAAGAGATTCGAAAAGTCACCGCACGTTCGGTGACTTTTCGTTCTCTTCAATTCGGTTCCTTTTGCCGATTGCATTTCGGTGACCCTGCGGTGTATTCAGCAAACACCACAGGGCCCCCGAATTGCAGGGAAAAGCTGCCGCAAACCTGACGAAAACTCACCGAATGCACGCTGAAAACAAGTGTAGCGCTCACTCCCGGAGGAGCCGCTGAAAATGAACCACGGGTCAGTCTCCCCGCACTAGGGAATAAATATACTCCAACACGCTGTAAGTTTTACAAGTTAAAAGGTAAACTAAAAGGTTTGCAGCTCTTGAGACACGGTATATGCAGGAAGATTTACAGTACTTTCGTAACACGATAAACGCGTAGCGGTAAAAGAAACGAAAACACGAGGGCTTCGTATTTTCGGAAAAACCCCGACCGAGCAGAAAATTAAAAGATACGAAATTCGAGGAAAAACCCGCGTAGCGGGACACAATAAAATACACAGTTCTCGTATCACGGTAAACGCGCAGCGGGAACAAAAAAAAGGAAAATTGTTCAGAATGTAACTTTAACTTTGCCCCCTTGTATGGATTTGGAAAAGGAAACTGAGTCCTGCACAGGTTAAGTCCCAGAACGTGAAGTGATGTATATTCGTGTGTGTAGGGTACCCGGGTACTTGTCAACTGGCCAGTGAGTTTACTTTAATGATGTCTTCGACTAGTCAGTTGGGGCCCTGTGGGTTTTAGAAGGAAAACAGCAGCGTACGCTCTTATTTACATACGGCCTTGGGGGCCTCTCACCCATCCAGCGCAAGCTTGAGGTTCCGCTGACCCAGGACGTCTCTCCGTTCGATATTGACTGGGGACGCCGACCACCGGACCTGTTGTCTGGCCTTCTGTCTGTCAGCCGCGACTCAGCCAGCTTACCGCCTGCTCCCCGCTTCAATCGACCGCGGTACTCCTTACTCGAGGGGTCTTCTCTCCTCAGCACTGCACTCGGATAATATAGATGGTGATGTCTGTCTCCCGCAAGGCTGAGTGACCCAATCCTAAGGCCCGATCCACTCTGTCTGCGCTCCGGCCTATCTTTTGGTCTCTCCTTCTTTGTGTGTGCATCCACTCTCCTCTGCTCCCTGGCGCGCCCTGCCTGTTCTCCACGAGGTGCAGGATGTACAGCGTCTCCACAAACCCACCCACTTCCTGTTTCTTCGCAAAGCATGCCGGGACATGTAGTTCGAGTGTCCAGGGTCTTTAATCGTGATTGTCTCCATCTTGTGGCCAAAAATGGGTACTGCCACAGTAAACTTTAACACATCGCTACACAAGCAAAAACATCTCGATTAACCTTCGAAAAAGCCGAACAGGAGCCGAACATGAGCCGAATCACACAGAGCCGAAGCAGCTGTGAGGTAGAGGAGGCAGTGAATAAATTATTAAAACCATTTGTATGAATCTGGGAAAATGAAACGCTGTTTGCAAAGAAACTACTGAGCGAAAATGTCTGAAATTTTCACAGGAGGTCCAGGGAATGATACTAAAGAGGGCTGTTACAAAAAAAATTAGTAAACTGAAAAAAAAAAAAAAAAAAAAAAAAAAAAAAAAAATCGGACTTTTAATTTTTTTTTTAAAATTTAGAAAAATGCTTAAAGTATCCTAAAAAATCTATAAATAAAGAGACTTTTTGCTGCAGAATTTTATAATGAACGGTTTATTAGATATTGAATTAAAACGGGAATATTTTTAACATTGAAGCCTATGGGATTCTCCTGAATAAATTTGCCGCATGAAACCACCGAATGGCAGGGCATTAGGGGAACCTTTCACTGCTGGTTTGTGTTCTCTGAATAGCCGAAGCAGTGCTTTTTCATGGGGATTTCACTGCCCTCGAACAGGGACCGAACAGGCACCGTATGTGCAGGCAATTCGCCAGGATTTGGCGAATTGCCTGCTCTCTGGATAGCCAAATGGCCAGGAACGGTAACCGAACACTGATTTTCAGCATTCGGTTACATTTCTCAAGCAATTCGGATCTCTTTGGATAACCCTGTAAGTGTATGCAGCTGCCCCGGAAACGCACCTTCATAAACTTACTACATTGTATAACTCATTCTGCCACCTTGTGCTGCAGTGTAACTACATGACCCACCATTGTGACATGTTAAAAGAGCTAAACTGGGTGTCGCTGGAATCCAGACGCACCTAGAGATGGGAAGGCCTGGAAAAACCCTGGAAAAATTGGGGAAAAAAATGTTTTTTTTTTTCCAAAGCCATTTTTTTTTCCGGAAAAATTGAAAAAAAACAACAAAGTGTGTGATATGTTCTTTCACAATGATATATAATATGTCTAATATAGATTTAATAACATATCAGAGCATTAGGACCTTAATGAAAGACTTCTGAGACTCTATTTAAAGTCTTAAATCAATATAATTTCTCTAAACTGAAGACGAGCAAATCCTGGAAAACAATTCTAGCAAAACGTCTCAATGCAACACTCAAACAAAAATATGCATTTCAGCCTCTAGGGGGCGCTCCAGGGAAAAGGCTTCAGTTTAGCGTGATTGGGAGCGCCATCTTGTACCTCCTACAGTGCTTGTTGGGATACAGTTGATAGGTAAGAGGTTAAATTTGTCCCCATTTGATCCCTGTTAATGTTCTCTCCAGTACAGTCTGGGATTCTGCAAAACATACCCCTCCTGCAACATGGAAACAAAATCAAGAAGCAAAATCAAGAAACAAACTAAACTGACAGGGGAGAAACGCTTGTTTCAATCCATGCAAACCTTACATTTTTAGAAGTCAATGAGAAAAAAGACAAATATTGAGAAGAAGAAGAAACATAAAATGATAGATCAGAAAATGAGATTAAATTGCATGTATTGTATATGTTGTGTCTTTTGTTTCCTTTTCTCTATTTTTTTTTTAAGCACTGCTCGAAAGTTAAACCTCAACATGTAGCTTAAATATTGATGTATCCATATCTTACAGGCACAAATAATGCAGTTACTTCCTTTTGCTATTGGTGCTAAGGGGCAAACTTGATATAAAAATATATAGATTTCTATGTTTTTATGTTGATGGTTTCTTGTTTATATTGTTGCTCTTCAGGAAACAGAGGGCTGGTTGCGTGTTCTCATAGTGGTTACTTTTTCTCATATTATCATATACAGTCCTTGCTTGTTATTCCATTTGAAAAAAAGATAAAATTATAAAAAGCAAAATTCAAGTTACTAAATAAACTGCACTTTTATTTCAAGTGAGACAAAATTAATTTTAAATTTGTAAACCAACTCCATGGTGCATATTTTAAAATTTTCCTGAAAATTTCCAATTTTTCCGGAAAAAAACAGGGAAAAAATGTTTTTTCCCATGGCTTCAAAAATTCCATAAATTTTGCGTCTCTAGACACACCCTTCACTTTTCCAACCTGGTGTTTAAGAGCTTTTCGGGGAAGCTGCCACCCTACCCGAATAGACTGCTTCCCCCAGCAGTTTCCTCATCCTATAACCTCCTATAACCAGGACCAGCACCTTACTTGCAATACCACAATACAAAAAGAAAGTGGGTCGATCCTCATTTACCTACAGAGCACCACAATTATGAAATAACCTCCCAGACACCATCAAATCTTCCCCCAGTCTAAAGTCACTTAAGAGATCTCCGTTAACATACCTTGACACAGAATGAACTTCTAAATATGTAACATCATGAGAACATTTCTTACATATTTATTTTCTGTTAATCTGTATATTTGTATTGTTTTTTAATATCTTCCTTTTTCTACTTTGTATTTCTGTAACAACTGTAACAATTCAAAGTTCTTGAACCAAGGACATACTTGAAAATGAGAGAATTATCAATGTATCCTTCCTGGTAAAATACTTTAAGGGTTATTCAAAGAGAATCGAAAACCCACCGCACGTTCGGTGACTTTTCGTTCTCTTCAATTCGGTTCGATTTGGCGATCCCATTATGGCAACCCTGCGGTGTATTCAGCAAGCACCACAGGGTCCCTGAATTGCAGGGAAAGGTCGCCGCAAACCCGCCGAAAACTCACCGCAAAACAAGGGCGAACGCACACTGAAACCCGCAAAAACATCTGGATTAACCCGCTGAAAACGCCAGAAAAACCCGAGCAGGAGCCGATCACACGCAGCGCAGCCGCCGGAAAAAGCAGACACCGCAGAGGAATGCAGTGAATAAATTAGAAAAACAGTTTGCTTGAATGTTTGAAAAGTGAAACGCTGTTTGCAAACAAACTACTTAGCGAAAATGTCTGAAATTTACATATGAGGTCCAAGGAATGATAATAAAAAGGGCTGTTACAGAAAAAAGAAGTTAAAATTTTTTAAAATAAAAATAAATCCGAAAAATACTTAAAACATCCTAAAAAATCTATAAATAAAAAGACTCCTTACTGCAGAATATTATAATGAACGGTTTGGTTTATTAGATATTGAATTAAAACAGGAATATTTTTTAACATTGAAGCCTATGGGATTCACCTGAATAAACCTGCTGAATTAAACCACCGAATGGCAGGGCATTTAGGGAACCTTTCACTGCTAGATTTTGTTCTCTGAATAGCCGAAGCATTGCTTCTCTATATGGATTTCACTGTCCTCGAACAGGCACCGTATGTGCAGGCAATTCGCCAAGATTTGGCGAATTGCCTGTTCTCTGGATAGCCATTCGGATCTCTTCGAATAACCCTGTTAATAAACAGATATCTTATTAACTAAACACACAAGAGAATTACTAAACAAATGTAAAATAAAATAAACATATAATTTTTTTGGTGGTACTGGTCCTTTAAAAGATCCCAGATTCTCCCTCTGCAGTCTGTTCTGAATGCCTGTACCAGATTTCTAAACCTCACATCCCTCACCTCTCCCCTTTGTCAATCTCTACACTGGCTCCACGTTTCCTTCAGAATCCACTTCAAAATACTGGTCTTCATGTACAAAGCTATTCATAACTGTGTCTCTGACTACGTTTCCTCCCTTATTAGCAGATACAACCCAACCTGACCACTTCGCTCTGCCAATGATCTGACGCCATCAGTTCCTCGTACCCGCACCCCCAACTCTTTCCTCCAAGACTTCTCCTGAGCGGTTCCCTTTCTATGGAACTCCCTCCCCTGTAACAACAGACTCTACCCATCTCTCCAGTCCTTCAAGAAGTCTCTAAAAACATATTACTTTAGAGAAGCCTATCGGCCCACTCCATAATCTCCCATTATTAATTTTTTACTCCATCTTCCCAAACTGCCCACTTGCACCCCCGCTACTTATTGTACTCTATTCACACTCACCTATCGTGTCACCCCTCTAGTCTTAGATTGTAAGCGCTCAAGCAGGGTCCGCTCTCCTACTGTTCTGGGCATGTAATGTATGTATATTTGTTATTTTGTCTCTTCCATTGTACAGCGCTACAGAACTTGTTAGTGCTTTATAAATGCTTGTAACATCGGTTAAAGGTTGGAGTGGTCTTCTTTTATCTGTCTTGTCTGGCAAACAATGCCCCATTATCTGATACTATATAATGTGAGTCCCCCTGTTTAGCCACACGATCTGCTATTGTCCTTTTGCTGTAAACGTGCGGTGTCCGGTGAGTACCAGCGAACAGGATAAGAACCCACGTGCAGTAAATAAAATGAAAGCAACACAAAATTGATGTAAAAATTGCAGAAAATATATTGGATGCAAAACAAAAGGGCAACTATATGTATAAATAATAATAGTCCTTGGAAAAACAATAGAAATACAAAAATACAGTCTCTGGGTAAATGAAAAACTGGAAAGGAAACCTGGATATATGATAATAGTCTCTGAGATGGAGCAAGGAGGATGCGTGGATCCTTGGAGAAGGTCTTGGTGAGTAGAAGGTTTAAGGCTAGGGTCAGACGAGCGCAGTGCGAACGCGCGCGCAGGCGCACTTAATCACGGCCGTAGTAGCAGCAAGTGCCAGGCAATGACGGCCAATATACGAAGTACGGTCGCACAAAAGTCCGGCTGCGCAACGCAAGTGGCAAACGAACGCATTTTGTCGAGAACGTAAAACCTCTAGTACGGTTGTACAGAGTGCGCTGCGTCCGCTAGAGGCGTGTGTGCGTGAATTGGAGATGTCAGACACTGCTAATGTCCGGCCAACATAACGTCCAGATGCACAAAGTGTTTTATTGATGATCCGTACAAAATCACGGATGTAAATGCGCATCGTATGACCGCTATCGCGTACTCCGTGAAAAAATGCGTCCATTCGTTCGAACGCACTTTTTCACAGACAACGCGAAAATGCGTTCGTCTGACCCTAGCCTAATAGTTCAGAAACAAGCAAGGGAGTCATGCTGGCGGCGTGCTTGGATGGTCTTGGTACACAAAGTTTAAGCAGGATAGCCACAAAGCTCTAGAGCAGGTTCAAATACGTTCTTCCTACGTAAGGATTAAGGCTAGGGTCAGACGAGCGCATTCTATGCGGACTGTGCATTCGTGCACAACGGGCGTACTTTCTGACGGAAGACGCGGTAGTGCCACACAGTCCGTTTTTGTGACTGACGTTCTTTTTGACTGATGTAGAAGGGAAAATAAAAAACATTTTGTCCGTCAAAATGCTGGATGTCAGAAATTCAGTCTGTCTGACTACGTTCCATCACTCACACACAAAGCTATGCGGACGTTGCGGATGCAGCACACACCACGTGTCCGTTCTAGCGGTTTTACGTTCTTGCCTATCCTGCGTCCGTTTGCTGCCGTGTCCGTTGTGTGTCCGCACTTCTGTGTGGACGTACTTCGTGTGTGGTCTCTATTGATCATAAATGTATGCTACCACGGACAATAAAATGTGCGACAACACGGATGTGAATACTGCGCTCGTCTGACCCCAGCCTAAGACTTTGATGACAGAGCACTGGCTGGATGTGGGAGTGGTTGTTTTAAAGAATCCAGCCAGTGCTAATTACGTCCACATGAAGATGCAGGAGGCCTGTAAGAACAAGAGGTATTAACAAATACATGAGCAAGCTATCAGGGTTGTATTCAGCAAATGCGAGATTTGGTTCTCTTTCTGCGGTGTCGCTGAGGAGTCCGGGTTGGCACATTACAATTGCACTGTTTTGTTGGGCTGTTACGAAATGCATCTTGGTGACTAGGGATGAGCCGAACGCCCCCGTGTTCGGTTCGACTTCGAACTCGCACAATTTCAAAAGTTTGAGTTCGAACACGATCCGAACTCAGTTTAAGTCAATGGGACTCGAACGTTCGATTTTTAGAGTGCCCTCCAAGAGGGCATGTATGCTAGATATTTGCCATAAAAGGTGTATGGGGGTCCGGGTAGTGCCCTGGGGTACAGGAAACAAGGACAAAAAGTAAAAAAAAAACGTTTTTAAAGGAACAGTGAGTTTTCCATGAAATAAAGGTTAAGAATAAAAACAAAAAATTCCTTCAAATATCCTGCCTAGGAGGTCCCCATAACCTGCCCGTGAAGTGGCGGATTTGTAGGATGCATAGAAACATTTAAAAACAAAAAAAAATGACATTTCAAATGACGGTAAATGTTTTTTCTTTACTCTATTCATAAACAACTGCTTGGGGCGGCAGCCTCTATGAAAAGAGGAGACATTTTAGGACACGCAGAACAAGTTTAGTGATTTTTTGGGCTAAATTATGGTGAAACTTATGCAGGCTTTGGATGAAAGTAACAATAGGTGCTTTAAAATTGGGCCTTTAGTGTCGGCAACAGTGCCGTCACACCGTAACCCCTCTGTGGTATTGTGGAAGAGTGCAGCGGTGGACCCTGCGGTCCAATATTAAAATATGAATCTGGTATAGGCGTCAGTAGGGCTGCGCATCTTCACTGGTCTCATGATTCGATTCGATTACGATTAGTAGGTATTCGATTCGATGCGATTCCGCGATGCATCACGATTACTGCCCAATTTGCCCAAGGTTTTAGACTCACATATTCACACACTCCCAGTAATGTGCAGTGTGTATGAGTGTATCACAGAGCTCCACAGCAATAAAACTCACAGTAATGTGCAATGTATGAGAGTATCACAGAGCTCTCCAGCAATAAAACTTACAGTAACAAGTATACAAACTGATTCGGTAAGCTAGCGATGCGGGAATAAAGGCTGAGACACACTGAGCGTGTATCGACGCACAGCGTAACGAAGCAAAGAGAAGCAAACATTTTGCAGGCTTGACTTCACTCCGCTCCGCCTCGCAGCGTGTCTACACTGCATTACGTTTGCTTCTCACCGCACTGGACAGGAATCCACTAACTAAATTAAAATGTACACACAAAACCGTTTTATTTTCACAAAGCACATGTTATATAGGCAAAAAAAAGTTTCTACTGAATAAAATACATCAAAAATTACTGTTAATTTAATAGGAATAGTATAAAAATATTAAAAAAAAGGTAACCCCATATCATATATATTATAGGGACACGGAGCGCTGTGTATAGAGTAGGGATGCATTGATACCACACACAGACATATACGTATATATCAATACGCAGACCTATATATACGTATATATCAACACGCAGATATATATACACCCACCCACAGATCTCAGACCATATATACACATACGCACATGGGGGGGTGGCATGTGGACAATCTCAACTAAATGCGCCCCCCCATTTGGCTGATCCCTCCAGAAGAAATGTTGAACCCGACAGAGCAGAGAATATATATATTATTCTCTGCTCTATCAGGTTCAACATTTCTTCTGGAGGAATCAGCCAAAGGGGGGGCAATTAGATTCCAAAATGTGTGTGTAATACAAGTCTGGATATATATATTTATAAGAATATAGATATATATATATAGACAAGATATATATCATACCTGCCCTTACCTTCCCCTATAAATTTGCTAAGAATATACACACAAAAAAACAAACCATTGCCTGAGACCCCACATGCCACCCCCCTCTACCTGGCTGAATGTATCTAATATATATAAGTAAATACATTCAGCCAGGTAGAGAAAGAAAAAAAAAAGTTTTATTTTATGTTCCCGGGTACATTTAAAAAAGTCCTCGGATTTTTTTTTTTTTAGAAATGTGTCGCCTTACCTTAGCCTGGTGGTCAGTGGGGGCTCCCTGGATCCTGGTTGGGGGGGGGGTCTGCCATGGCCACAGGTGCAGTGGCTCCCACCCTGCGCTGCCTGTCTCTGCCACATGCACCCAGGCGGCTAGCCCGCACAGTCGCAACTCTATCATCCGGCGCCGCATGCTCAAGGGGATCCTTGGGAGGCCCCGGCAGGCTGCCCTCTACAGTGCCTGATTAGAGGGCCGTGTCTGCCTGATGTTTTCATAACAAGAATGTTTTATCTCATAGGCTTCAATGTTAAAAATATTCCTGTTTTAATTCAATATCTAATAAACCATTGCTTATAATATTCTGCAGTAAAGAGTCTCTTTGTTTCTCGATTTTTTTAAGCATTTTTTATACTTTTTTTTTTCAAACTTTTGGCGAATGTCCCAAAAAAGTTCGTAGTTCGTGAACCTTCGAACGAACTCCGAACCGATCGAACCGAACAGCTCATCCCTATTGGTGACCAGCGTTAATTCTATAATCTGACCCTGGTATAATTATGTTCCAGACACCAGGCAGGGATTCCTGATGAAGTGTAGCAATACACCTGGGAGGGATTTCCCATTGGCCTTTGTGTATATTTAGGTCATTAAAGTCTCAGTTGCTGTCTGACTGTACTAACCTCAAGATCTGAGTGGTGCCGCATTTCTGGGGAATGCAATCAGTGTACCTGTCCTTAAGCGTCGGCTAAGGGCTAGAGAAAGGCATGACAGACTGCTGGTGGGAGGACAGGGGTCCAGCAAGGGAGCGGTGTTAAGAGATGTGATCCAGTTGGGAGAAGGAGATCGGTTACAAGTCATCTAGTTTTACTCTCTGCACACTGGAATCCAGCTTTCAACTCTTTGCTGCTGATGTCCAGCAGAACACTCACCACAATAGTGATACATTTAAACAAGATGAGCGAAAGATACTAATTTAGCATTACAATTAGTATTTAAAATACAAAATTATAATTTATGTTTTGGACATAACAATTTTATAATTTCTTATCCATTTACACTAGCTTTCATTTATGAAGCATAAGATGGGTGTGTTTTAATGCTACAAAAAATCTTTACTGCACAGAGGGGTGACAAGCCATTTTGATAATGGTCACTCACATGCCTGTTTAAAAGATCTCAGGAGTAAATATTAACCATTTGACTACCAAGCACTTTTTGCTGATAAAACCACATTTATTGGAAGCATGTAATCACTTAAATGTTGGATAGAACAAGCGGTTTATGTCCCTTAGAGAAATATTGCTGGGATGAAAAGCTATAAACCAGGAATCTCAAACTCTGGCCTCCTCAGATGTAACTGCCTACAAATCCCAGAAATCTTTGAATTCAATTGATGGCCAAAGAATCATGGGAGTTGCAGTTCAGCAATATCTGCTGTGGGGGGGGGGGCAGAATTTGAGATCCCTTTTAGAACACTAGAGGGCAACTAAGAAATTATGCAGAAGGAATACCAACAGAGTATGCTTAGTAGATTCATGGGTTAGTGCTTGGTGTCCAATTGTCACAGAACTCCAAACTTAACTCATGGACTGTAAGACATCTTAGGACCGAATCCCGGGACAATTAGCCTCTGGAAACCAAGCGCAAACCCAGGACCATCCCTGGAAAAGTGAGACATTTGGTAACTATGTCGTTTTCAAATGGGTTCTGCATTATTGCTGGGCATCCCTGCAATAGCAAGCTTTCTGGGATACAGCAGACGAGGACCACCAATCCATCAGACTGCACAGGAAAGGAGTGTCACATTTCCACCGGTTATAGCCATGCCCCTTGGTGGTGAGAGGGATCCTGTCCAGCTTTTCCCTGCTCTGGGATAGCTATTCCACCCTGTGCCACTCCGGGGTTTCGCTGTAGCTGTTCAGGTCTGGGATCACATGTCCAAATTGCCCAGACCTGTTTCCTATTTAAACACCAACAGCACAGAGGCCCAGTGCTCTGGCATGAGGTCTGATACCTATTCCTGTGAGCTCTGGTTCCTTGGGTTTAGGTTCCTGTGTTGCTGCATTCCTACATATGTATCTTGGATTATCTGGTTTATTTGATCTTGGCATTTCTGACTATTCTTTCTGTCTGCACCCTGGACTGTTTATTTTGACATCCTGTGTACCGACCTTTTGCCTGTCTGATTTACAATCCTGGTTCCTGATCCTGTTTAGACTATTCTATTTGTTTCATGTATTGTGTTCTTAGTTATAAAGGCCAGTATAAGGACCTCTCTTCAGTTTAGGGCTTCCTGTATGCAGTGGTGTATTTAGGTTTTGTGCTGCCCTAGGCCTGACTAAACTCGTGCACCCCCCAATTTAAATTTGAGGAACCCCTTCCTGTCAAGGGCACACCTCTTCCTGGTTAATCCCACCCTTCATCTTAAAGCTCCACCTTTTCCTCTTAGAGCTCCGCCTTTTCCTCTCTTTATACTAAAAGTGGATACCAAGTGCCTACTTGTATATTTTGTATACCATTTCAAATGTATGTATTGAGATAAAGAAAATTATGAAATGTTTAAATTCAAGCATTTTTACAAAGAACAACCACGCATGTCAAGTATACTGGATCACAGCCGCTCTAATTGGTTGAACAATAAAATCCACAGAAACTTGCACTGCATATGAGAGTATCACAGAGCTGCACAGCAATAAAACCCAAAGAAATGTGCACTGTGTATGAGCATATCACAGAACTGCACAGCAATAAAACTCACAGTAATGTGCAGTGTGTATGAGCGTATCCCAGAGCTCCAGGGCAATAAAACTCACAGTAATATGCAGTGTGTATCACAGAATCCACAGCAATAAAACTCCCAGCAATGCAATGTGTGGTGTGTGTCAGCATATCAGAATCCACAGCAATAAAACTCCCAGCAATGCAATGTGCGGTGTGTATGAGTGCATCAGAATCCACTGCAATAAAACTCCCAGCAAACCGAGTGTATATGAGCACACAGCAATTATGCTGTGGAGCCATCTTGTCAGCAGTGGGGTGCCACTGCCACAGGGTGCACTGTAGCTTGGATTCCCTTCCCGGTGGGTGTTCAGTCCAGAATAGAGTCTGTGTTAACGAAAGGGCGGGCAGCTGCGCGCGTGCGTTTCACGTGGTTCAGCCAGTGATGTGGTACTGAGACTCAGAGAAATGACAGTGAAATGGTGGTTTCAATCAGCAGGTTTATTCAGGCGAACCCCATAGGTTTCAATGTTAAAAATATTCCCGTTTTTATGCAATATCTAATAAATCATTTATTATTTTAATCTGCAGTAAAAAGTCTTTATTTATTGATTATTTTTTTTAGTACCTTTTAGTCATTTTTCAGATATTTTTGGGTAAAATTTCTCCCCCTTTTTTTTAATAGCGGTTTTTCTTTTTTCTGTAACAGAACTTTTATTATCAATCATAGGATCTTATATCTAAATTCCAGACATTTCCGTTCAGTAGTTCTTTTGAAAACAGCAGGCCACGGGTTTGCGGTGGCAGCATTCAGCGGCCGACTCCATGCACTTTGGGGACCCTGCGGTGAATGGTGAATTCACTGCAGGGTGGGGAAATTTTATTCCCCGAAGTGCAGGGAACTACAGAACACCAAAAGTTGGCGTCATTTCGGTGCTCTGTGAGTAACCCATTTAGTTTTTTGCTGCCCCCTGGAAAGTGAAAGCCTAGGCCTTGCCTACCCAGGACATACTTGAAAATTAGTGAAATCTCAATGTATCCTTCCTGGTAAAATACTTTGCAAAAATAAAAATAAAATTTTTGGGGTGGGGCCACCCAGTGCGGGCCGCCGCCCCCTGGAAAGTGCCGCCCTAGGCCTTGGTCTAGTCGGCCTAGGCCAAAATACACCACTGCCTGTATGTCTGTCTTGTTTAACCGTTGCCCTTCCTGTTCTCCTATCTCTGTTATTCTTTGTTATTCTATACTTTGTCACTTCCATAGATAGAAGACCATTTAAGGATCTGTAGCGCTGTTTAAAACTCTGTTGCTGTAATGTTCCGTTTTGGCCACCAGAGGGAGACAAGCGCATGTAAACTATACTGGACAATGGGACTATGTTTTCCAGCATGCTCTGGGGCAGAGACAGAAAGTGGGTGGGGAAGGAGGAGAAGACATCCGCAGCCTCGTGGAAGGAGAGCCAGTGTGAGCCGAGGAGTGAAACGAGTGAGACACACGTGAGACTGTGAGTGATTGTAACCAGGCCGGAGAGCAGGCGCTGCATTGCCGACGCTGGGAATCGATACAGTGATGTGCCAGAGACCCAGTAATCCACCGCTGAGAGGTTTTACACAGACACAGAGTCGCAGATTGGACCCCGAGTTAGGAGACAACGATGATCCACTGGGAGTGCAGGCGGTAAGCTGTAAATCTTGTTGTAAAGATGGACAAGCAAGAGAAGCGGATCCGGCGGCTCAGAGTCCCAGCATTATTCAGCGGAGAGACGTCCTTGATCGGGTAGCAGAACAGATTGTCTGGCGGATGGGTGAGAGGCCTCTTAGGCCACAGTTAAAGTTTAACCACTTCAATGCGGTGGACGCGCTCAGCGCGTCCAACCGCAGTGGTACTTGGCTGCGGAGGACGCGCTGAGCACGTCCTCCCTTTGCAGCCCGCGATCAGCCGGTATTCCGGCTGATCGCTCGGCCCCCCGGTGCGCGATGACGTCTATTTCAGGCACCCCCCCGCCATTGCAGAGAAGGTGCCTGAAGGGGAGGGGGGGGAGGTCCTTCGGACCTCTCCCCCTCCCCATCCGTGCGGGCCAGCGATTAAAGGCAGGCACCGCCTGGAAGGGCACAGCCTGCCCTTCCAAGCAGCGGCTGTCTTTAACCCCTAGGGGGCTGGATCGCAATATGGCGCCAACATGCGCCGTATCGCGGTCCCCTCCCGGAGCTGGCCGACATCTTGGATGTCGGCCAAGCTTCCGGGATATCCCCATCATGACCAACATGACCATGTAAAAAGTAAAAACAAAAAATTAAAAATAAAAATAAAATGAAAAAAAAAATAAAAAAAAATAAAAAAAGTTTTTTTGTTTTTTTTTAGATTTATTAGTGCAACAATATTGTTCCCATTTCAATTATAATGTGAACAATGATGCTGCACTAACGATTTTTTCTATGGGGGGGCGTTTGTTAAAAAACACGGAATTTTCCCCAAAAAAAGTAACGATTCCTCATTTCTAATTTTTTTAACAAGCGCACCCCATAGAAAATATAACCGCAAACGATCGCATTTTAAAATGTGAAAAAAACCACGTTACACATTGTAAATTATTGAAAATTCAAATTTTATTGCATTTTTTGTTATAATATACAGACATGACATAACGTATACATATAATAATGACATATTATGAATCTGCACAGTCTGCCGGAAAGAACGATATATAATATGTCTGGGTCATATATTAAAATAAGGCTTCAAAACGCGTTTAAACATGATGAGCGAAACCGGTAAAAATGAGCTCAGCACAGAGGTGGGAAAAGGCTCAGCAGCGAAAGGGTTAAAGAAGCACGCTGCAGCACTGCTAAAATCTACAGGGCCCCAACGTGACTAGTCGAAGATTTATTAAATCCATGCACTGGCCAGTTGAAATATAGTACCCGGGTACCTGAGCTCACACACACACACTTTTTGGGACATAACCTGCACGGGACTTACACTCCAGAAATGAAGGGGTTAAACTTTTCTTTTACCGCTGTGCGTTTCCCGCATTACAAAATCCTGTTTTCCATATACCGTGCTTACGTTATATATGCCGCTTTATTGAGACCAGTGTCACGGAATGGCCCAACACCCTCAGCCAGGAGCGGGTCATGGTGACGGGGTTTTGTCCATAGACTGTTAGGTGCCGTTGCACCCATGGAGTTCCATTTTATATTTTATTTAGATGTGGTTTTGTGTGTGGTGTAATAAAAGTGTCCCCCTTTTTGTATTGTGAAATGTACGAAAATTCCTTTGTGTGCCTTGCCCGTCGCCATTTTCCCAGCGCCTCGTGGATCCGGTCAGAATGATCGGATCGGAAAATGGCCGATTCGGACCATCCGGTCGAATCGCAAAATGGTCGATTCGGACCATCCGGTCCGAATCGGCAACTCCCCGATTCGTAACCGCCAATACGAATCGGGGCCCGGGTGCCTCCTGCCAGCGAGGGCCAATGGGACTTGTGTGGGCGGGCAGGGATTCCCATTGTTCTGATACTGTGTTAAAGTTTATAAATATATGTGATGTGGAAAAATAAAGCAGATTTACTAGTGCATTCAGCTTCGCCTGGTGACTTTTATTATCGGCCGTATTTTCTGAGATCCCGCGCGGTCTCAGAGTGCGGCGTCCAGAGAAGATCCGAACCGAACACCCTGTGCCTGCATCCCGCATCAGGACAGAGGTGCAGCGTATGGTCATCGGTCTTAAGAATATTCGACCGAGGTTCCGAGATCCGATCCGAAGGCGCGGCCCGTCTACCGCGCTTCGGTATATCGAGCGGCAAGTGTAAGATCCGAATATTCTGCCGACTGGTCCACGTAAGATCCGAATATTCATCCGGGGAAGATCCGATCCCCGTATCCGTACGCCTGCTCCGCAGACGCTCCCACACACACAAGGTCAGTGAACCAGCTGCTCGAGACGCTGAGTGCCGTGTTGCTCAGTGGTCGGGCTGGTTCCACGCAGGGGTCCCCTCCACCGCCCGCTAACCCTTCCCCAGGGTCACTCCAGGCCGCACGAGACGCCGAGTGCCGTGCCACTCGGTAGTCGGGCCAGCGGTAAGCGCTGTGGGGCACGCAGATAAGAGCACACCCGCAGGCGGACAACATCCATTCCGTCATAACCAGTAAAGTATATAATTTATAAAATCCACAACAGTGCTGGTGTATATTTATTCCCTAGTGCGGAGAGACTAACCCGAGGTTAAATTCAGCGGCTCCTCCGGAAGTGAGCGCTACAGATCTTTCCCCAGTGTTTAGAGATTCCATTAGATTTCTTCTGTGCCCTCCTGCTCTTGTGTTTACATCTGGAATCTGTGTATTCTATGTAAGCTGTATCAGCCTATTCAGCCAGCAGCTAACCTGCCTCAAAGGCTAAATTCCTTCCTGAACCAAGACCACATGGCCCAAGCCAAGGGTCAGTGTTACACTGAGTAACTTGTGTACAAAGGTACGGAAGTTCCCCATGACACATACACTACACAAGTTACGTACGGTGAATAAAAAAGAAACTGCAGGGACTTCTGGCTTTTCAGCAGTCCTGGGTTGAAGAGGATGGCCAGCCTAGCGTAGAGGGAGAGGTGAGCAAGGAAAAAAAAAGTCATACAAAATAATTTGACATATTGCCAGCAGCAACTGCCCAGTTATTTAAATTAAGGGAAGGGGTGATGTGGTGGGAGTACGGTATGTGGTACCAGTAGGGTATCCAAAATCAGCGTCAGAGACAGTCCAAAGGTCGAGGGGCAGGCGGCAATAATCAGAATCTGGGTAAACAAGCCAAGGGTAGGTACACAAAGATCAAGATAAAAATAAAAGTTGCAGGTTACTGGTCACAGGGAGTTGCACAGGAAGTCTGTAGACCTTACCTGTGGTGGACTGAGGGGTTTGAAATTCTTAGCCCAGGTGCGCTCATGTCCCCACCCGGTCCCAGCCTTTCCTCTCCACCAATCACAGATCTCAGACTCTGGCCCTGCTTCCCCGAACACTGGGACTCTGTCCCCGGCCTGGCGTACCTTACGCAAAGTGATGGCCAGAAGGAAGGAAGATGGCGGCCACTGAACCCAGACCCAACCAGGAGGATGCCAAACTTTGACTCCGAGGGCCACGTTGCCTCCAGACTGCCCCCAGCCCTGCGACCATCCACAGAAGGTTCAAGGGAACTGAGGCCAGAGCAGGATGAACGTCTGCAGAGGAAGGGTAAACGAATGAAGGCAAGCTTCGGTGCTGCACTCCCGAGGGAGGGGGGATATTACATTTTCAGACTGTTCCTTTTAAGGCAGTTAATTTTATATAATTCACAGAATATGCTACAATTGAGTAACTAAAAAAAGGAAATCATTAATTTTGTAAGATTATTTTACTAAACCAAAAGCTTTATCATCAATTCAAGGAACATTTCTAAGCTATATGTAGAATTACAAAGAAAACTATTTTTTTGCAATTGTTTTCATGTTAAATCAACCTTCTGCTTTATGTTACTGTATAGAGTATACCAAAAAATATATTTTTGCCAGCTAAAAATGGTATTATGTATTTAAGCAAGACAATTATGGGGAATCCTAGGCAGAGAAAAATACAAATATGTTGGTCTTCGATACATGGAAAAGTACTGTTCAATATTATCACCAAATTCTATCATGATTCCTTGGAATGACTTGACATGGAAAAGTAAAAGTAGTATTCCAATTTTCAATATGTTTTATCTACAACACATTCTTTGAAAAGACTTGCTACAGTGGTGCACATAAGTTTACATACCCTGGTAGAATTTATGATTTCTTGGCCATTATTCAGAGAATATGAATTCCAACACAAAAACATTTCTTTCACTCATAGTTTTCGGCTGAAGCCATTTATATAAAACTATCAAGTGTGTTTACTCTTTTTAAATCATGACACTAGAAACTACCCAAATGATCTTGATCAAAAGTTTACATACCTTGGTGATTTTGGCCTCATAACATGCACACAAGTTGACATAACCACCCTCACCTGTGATCTGTTTGCTTGTAATAAGTGTGTGTTTATAAAATGTCAACGAGTTTCTGAACTCCTGACAGACCCTTGCATCTTTCATCCAGTGCTGCACTGACGTTTCTGGATTTTGAGTCATGGGGAAAGCAAAAGAATTATCAAAGGATCTGCGGGAAAAGGTAATTTAACTGTATAAAACAGGACAGGGATATAAAAAAAGATATCCAAGGAATTGAGAATGACAAATTCTAATTAAAAAGTGGAAAATGAGGGGTTCTGCTGAAACCAAACCATAGTCAAGTAGCCCAACTAAAATTTCAGCTACAACTGCCAGGAAAATTGTTCGGGATGCAAAGAAAAACAAACCCACAAATAACTTCAGGTGAAATACAGGACTCTCTGAAAACATGTGGTGTGGCTGTTTCAAGATGCACAATAAGGAGGCCCCTGAAGAAAGATGGGCTGCATGGTCGAGTTGCCAGAAGAAAGCCCTTACTACACAAATGCCACAAACTATCCCACTTACAATCCGCAAACAGCACAGAGACAAGTCTCAAACCTTCTGGCACAAAGACATTTGGTCACAACCATAAAAGCTAAATTTGGAGAGGAGTCAACAAGGCCTATAATGAAAGGTACATCATTCCTACTGTGAGACACAGAGATGGATCGCTGATGTTTTGGAGATGTGTGGGCTACAAAGGCACAATAAATTTGGTCAAAATTTATGGCAGAATGAATGCAGTAGGTTATCAAATAGTACTGGAGGAAAATTTGCATTCATCAGCCCGGAAGCTGCGCATGGGACGTACTTGGACATTCCAACAGGACAATGATCCAAAACACAAGGCCAAATTGACCTGTCATTGGCTACAGCAGCATAAAGGTTCTGGAGTGGCCATCTGTCTCCTGACCTCAATATCATTAAGCCACTCTGGGGAGATCTCAAACGTGCAGTTCATGCAAGACAGCCCAAGACTTTACAGGAACTGGAGGCTTTTTGCCAAGAAGAATGGGCAGCTTTACCATCTGAGAAGATAAAGAGTCTCATCCACAAATACCACAAAAGACTTCAAGCTGTCATTTATGTTAAAGGGGCCAAAACATGGTATTAAGAACTGGGGTATGTAAATTTTTGATCAGGGTCATTTGGGTAGTTTCTGTTGTCTTTATGCTTTAGAAAGAGTAAACACACTTGATTGATAAACCCTCCCAGGGTATGTAAACTTATGAGCACAACTGTGTATATATATATATATATCCATGATTAAGGCTTGTTAGTGAGCCGAAACGGAGATTTTTTTAATGCATACTTAATAAATAATTTTTTATTTTGCACAAGACCGTGAGTGCTCCCATCTGCTTCGTATATATATATTTCATTGGGATTTGTACAGCACCACGGCACGGGACATTATTAAGGCCATAGCTTGTATGCTGGATTCTTGGACTTTATATATATACACACACATATACATATATATACACACACACACACAAAGTTAACCTTTATTTTAGATGGTTGGCAGAGCATCTTTATAAGCTGATATCAGTATATTAGGAAAGGTCCTACGTACAGTTGTATTAAAAAGTGTTGGCCACCTTCCTGATATTTGTTTTGCACGTTTGTCACACTTTAATGTTTCAGATCAAACAAATTCAAATATTAGTCAAAAGATAACAAGTAAACAAAACATGAAGTTTTTAAATGAAGGTTTTTGTTAAGGGAAAACAAAATCCAAACCCACATGGCCCTGTATGAAAAAGTGTTTGCCCCCCCCCCCGTTAAAACATAACTGTCAATTTCTCTAGCCACACCCAGGCCTGATTACACCTGTGCGCAATCAAGAAATCACTTAAATAAGACCTGACTGACAAAGTGAAGTAGACCAAAAGATTCTAAAAAAGCTACAAATCGTGATGAGATCCAAAGAAATTCAGGAACAAATGAGAAAGAAAGTAGTAATACCTTGGATTTCGAGCATAATTCGTTCCGGAAGCTTGCTTGTAATTCAAAGCACTCTTATATCAAAGCGAATTTCCCCATTAGAAATAATGGAAACTCTGACGATTGGTTCCACAACCATTTATTCATATGAAAATGATTACAGTAATACAAAATACTGTACAATATAACGTAAATATGAAACAAACCTGCATATTGCCTTTGAGAAGAATCGTGGCTGGAGGGAGGGAGAGTAGAGATAAGAGGGTTATTGTGTAGGACATTTATCGCTAACGGGATCACTATCTGTTGGGAAGGTTTCAGCAAGTTCGGTGTAATGTGCGATACTATTACACATGTTACACCATGTGGCCCTCCCCCGTCAAGCTGACAGAATGCTGCGATGTACGCAGGGAGGAAAGGTGACCATGGCCTCAGTTGTGACGTGCCACTCGGCAGGCAAAGCGTATGTACTTTAGACATGTGCATTTGTTTTAGTACTAAAACGATTTAGTCCGAATTTTGGGATAATTTAGTTTTCGTATGACTCAAGAGATACAAAACTGCTCAGTACAAAAAACGAAAGAAACTAAAATAAAATGCACTACATTTTAGTTTCAGTCCTTTTTGTGATATTACATTGAGGCGTGAAGGAGACCAGCAATGAAGAGCGCAACATCCAAAGTTCTGCACCCTCCACATGCCAATGCAGTAGGATGTTCTATACAGAGCGGGGCATTAATTAATGCAGGAGGATGTTCTATACATTATACAGAGAGGGGTATTAATGCAGGAGGATGTTATATACATTATACAGAGAAAGGTATAAATTGAGGAGGATGTTCTATACAGAGTGGGACATTAATTAATTCAGGAGGATGTTCTATACATTATACAGAGAGGGGTATTAATTAATGCAGTTGGATGTTGTATACATTATACAGAGAAAGGTATAAATTGAGGAGGATGTTCTATACAGAGTGGGACATTAATTAATTCAGGAGGATGTTCTATACATTATACAGAGAGGGGTATTAATTAATGCAGTTGGATGTTGTATACATTATACAGAGAGGGGTATTAATTAATGCAGGAGGCTGTTATAAACATTATACAGAGAGGAGCGTTTTTTTTTTAGCCCTTTAAATCCAGTGGCTGGGAGCGCTGAGATCGGCTGCTTGTTATATTATCTCAGTACAATGTATCAGGCTCAGATGTTACAGTAACTGACTGTAACAGCGCTCAGAGTTTCAGTAAACAAGGAAATAATATCGTTCTAACCTCTTATATATAAAAATATTATTTACTAGTTTTACTGAAACTCTGAGCACTGTGATGAGCAGCAGTCAGTTACTGTAACAGCTTTGCCTGACACGGGACAGTATTACAAAGTTGGTGCTAACTTAACCAGAGCTGTTGTAAACGTAAAACCTCTATAGGCAATAATGGCTCTGGTAAGTTTACAACAGCTCTGGTTAAGTTAGCACCAACTATGTAATATTGCCCACATTGTGCTGAGAGTGAGAGATACTGTAACAAGCAGCGATCTCAGCCCTCTGAGGAGCCACTACAATAGTAATTGTATCCACTGGTTTTCGGATGAATGAAATTAGTTTTCATACTAAAGAACTGAAAACGAATTTCTTTAGCAACTAAATAAATTGCATTTTAGGACTAATCCATTAGGTCAAAACGAAATTTGCTGCTGTGCACATGTCTAATGTACTTCGACATCGCTTGTATTTTAAGACGTCGCTTGTATGTCAAATCAAAATTTATCAAAAAATTGTTGCTCTTCTTGCAAAATGCTCTCAAACCAAGGTTTTACTGTAATTGAGATCTATCAGTCTGGAAAAGGTTACAAAGCCATTTCTAAAGCTTTGGGACTCCAGCGAACCACAGTGAGAACCATTATCCACAAATGGCGAAAACATGCGGCCTTCCCAAATGGTGAACCTTCCCAAGAGTGGACGGCTGATCAAAATTACCCAAACAGCGCAGCGATGACTCATCCAAGAGGTCACAAAATACCCACAACAACATCCAAAGAATTGCAGGCCTCACTTGCCTCAGTTAAGGTCAGTGTTCATGACTCCACCATAAGAAAGACTGGGCAAAAATGGCCTGCATGGCACAGTTCCAAGATGAAAATCGATACTGAGTAAAAAGAACATAAAAGGTTCATCTCAATTTTGCCAGAAAACATCTTGATGATCCCCAAAACTTTTGGGAAATACTCTGGGGACTGACGAGACAAAAGTTGAACTTTTAGGAAGGTGTGTGTCCCATTACATATGGCAACACCCCATTTCAGAAAAAGAACATCATACCAACAGTAAAATATGGTGGTGGTAGTGCAGCAGGGCAATGATGCAAAACACACCAGCAAGTCCACCTCTGAATGGCTGAAGAAAAACAAAATAAAGACTTTGGAGTGGCCTAGTCAAAGTCCTGACCTGAATCCTATTGAGATGCTGTAGCATGACCCTAAAAAGGAAGTTCATGCTCGAAAACCTTCCAATGTGGCTGAATTACAACAATTCTGCAAAGATGAGTGGATCAAAATTCCTCCAGAGTCAGGGACGGATTTGCATCTCAGGAGCCTGTAGGCACAGAAATGTGGAGCACCCCTAACCTCTCCCACAAAAGAAAATAATTTTCGTTTTTGGATAAACTAATTTAAAAAAATAAAAACCCAAACATTTAAAAAAAAAAATATGAAAACGTTTCTCTGCACTCAAACCAACAGAAGGGACAGAATCTGTTGCCTTAGTGGAGTTAGTGCACTGGCAGGGCCGCCATCAGGGCATTACGCCCAATACTGCCGTAAGGGGCCCGGGCCCGGTGGGGGCCCGGGCCGCCGGGTCCCGGGGGGAGGATCCCGGGCCCCCGACGGCAGCGGCGTCGCCCTTTAACAGCTCCGGTATCGGACTCGATGAGTCCGAATCCGGAGCTGTGTCCCTGCTGCTGCTGCAGGAGCCGGAGGAGACTGAGACACTGTGTCTCCTCCGGCTCCTGGCAGCTTCACTTCCTGGCTGGGCGGGGCCAAGCAGCGTGTGAGGGGCCTCCCAAGCACGTTGCTTTGGCCCCGCCCCTCCACTCAGTGAAGCTGCGCGCCGGAGCTGGAGGGACCGGGAAGAAGATCAGAAGAAAAGAAGAGAAGAAGATTGAAGAAAAGGTGAAGAAAAGAAGAGCAGAAGAAAAGAAGATAGAAGACAGCGAGTGGTGAGCCAGGGCCCAGACCCTAAGACCCAGAGCCCAGACCCAAGGCCCAGGACCCAGACCCAAGGCCCAGACCCCTAGGCCCAAACCTCTAGGCTCAGACCCAGGGCCCAGACCCCTAGGCCCAGACCTCTAGGCCCAGACCCCTAGGCCCAGACCTCTAGGCTCAGACCCAGGGCCCAGACCCAGACCTCTAGGCCCAGGGCCCAGACCCCCAGACCCTATGGCCCAGACCCCTAGGCCCAAACCCATGGCCCAGACCCTAGGGCCCAGGGCCCAGACCTTAGGCCCAGACCCCAAGGCCCAGACCCCAAGGCCCAGACCCTAGGGCCCAGGGTCCAGACCCCTAGGCCCAGACCCCTAGGCCCAAACCCATGGCCCAGACCCTAGGGCCCAGGGCCCAGACCCTTAGGCCCAGACCCCTAGGCCCAGACCCAAGGCCCAGACCCTAGGGCCCAGGGTCCAGACCCCTAGGCCCAGACCCCAAGACCCAAACCCAGGGCCCAGACCCTATGGCCCAAACCCATGGCCCAGACCCCAAGGCCCAGACCCCTAGGCCCAGACCCTTAGGCCCAGACCCAAGGCCCAGGGCCCAGACCCCTAGGCCCAGGGTCCAGACCCCTAGCCCAGACCCCAAGACCCAAACCCAGGGCCCAGACCCCAAGGCCCAAACCCATGGCCCAGACCCCAAGGCCCAGACCCTAGGGCCCAGACCCCCTAGGCCCAGACCCCAAGGCCCAGACCCAGACCCTAGGGCCCAGGGTCCAGACCCCTAGGCCCAGACCCAAGGCCCAGACCCAAGGCCCAGACCCAAGGGCCCAGGGTCCAGACCCCTAGGCCCAGGGCCAAGGCCCAGACCCAGGGCAAATGCCCAGGGCCCAGACCCCAAGACCCAAACCCAGGGCCCAGACCCTATGGCCCAGACCCAGGGCAAAGGCCCAGGGCCCAGACCCAGGGTCCAGACCCCTAGGCCCAAACCCATGGCCCAGACCCCTAGGCCCAGACCCCAACCCAGGGCCCAGACCCTATGGCCCAGACCCTATGGCCCAGACCCCTAGGCCCAGACCCCTAGGCCCAGACCCCAAGGCCCAGACCCCAGGGCCCAGACCCTAGGGCCCAGGGTCCAGACCCCTAGGCCCATACCCCAAGACCCAAACCCAGGGCCCAGACCCTATGGCCCAAACCCATGGCCCAGACCCCAAGGCCCAGACCCTAGGGCCCAGGGCCCAGACCCTTAGGCCCAGACCCCTAGGCCCAAACCCATGGCCCAGACCCTAGGGCCCAGGGCCCAGACCCCTAGGCCCAGACCCCAAGGCCCAGACCCCAAGGCCCAGACCCTAGGGCCCAGGGTCCAGACCCCTAGGCCCAGACCCCAAGACCCAAACCCAGGGCCCAGACCCTATGGCCCAAACCCATGGCCCAGACCCCAAGGCCCAGACCCTAGGGCCCAGACCCTAGGGCCCAGACCCCTAGGCCCAGACCCCAAGGCCCAGGGCCCAGGGTCCAGACCCCTAGGCCCAGACCCCAAGACCCAAACCCAGGGCCCAGACCCTATGGCCCAAACCCATGGCCCAGACCCCAAGGCCCAGACCCTAGGGCCCAGGGCCCAGACCCTTAGGCCCAGACCCCTAGGCCCAGACCCCCTAGGCCCAGACCCCAAGGCCCAGACCCTAGGGCCCAGGGTCCAGACCCCTAGGCCCAGACCCAAGGCCCAGACCAAGGCCCAGACCCAGGGCCCAGACCCTAGGGCCCAGGGTCCAGACCCCTAGGCCAGGGCCAAGGCCCAGACCCAGGGCAAATGCCCAGGGCCCAGACCCCAAGACCCAAACCCAGGGCCCAGACCCTATGGCCCAGACCAGGGCAAAGGCCCAGGGCCCAGACCCAGGGTCCAGACCCCTAGGCCCAAACCCATGGCCCAGACCCCTAGGCCCAGACCCCAACCCAGGGCCCAGACTCTATGGCCCAGACCCTATGGCCCAGACCCCTAGGCCCAGACCCCTAGGCCCAGACCCCAAGGCCCAGACCCCAGACCCCAGACCCTAGGGCCCAGGGTCCAGACCCCTAGGCCCATACCCCAAGACCCAAACCCAGGGCCCAGACCCTATGGCCCAAACCCATGGCCCAGACCCCAAGGCCCAGACCCTAGGGCCCAGGGCCCAGACCCTTAGGCCCAGACCCCTAGGCCCAAACCCATGGCCCAGACCCTAGGGCCCAGGGCCCAGACCCCTAGGCCCAGACCCCAAGGCCCAGACCCCAAGGCCCAGACCCTAGGGCCCAGACCCTAGGGCCCAGACCCCTAGGCCCAGACCCCAAGGCCCGGGTCCAGACCCCTAGGCCCAGACCCCAAGACCCAAACCCAGGGCCCAGACCCTATGGCCAAAACCCATGGCCCAGACCCCAAGGCCCAGACCCTAGGGCCCAGGGCCCAGACCCTTAGGCCCAGACCCCTAGGCCCAGACCCCTAGGCCCAGACCCCAAGGCCCAGACCCCTAGGCCCAGGGTCCAGACCCTAGGCCCAGACCCAAGGCCCAGACCCAAGGCCAGACCCAGGGCCAGACCCTAGGGCCCAGGGTCCAGACCCCTAGGCCCAGGGCCAAGGCCCAGACCCAGGGCAAATGCCCAGGGCCCAGACCCCAAGACCCAAACCCAGGGCCCAGACCCTATGGCCCAGACCCAGGGCAAAGGCCCAGGGCCCAGACCCCTAGGCCCAAACCCATGGCCAGACCCCAAGGCCCAGGACCCAGACCCTAGGGCCCAGACCCAGGGCCCAGACCAGGGCCCAGACCCCTAAGCCCAAACCCAGGCCCAGACCCCAAGGCCCAAGGCCCAGACACTAGGGCCCAGACCCCTAGGCCCAGACCCCAAAGCCCAGACCCCAAGCCCAGGGTCCAGACCCCTAGGCCAAGGCCAGACCCAGGGCCCAGACCCAGGGCCCAGACCCTAGGGCCCAGACCCAGGGCCCAGACCCTAGGGCCCAGGGTCCAGACCCCTAGGCCCAGGGCCAAGGCCCAGACCCAGGGCAAATGCCCAGGGCCCAAACCCAGGGCCCAGACCCTATGGCCCAGACCCAGGGCAAAGGCCCAGGGCCCAGACCCAGGGTCCAGACCCCTAGGCCCAAACCCATGGCCCAGACCCCAGGACCCAGACCCAGGGCCCAGACCCCCTAGACCCAAACCCAAGGCCCAGACCCCAAGGCCCAGACCCCTAAGCCCAGACCCCAAGGCCCAGGACCCAGACCCCAAGGCCCAAACCCAGGCCCAGACCCCAAGGCCCAGGACCCAGACCCAAGGCCCAGACACTAGGGCCCAGACACTAGGGCCCAGACCCTGGGCCCAGACCCCCTAGGCCCAAACCCAGGGCCCAGACCCCCTAGGCCCAAACCCAGGGCCCAGACCCCTAGGCCCAAACCCAGGACCCAAGGCCCCATACCAGGGCCAGACCCAAGGCCCAGACCCAGGGCCCAGACCCCAGGGCCCAGACCCAGACCCCAGGGCCCAGACCCTAGGACCCAGGGCCCAGACCCTAGGACCCAGACCCCAGAGACCAGGGCCCAGGCTAGACCCCAGGGACCAGACCTCAGGGCCCAGACCCTAGGGCCCAGACCCCAAGGCCCAGACCCTAGGGCCCAGACCCCAAGGCCCAGACCCCAAGGCCCAGACCCTAGGACCCAGACCCCAAGGCCCAGGGACCAGACCCAGAGACCAGGGCCCAGGTTAGACCCCAGGGACCAGACCCCAAGGCCCAGTCCCAGGGACCAGACCCAGGGCCCAGGCCCAGGCCCAGACCCAAAGGCCATCATACACAGCCCATTTCTGTGAGATTTATTGCTGTGGATTCTGTGATATGTTCAGACACACCGCTCATTACTGTGAGTTTTATTGCTGTGGATACTGTGATAAGCTAATACACACTGCACATTACTGGGAGTTTTATTGCTGTGGTGCTATGTTATGTCTTTTTTTTTGAAGGGGAGAAAAGCTTAGAGGTTGAGGGGGGCCCTGGGGGCCCCATCGTGAGGTTTAGTAGGGGCCCATCATTTCTGATGGCTGCCCTGTGCACTGGCATTGCTTGTTTAATATGTAAAACCATATATTACCTCTGCCGTAGAACAGAAATAAAATTTAGCTTTTACTTATTTTCAGTTTTTTATTTTCACACATTACATGGTCATGTTTGGTATCATTTATAAAGACCAGACTCTGACCTTTCCAAGGACAACTCACTTAACCTTGTGTGGTGTAACAATTCAGAGATGAGGTTCCAAAGTCCCCCTGTCTCTCCTCACTGCAGTGCCACGATCTAGATGGTCGATGAAACATTGCATTGCATCATCAGTTCAACAATTGCTGGCAGTGTGGCAAATGAGAAGGTGAGTTGGCACAGCATCGCTGTTCACTTTATAATTGAAAACAGAATAACAGTGTTGCGTAAAAAAAAAAAAAGAAATTAGATTTTAAATCTTATCTTATTTTTACATAACTCCAATCTGGTTATATTTGGAATCAATGGAAAGGCCATAATCTGACCTTTCCAATGATACCTCATGGGCCCGATTACAATCTGTGCGCAAAAAAACTCGTGCAGCGGGTTAATTTTTGCACGAAGCAGAAATCAGTTTGCGCAATGTTTCACGCGATTCAGCCAGGAAAGGCGGGAACAGAACGTCTGCGCGCTTGCGTCGGCAGGCAGGCACGTTGCATAGGCCAGTGTGTCGCTGCAGCAGAGTGACAGGTGTAAAGGCTGTGTGTTTGTATCTGCCATCATGGATGTAGAGCTGCTCATCACTAGGGATGAGCTGTTCGGTTCGATCGGTTCAGAGTTCGCATCGAACATAGCCTGTTCGTTTGTTCGCAAACTACGAACATTTCCGGGTGTTCGCCGCGTGTTCGCCCAAAATGCACCACAATGCACTTTTCCACTGGCCTGAAGCTCGTAATTGGCTACAGCCTTGCACCTGACCACAGGTCTGGTGCAAGACAGGTTCAACACTATGCCAATCACGGCTCAGAGTCCTGATTAGGCAAATTTTGCCCAATCATGGGCTCACAGAGCTAAGTCTCACAGCACTCTATATAAGGTTTCCACGCAGCGCTTCTGCACGCATTTGAGAGGAGATTTCATAGGAGATTGTTGTTGTGTGTTCTTACTGCCGGTCTGCCACGCTACTGGGGGGGGGGGGTCTAATTTCTACCAAATATCAGGGAATTGTAATCTTTGTGATCAGTCCCAGCAAGTATTTTAGGGGTCACAAATTTCTACAAAATATTTGGGAATTGAGGTGATCTGTGTCTTGTCACACAGCCAGTACCACGCAGTATTTTGGGGGTCACTAATTTCTACAAAACATTTGGGAATTGAGGTGATCTGTGTCTTGTCACTGCCAGCAAGTATTTTGGGGGTCACAATTTTCTACAAAATATTTGGGAATTGTTATAATCCGTGTGTTCTCACTGGCTGCCACCCATCAGAGGGTCTCACTGATTTATAAGAGGTTTCTGAGACTTGTAATTTGTGTCTTCTCTCACTGCCAGCCATCAGGGGGTCACACTGATTTAAAGGAGGTTTCTGAGATTTGTAATCTGTCTCTTCTCACTGCCAGCTATCAGGGGTCACACTGATTTATAGGAGGTTTCTGAGACTTGTAATCTGTGGATTCTCACTGCCACCCATCAGGGGGTCCCACATACTTCTAGCAGATTTATGCAAATTGTAATTTGTGTCTTCTCACTGCCACCCATCAGGGGGTCCCACATACTTCTAGCAGATTTATGCGAATTGTAATTTGTGTCTTCTCACTGCCACCCATCAGGGGGTCACACTGATTTAAAGGAGGTTTCTGGGAATTGTAATCTGTGTCTTGTCACTGGCTGTTAGCTATCAGGGTGTCTCACTGAGTTATACCAGAGTTCTGGAAATCTTTAATCTTTATACCAGAGTTGAATCAGAGTTCTGTATATATTTAATCTATATATCACTCACCATGTCTGAAAGAACAAAAAGGACAGGCAGACGCTCCCAGACACAGATAAGAGGGCAAGCAGCCCCTGTGTCGGGAGGCTGTGCCTCTGGTCGTGGTGGATGTGGTGCATCCTCTGCAGGGGCACGCTTGTCCTTTCTAACTGGTGCTGGCCATCTTAGGCTAGGGTCAGACTAACGCATTTTTCACGTTGTCCGTGAAAATGTGCGTTCGAAGAATGGACGTATTTTTTCACGGAATACGCAATAGCGGTCATACTATGCGCAGTTTCATCCGTGATTTTGTACGGATCATCAATAAAACACTTCTTGCATCTGGACGTTATGTTAGCCGGACATTAGCAGCGTCTGATGTCTCCAATTCACGCACACACGCCGCTAGCGGGCGCAGCGCACTCTGTACGTCAGTACTAGTGTTTAACGTTCTCGAAAAAATGCGTTCATTTTCCACTTGCGTTGCGCAGCCGGACTTTTGTGCGACCGTACATCGTATATTGGCCGTCGTTGCCCGGCATCTGCTGCTAGTGCGGCCGTGATTAAGTGCGCCAGAACGCGCGTTCGCACTGCCTCAGTCTGACCCTAGCCTTAAGCAGCAGCAACATACAGAGGATTTGGTGGATTGGCTAACCAGGCCATCCTCATCCTCCGAGTCCTCTGCCAGCCAGGCTTCTAGTGCTTTACAGTCCACCTCAGCTGCCAAAGCATCTAATGCAGCCTCCATGTCCACAGCTACTCCTGCCGTAGCCTCGCTATCACACACGGAGGAGTCAGCTGAATTGTTTGACTACAATGACAGTGACATGCTGCTTGAGGATGCGCAGCAAGTACAGTGCTCTGATTCAATCCCTGAGGTTGAGGAAGGGACTATAATCAACCCAGAGGAAAGGGGTGCCAGTGATGACAAACAAATAACCGGCACTCATGTTGCCTCAGCAGCTGCAGCATACTGCCAAGTTGGCTCCAGTGACGAGGAGATAGGGGGTGATGATGACAATGATGCTGAGGTCACTGACTCCACCTGGGTGCCAGATCGAACAGAGGAATCAAGTGAGGAGGAGGGGGAGGAGGAGGAGGAGGCACAACAAACACGAGGCACAACATCCTCTATGACCAACCGTAGCACTAGCCAGTCCAAGGCATCAGAATTCAGAGCTGCTCCGGTGCAGAGCGCTGTTGTCTCAAAGCACACATGCAGGAACTCTGCTGTCTGGGAGTTCTTTAAGAAATGTGCAGCAGACTCCACCGTTGCTGTTTGTAATCTATGTCAGATGAGGCTTAAGCGTGGGAAAGACACCGGACGCTTGGGTACCACGTGCTTGAGACAACATATGACCTCCTGCCACACATCCAGTTGGCGCAAAACTTTGCGTAGGTCCTCCTCCTCATCTGTCTCTACCCCCACTGTATGTCCTGCCATGTCATTGCCTGCTACAACCTCCACTGACAGGAATGATGCTACAGTAATGGATGTACCAGCTCCTTCACAATGTGACAGCATCCCATCAGCTGAAGATTTACGCAGTCAGATTACGTTGCCCCAGCTGCTGCAGCGTAAGAAAGATATAGTCCCAACCATCCCCAAGCACAGCGTCTAAATGCCAGTTTAGCAAAATTACTCGCATTGCAGCTGCTGCCTTTCCAGCTGGTGGACTCTGCTTCCTTCTGTGAATTTGCTGAATGTGCTGTACCACAGTGGCAGGTTCCAAAACGCCATTACTTTTCACGGAAGGCCATTCCAGCACTATACCAGCACGTGGAAGACAATGTTATCGAGTCATTGGGAAAGGCAGTCAGCAGCAAGGTGCATGTGACTCTAGACACGTGGTCCAGCAAGCATGGACAGGGCCGTTACATTTCCTTCACGGCACACTGGGTAACTCTGATTGCAGCTGGGAGGGATCCAAGACGGGGCTCTGTGCTGGAGCTTGTTCATCCACCACGCCTCCAGAAAGCTGCTTGTATGAGGTCTGTCTGCTCCAACACCACCTCTCCCTCTTCCACCTCCTCCGCCTCCTTCTGTGTCTCTGGCGAAGTGACAGTTAAACCGACGCCTGACAGGGGCTACGCAATGGCTCAAGCAAAAAGATGCCATACTGTGCTTGAGCTGGTTTGTTTAGGGGACAGGAGCCACACCGGGCCAGAAATTTTGTCAGCTCTGCAGGGCCAGGTGCAGAGATGGTTAACACCACTCCAGCTTCAGCTGGGAATGATTGTCTGTGATAATGGCAGCAACCTTCTCTCCGCCCTACGCAAGGGTAAATTGACGCATGTACCATGCCTAGCACACGTCCTAAATTTAGTGGTACTGCGTTTCCTAACCAAGTACCCAGGGCTGGCAGAGCTTCTCAGCCAGGCCAGAAAAGTCTGCAGCCACTTCAGATGGTCATTCCCAGCAAGCGTTCGCCAGGCAGAAATTCAAAGAGAATTCCACCATCCCACAAACCGTCTGATCTGTGACATGCCCACCAGGTGGAACTCGACATTAGCAATGCTGCAGCGTCTGCACAAGCAGCAGAGGGCCATCAACGAGTACCTCTGTGAGTATGGCACAAGGACAGGTTCAGGTCAACTTGTTTTTTTTTCCCCCCGCAGTGGCTGATGATCAAGGATGCATGCACTGTACTGTCACCATTTGAGGAGGCAACGAGGATGGTGAGCAGGGACAGTGCATGCATCAGTGACACAATTCCTTTAGTGTTCCTGCTGGAGCACACTCTGCAGGGAATTATAGATGTGGCTCTAGAGGGAGAGCAGCGGGAGGAAGAGGAGGCCTTCCCTAGCTCTCAAGGCCCCAGTCTTTCCGCAGACAGCATTCCAGCGGGTCCTACTCAGATCAGACAGGAGGAGGATGAGGAGGACTATTTAAGTAGTGGGGGCATTGAAGGTGGGGATTCCTCAAGGGAGGGCTTTGTGTGCCCAGAAACACAAGGGCTAGTGCGTGGCTGGGAGGAGTAAGTGCACCATACGGTCATCCTCATTGACCAGGAAGACTCGGAAGCTAATGCCACCTCCAACCTATGCTGCATGGGCTCCCTTATAATGCAAAGCCTGCTAAAGGACCCCAGGATACATGCTATCAAGGAGAGGGATCATTACTGGTTGGTAACCCTTCTTGATCCACGATACAAGGGTAAAGTTGCAGAGCTCATCCTGCCCGCACAGAGGGAGCACAGGATGAAAAAACCTGAGGACGCTCTAAAGCGACACTTGTGTAACACCTTTCCAGGCACTGGAAGGTTACCAAGTGCTGACACAGGTGCTTCTGAGGCTGCAGATGATCAGAGGAATAGTGGTGAAGGCCAGGGCCGCTTGACTGATGCATTTTTAAATTTTTTTAGTCCACGACGCCCAGGGACGTCAAATGTAGTCACCCATTGCCAGCGTCTTCACCATATGGTGCAGGACTACCTAGAGGCAAGGGCAGACCTGGATACCTTTCCAGCAGATGATCCACTGGCTTACTGGGTGTTGAGATTGGATCACTGGCCAGAACTTAGCCAATATGCTATGCAGCTACTAGGTTGCCCTTTATCCAGCGTGCTTTCTGAAAGGACGTTCAGTGCCGCTGGAGGTTTTGGCACAGACAAAAGAGTGCGTCTGTCCACCGACTCTGTAGACTGGCTGACATTTATAAAAATGAATCAGTCCTGGATCAGCAGTTACCAATCCCCTGAAGACGTAACGGAATAGATCGGGGATGTCTTCTGCATTCACAAAACCTCCAGCACTGAACTCTTCCACAATACCACAAAAGGGTTACAGTGTGAATGCACTTGCTGCCATGAAAGGCACAATATTTGGCTGCACTGACGCCTGTGCCAGATTTATATCATTTTAATTTTTTGAACCGCAGGGTCCAACCCTGCACTCTTCCACAATACCACAGAGGGGTTACTGTATGAATGCACTTGCTGGCCTGGCACCAAAAGCACAATATCTGGGTGCACTGACGCCCATTACCAGATTCATATCTTTTAATATAGGACCACATGGTCCACCCCTGCATTCTTCCACAATACCACAGAGGGGTTACTGTATGAATGCACTTGCTGGCCTGGCACCAAAAGCACAATATCTGGGTGCACTAACGCCTTTACCAGATGCATATCTTTTTAATATAGGACCGCAAGGTCCACCCCTGCATTCTTCCACAATACTACAGAGATGTTACTGTATGATAGTACTTGCAGGCCTGGCACCAAAAGCACAATATTTGGGTGCACTGCCACTGACGCCTGTATCAGATTCATATCCTCCGAGGGAAATGGACGGATATGGACGCTAAAGTTCCAATTTTAAAGCACCTATTGTTACTTTCATCCAAAGCCTGCATAAGTTTCACAATAATTTAGCCAAAAAATCACTAAACTTTTTCTACGTCTCCGAAAATGTCTCCTCTTTTCACACAGACTGCCGCCCCAAGCAGTTGTTTCTGGATAGATTAAAGGAAAAGCATTTACCGTCATTCGAAACGTCATTTTTTTGTTTTTAAGTATTTCTATACATCCTAGAAATCCGCCACTACACGGGCACGTCATGGGGACCTCCTAGGCACGATATTTGAAGGAATTTTTCGTTTTCATTTTTAACCCTTATTTCATGGAAAACTCACTGTCCCTTTAAAAACATTTTTTTTTTTACTTTTTGTCCTCGTTTCCTTGTCCCCCAGGGCACTTCCTGGACCCCCATACACGTTTTATGGCAAATATCTAGCATATATGCCCTCTTGGAGGGCACTCTAAAAATAGAATTTTCAGTCCCATTGGCTTGCATTGAGTTCGAGTTCGAATCCGAACATTTGAAAAGTTCGAGTGCAAACCGAACTCGGGGGTGTTCGGCTCATCCCTACTCATCACCACTGTGCAACGGAACCCCGTGTTGTGGGACACCGCTCACACGGACTACAGACCGAAAAGGCAAGAGCATGGTTGGACGTGTGCATCGCAGTGAACGATCAGTTCGAGACCTTAACGGACCCAGAAAAAAGGAGGAAAAGTATGTACCTTTTAAAAAATGTATTTTTTAATAGTTTAACAAAAGTGTAAAACATTTTAACTTACAATGACTATATACAGAAACTTACAAGTATTTAGCAACAACATGTTCTGTATTAATGTACAAACAGTGAGAACAAATGTTTATATTTTAAATTCCCCCAAGCTGCCATGGCACTTGACCGCTGGCAGTACAGAAATTATTTGCAAAGGAATCTCTGAATCGATAGACCCTCCGCTATATTGGCCCATGTATTTACAGTCGGTGTAGGGATACATTTCTCCATCAGGGTGTAACAAATCGTTTGACACACGTTGCGCACCACCCAGTGGGGTGCAGAGGGCTTTTGATGCCTGAGGCCAACCCTTTGATTGCATGCCACCCCCCAAAAACAATTACAAGATCTATTAGTAAGACATGTGAGAAAAGCCCTGTGAACCCTTTCCATAACATGGGCCCAGGGTACCCCCCTCCCAGCTCACATTAATATATTGCCCCAGCAGCTAACACATGGATATATTTGCCCCCAGGTCACCTCTCCTGTCTGCTCTCCCCGAGAAGATCTTGCCGGGGGCCGGGTACTGTTCCCTCCTATGAGCGGCCGCCAGCATAAAGCTCTGCCGCTTGCCTGGGGATCTATACACCAGCAAGCCGCAATCTACTGAGATTGCAGAGTTCGCGTGAACTCTGCGATCGAGATTGCGTGAACTCTGCGATCGAGATTGCGGCTGGCTGGTGTATAGAACCCCAGGTGAGCGGCAGAAGATTATGCTGGCGGCCGCTCGTAGGAGGGAAAAGCATGCGGCAGCCGGCAATATTCTCTCGGGGGTAGATGCTCCCCTGAAGTGGATGCCTGGAGCCACCGCCCCACCCCTCTGCACGCCGCTGGCAACACCTTGCCCACTGTTGTTCGTCCAATCTGGAAATTTAAGTGAAGATCTTGTAGACTGCAGCCACTTGCAAGATACCTGTAAGAAACATGAGATGTTCTTGGTTATGATCACATTCAATTAACATTCCTTATGTCATTCATTTTGTTTTCTAGCGCAAGACATCTTGTGCAAATGGCGGACCATCTGGGACAACTACGCCCACCATCTGAGGAAAATGGAGGAATCTGGACGGTCTGGCTCAGGGGCCAAGAGTTCCCGGCGATACAAATATGCTGACCAGTTGGCATTCCTGGAGCCACGTACAACTGGAAGCAGCAGTGAGCCATCATGCTCCCTGGACCCAGCAGCCCAACCATCGCCACCGAGCCAGTCCATTGTTCCTGAGGCATCCGAGGGAGAGGTGGAGGCTCAGGTGAAAGTTGCGGAGGCTTAGGTGGAAGGAGCGTAGGCTCCACCCGCAGCAGGTCCTGCGGCGGCTGCTGCTATTCCCCGTGTTGAGGAGGACCATCACATGGTATTCTACCAATCCATCCTGCCTATGTTGCGGCAGATGGATCAAAACCAGACAATCTATTTCAGGATGCAGACGCTGCAAACCATCTACGGCATCCTGAATCCACATCTGCCGCCCATGTTTCATGCTGCAGGGCAGCAGCAGCCACCACCCTTACCGCCTGATGCAGGCCCTCAACCCTCTGCCAGCAGCATCTCATACTCTGGTTACCTGGCAGAATTGATGGACGACGATACGCCAGAGTATTGCAATTTGTAGAATTCTTTTTTGTTTGTCGAGTTTGTTAAAAAGTACAAATGTTTTATATTTTTATTTTTAGTAGTTAAAAAAAAATGCCTTTTAAAATAATAGATAAATAGTTTAGGCATCAAACTTTGTTGTTGGCTTCATAAGTTATTTGTGACTGAATGTGTTGCCTGAGCGAGCATGTGTAAGTATGCAGGTGAGAATAGTGTTTTTGTGAGCTTGTCACTCAGAGGCGTACCTACAGTCTTAAACAGTGAGGAGGCAGCTACACACAGAGATTTGCACAAGTCCACCAACTCACAATGATAACAGATATTACAAGCATGGGAATATCATTACATTTAAAATGCCTACGTACTTACCGATAGGGATGGGCTGCCGGTTCGATTCGAAGGAACATTGGCGTTTTGAAAGTTTGGGGAATTCCGAATGTCTGCGATGTTCGCGAAAAGGTTGACCGTTAGAGAAACGCAGTTTGGAAAAAACTACTAAATGAAAATGTATGCATTTTACATATAACATCAATGAATGAATGATAATGACAAGGGCTTGTGTTATAATTAGGGATGGGCTGCCGGTTCGAATCAGTTCGATTCGAACATCGGCAGTTCGAAAATTCATGAACTTCAAACTTTTGGCCCGTTCGAAAAAAGTTTTTTTTTTTAAACAAAATGCTTAAAAAATCCTAAATAATCTAAAAATAAAGACACTCTTACCTGCAGAATATTATAAGCAACGGTTTGGTAGATATTGAATTAAAACAGGAATATTTTTAACATTGAAGCCTATGAAGTAAAACATTTCCCACACCTTTTTTTAACATTGAAGCCTATGGAGTAAAACATTTCCCACACCTTTAACATTGAAGCCTATGGGATGCAACATTTCCCACACCTTTTTTTAACATTTGAAATGAACTATCAAATGGATATGGACTATCGAATTCGAAATGAACTATTGAATGGATATCGACTAACTATCGAATTTGAAATGAACTATCAAATGGATATCCATTCAATAGTTCATTTTGAATTCGATAGTTAGTCGATAAAAAAAAGTGCACCGATTTGGATTTTTTAAAAAAAAACAGTTTTTTTAAATTTGTTTTTCATTGTTTCCTGTCCCCCAGTGCAGTACCCGGACCCCCATACACCTTTTATGGCCAATATCTTGCATATATGCCCTCTTGGAGGGCACATTCATTTTCGGAGGTTCAACCCCTATTGACTTGCATTACGTACCAGTTTGAACTTTTCGGCCGTTCAATATCGGACCAAACACGGGGGTGTTCAGCCCATCCCTACTTACCGTAAGTTGATAACCAGCATCTCCTCCGGTGACATGCCGGCCCGCACATTAGTGTCCATCTTGGTCAGTGGCTCCTTTACACTGGCCAGCAGTTCATCAAAGGCGGCTATGGACATCCGTAGGTAATTGACATATTTCGTAGGATCTCCCTCTCTCTGCGGCTTGTACAGCGTCTGGAAATTTCCATGAGTGCCTCCCACGGAGTTTATGGGATAAACTCACCACTTCCTTTTCTTCTTGAGTTTCCTCGAATACGCATAGGTCAACAGCAGGGCCAGCCCAAGACATTGTGCTGCCTGGAGCGAAGGATGAAATGCTGCTCCCCCAAAAAACTAAAGAAAAAAACACCTAGTGTGTATGACCGTATCACGGTGCGCCACAGCAATAAAATTCTAACACTCATACACACCGTACATTAGAATTTAGCAGAGCCCAGAATTTCACATGACACGCATTGAGCAGGAAGATCGGGGGCCGGACGATACCCTAATCGCAAGATACAGTCAGCCTTTGTTTTCCCTTAATAATAAAAACCTTCATTTAAAAACGGCATGTTGTGTTTACTTGTGTTATCTTTGACTAATATTTAATGTTTCAGATTAAACAAATTTAAAGTGTAACAAACGTGAAAAAAAAAATCAGGATGGGGGTCAACACTTTTTCACACAACTGTACAATGCTTGTCATTTGGTTATATGTTCTGCATTTCTTGTTTATTCCCCAAACCAAATCATTGTATCTGCAGTCATGTAGTATTTTTAGGATTGGACGTCCACTGGATCCGTATTCGTGCGACAACGACATTGCAAAAGCCGTCCGTGTCGTCAGACCAATCCATCAACACTATTGTGAATGTACCATCGTCCATTGCGTCAGACTTGCGACTACCAGCTACTTTTGAAGTCTGCTTCAGACCAAAAATTTTGGAAATATCGCACATGCAACTTAGACAGCCAGACGAACAGGGAAGAATATGGATGCTGAGAAGTTGGTTAGGGGAGTTAAAAATGCTATAATATTAAATTTTTTGATATTTAAATGTATCTTTTGTGTATGGGAGGGACTAGCCATGTTTGGATAGGGTACAGGGTGAATGAATTTTAGGTGCTTTTTCAGCTGAGCAAAGGGATTCAAATTCACACACCGAACTAGCTCATGCAGACCTGCCCCTAGCTTCTCCCCAGTCCCCACATCATCTCTACCCATGATGGACTCCAGGATTTCTCACGTGCAGCTTCCACCCTCTGGAACGCTCTCAGACTGTCAGGGTTAGTACCTAATAGGTACTGACCTTACAGGTGATGAGGCCGATATGCAGGTCTCGGGGAAGCACACAGTTCGTGGGAGAGGAGAATCACACAGGAGGGCTGTGGGACAGGACACAATGAAACTCACAGGTTGGCTGAGGGTAATGAGGAAAGCAATCCTTGAGTCCAGATGCAAGGGTAGTTGTTTCTGGGAGAGCACGGTGGGAAGGACAGTTGCTCCTGGGAGAGCACAATGGGTATTGGGGGGTCTTGGAGCAGGGGAACACGATGGGTAGATAGGGAAAGCAGGTTTTTCTGGAGCTTGGTATTAGCAGGTCTTATTCCTGGGAATAAGTAACAACTATGAAGCATGGATCAGAGGGCGTGTGGAGCCTTTATTGATTAGGCACATGGGTGTGTCACGTGACCTGAGGTGTGTGTGTGTTAGGTGAATTAACTGGTTATATACTGGTGCTGAGCAGAAGGGCAGCACCTTTCATGCAGCCGCCACTTGCATGGAATCTCACAGGAACGGTCCTGACAGATAGGGATGAGCTGTTCGGTTCGATCAGTTCGGAGTTCGATTCGAACATCGGCAGTTCGAAAGTTCGCGAACTTCGAACTTTTTGGCGTGTTCGGTTCGAGTTCGAGAATTATTTGTTTTTGAAAAAAGTATAAAAAAATGCTTAAAAAATACAAAAAAATCTAGAAATAAAGAGACTCTTTACTGAAGAATATTAGAAGCAACGGTTTATTAGATATTGAATTAAAAACTAATGTCTAGGTGCAAAGATTCTCACCTCTAAAGGACCTGTGCTCTCAAACGGCGTAAACAACAGGTGTTTAATTAGTGTTTGGAAATAACATGTGCTTCTAATTAGTCCGGTCTCATGAATTTGATACATTGTATGCAGATTGGGAGTGCTAGGTGTCATGTGTGGATCTGTGATGGCGATGTTTCCATACATCCTACAAATCCGCCACTTCACGGGCAGGTTATGGGGACCTCCTAGGTATGATATTTGAAGGAATTTTTTCGTTTTTTTTACTTTTAACCCTTATTTTATGGAAAACTCAGTTCCTTTAACCCTTTCACTGCTGAGGCATTTCACCGCTGTGTGCTGAGCTAATTTTTACCGCTTTCGCTCATCATGTTTAAACGCGATTTGAAGCCACATTTTATTATACGACCCAGACATATTATATATCGTTCTTTCCGACAGATTCATAATATATAATTTTTATATTTATACGTCATGTTCTGCCTGTATATTATAACAAAAAATGCAATAAAACTTGAATTTTTAATCATCTGCAGCGTGTAAAGTGTTTTTTTTCACCTTTTATCACATGAACATTTGCGGCTATATTTTCTATGGGGTGCGCTTGTACAAAAATTAGAAATGGGGACTTATTAAATTTTTTGGGGGAATTATGTGATTTTTAGCAAACGCACACCATAGAAAAAAATCATTAGTGCAGCATCATTGTTCACATTATAATTGAAATGTGAACAATATTGCTGCATTAATAAAAATAACACACAAAACAAAATACATGTTTTTTATATTTATTTTATACCTGGTCATGTTGGGCCTTTCGATTGACACCCTCCATGACCCCCTAGCTGCCACAGTTCTGGAGATATCGGGGTTCAAGTGAACCCCCTATCTCCACCAGGGGATTCCGGGCAGCTAGGGGTTCCCCGGCTATCTGACGTCATCACGCTATGCGTGAGGACGTCAGGCAGTGAGGGGGGACCCAGGGGTGGAGCCGCCATCCAAGATTGCAGCCCCCACCGGAGCTAGGCCGCACTTTGGCGCCGCAAGGCAAGTGCGACTCGGTGCCTAAGGGGTTAAAGCCAGGCACCGCTTAAAAGGGGAGACTCTCCATTATTTTTATATCTGTATTTAGTAGAGAGATAGGTCTGTAATTATTAATATCTATTGGGTCTTTCCCAGGTTTGGGGAGCAAAACTATAGAGGCCAAAAGTGACTCCTTAGAAAAGGGAGTACCTTTCCTTTTCTCATTAAAAGGCGACATAGATAAGGCATCAAAACGGAGCAAAAAGCCTTGTAATATTGGCCTGTAAAACCATCCGGACCTGGGGCCTGAAGTGGTTTCATTAAACCAATTACTGTTCTAACCTCCTCTTCAGTAATGGGTGAAGCCAATTTATCTGATTGTGCCTCGCTAAGGGATGGAAGTGAAATATTATTTAAATAGGAGTGGATATCTTCTCGTAATGTAGAGTTATCTAAGGTGTGTGCAGGAGAGTGCCCGTAAAGGTCTGAGAAGTAAGTCGTAAAGGCATCTCTGATGCTTTCAGGTGTTTTATGAATCTGTCCTTTTTTATCCTTAATTAATGAAATCATAGTAGTTTTACCTCTTGGTCGTAGAGTCCTAGCTAAAATAGTGTCAGTTTTATTAGCCCGTTCATAATATTGTATTCGAGACCATAAGAGTGATCTACTCACATCCTCCAAAAAAAGTTGATTAAGATCTTGTCTGGTGCGTGTGAGTTGTGAGAATATGTCTGCCGATGGGCTGTGTTTATGTAGAAGCTCTAAGCGTCGAAGGGTAGTCTGATTCGCATTTCTGGCGTTTATAATAAGATGCTTGGCTTAAAAGAGTGCCTCTAATTACGGCTTTATGAGCGTTCCATAGTGTAAAAATAGATATATCAGATATATCATTGAGTGAAAAATAAGATTCCAATGCCTCCTGTATCGCTTTTTTTACCCCTGGTTTACATAATAGAAGGGGGTTTAATCTCCAATGTCTATTGCCCCCATGTGCTAATGTTCTTGTCTTCATAGTCACATCAGCATGGTCAGACCAAGTGATTGAGCCAATTGAAGAATCAGTAACCATGGGAACGCAGTTAGATGAAATAAGAATGTAATCTATTCGAGAATAAATAGAATGAACCTGAGAAAAAAAAGGAGTACTCTTTCTCCGAAGGGTGTTGTACTCGCCATATATCAATCAATCCATCCTTGGGAGCTTATAAAAGAATGGAATGGTTTATCTTGAGATGATAAGGTGGTTTGAGAGGTTTGAGGGGTTAAGCGCTGAGGGTTAAATTAAATTGGCTAAATTATTAGCGAGGTGCCTGGAATCCTTTCTGCCATTTTTAATCTCGCCTGATCAAGTGGGTTTTATAACAGGGCGCCATGCATACGATAATACACGAAGAGCGGTAGACCTTATATGGTATGTTTCCTCAAAACATATTCCCATCCTATTTGTATCTTTAGACGCTGAGAAAGCTTTTGATTGAGTAATGTGAAAAGGAACAGCCAATCATTTAGGACTTCCCATCTCTTTCGTGCAGATGATAATGGCATTATAGAACTCTCCTGATGCACAAATATTGATTCCTGGAGCAGCTAAGATCCCATTTCGGGTTTATAATGGAACCAGGTAAGGGTGTCCTCTATCTCCTATACTATTCACTCTGTTTTTGGAACCCCTTTTACAAACAATTAGGGAAGATTCTCTTGTAACTGGGATTCAGGTACGGAAAGATATGTACAAACTATCTGCATACGCGGATGATGTACTATTATCATTAACCCATCCTTTGATATCTTTGCCTCGGGTTTTGAATAGATTGACAGAGTATGCGGCGTTATCAAGGTACAAGATTAATACAACTACGTCAGAGGCTCTACCGGTTGCTTGCTCGCATCTAGAAATGGTAGATATCGGATGCCGGGATCACATATTTAGGTACTCGTTTAACTTCTTGTTATTCTACTTTATATTCAGCAAATTATCTACCACTTTTGTCATCAATCAAAAAAGATTTGTAATGTTGGGACAGATACGTGATCTCGTGGATCGGTAGGATAAATTGCATTAAAATGGACGTTCTACCCCGAATTTTATATTTTTTTCAAACCTTACCGATAGCTATAAAAATGGAGGATTTCATGTTAATGCAACGCTCTATTGATAACTTCATATGGGCTGGGAAACGGAGACGGGTGGCACGACACACGCTCTATAGACCTAAAAGATCGGGGGCTTGGAACTTCCATCATTTATTTCATATTACTATGCTGTCCTAAGGCTGGGCGTCCACTGGATCCATAGTCGCACGACCGACTTGGTCGTCAGACTTGGAACGATATCTGTCGTGCAACTTGGTCTGACGAGGGTCGTCCACTGCATCAGACTAGCGATCAGCGACTTTGGACAACTATGGACCCAAAAAACGGTTTATTCTCGTTTTCTTTTTTTCTGAGACTATTGCATAGTGCATTCTGCTTTTGGAATCACTGCAGACTGTGCAACAATTGATATGGATATGGAGGAGCTGGATGCTGCTAGGGGGAGAGGGAAAAGGAGGGGGCTTGCCCAGGCTCCAGAAATATCATTTTTAACTCGCCTAATTAACTTCTCTGAATCCATCTTCTTCTTCCCTGATCGGCTGTCTGAGTTGTAATTGCGATATTTCCAGAATTTTTGATCTGATCACGTGTCTGAAGCACAATTCAAAAATCACAGGAAGTCGGATGTCGCAAGTCTGACGCAATTGATGACGGTACATTAACAATAATGTTGTTGGATTAGTCTGACGACTTTGTGCGATGTCGTTGTCGCACGAATACGGATCCAGTGGACGCCCAGCCTAAGGCTAGCGTCAGACGAACGCAGTCATCACGTCCGTGTCACCGCACAGTTTAATGTCCGTCATAGCAATCATTTGTGATCAGTAGAGACCAACACATGAAGTACGTGCACACTGAACTGCGCACGTACCACTCAGGTGGCAACGGACGCCATTTAGGCCTCGATGTAAAAGCGCTACGACGGATGCCCAGAGAGCGCGGTGTCCGCATGACGGCCTGTGTGCGTTATGAGGCGACGTCAGACACAGCGCATTTGCGACGTCCATCACGTTGACGGTCAGAAGTTTTTTGGTCTGGCTGACTGTATCTGTCATTTAATTAATTATGATTCCCATATTTCCTTTTTTTCTACATCCATTAAAAAAAACAAAAAAAAAAAAAAAACCGACAGTGTGGTGTCTACAGTATCTTCCGTCAGTACGTCCTTCCATTACGCACGCACGCAGAGTGCGCTCAGACTGCGTTGGTCTGACATTAGCCTTAAAAGGAGAAATCATTTGTAGAACTGACCACCTTCTTTCCCATGTTAAATACTTCAAAAGTAAATGCTGCAATTCTGGTGGGATAGACCTCTATATGAATTGGAGTGCAGTGTATTCTGAGAAACATGGCATTGGAGTTTTTTTATTTTTGAAAATCTGTAAATGTTTTTTCTTCATGAATTGGAAAAATTGTTACAAACAACAAGGGCTAGAAATGGTTTTGGAATGAGGGGTTCTCTTTAACCCTTAACATGAAAGGGGGGGGAAAACAAATTCACTAAAATCGAATATAGTGTCAATTGTAATAAGGGCTGATGTTTTCAAGCATTACCTTTGTCAACATGGGCGTAAGAATTGTATAACAAGGACTCACCTTGTTATAGAAAAAAAACTTCAATTATGCAAGATATGCTGTGTGCAATCTGCAAGGCAATCTGAAGCCAAGTTTTAAACTTGCGCACAAAGGCTAGATTATTATGAATTACTGTCAGCTGCACAGTAAAGATAAAGTTTTACTTTACCTAAACACAAGCTTGTGTAGCTACAGAGGGCGCAATTTTTAAATTTGAAGGTTTGTTCGTTGTGTCAGTAGATAATGTGACAGCTTAGTCATATTAACGTTCACCATAATTGCTGCTAGGCTCAATGAAATAGTGAGGGAAGAGGAAAAGACACATGACTCAGCACAACAATATAGGGCAATGTTCAATTGAGAACTGGTAAATCCATAAACTAATAACAATAATCTGCAGACTAGGCATAGCCCTACAAAAAAAAAAAAAAAAAAATTTTAATGAGGCAATCCAAGTGAAAACAGGATAATGTATCCTTGTATTTCTACAATAAAAGGAAAGCAGCAAAATATATTTTATATAATTTATTAACTTCTGAGGTTTCACAATAAATTACATGTTTTCATAACTTGTCTAGGAATCATTAACCTTTTTCGTAACTCTTCAGCCCATTAAAGTTGCAAACATTTAAAAATTAAAAACAAAAGAAAACATTCATGTGGTTCATCTTTGTGAGGGGCATATTCTTTTACGGCGATGCTCTGCATTGAACTGTTGTGCCATAGAGCATTATATTTCTGCAACGAAGACTTTACATAAAATCCCTCTAAAATATCTTAACTTACAAACTAAAGTTTTTAATGAGCATTTTCTAATTCCCATCAGTTACTTATTTCCTGCATTTAGCAGGTTTTTCGTTTTTAAAGGAATATTGCTTCAGAGGGAGTAGGCCAGTCAATAGTTTGTTCAATACTAAAAACTGAGGTAATGCTTTGCCTTGCGTTCATGTGTTGGAAGGCTGACAAAAACCCCAAATAGTAATACTATTCATGCAAACATAACATGAGGCCAATCACACCCCCCCAGATTCATATTTGTTCAAATGTATTTCACAGTTTAGGTCAGTTTACATACAACGCAGTAGAATCCTCCGTTTAAAGTGGCATCCCTATTCTACACAAGACTAGCTGTCCTAAAGAGGACTAGTATTTTGGGTCAAAAACTGGGGCATATAAAAAGGGAAACCAGCTTGACTTTATAAATAAATAGTCAAAGATCCAGTCATACAACCAAGCATACACCTCACATCAAACAACAGCAGCCGATTATATGTTTCCTATGGAAGACATAATCACCACTGGAATGTGCAACATTAACACTTCCCTTTTAACAAGAGGTACTGTGAATGTACTAAGGGTGAAACATTTTGTGACAGAAGGTCAGGAAGGGGGATTTCACAAAATATCTAGTTCAGATTGGGAATTTACAAAATTCTAAGCATCTGAATTTTACAGGCCTTTGTACAGGAACCTAAAATACATATCAAATGTAAGCCCTTTTGTATTCTATCAAACGTAATACAGCCACCGTATTTGTGAGAGGCATTGTAAATCTGATCCAATGCAATCAATTGTTAGAAGACGTAGTGAGGTAAGCAGCATGTTGCTGAGGCCCCGGTAGTAAATCTGTCCATCTGCACATCAGCTTCTGTAAATTGCCAACCTATTAAGCTAGTCAAAAAAAACCTAGTAGTCAATTCTCCTTTAGAAGCTGCCACAAAAGAACCAGTCCATCACCCTGAGCAAGTAGTGGGGTGTCACGTCTCCCATGTATAGTCTCTGAAAGCAATTTGAATAAGTCGAAGCTCCAGTTGGAAGGCATCTGGACGCTCCTGTGGGTTAACAGAGAGCATTTGCTGCAGCAACTGCTTCATACGTCGATTCATGGTTTTTTTCTTGATAGGGAGGGGTAGTTCCATTTTAGGGTTCTCCAGTAAAGCCTCACCTACAGGCACCACTTGAGTCCCCCGCTGTACATAGCCCCCCAACAGCCTCTTCTTAGTGTGAGTGTCTGTAATTGTAATTCTTTCCAACATAGCCCACAAAATAATACCAAGAGCAAAGATGTCCGCTTTAGCAGTGTAGTGTCCCTCCCAAACTTCAGGAGCCATGTAGAAATCTGTGCCACAGGCAGTAGACAAAAAGCTCTTGTTGACATTTGCTGGTTCCTCTGGGTTCAGACCAGAACTGGAGCACACTTTGCTAAGGCCAAAGTCAGCTACCTTCAGAGTAGGTTCATCTATCCCATCACGCGACTTGCATACAAGAATATTGTCTGGTTTGAGGTCACGATGAATAATCTGGTTTTTATGCAGGAATGCAAGGGCGCTGCTAAGCTGCAACATGAAACTGGTGTTGGTGCGGCGACTTGGCCTCCTGGTCAAGATATACTCATTCATGTCTCCTCCATCACAGAAATCCATCACAAACCACAGACAGTAAGTGCTGCGTGGATCAAACGCAATCTCGCCCTTTAGAGATGTCTCTACCAGCTTCAGGGGGAGAAGACACAGAATTGGGAGGAAAAAAAAATATATATATCAGTGTACACAAACTACAAATTCGGGTATGATCAGTGCAACAGGAGAAACAATAGTAGCATTGTGATATGAAAATTTTGTATAAATTAACTTAAAATAACCTACATTCCGAAAGCAGCCTCTGTGTGTACAGAATTGAACTAAAAACATGTCCTATATGTAGAATTATGTTTTTACAGACTGTACATATCACCTTTCTGGATTCTTGTACTTTACAGCAATTTTTTTTATCATAAATCAATACAAAAAAAAACAACAATATAAAAAACACAATAGAAATGCCTATTCTAATTGAATAAATATATATAAAAAAAATATTAATGGTTTGTATAAAGAAAAACAACTGTTTGACAATGTGAACTTGTTTATGTGCAAAGTTATTTAATAAGATAAAGGGAAAACCAGGAGTTGTATATAACATTCTAGAAAACAGGACACAGTAACTTAGAAAATTAAAAACTACATGACTGGGATCAATAATTAATTTGCGGTGAAATATTTATCTGTGAAATACAGTTGAATCTCATGTCTGTTCGATAGGGGCTTAACACAAATGTTAAGGCAGTGGTTCCCAACCGTGGTCCTCAAGTACCCCTAACAGGCTAGATTTAAGGATTACCTTGGAGAAAGCAGACTGAATCCTGCAATCACTGAGCAGCAAATCATTTCACCTATGCTGTGCTTCAGATACCTAGAAAACCTTACCTGTTAGGGATACTTGAGGACCGCAGTTGGGAACCACCGTGTTAAGGGATAGCATATTAAAAATAGTGATGTTTCAAGTTACTTTTGTTTTGGGTATCCAAACACAATTTCTCAGCAGCCGTAAATCTGTATCTGAAAATATACAAGTTCCCCCTTTCAAACCTTAAATGTCTCCATTCCCTCACCGGAAGGTAGAGTGTTGAACTGGACCCATGTAACATTCGTTGTACTGTGCCGTCCCTTTGTAGTACACATTCCTCTAGGTGGATCACATTTGGATGTTGGCTCTGGATGCTACTCAATGCCCAAAACTCCCGCAAAGCCAATTCCACATTCTCAGGTGCCTGACAACGAATTTTCTTCACTGCCACTCTTTGAAAAGTCCTACGTACGAGAGCCTCATATACTACTCCATAGCTGCCACGGCCCACCTCCCGGATCAGATCATACTTAGGCTGGCTGCTGACCATCTTCAGGTTCACTGTGGATAAAAATACCATACTTCAATCAATGAAATGCATAAATAGTAGCCCAGTTTAAGCACAAATGAGAGCTGTTCATTTACTAGCCAGTCAGATATAACAGCTTTCTCTCTGACATGTTCCAAATGGGAGAAATTATTATAGAACGTATTAAATATATGGGCACTCCAGGACAGTTCAGCAAATTTTTTATCTTGTATTTAATCCATTAAAACATAGCCACAACCTCACCTGCTACAAGTGGCTATGTTTTAATGGATTAAACAAAAAGTTAATTTTTTTGCTAAACTGTCTATCAGTCTATCATGTCTATCTATCACTGTCTATCACTAGACATCTATCACTGTCTATCATGTGTTCTATCAGATAGTAAGATTCCTCCCACTAGGGTGGGGCCAGATCGCTCTCACGCTCTGATACTAGGGTGGGTGCATCGCCTCCTGACAGGGGGGGGGGGGGGTGGGGCCAGACTGATATCCACAATCTTACGATCTGATTCTCCAGTCCTGACAGGGAGTGGGGCCAGAACACTCTCATTCTCTTACTAACCAGGGTAGATGCATCATCTCCTGACAAAGCAGAGGGGTGGGGGCAGGTACTGCACAGTCTCCACCGCTCCGTTGTACAGCTCAAGAGCTAGCACTCTACCGGCTTTTGTTTCTTTTGCTTTTTAAGTTTTATTGTGCCCTGCCCTGTGCTCTTCTTTCCCACTGCTGCCAGGCAAACAGGGAGGGAGAGAGTAAGTGAAGCAGCCCCCCCCCGTCTCAGCGGAGGGAGAGAGTGAGTGAAGTGGCTGCGCACGCCCATCAGTTCCTCCCATCCAGCAGGGGCCGTCCATCAGTTTCCAGCACCTCCCATCCAGCCACACTCTCCCATGAGTTCCTCCCCTAGTGGGAGGAATCTCACTATCTGATAGAACACTGGCACATTTAATATGATTATTATGGGAGTCAAGTGTCGGGCACCGGGCAATCAAGACAACAGAAGCTAGAGTGCAGGATCGCTTGCAGACGTCATTTGCATGTCTTACCCAGAGTTCTGTGCTGCATATGGGGAATGTAGCACACGAGCTCTGTGAAGCAGTTCTTTGAATTGCTGTTATATATATATATTATCACACAAATTCCCAAGCTCCTGAAAGGATCCAAGAAAAAAAATCCACATGAATAGTGTGAAACATGACAATACATTGCTGTATCACTTTGAATCCATAATGAGACATCTTTAGAATATAAAACATAATAGTGGTACAATTACAGCACCATATATACTTAGGACTAGGGCTGAAACAACTAATCGATTAATTGATAATGAGAATAATTGTTAACTATTATTCTCATCATCGATAAATCGATTTAAATCGACAGCCAATTAATGTACAGCACACACGGTTTAGAGTCAGACTGAGTTACACGTTATAACCTCAGATTCTGCTTCGTCCTGTGCCACCATCTCAACCTGCCCGTCACCCCACTCTTTGGTCTGTAGGTGCCATTCTCTCCTTTTGGTCTGTTCCCTTCCCACAAACTCAGGTCTTGTCTTTTGCCCAAACCCGCTCCCTCTCATACTTGGGTCAAGTCCCTTGCCCAAACTCTCTTCCACCTCCAGACCCTCCATCCGCTCAGTTTGTTCATGAAATTGTTGTAAAGGGACATGCTAATAAGCTAAAGTGGTCAGGCTTCGTGGCATGCTCCCCCTTCCCAACCGGATTTCGTGCTGACATCATCAGGTCTATCTGAGCGCTTGTATCAGCGTTCGTTTGGGGAGAAAGCAGACATGGGCTTAAGCCACGTACTCAGCATCAATCCATCACTGAATAGGTGCTCATGTACCTTGTCTGCGAAAAGTAAGAAAATTGCATTTATTTTTTCGATTCAATCAGCCAACTAATCGATTATGTAAATAATCATTAGTTGCAGCCCTACTTAGGACACTATGACCACTCAAATACCATTAACTGTTCCTCTGCGTACCTTTGCCCCACTTTATCCTCTGGTGGGGGTCAATGAAGGCTGATTCATCCCTCAGAGTGCAGGGGCTTAGTCCTGTCCAGAACCTGAATGCTGAACTAAGATTCTGATGCTTTGGGATCTTTGGAAACCAGTACTATCCAATGGCTCTCAATGTGGTCGGCACTGAAAGCCTTTGGATTGGCTCCCTCCCCGCGTTCATGTGACATACTGCAGCTTACAGGAAGTGGCAGAATGTCACATCCAGAGTCAGCTTTAAAACGTAACCAAATGCTTAAAATGAGAGGGGGCGAGTAAAGTAATAGTAATCCTCCATTCCCCTTCTGTTTTAACTGTGAACTAGGTTAACTTTTAAAATAAGGGGCATCAAACTGAAATTACCTGTGAGCCACGGAACAAGCGGTCTTAAAATTGCAAAATTCCAATAGTCAAAAAAAATTAAAAAATACACATTGAAGTATATTCACTACAAGTTAGAGACTCAGAGCTCCACATAAGCAATAAAATTCACTGTAATGTAAGCTCCTTTGGGAGTAGAGGCCTCCATATAAGTAAGTGCTACTCTAAATTACATTAAACGCAAAGTCGCAGGGTTCCACCGTGATGTGTTTGTATGTTGATTTGTGTGTGATGGCTGTATTAATACGTTCGGATTCAATAAAAAAATAAAAAAATATGTGGCCTACTCTCCCTGATGGTCCAGTGAAGGGCAGTATGTAACTCCATAGGGTGCAGAGCACAAGACTGTTCCCTTGCTGCACACAAGCTAATTGATGAAGTGTCAGAGATACTCAAATCAATTGCCGCTGCCACCACACAGAAACAGTCACACAATCTGCACCTGATGGGGATGCAAGACTGCACGGCTTTCCAACTGGACAATCTGGAATACTCTTTGACAAGAGGCCTGGCCTCCTCCACGTATCAAGATCCGGTCAGTGGCAGAGTGCGAATAGGTTAGTCCTCTGTGGTCTGGTACTTACAGACTGCTGCATAAGACTGACTGAGGATGTCCAGTAATCTAGGTGACTGGCATATCAACCATCCTGTTAATATTAAAGTCTTATTATTTTTACATAAGTGTATAACGTATCTATTTACCGGCTGGGTGGAGTAGAGGTAACATCACTGCTCTGCGTGGAGAGAGACTGTGGAGACACAGGTTTGATCCCGGCAAGAGCACCTCTCCAGTAAGTGTCCTTGGGCAAGACACCTAACGGTACATACTCGCCACCCAGGACATACTTGAAAACGAGAGAATTCTCAATGTATCCTTCCTGGTAAAATCCGTTCTCAAAAAAACTAAAAATATATATACAGTTGCGTTCAAAATTATTCAACCCCCAATGCTGTAAAGGGTTTTAGGGAATTTAGTGTACATTTGTAATTGTATTCAGAATGAAATCCTACAAGGACTTTTTAAAGAACCATATGCAACTAAAATGACATCAATTGGTTTTGTAATACAGTAGTAAATGTTTCTTTTGTGAATTCTTCATTGACACAATTATTCAACCCCTTAAAGACTACCTCTAAAGAACAGAGGTTCATTCAAGTGTTTTCAATCTGGTATTGAAAACACCTGTGGATGTCACGGAGCAGCAATAAAGCATAATAAGCACCAATTAGGCAGCTTTAAAATGACTGTGATACTCAGCTCCTTCTAGACATTTACTGGTGTGGTTACAAACATGGTGAAGTCAAGAGAATGGTCCAGGAAGACAAGAGAAGAGGTGATTACTCTTCACAGGAAGGGCAATGGCTATAAGAAGATTGCAAAGATGTTAAACATACCAAGAGAGACCATAGGAAGCATCATTCGCAAATTCAAGGCAAAGGGCACTGTTGAAATTCTACCTGGTCGTGGCAGAAAGAAGATGCTGACTTTGACTGCTGTGCGCTACCTGAAGCGTAGAGTGGAGAAAAGTCCCCGTGTGACTGCTGAGGAACTGAGAAAAGATTTGTCAGATGTGGGTACTGAAGTTTCAGCTCAGACAATACGGTGCACACTGCGTAATGAAGGCCTCCATGCCAGAACTCCCAGGCGCACCCCCTTGCTGTCTCCAAAGAATAAGAAGAGTCGACTGCAGTATGCCAAAAGTCATGTGGACAAACCACAGAAGTTTTGGGATAGTGTTCTGTGGACTGATGAAACAAAATTAGAACTGTTTGGGCCCATGGATCAACGTATGTTTGGAGGAGGAAGAACAAGGCCTATGAAGAAAAGAACACCTTGCCTACTGTGAAGCATGGCGGGGGGGGGGTCAATCATGCTTTGGGGCTGTTTTGCTTCTGCAGGTACAGGGCAAGCTTCAGCGTGTGCAAGGTACCATGAATTCTCTTCAGTACCAGGAGATATTGGATGACAATGTGATGCAGTCCGTCACAAACCTGAGGCTTGGGAGACGTTGGACCTTTCAACAGGACAATGATCCCAAGCATACCTCCAAGTCCACTAGAGCATGGTTGCAGATTAAAGGCTGGAACATTTTGGAGTGGCCATCGCAGTCACCTGACTTAAATCCGATTGAGAACCTCTGGTGGGACTTAAAGAAAGCAGTTGCAGTGCGCAAGCCTAAGAATGTGACTGAACTGGAGGCTTTTGCCCATGACGAATGGGCGAAGATACCCGTAGATCGCTGCAAGACACTTGTGTCAAGCTATGCTTCACGTTTAAAAGCTGTTATAACTGTAAAAGGATGTTGTACTAAGTACTAAGATTGAATGTCACTTGGGGGTTGAATAAAACTGATAATGATGTGAGCACAGAAAAGACATTTGTGGTTATTTCATTATAAATGTTGTTATGTTATATTGTCTGACCTACATGTGCCTCTTTGATTTAATTGTAAGCAAGATGACTGAATGATCAAAATCAATGTCAAACTGGCCAAAACACTCAATTTCAGTGGGGGTTGAATAATTTTGAACACAACTGTATATATTTACCCCCACTGCATTTATAGTCTCCTTATTTCTCAATGCCAAGACAAGGCACTAAAACAAGTATATCAGCCGGAGATCAGGGAAGATTGAGCACTGGTTATATAAAGCGATACACACGGCATTAATCAAGCAACTGCACAGACTCAACCATCGGTGAGTGTAATCCATCGCACAATTTTAGTACATTTATCGTGGACGTGTAAAACATTAAAAAAAAAACAAAAAACTGTACTAACAGTGCTGCATGGTTCTTTTATTCATACTGTTATTTCTTGAGGTCTATATAACTGGAAGCCTGTGAAATAGGAGGGTTCATCTTCAATGAAAATCTAAACAAACAATAACCTATCAAACCCAAGAAATTTTTGGAAAATCATAAATAACATACAATCGCCCCCTGTCCACTCCCAACCAGCTGCTGTCAAAGTAAACAACCAAACCCTGCAACACCCCCTAGATGTAGCAAATGCCTTTAATAACAATTTCGTTGGATGCGCCAACACCCTGATTGCTAAGCTAGCAATTGAAGCACATTCAGAAAGGCAGTACTCAAGTCAGATCCTTCCAACTGTCCAAAAATCCTGTATCTAAGGGAAATTCAGTTTTAGACCGGTACCTGTCAGTGCCATTACTAAACTTCTCTGTAACCAAAAAATGAAACACCAGTCAGGACCTGACCAAATCCCAGCAATGCTACTGAAAATCAGCGTGCCGGCAATTGCAAAATCTGTCGCAACCCTAATCAATGAAATCACTGGCGACTGGATATATACCCAAACTCTGGAAGACTGCGAGAGTGGTACCTATCCATAAAAGTGGAGACAATACTTTGGTATCCAACTACCGTCCAATATCATTGCTTCCTGTAATGTCAAAAATTCTGGAAAAATGTGTTTACTCTCAATTACGCGATTACTATCAGTATTTGAACTATTTAACCCCAGATCAATCCGGCTTCCGTCCAAATCATTCAACCACAACTGCCCTTTTAAAAAAGTTTCCAATGATATCCAGGCTGGTATGGAACAAGGAAACCTAACTGGAGCCATCTTCCTTGATTTTGCCAAGGCCTTTGACACAGTAGACCATGGCATCTTATTACAAAAACTTAAAAACTCTGGTATTGGTGATCGCACGCTAACCTGGTTTCAATCATATGTGTCTGATCGGTCGCAATATGTGTCCATTTCTGACACCACTTCCCTCCCCCTCCCAGTCACGTGAGGTGTACCCCAAGGCTCAATACTTGGCCCCCTGCTATTCACAATATTCATAAATGATCTGCCCAACGTCTGCAAAGCCTCAACTGTACACATGTACGCAGATGACACCGTAATCTATACCAGCAAACCAACTCTCCCGCAGCTGGAGGAAGTGCTGCAAGAACAATTCACAGAGGTAGAAAAGTGGATAAAACACAAACGTTTTTTTAAATACTGACAAAACTGTCACAATGCTCTTTCGAACAGAACCTAAACTACAAAATCCCCATCTATGTGTCAGGACAAAATCAAATGGCACGTTGACCACAGTCACTTCTCTCAAATATCTAGGTATGTGGTTAGACCCAAATCTATCTTTTGGCCCCCACATCGAAAAACTCTCATCTAAACTTTACCCCAAACTAGGTGCCCTGTACAGAAACAAATCCTGCCTGAGCCCTGCGGTAAGAAAGCAGCATGTACAACAAATGCTTATGCCAGCTATTGAATACGGAGATGTAGTGTATGCAGCTGCCCCGCAAACGCACCTCCAGAAACTTACTACATTGTATAACTCATTCTGTCGCTTTGTGCTACAATGTAACTACATGACCCACCATTGTGACATGTTAAAAGAACTAAACTGGCCGTCGCTGGAATCTAGACGCACTCGTCACCTTTCCAACATGGTGTTTAAGAGCTTTTCTGGGAAGCTACCATCCTACCTGAATAGGCTGCTTCCCTCAGCAGTTCCCTCATCCTATAACCTCCGATCCAGGACCAGCACCTTACTTGCAATACCACAATACAAAAAAGAAAGTGGTTCGATCCTCATTTTCCTACAGAGCACCACAATTAAGGAATAACCTCCCAGACGCCATCAAATCGTCCCCCAGTCTAAAGTCCCTTAAGAGCTCCCTATTAACATACCTCAATAAGGAATGCACCTGTAAACATGTAACATAGTGACTATATTTCCTAGATATTTATTTTCTGTTAATCTGTATATTTGTTTTGTGTTAATTTCTTGCATTTTACTACTTTGTATTTCTATAACAATGTTCTTGAACCCAGGACATACTTGAAAACGAGAGAAATCTCAATGTATCCTTCCTGGTAAAATCCTTTATAAATAAAATAAATAAGTGTAGATGGTGTTATAATTGCTCCACAATTATATTAATGATGTTCTAAAAAGGTTGCACTTTGTGTTCCATTTTATATAGCAATTTCTTGTCACATTTTTCATCACTTATGCACCGAAAAGGAATATTTTCTTGTTAATGTTTTATGAAAGGTACGTTTCTGAGATTTGTTGTTTTGTCCATACCAGCTGCATGCAAAAATCACCATTTCATTCTGAAAGGATTTGTGGGCCCCAAGACTACAAATCAGGGAGGTTTCCTTAGCTCAACTAGCATCACACCTTCAGGGTTATAAATCTTGCCCACTGCACCGAAATCACTCCTCTAGTCACCTAAACCCAACTCTGCTACAGTCTCCCCAAACATTCTTTCCATTTCATGGCTTGTTTATCCTTTCTTAGCCCTGACATCCTATACATGGCACTGTCCTATTACACCTGTTCCTACCACCATATGCGTGTTTGAAGATCACAGAAATTCCAGTTCCAGACAGTAGTCTTGATCGCCACCTGCCATAAAGAATTTAGCAGGGAAAACCTTATCCCCAGTCGATCACAGCAGTTTGTGCTGCAAAGTACTGAAACTCACCAAGAGAGCTCACAGAAATCGCGTAGATCCACATGCAGTGGCAGCATCTTGTCATTAAATTTAACTGCTGGGTTAGCACCTGCATGGTCTCATTTTTAATCTCCATTCAAAACAAAGCTGCACTTTGCAAACCAAGTTAAATACTTCAACACATTATAAAGTGATTCTGAAACCAAATAGGATTTTAATCTTATAATATTCTTACAAATAGATTGGTCTTAAACCTCTTTAAAGATTTTTTGTGTGTTTCATTATTGAGGTGGCCATCTTACAGTGTTCAAAGCCTGAGTGACAGTTTACAGATAAAACAAAGGCTACAGAGAATATGAGAGATGAGTAGCCAATCAAATGCAGTGACTTTTAAAAAACTCCATGTTTAACTGGCTATAAAACATTTACTTTTACTCTGATAAAAGGGTCAAAGGTTATTCTGAAATCTTTGTAAGCTTCATAAAACTGCTGAATAGATAAAAAATGTACAACACTGGGTTTGGGGTGGTTTGTGAAATACAATATAATGTTCCATATCCTACTTATTAGTACAGTAAGTTTTAGTGTAGAGAGGACATTATGCTGTTCAACATTATTGAATTTTTTCTAAAAGCTGTAACATAGTTGTCAAATGATATTTACAGCATATCTCATGCTTAATTCTGTTGAATAATGCATTATTTATCACCCCAAAAGCTAGATCACTGCATTTCCATCATGCTTTTTGTATGACGTATTAAAAATAACCCATTATTTACAGGGTGACAATTTATTTAACACAACCATTGTTATTCTACTCAAAGACCCACCTAAATTAAAACAAAAAGACCCTAAAAACTTACTTGTTAGTGAGGCCCACGGTCAGACTTTGAATAACTGTGATCTAGAGAATATTCTGGAATAGAACTGCACATTAAGAAAGTGAGCAAAAACTATCCTCAAAATCAAAAATATTATACCTAATTACTCTGTATTAGATACTTAATAAAAGTAACATATATGACTGCTGTATTTAACACCATGTAGGATATAATGAATGGTCACAAAGCAAGTGATGGTAACAGGTTTTGACAAACTTAGAGGAAAAGGAAAATTTGGAACCTGAGCATTATATAGATTGGAGTACATTAAAATCAGAAAAATACTTGGCAAAAATCACCAACAGCCATTATTTACGGTCGGTGCAACCACAATAAACTTTGGCAATGCACAGAAGTAACTGCAAACAATGGCAGATGAAATTACTTAATTTCCCTCTCTGGATCACTCAAGTTTATGGTGTTAACAACAACAGCGATAACAATAGTTTAAAAAGCCAGAATTAAAATTCTAGGATCCTGTAGGTAACCAGTTCATAGTTTTTGTCACAGCCGGTGTTAGATTTACATGTAAAAAAAAATATAGGGGTGCACCGATACCATTTGTTTTTTAAGGCCGAGTACCGATACATACAGGGTTATTCAGAGAGCGTGAAAAGCAGGAGAATGACTGGAGAATGAAAAAGTCTAGGTCTAAATAGCCGATTTGGAAAGTGAGATGAAAGGGAGAATTTTTCTGGTTTGGCTATTTTGACCTAGAATTTTTCATTCTCCAGTCATTCTCCTGCTTTTCACGCTCTCTGAATAACCCTGTAAGTATTTTAGGATTTTGCTGAAAGCCTGTTCAATTTATATAAATATTGAAACGTATGGCCAGACAAACCATTTACCCACACCTCACATCAGATGATATATATGTATATATTTTACACACACAAAAACACACCTTAGACAGATATACCCACAGACCCCAACCACCGAGGCAGCTGTCAGAATGCATTAACCTCCCTTGCGGTACGATTCTGACATATCTTATGTCAGAATCGGTACCATTTATTCGGCCCCCTAGCAGTATCCCCCTAGCCACACTCTGGCTGATACATACCTGTCTCTGCGGTCCATCGCTGTCCCCCCGCAGTCACCTCTGGCCGATTGTGGCGTCCTGCTTCCCGATTCCCTTCTCGCGAGAAGGAAACCATGAAGCAGGAGACCGCGTTCACCTAGAGGAGAATGCGATTGCAGAGGTCAGCGAGGGAGCGCAGGTAAAGGTACGTATCCAGCCCGAGTGTGGCTCTGGGTTACCACTTTCAGCAGTGAAATTTAACCCCGAGCCACACTCGGGAAAACTGCCAAGGAGGTTAATTTGCTTTTGCAGCATTCCCCTTCGACTGGCTGCAATCCACCGAGTGGCTGCCGGGCCGGGAAGGCTATGAAGCACTCCCGCGAGATCACAGCTGGAGGCAGCGTCACAGCCCGGTGGATCGCAGCCAGCCAGAGGGGGAACACTGGTTTTAATACAATGCAATCCAAGAAAAACCCAATACCACCTATCTCTCTACTAGTAAATGGAACACTCATTAGCCCGACGCCTCAAGCTTGCTGCCTTGGTGTCACTTTTGACTCAGACCTAACGTTCTCTCCCCACATCCAGACAGTGACCAAATCCTGTTACTTTCAAATCAAGAACATCGCCCGTGTCCGCGCCTTTCTGGCACAAGATACCGCAAAAGGTTCTGGTTTATGCTCACGACTTGATTACTGCAACTCGCTCCTCATTGGCCTCCCCAACTCCCGTATTGCCCCTTTAGAATCTGTAATGAATGCAGGCGCCAGGCTTATTTTTCTCACCAGACGCAACTCTTGTACCGTCCCACTCTGCCAGTCCCTCCATTTGGCTTCCTGTATGTTCCAGGAAACAGTTTAAAATACTGACGCTCGCGTTCAAATCGGTCAATAACTCAACTCCTCCCTTCATTTCTTCCTCAACACCAATAGATTGTAAGCTCCTTTGAGCAGGGCCCTCTACACCTCTTGTTTCCATCATATGTTCTGTTTATCCCATTCCCTTTGGTTATTGTAAAGCGCTGCGGAAACTGTTGGCGCTATATAAAATTATGATAATAATACATTCTGACAGCTGCCCCTGCTCCATGGATACCGGCAAGCCAGCCCAGCGCTGGCTATCGGTAGAGGTATCTCGACATTTGCACGAGTACAAAGTACTTGTGCAAAAGGCAGTATAGGCACATCCCTAGTAAAAAAAAGAAGATACCCTTACACATATCATTAATGAGCGCAAGGCTACTGTTCATTTAGGTCCCATGTGAGATATACTGTCATGTGAAAAAGAAAAATACACTTTTGTTGAATTCTATTATTTTTTTATTGCGTATCAGAAAAAAAAATCAATACTTAGCAAATCTTAAAATTAAGTACAATAACTCATGACATATTGTCATGATGTCATTATTTAGCAATAACTCGGTCAAAAATTAAGATATGCATAACCCCCCCCCCCAAAAAAAAAAACAAGTACACTTTATGATTCAGTAGCTCATACAATCACCTTTAACAGCAGTAACTTGAAGTAATCGTTTTCTGTAAGACTATCAGTCTTTCACATCGTTAGGGAGCAATTTTGGTCCATTCGCTAAATAGCGAATTCACTGTATTTTTGGCAAAATCGAATCGCCGAAATGTGGTGAACTGGCCTGAAACACAAAGCACCTAAATTGCGTGAAATTGCAATGCTTTGTGAATAGATCCTTTAGTCGAACACACTTATAACTGTAACTTCTGTATACCAACGTATTCTAGAGTTATGTGCGAACAAATGTCCAACAGCTAATGCTTGACTGAAATTAGGTCATGCGAAAGGACAATGATCCCAAGCACACCAGCAAAACTTCAATTAAATAGCTGAAAAAGAAACTATCAGGGTTAGTGAAAGAGAATCGAAAAGTCACCGCACGTTCGGTGACTTTTCGTTCTCTTCAATTCGGTGCGATTTGGCGATCCCATTTCGGTGACCCTGCGGTGTATTCAGCAAGCACCACAGGCCGTTGTAGTGCAGGGAAAAGCCGCCGCAAAACCGACGAACACTCACCACAAAACCCAGCGAATGCACACCGAAACCCGCAAAAACATCTGGATTAACCCAGCCGAACACGCCAGAGAAACCCGAGCAGCCGCCGGAGAAAGCCGACACCGCAGACGAATGGACTGAACAAAAACAAAACAGTACGCTTGAATGTTTGAAGTGTGAAACGCTGTTTGCAAAGAAACTACAGAGCGAAAATGTCTGAAATTTACATATAAGATCCAATGAAAGATAATAAAAAGGGCTGTTACAGAAAACGTTTTTATTTTTTTTTAAAAAAAGCCTAAAATCATCCTAAAAAAATAAAAATAAATAATATATATATATAAAAATAGAGACTTTTTACTGGAGAATATTAAAATCAACGGTTTATTAGATATTGTATTAAAAAAAAAAGGGAATATTTTTAACATTGAAGCCTATGGGATTCGCCTGAATAAACCGGTCGAATGAAACCACAGAACAGCAGGGCATTTTGGCAACTTTTCACTGCTAGTTTTTGTTCTCTGAATAGCTGAAGCATTGCTTCTCTATGGGGATTTCAGTGCCCTCGAACAGGCACCGTATGTGCAGGCAATTCGCCAAGATTTGGCGAACTGCCTGCTCTATGAATAGCCGAATGGCCAAGAAAGGTAACCAAATGCTGAATTTCAGCGTTTGGTTACCTTTCACCAGTAATTCGGAGCGCTTTGAATAACCCTGTATGTATTGCAAATGCCCGACCTCAACCTGATTCACACGCTTTGGTGGCAGGACCATAAAAGCGTTGTGTAGAAAACAATGGCCACAAATATCAATGAAGTGAAGCTACATTGTAAATGGGACAATACCTCCACAACAATATAAGAAACTGAAATGGTCAAAGAAAATGATTACTTCACGTTATTGCTGCTAAAGGCGATTCTACAAGCTACCGAATCACAAGGGGTAGCTTTTCCATTATGGCCTAGTTTTTGGTAAATAAATCATGACAGTGTAACATATCATGTGCTGTTGTTCATCTGAGGTTGTATTTACCTAATTTTAATAGCTGCCAAGGACGAGATGATTTTCATCGTGTCCTGTGCTTAAAGCCACATAACTCAAATATGGTGTACTTGAGTGTGTGGGAGACGACAACTAGCATGCCCTAACATCTGTATCACTTTTGCCAACTGTCATAAAATGTCAGACTAAATTACCATTTGGAAAAACTCAGGTTGAAGAAAAAAAAAAAAAAAAAAACAATACTCCCCACACAAGCACTGAAAGAGTCATGTTGTTTGTCATTAAATATTGTAAACTCTAACTTTAGTCAGTTTTGCAACTCACTGAACTGGTGGCAAGAATTGTTTTAGTACATTTATCTCTTAAAACCTCATTGTTTCCACATGGGTGAATATTTTTTAAGCGAGCAACTTGTTTTTTATATGAAACATGACATGAGTTTGCATTTGTTTTTTTTATACACAGAGATATTAAGAACCCTTAATTATATTGCACAGAGGACATTTTAGTGTGTATACTGTATATTGAGCAGCTTAGAGGTTTTCTGATAAGGCGATGTATTTCTTCAGATGTTTCACATACATGAAACTGTGTCTGTTTTCCAGGGGCAAGAGATAGAAATGGGGTGTCTAAATGATTATACCTGAGGTGACACTTAAATGTGCACATACCTAACATAATATTGAGGTGTAGGCGGCTACAGACTAGATACAGCAGTACAAATACAAAATGACAATGAATCAAGGCAACGCTCACGAAGCATACAGTACTGTATTACCTGGTTATATATATTGTGTACTATGCCAATCCGATAAGGCATTTACATACACCATTGAAAGCAATAGCGATATGAGGCATTAAAGTCAGTTTATACAGCGAATAACATGCAAGAAATGAAGGCAAACCTAAATTAATATATTCCCCACCTCAGCTTCTTTCTCTTGTGGCCGCCGCCATTTTATCTCGCGCGGTCACGCTCCAAGGGTGCGCGTGCATCGCCCGTTACGTGACGCCAACGAGCTCGTACTGTTAAACTGCGTACCTGGAGTGTGTAGTCATGAACGCGCATCTGTTAACACGGGAAGCCTTGACGCTGAAGTCATGGCTGTCTGAGGGGTTGGTACTTTGTAGCTTTATGCAAACACCCGTTATGAGTGACGCAATAATGCGGGCACGTTTATGAGTATTTACGGATATAGGCAAGTATTGCGTTTAACGTAGCTGTACAGACATATACAGGGAGAAAACATCCCTCAGAAACTCGGAGCCAGAGATTGTTTATCCACAGTTCTTGAGGAAAATACAGGGGTCAGACAGGAGTACATGCTATTGTCTTGGAGCTTTGTTTTGTTTTGTTCACCAGTGGCATATTAATGAGTGGGGGCTGAAGAAGTAGACTGAAATCTAGGAAGGTTTGCATTGCTTTTCGGCCTTCTCAATTCATTAGTTTTAAGCAGTTTACGCATTATTTCCTGATGAGACTACATGTGTCTGCATTCTCTACAATTTGTAACTAACTTGGTACAAACGGCAAATTTTTTAAGTGACGTATTGTAGGCGGACAAAAACAGATTCACTTTCAAGACGGCGCCGGACCGGACACAAGCAAGGAATGTCTGAACACGAGTCTCTTCAGGAAAGGCAAACTTTATTGTGTCGTCACACAAGTGCTCACACAGGATTGAATCGCAAAGAGTGAGCCCCTTCTCCCCCCCCGTGCAAGGGGTCTTATACCCAAAAATACGTAATTAGGTACATCCCAATTAGCCCACCTCCCGATGACACTTTATTCCACCCCTCGTGGGTTAATACCTCCCATCGTTAGTACAAAGAAATTCCACATTCTAGCTATAAATTGATACACTTCATATTAGTTTGACAGTCTGTGATTTGTTGTGCTGTCTTTCTCAGGGCAGTGCCGTCCTCCCTATAGGCTGTGTTTATTTGAGATAGCTTGGGGCCTGGTCTGTTTTCTACGATCTCTTTGTTTCTCTGCAAGTCTCAATGACCTTGCCCCATTCATTCATCTTCCTGTCTCTCCGTGCCAAGAACCGGCCGGATTCTGCCTGGTTTTATTGCTAGTTCCCTAATCTACCACACATTCTTTGAATTCTATGTAAGCTTCGTTTTTCACATCTAAATAAAATCTATTTACTGGTGAACCAATATTCTGAACAAGATGGCTGCCTGGCTCATAGTAGCAACCATCTTTCAGCCTGATTCCACTTCATTCCCCCCTTGGCTCAAGTGTCAGGATCTTTTCCTGGCACTTGTAGCCATTACACGCCACTATTCTGAAACTCCTTATACTGGGGGGGGGGGTTTCTTTCACTGGGAACATACCCTGTGGAATTATCAGTGGTATCTTCTGTGTTTGTGTGGGTGTCAGTGCTGTCTTGCACAGTGGCCATAGGCATAGCCCTATGCGGTATATCAGTATCCCTATGATCAAGATCACCACTATCATGAGTATCATGGATCCAATCTGTGAGATAAATCTCAAGATGGAACCAAACCATTCTCCCATTGCTCCAAACCCACGGAGCGGATTCCAGCCTTCGGCAGCAATCCTCCTGGCTGCGCCCTGCAACTGTGCTACCTTCTCTTGGTGATCTTGAATTACCTGATAGTAGTCTGGGACTTCATGTGTAGTGTTTCTGATGAAGGTGCAACATTCATAGTGCATTGTCATTTCACACAATCCATTCAAGGCCGCACTGATCTGCTCAAGCGCCATGTCATGTATCATCTGCACCTTTCGCAACTTACGCATTTCCAGATTCAGCAGCTGGATATCCATACTGGTTCTATTCAGAATCTCATCCATCAGATTGACGTAGCTATTCAATCTCCTCATCATCTCCCCTCCTCATCCAGTCCATGCTGGCAACCATGTCCATATTCGATCCATTTTCGCAAACAATTCTCTCTTTGGTCTCTCGAACACCAGTGGGTACCTAGGGTGCAGTTCTGTGTCTGTGTTTGTGTCTTCTCCCCTTAGTCTCTGGATTGGGACCAGCTTAGCCAAATAACACATTCCCGTTATTGTTGGTGGAACCCATGTGTAACACACTCACTGGTGTATCTTGGCCTAGGCCAACAAGGCCCAGGCCTAGGGCGGCACTTTCCAGGGGGCGGCGGCCCGCTGGTTGGCCCCACCCCTAAAAAAAAAAAAAAAAAAATTTTTTTTTTTTTTTTTTTACTTTTGCAAACTATTTTACCAGGAAGGAAACATTGAGATGTCACTAATTTTCAAGTATGTCCTGGGTAGGCAAGGCCTAGGCTTTCACTTTCCAGGGGGCAACAAAAAACCTCACCACTAATTGGGTTACTCACAGAGCACCGAAATGACGCCAACATTTTGGTGTTCTGTAGTTCCCTGCACTTCGGGGAATAAAATTTCCCAGCCCTGCATTGAATTCACCATTCACCGCAGGGTACCCAAAGTGCATGGAGTCGGCCGCTGTATGCTGCCACCGCAAACCCATGGCCTGCTGTTTTCAAAAGAACTACTGAACGAAAATGTCTGGAATTTACATATAAGATCCTATGATTGATAATAAAAAGTTCTGTTACAGAAAAAGGAGAACCGCTATTAAAAAAAAGGGGGGAATTTAGCCCAAAAAATTCTGAAAAATCACTAAAAGGTACAAAAAAAATCAATAAATAAATAAAGACTTTTTACTGCAGATTAAAATAATAAATGGTTTATTAGATATTGCATAAAAAACGGGAATATTTTTAACATTGAAACCTATGGGGTTCGCCTGAATAAACCTGCTGATTGAAACCACTGAACATCAGGGCATTTCACTGTCATTTCTCTGCTGTTTGGTGTTCTCTGAATAGATTAACCATTACTTCTCTATGGGGATTTGCACTGCCTTCAAACAGCACCGTACTTGCTGGCAGTTCGCCAAACTTGTGTGTGAGCATATCACCAGAGCAGTGGTGTACTTAGAGGAGTGGCGGAGGGCGGGCCGCCCCAGGTACCAGTGATTATTGGGGTGTCATTAGGGGGTACTAGGAGGTGCCACTGTCACTGTGTGTCAGCTTTGAGCTGTGTTCTCAAACAACGAGCAGCGGAGCATGGCGTTTGCATACGGAATAAAATCGAATAGAATAAAAATCCCCCTCTCCTCCCTCCATAGCTCCTCTCCTGCCCCGCAGCAGCTCTAGGAGAGGGGAGGGGGATGTGATTTGTGTCCAGAGAGAGAAGATGACAGTAAACGGCAGGTAAAGGGGGGGGGGGGTTTCAGCAGAATATGAAGCCCTGTCTGCTTACTGCTGTTTAAAGTGGACCTTTCCTTAACCAGCACTGCAGTGATAGAAATTTGTCATTGAGCTGCCTGGCTCCTGGTGAGGCTGCTTGCGTGCAGGTCACACTCGGTCCGGCCAGTCAGGTGGTACTGAGTCTCAGTACCACCTGACTGGCTGAACCACGTGACACGCATGCACGCAGCTGCCCGCCCTTTCGTTAACATGGACTGTCACTCTATTCTGGACTGAACACCCATCGGGAAGGGAATCAAAGTCACGGTGCACCCTCTGGCAGTGGCACCCCACTGCTGACAAGATGGCTCCACGCACAGGCACAGCCGTGATCCTAACGTGGCCTGGAGGGACCTCCTGCTGAGTCTGTACACAGTACCTGCTGACTCTGCACACAGCCCTACCGCGGACAGAGGCCGGTAAATATAGAATAAATCATTGCTGTGTGCTCATATACACTCGGTTTGCTGGGAGTTTTATTGCAGTGGATTCTGATGCACTCATACACACCACACATTGCACTGCTGGGAGTTTTATTGCAGTGGATTCTGATGCACTCATACACACCGCACATTGCATTGCTGGGAGTTTTATTGCTGTGGATTCTGATACGCTGACACACAACACACATTGCATTGCTGGGAGTTTTATTGCAGTGGATTCTGATGCACTCATACACACCGCACATTGCATTGCTGGGAGTTTTATTGCAGTGGATTCTGATGCACTCATACACACCACACATTGCACTGCTGGGAGTTTTATTGCAGTGGATTCTGATGCACTCATACACACCGCACATTGCATTGCTGGGAGTTTTATTGCAGTGGATTCTGATGCAATCATACACACCGCACATTGCATTGCTGGGAGTTTTATTGCTGTGGATTCTGATACGCTGACACACACCACACATTGCATTGCTGGAGTTTTATTGCTGTGGATTCTGATACGCTGACACACACCACACATTGCATTGCTGGGAGTTTTATTGCAGTGGATTCTGATGCACTCATACACACCGCACATTGCATTGCTGGGAGTTTTATTGCTGTGGATTCTGATACGCTGACACACAACACACATTGCATTGCTGGGAGTTTTATTGCAGTGGATTCTGATGCACTCATACACACCGCACATTGCATTGCTGGGAGTTTTATTGCTGTGGATTCTGATACGCTGACACACACCACACATTGCATTGCTGGGAGTTTTATTGCAGTGGATTCTGATGCACTCATACACACCGCACATTGCATTGCTGGGAGTTTTATTGCTGTGGATTCTGATACGCTGACACACAACACACATTGCATTGCTGGGAGTTTTATTGCAGTGGATTCTGATGCAATCATACACACCGCACATTGCATTGCTGGGAGTTTTATTGCTGTGGATTCTGATACGCTGACACACACCACACATTGCATTGCTGGGAGTTTTATTGCAGTGGATTCTGATGCACTCATACACACCGCACATTGCATTGCTGGGAGTTTTATTGCTGTGGATTCTGTGATACACACTGCATATTACTGTGAGTTTTATTGCCCTGGAGCTCTGGGATACGCTCATACACACTGCACATTACTGTGAGTTTTATTGCTGTGCAGTTCTGTGATATGCTCATACACACTGCACATTTCTGTGGGTTTTATTGCTTTGCAGCTCTGATATGCTCATACACAGTGCCCATTTCTGTGGGTTTTATTGCTATGCAGCTCTGTGATACGCTCATATGCAGTGCACGTTTCTGTGGATTTTATTGTTCCACCAATTAGAGCGGCTGTGATCCCGTTTACTTGACATGCGTGGCTGTTCTTTGTAAAAATACTTGAATTTAAACATTTCATAATTTTCTTTATCTCAATAGATACATTTGAAATGGTATACAAAATATACAAGTAGGCACTTGGTATCCACTTTTAATATAAAGAGAGGAAAAGGCGGAGCTCTAAGAGGAAAAGGTGGAGCTTAAAGAGGAAGGGTGGGGATTAACCAGGAAGAGGTGTGCCCTTGACAGGAAGGGGTGCGTCAAATTTAAATTAGGGGTGCACGAGTTTAGTCAGGCCTAGGGCAGCACAAAACCTAAATACACCACTGAACACACTCTGCCACAACACACCTGGTATCCCTCTTCTAGCATGAATGGTGATAGGTGTAGTGTTCCCTTTGCTAATTCTAACATCATTCGCCTCATTCGTCTCGTTGTCTCCAGCACACTCTGCTTCCCTCCAGACTCACTTGCAATCACTTCTTCTTGCTCACTTGTGAGTTTTCTGCACTGTATGTATAGAAAATGTGACTGTTCCTTTGTGTCAATTGTGTATATGTATGATGTCCAATTGAATTTGCTTGAATAACACCCTTCCTTTTTATGTGTGTCCCTATCTGGTCCTATTTGGAAACACCACTCTGGGGGATATATGTACCCTATTATGGGGTATCCGGCCTCATACATTTCTGGTTGTTCCCTGGGTGGCCGAAAAGAGTGTATTGTGATATTCCCTGATGCAAACATACTCAGGTTCATAGGAACAGAAGCAAATAGGATATGAATTGTCTCTGGGTGCATTCTGCTGCACACCCAACATGCTTTCTGCCCAGATTTCTTAGCATAATCATATTTAAATTGCACAAGTAAATGTCCTCTTGGCAATATCTCGGATACTTCTCGTTTTTGTCTCCACATGGTACGGTTCTCCATCACTGGGTGTGTACCATTCCAGATATGGGAAATATCCACTTTCCCCGCGGTGCTTGTACAATTGGGGCATGCTCCACGTGAGAGTCCATAAATCAGATTAGCAAGATATAAAATCAGCACCACAAATGCCCCGAATGTCAGAATTCCTTGGGCAATTCTTTTCACAGTCACATAAACCCAATCCCTCCCCACCGGAATTTCAAAAGTAAAGAACATTTCTGGATGATCAAGGGTGGGGGCCGGGCCCCTAAAAAGCACCCTGTGGGTATCCCCCGTTGGCAGGTGGTCAGGACCTGTGCCCATCAAAACACCCACTTGTTGATCCTCTGAATTATCTGGGTTAGGATCATTTAGTTGCTCATGGCTGTGGTCTTTGTCAGCTTCAGCCTCAGCGGGTTGGTCTCGTTGGTAACGACCTTCCATACTGGTTCAGGACTGGCTGCAGCTGCTTTTACTCTGGAGTGATGTATCCACGGGACCACCTCGGCAACCTTTACTGCTGTAGGGGTTGATAACAGGACAAGATAAGGACCTCTCCATTTTGGACCTAGTGGATCATTTTTCCACTCTTTTACCCATACTGAGTCACCCGGACAATACTTATGCAGTGAAGGATACAGAAAATGCGGTATATTATCCCCCACCCAAGTATTTAATTTCTGCATTGATTTACCCAGCATTACTACCTGATCATTTAGTTTAGTCTCTCCCAATGCCCGAAGGTCCCCCCTTAGTCCATTAATCAGAGGGGTTGGCCGTCCAAACATAAGTTCGTACGGACTTAGCTTCAATTGGGGGGTTGGTCTGCACCTAATGTGCAAAAGGACTATCGGCAGTAAGTCCAACCAGCTCAGTGACGTCTCTTGGCACAGTTTGGACATCAAAGTCTTTAGGGTACGGTTCATTCTTTCAACTTTTCCCGAACTTTGGGGCCTGTAGGCAGTATGTAGCTTCCAGGTGATGCCCAGTAGCCGGGCAAGTTGTTGTAAACAGTTCTGGATAAATGCAGGGCCATTGTCCGACCCTATTTCGAGTGGAAGTCCGTAACGTGGTATTATTTCTTTCATCAGGCTCTTTACCACTTCTGTAGTCTTTTCAGTTCTCGTTGGGAAGGCTTCCACCCATCCTGTCAAAGTGCACACCATCACTAGTAAATATTTGTATCCTTTGCAGGGTGGTAACACTGTAAAGTCTATTTGTAATGATGCCATTGGGGATAGCCCGATTGGCTGTTTCCCTGGGGGTTGAGATGATCCTGTTCTCGGGTTGTTTTTGGCACATGTTACACACTGCTGAGCTGTTGCTTTGCAGATTGCTGACAATCCTGGTACGTAGAAATGTGGCTCCAACTGTTGCTCCATTATTTCTCTCCCTCCATGGGTACTTGCGTGAAGTGCTCTTACGATTTCAGGAGCCAGTGTTGCTGGTAGAACTATTCGTCCATTCTCCATCTGGAACCATCCATCTTCTCCATATCCTCCGGGTTCTTCTGTCAGCCACTTCTTTTCTTTCTCTGAGTACACAGGTGTCCATTCGCTCAGTGGCGCCGGTAGAAGTGCAGCCACCACTGGTTTTGGTTTGTATCGTGCCAATTCTCCATGATTTCCCCAGTGAATTCTTCTTTTGGGAAATAGTATCGCCATGCGAAAAATAACAAATCTTGTCTGTCTTGTGAATCTCTTACTGCTGGTATGAAAAAGTTCATTGCACTTTTCTTCATTCTTGGCAGTCTGTTCTTGATAAGGATCTCCTTGAGGAAGAACCTCACCAGTGGGACTTGATATTCTTCTGCTCCCAATTCTCCCAGACTGTGCAGTATTCGTGTGATTCGTAGATTATTATGAGGATTGATTGTCAAATTTTCAAAACGTGACGCGAAATTTTCTGCTCGTTCAACTTCAGTTATTTCTTTGTCTTCCTCCTCCCCCACTATTTTTACGCCGAAGAATTTCAGCATCATTTTGTAGGCTCTGCGCAGTCTTTGCTGAACTTCTGAGGTGTTAACCATTAGGCGTGTCTCTTGCGGATTTAGAGGAGTAGAGTCGAAATTTCGGCCTTGTGTCCGAGTTGGGAAAAGCCATTGGATATAATCATGATTGAGTTCTAACAGTTCATAATCATCTTGCCATTTGTGCAATATTATTTCAATGAACTCGCCGTGGGGTTCAAACTTTCTCAAATTCATGTAGAACTCGTAATTTGGCATGGAAGGTTGAGGTTCTTGCTTGCAGATCAGTACTTTAGCTTGATCTTCTGTTGGCGGTGGCGGTTTTGCAGCTGCTTTTGCGGCCTGGTCTGCGCGTCTGTTACCTTTTGGAATTTCATCATGGCCTTTTTGGTGGCCACGGCAGTGCATGATGCTGACAGCACTTGGTTTCCATACCGCTTCCAGGAGGGCCGCGATTTCAGCTGCATATTTGATTTGTTGTCCTGAAGACGTGAGTAGGCCTCTCTCTTTGTAGAGTGCACCATGTGCATGGACTGTCATGAAGGCGTACTTGGAATCCGTATAGATATTTACTCTTTTGCCTTCAGAAATTTCAAGGGCTCTGGTAAGAGCTGTTATTTCAGCCAATTGTGCAGATGTATGGCCTGGCAGTGGCTTTGCTTCGATGACTTCTTCTGTTGAGACTACTGCATAGCCGGAGACTTTCTTCCCATCATCCATGTAGCTGCTACCATCGGTGAATAGCTGTAGATCGTATTTGTCTAGGGGTACGTCTTTTAAATCTGGCCTGCTACTGAACACTTCTTCCATGACTTGGAGGCATTCATGATCTGGATCCTCTTCACAGTCAGGTAGTAAAGTAGCAGGATTCAGGGTAGCGATGAGGTCCAAATGAACCCGTGGGTTTTCACACATCATGGCTTGGTACTTCATCATCCGGCTGTTACTGAACCAGTAACCTCCCTTCACATCCAGCAGGGCCTTGACAGCGTGGGGCACCTTGACATGAAGAACTTGTCCAAGGGTCAGCTTGTCTGCTTCTGCTATCAGCATTGCGGTGGCAGCCACTGCTTTCAGGCATGGGGGTAGGCCGCAGGCCACAGGGTCGAGTTGCTTGGAGAGGTAGGCCAAAGGCCTCAGCCATGAGCCAAAGGTCTGGACCAATACTCCTGTTGCTGTTTGATTATGTTCATGCACGAACAGCTGGAAGGGCTTGCTGTGATCTGGCAGGCCCAGTGCAGGAGCTTCCATCAGCAGAGTCTTTAATTTCAGGAACGCTGCTGTCTGCTCTTCTTTCCAATGGAAGGGGTCTTGTTCTCCCCCCTTCATGGCTTGATGAAGCGGCTTGGCAATGTCTGCGAAGTTGGGGATCCACAGGCGGCAGAAGCCTGCAGCTCCCAGGAACTCACGGACTTGTCTCCTGGTCTTTGGTTGGGGTATGCGGCACACTGCTTCTTTTCTTTCTGCCCCCAGTGCACGTTTGGTACCTGTTAACTGGAATCCCAGGTATTTTACACTCTGTTTGCATATTTGTGCTTTCTTTTTAGAAACTCTGTAACCTGCTTGGCTTAGCAGATGTAGCAGGGCTTTTGTGGCGGATAAACAGTCTTTTTCTGTTGGGGAAGCCAGTAATAAATCATCAACATATTGGAGTAACACTACTTTGTCTGGCTGAGCGTTGAAGGCGAGGAGGTCTTGGCTAAGCGCGCACCCGAAAATCGTGGGCGAATTTTTGAAACCTTGAGGGAGGCGCGTCCACGTCATTTGATGGCGCGCCCCCGTGGTAGACTCTTCCCACTGAAATGCAAAAAGGGGCTGGCTTGCTGGAGCCAGGCGGATGCAAAAAAAAGCGTCTTTTAAATCAAGCACTGTGTAATATTTTGTATCTCCGGGAATTAATGCCAGCAAATTGTATGGATTAGGAACCACAGGGTGTAGTGTTACTGTGGCCTCGTTGACAGCTCGTAAATCTTGGACAGGGCGGTACTCTTGTGTCCTCTCTTTCAGGACTGGCAATAGGGGTGTGTTCCATGGTGACACGCAGAATTTTAATATGCCGTGATCTTTAAGTCTCTGTAAATGTATCTGTATATTCTGCTTGGCTTTCTGTGGGATATGATATTGTCTTAGGGCCACAGGTGTTGCACCGGGCTTTAATTCCACGTATACCGGGGGTATATTTATGGCAAGTCCGGGCGGGTTTTCCTCCGCCCATACCCCAGGAATTTCAAGGAGTAGTGCGTGCGGATCCGGCGCGGCAGGCAGAGTAGGTGCCGTGCGCCATTCTTCCTCCCTTGGCATAACTACTGCGATTTTTACAGATTGTGGGTGATTCTGGCTGGCTGGGTTATGCTGCCGAGCAGAGCTGCCACCCTCCGGCAGGTCTAATTGAGCGTGACCCCCGGGAAGGAACGTAATTTGGGCTTGCAATTTGCAAAGGATATCCCGCCCCAGGAGCTGGATGGGACATTCGGGCATATACAAAAATTCATGTTCAACATTATGCCCACCCACGCTACATTTTCTAGAAGCAAGAAAAGGATATTTAGCAGACACCCCCATTGCTCCCATAATATCAACCTCATTTCCCATTGGAGGTGCAATTTGCTTTGTTACAACAGAATATTCGGCACCGGTATCAACCATAAAAATTTCGTCTTTATTTCCCACTCTCATTGTGACCGTTGGCTCGTGGTTACCGAGCGGGATGGGCCCAGGTCCCCGTCAATATGCATCCTGCCCTTCAAATGATGTCCCCGCCAGTCCCACAAACCCCGCTCCATTCCCCTCATTCCTTTCATACCTTCCGTCTGCTACCTGGCCATTAGGGGCTTGGCCTCCCGTCTCCCCAGCTTCACCCTGTCCCCCAAATTTAGCCAAAAATGCAGGACAGTCGTTTTTCCAGTGACCTTCACCCCGGCACCACGCGCACTGATTGGGTCCTAGGGGTTCCCTAGGGGCTCCCCTTCCTCTTCCTCTAGCCCCCCTGCCTCTTGCCCTCCCTCTGTCTGGGCCACCTCGTCCTCCACCATTCCCCATGTATCCGACCACCCCGGTATGTCCCTTCTGTTTCTTTATCTCCTCTAGATCCCGGTTATGATACACCTTATTAGCGATCTCAACTAATTCACTAATACCTTTCCCCAAAAACACATCTATTCTCTGTATTTTGTTCCGTATATCCCTCTGTGACTGACCCACAAACGAAGAGTTAATTAACCTCTGATTCTCCACCGCCTCCGGGTCAATAGGACTATACATCCTGTACGCATCCAGCAATCTCTCTAGAAACGCACTTGGGGATTCTTTAACCTCTTGTATCACATCTGCTATTTTTCCCATGTTTGTGGGCTTCTTCCCTCCCGCTTTAACACCCATTATACTGCTGTTCTGTATGTCTGCAGATGGGCAATTCCTTCAAGTGTGTTGTACGGCCATTTAGGATCTGTTTTGGGGTAATGTTCCTCTGCCCACGCTTCTGGCTGGGGCTTAGCATCTGCTACAGCCTGGGCGAGTAAAATCTTTTGCGCGCTACTATTTATTCGGGCTCTCTCTTCTGTGGTTAACATTGTCAACATTAATTGCTGACAATCTGCCCATGTGGGGTTATGTGTGAGCATGACTGACTCTATCATACTGGCCACTGCTGCGGGATTTGTGGAATACAGTGGTGTGTGTGTTTTCCAGTTAAAAAGATCTGTTGTCGTGAATGGGACGTATGTGTATTGCATTGGCCCTGGATTCCCATCCGCTAATGGGGGGCCTGGCGCTTCCCGCAAAGGCATCTGCATAGCGCTCTTGTAGGGATTGTGTTGGTACGGATCCCGGGGTTTATATATGTTATTCGCTGCGCGTGTGGTAACTCCCTGTTTCTCATCCTCCTTTTCACTATCACCATCCCCATGGGGCACTAATTTATATATGCTTCCATCGGGCATCTCAATCTTCTCTGGTGGAGCCTCTCTGTCCCCTCCACCCGCTGCACCCTGCTCCTCTTCCGCAATCCCACGGGACGGAGCTGAGGGAGCTGACCGAGACACAGCAGCTGCCCGCTCCCCCCTCTCAGCCCGCGCAACCGCGGCACTCAAAGCTTCTCTAGCTGCCCCATAACATGATGGGTAGGACGGGGGCAAAACATCACTCTCTTCCGGTTGTTCTACTAACACCGGTCTCCCTCTCTCTTCATTATTTAGGGGTCCTGCTTCTTATTTTTCCCCGCTACCATTATAAAATGACTCTTGTCTTTAATACAATATCTCCATATATCTATATACGGGTACTGTTCAGGATGTCCGTACTGCTCTGTGACTTGGGAATGTACCTTCTGTACCAACTCCGGGTCCATTGACCCCTGCTCTGACCATCCTGGGACTAATAACGGCCACACAACTGTACACATTACTTTTAACTTCTCTTTTGTCAATTCTACACCATAGTCATGCGTTTTATATAATGCTTCGAAATTCCGCACCATATATTCTAGGGGCGTCTCACCCTCCTTCACCTTCTTGGGCTTAGATGACCCGTTACCCATTATTACTCCTGAAAACAGTACCCTTTGCAATACAGATATATTATTTCAGCAACAGTTAAAATCTACAGTCTGATACTTCAGCCAACAATTCGTTCGTGTCTGAGGCGCTTCCCCCGTCAGTAGCCGACTGCAGTCGCCTGAGCCGGAAACGTACGTCAGGGGTCAAATCTCGTATTTGCTTCCTCGCGGGGCGAGTAGGCGCACGTTCACTCACAGCACTCGAGTCAATTCATTCACAGCACATACTGTATCAGATACTTTCAGCACATAACAAAACATAAACACTTCAACTCTTTCTACTAGCCGAGGGTACTCAGTCCCTCCTCTGTGGCTCCTTATACCCCGTAATTTGAACTCTAACTCTCGACTGCGTGTGACTATGTGCACCCCGCTCTATATCTATACTCCCGTCTGCAATTCCAATTTGCCTTATGGATAATCTACCCACCCGGCACCACTATCTCTGCAGCTACCTCTGGCTTCACTAAGCCCTCTTCACTACATGACGTACACACTAGCACTAACTCAGGCTCTCAGCCCAGTCACAGAAAATCCCTCCTCCTTTCCCTTTTACCCACGTGGCGAAGCTCTGTTTACAAACACTGACTAATATGACTATGCAACTCCACGTGGCTACCTTCTCCCTCTCTCGCAGAACTACCCTTTGGTTGGCATTCAATTCCCCCGAATCCAGACACGCGCTAGCCACTCTGGCTCCTTAGCAATGTCCGTGCTATCAGCGGCGGGCTAGATATGCCAACGGGACGGTGGCCATCGCGTCCCCTTATCCGTCTATCTCAGTCGGACGTTTCCCTTAGATACCGGTATCTCCTTTAGACATACAAAACACAGAAGACACGTTACCTATCGCCAGCGCTGCTTGCTGTTTCCTCAGACTCAGTGGTGTCCCAGTTCCCGGGTCAGGAGTCCGTTTGGGACGAGACGAGGTCCACTGAACAGGAAATCCTGCTTGGCGCCTGCAGATGTCAGCTCACCTTCAACGGACGCCCAACCAGCGGGATTCTTGCACCTGCAGTCAACCGCCACAGTGTGTTCAGCAGCCGTTACTGTGTGCCCGGAAAGGGCCCGTATCCCGGCTCTCGAGCCCCCAAAAATGTAGGCGGACAAAAACAGATTCACTTTCAAGACGGCGCCGGACCGGACACAAGCAAGGAATGTCTGAACACGAGTCTCTTCAGGAAAGGCAAACTTTATTGTGTCGTCACACAAGTGCTCACACAGGATTGAATCGCAAAGAGTGAGCCCCTTCTCCCCCCCGTGCAAGGGGTCTTATACCCAAAAATACGTAATTAGGTACATCCCAATTAGCCCACCTCCCGATGACACTTTATTCCACCCCTCGTGGGTTAATACCTCCCATCGTTAGTACAAAGAAATTCCACATTCTAGCTATAAATTGATACACTTCATATTAGTTTGACAGTCCGTGATTTGTTGTGCTGTCTTTCTCAGGGCAGTGCCGTCCTCCCTATAGGCTGTGTTTATTTGAGATAGCTTGGGGCCTGGTCTGTTTTCTACGATCTCTTTGTTTCTCTGCAAGTCTCAATGACCTTGCCCCATTCATTCATCTTCCTGTCTCTCCGTGCCAAGAACCGGACGGATTCTGCCTGGTTTTATTGCTAGTTCCCTAATCTACCACACATTCTTTGAATTCTATGTAAGCTTTGTTTTTCACATCTAAATAAAATCTATTCTATTTACTGGTGAACCAATATTCTGAACAAGATGGCTGCCTGGCTCATAGTAGCAACCATCTTTCAGCCTGATTCCACTTCAGTATTATAACGTAATAATTTTATAAATTTGAAAAATTAAATTTATGGCTATCAGAAAAATCCCAGATCTTCAGTTTGCTCTGAAGTCCGTAAAGGCAGTATTCACTAAGCCGGTATTTGGGTGCAATGTGCCCAATATTGTCACAGAGTGTCCCACATAATTCACAAAACACTTGCAGGGTTATACAAAGAGATCCGAATGGCTGCCGAAAGGGAACCGAACGCTTAAAATCAGCATTCGGTTACCTTTCTTGGCCATTCGACTATCCAGAGAGCAGGCAATTCGCCAAATCCTGGCGAATTGCCTGCACATACTGTGCCTGTTCGAGGGCAGCGAATCCCCATAGAGCAGCAATGCTTTGGCCATTCAGAGAGCAAAGCCAAGCAGTGAAAAGTTGCCAAATTGCCCTGCCATTCAGTGGTTTCATGCGGCAGATTTATTCAGGCGAATCCCATAGTCTTCAATGTTAAAAATATTCCCGTTTTAATTCAATATCTAGTAAACCGTTGATTATAACATTCTGCAGTAAAGAGTCTCTTTATTTATAGATTTTTTTAAGGATATTTTAAGCATTTTTCGTTAGATTTTTTTAAAAAAAATCTGTTTTCATTTTAGTTTTTTTTAACTTTTTTCTGTAACAGCCCTTTTTATTATCATTCCTTGGACCTCCTATGTAAATTTCAGACATTTTCGCTCAGTAGTTTCTTTGCAAACAGCGTTTCACTTTTCAAACATTCAAGCAAACTGTTTTTTTAATTTATTCACTCCATTCGTCTGCGGTGTTGGGTTTTTCCGGCAGCTGCTCTGCGCTCTGATCGGCTCTTGCTCGGGTTTTTCTTGCGTTTTCGGCGGGGTTAATCCAGATGTTTTTGAGGGTTTCAGTGTGCCTTCGCCGGGTTTTGCGGTGAGTTGTCAGCGGGTTTGCAGTGACTTTTCCCTGCAATTTGGGGACCCTGTGGTGCTTGCTGAATACACCGCAGGGTTGTTGAAATGGGATCGCCAAATCGAACCGAATTGAAGAGCACGAAAAGTCACCGAACGTGCGGTGACTTTTCGATTCTCTTTGAATAACGCTGATGGATTCCGCTATGACGCAGCGTGATCTGAATTCTCACAGTCCAGCTTTCTGGTCCTCCTGAAAGCCAGTGGTGTGTTCAGTTCCTCAGCTGCTGCAAGTGCTGAGTTAGCAACTTGGCACTGAACGCTGTGCTGCAGCTCTCCGCTCAGTGCTGCTAACTAAGCCTAATGTTAAGAGGAACTAAGTCTGAGCGCATTCTGGGTGCGTGCATAACGGACAGACGTACTGACGGAAGATACTGTAGAGACCATGTACTGTAGAGACAATGGGAAATAAAATTAATATGAAAAATGATAAAAATTTGAAAAGGATATGAAAAGCCATTTTGTGCGTCAAGGTGCTGGACGTCGTAAATGCGCTGTGTCTGACATCTCATCACTCAGAATGCTACGCAGACGTGGCGCACTCTGCTTGTCCGTGGTAGCGACTTTACGTTCTTGCCTAACTTGCGTCCCTTTGCCACGTGTGTTGTGGGTGCACAGGTGCACACATACTTCGTGTGTGGGTCTCTATTGATCATGATTCTATGCTACGATGGGTGCAGGGGCGTAACTCGAAATCACAGGGCCCCAGAGCAAAATGTTGTATGGGCCCCCCCCCTGCCTGCAACCTAACCCCCCCCCGCACAACATAAATAAACTAATGCCATTGAACAACACATTACTACACTCATGTAGCACAGTACCTAGGTACATTAGAGCTCCACAGCAATAACACTCACAGTAATGTGCGGTGTGTATTAGCGTATCACAGAGCTCCACAGCAATAAAACTCACAGCAATGTGCGGTGTGTATGAGCATAACACAGAGCTCCACAGCAATAATATTCACAGTAATGTGCGGTGTGTATGAGCCAATCACAGAGCTCCACAGCAATAACACGCACAGTAACGTACCGATTTATTCAACCCCCCAGCATTTAATTTGTCATCCTATTATCATCCCTCAGCATTTAATTTAGCATATTATCACCCCCCCATTTAATTTGCCAATTATTTCTTCCCCCGCATTTAATTTGCCAATTATTTCTCCCTGCTTTTATTTTGCCAATTATTTCTCCCCCATTTAATTTGACAATTATTTCTCCCCTGCTTTTAATTTGCCAATTATTTCCCCCCTATTTAATTTGACAATTCTTTCCCCCCTGCTTTTAATTTGACAATTATTTCTCCCCCTGCATTTAGTTTGCCAATTATCCCCCCCCCATTTAATTTGACAATTATACTAGCACCATAAAGCAGGAATATCTGCAATCACTGGGTATCTTCCCCTGGGCAGACAGGTAGCTGCCCCATGGTTTGACTCAGAAGCTCACATTCTACCACGTGTTCAACGTATAGGAGTCCAACCACACACAAACACCCTCCCCCACCTGCCCACTTCCACCTTCCGATCCGGGACACCACCAGCTCACCTCTCTGCACTCCTCTCCCATAGTCTTTTCCCACACAGCCGGACGCAGTACGGACGCAATTTCTGACGGAAGACGCAGTAGTGGCCATACAGTCTGTTTTTTTAACTGACATTATTTTTGACGGATGTAGCAGGCAAAATAAATTAAATAAGAAAACCATTTTGTCCATCAAAAATGCTGGACGCACAAATGCAGTCCGTCTGACCTCGTTCATCACTCACACAAAGCTATGCGGATGTTGCGGACGCAGCGCACTCCTCACGTCAGTTCTAGCGGTTTTACGTTCTTGCCTAACTTGCACGTTTGCCGAGTGCGTTGTGCGCCCGCAGTTCAGTGCAGACACACTTCTTGTGGGGGGCTCCATTGGTGATTATTCTATGCTGTGACGGACATTATTATGTGCGCAAAAACGGATGTTCACACTGCGCTCGTCTGACACGAGCCAAAGTAGAGCGGTGCTGCAATGTAGCTGAGTATGATGTGGGAAAGATGGCCGCCTCCATGGAGCAAATAATCCAATAAGGAAATGTTCAGTTTGAAGTTTTGGTGGACCAAATATTTATTGGAACATGGTAAACAACACTAAAGTGGTAATAAAATGGACAACAGTGGATTTTGCAGAAACAGCACCTTTCATTAAGCAATCCTCCACCCTTTTGCTTCAATATTCACAGCCAAAGCGTTCAGTGAGACTGCTGCAGTAAACTGAACTGCTGCAATGTAGCAATTCAGCAGCTGCTGTGGAACTGAACAGAGTTCAGGATCAGCCCAGCTGTGAGGCTGGAGTCATGTAGCATTGTGGTAAATTGCTTGGTAAATTTACAGGTAAATTGCCTGCCTGTCTCTGATTGGCAAAACTATCAGGGTTATTCAAAGAGAATCGAAAAGTCACCACACGTTCAGTGACTTTTCGTTCCCTGCGACTCGGCGATCCTAGTTCGCCGACCGTGCGGTGTATTCAGCAAGCACCACAGGGCCCGCTGTACTGCAGGGAAAACCCGCTGCAAACCCGACGAACACTCACTGCAAAACCTGCCAAACACTCACCGAAACCCGCTGAAACAGCTGGATTAAACCCCCCCCGGAGAAAACTCTGGAGAAACCCAACTAGCTGCCAATCACAGCGCAGAGCAGCCGCCGGAAAAACCCGACACGCAGATGAATGAGGTGAAAAAAAAACAGTACGCTTGAAAGTTTGAAATTTGAAACGCAGTTTGCAAAAAAATGACTGAACGAAAATGCCTGGAATTAACATATAAGATCCAATGAATAATAACAAAAAGGGCAGTTACAGTAAAAAGAAAAGATGATTTAAATAAAAAAAAAGGGAAAAAAAATTTGCCCAAAAAATGCCTAACAGATCCTACAAAAATCTATAAATAAAGAGAATATAATATTAAACGGTTTATCAAATATTGAATTAAAACGGGAATGTTTTTAACACTGAAGCCTATGGGATTCGTCTGAATAATAATGTCGAATAAAACCTCTGAACAGCAGGGCATTTCGGCATTTTTCACTGCTGTTTGGTGTTCCTGAATAGACAAAGCATTGCTTCTCTATGGGGATTTCACTGCCCTCCAACAGGCACCGTATGTGCCTACTCTCTGAATAGCCGAATGGAAAGGTAACCGAACGCTAAATTTCAGTGTACGGTTACCTTTCGGCCACAATTCGGATCTCTTTTGAATAACCCCCTATGTAATGCCAAACACGAAGGAATAGGCTAAGAGTGTAAGGAGAGTAGAGACACAGTAAATAAAACGTAACTTTTTTTTATTAGCAATGCACTAAGACCAAAGTAAACAAAAAAAGAAAAAAAAAAGATCGCAAAAAATCACAGGTTCCGAGGCAAAAAATCAGAACGTATGTAACGGGGCAATTAGGAAAGAAAGCTATCTGCAAAAACACGTCTCAAGCACTCAAATATTCCTGGAACCCAATCAAACACTGTTTATTACTGTAATAGATGCTGGCAGAATTTTCAGTCCTATACTTGCTGGTTTTAGACTGTTTTATAGGGAATGGATAGTTCCTATTAAGGCTGGGGTCAGACCAGCGCACTTTTAACGTGCGTTCTGGCGCACATAATTACGGCCGCACTAGCAGCAGATGACGGGCAATGACGGCCAATATACGATGTACGGCCGCACAAAAGTCCGGCCGTGCAACGCAAGTGGAATTTGAATGCATTTTTTTGAGAACGCTGAACCGCTAGTACTGACGTACTGAGTGCGCAGCTGCGGCATAGCGGCATGTGTGCATGATTAGGAGATGTCAGACACTGCTAATGTCCAGCCTATATAACGTCCAGACGCAAAAAGAGTTTTATTGACGATCCGTACAAAATCACGCCCGAAAATGCGCGTCGTCTGACCGTTTTTGCGCATTCCGTGAAAAAATACGTCAATGCGTTCGGACGCACTTTTTCACGTTCGCGGGGAAAAATGCTTTCGTCTGACCCTAGCCTTAATGTCAGAAGCAGGCCTTTTGGGGTCTGCAGGTATAGGATAGGCAAGAAAAAAGAATTGTTGAAGGAAATGTCACGGTCAGGCAGCACATCTCATAGCCCCTAATAAACACTTTATGGAACCAAACTTATTTATATATAAAGTATTTTACCAGGAAGGATACATTGAGATTTCTCTCGTTTTCAAGTATGTCCTGGGTTCAAAAACATTGAAATGTTACAGTTGTTACAGAAATACAATGCTAATAACATGCAAGATATTAAAAAAAAATACAGATTTACACAGAACATAAATATGTAGGAAATAGTCATGTTACATGTTTACAGGTGCATTCCGTATTGAGGTATGTTAATAGGGAGCTCTTGAGTGACCTAAGACTGGGTGAAGATTTGATGATGTCTGGGAGGTTATTCCATAACTGCGGTGCTCTGTAGGAAAATGAGGATCGAGCCACTTTGTTTTTGTATTGTGGTATTGTAAGTAGGTGCTGGTAATGGATCGGAGGTCATAAGAGGAGGGTACTGCTGGGGGAAGCAGACTATTCAGGTAGGGTGGCAGCTTCCCAGAAAAGCTTTTAAACACTAGGTTAGAAAGATGAAGGGTGCGTCTGGATTCCAGCGACGGCCAGTTCAGCTCTTTTAACATGTCACAATGGTGGGTCGTGTAGTTACATTGTAGCACAAAGCAGCAGAATAAGTTACACAATGTAGTAAGTTTCTGGAGGTGTGTTTGCGGGCCTGCTGCATACACTACATCTCCATATTCAATAGCCGGCATAAGCATTTGTTGTACAATCTGCTTTCTTACCGCGGGGCTCAGGCAGGATTTGTTTCTGTACAGGGCACCTAGTTTGGGATAAAGTTTAGATGAGAGTTTTTCGATGTGAGGGCCAAAAGATAGATTTGGGTCTAACCACATACCTAGATATTTGAGAGAAGTGACTGTGGTCAGCGTGCCATTTGACTTTGTCCTGAAACAGAGATGGGGAGATTGCAATTTATGTAGTTTAGGTGCTGTTCCAAAGATCATGGTGACAGTTTTGTCCGTATTTAAAAAACGTTTGTTGTTTAATACACTTTTCTACCTTTTGTGAGTTGTTCTTGCAGCTCGGCCTCCATCTGCGGGAGAGTTGGTTTGCTGGTATAGATTACGGTGTCATCTGCGTACATGTGTACAGTTGAGGCTTTGCAGACGTTGGGCAGATCATTTATGAATATTGTGAATAGCAGGGGGCCGAGTACTGAGCTTTGGGGTACATCGCATGTGACTGGGAGGGGGAGGGAGGAGCTACCAGAAATGGACACATTGCGATCGGTCGGATACATCCTGATGATCCAGAGGTGTGTTGAATAGTGTCTTCCCATGATCTGTGCGCGCTCCAGATCAAAGACAAAGGGAGAAGAAAAAAGAGTAATCAGGAACGTGATTTGAAGTCATGTGTTATTAACCCCAAAAGTACCAGACTCTGCCATATCAACACAGGGGTATTCATGCTATAGAAATAACAAAATAGAGGAGGGGGGAATTGTTATTTATGTTGACAAGTCGATAAAGTTCACCCCTTTGCAGAATTCTAGCTCCCCTGCCAACTCTCATTTCCTTTCTGGTATTATTGAGATCCCGTTCAGTAAACAGATTATTTGTTGTTGTATCCTATCGCCCAACGCGCTCTCCAGTGCGCTCCCTTTCTGACATAACCCTTAGTAAATTAGTAGCTCAAAAACAAGAACTGCTGGTCCTCTGCAATTTTAATATTGATTGGCTGAATCCTAAAAACAATAAAGCCTGTTCACTGTTTAAGGCTTTGCAGTTAACACAATCTCCTCCCCCACTCACATTAATATGTAAAGCACTAACCATACCTTGCTAGACTGGATTCTCTCCTAATGTCCTGATAGATTACAGGAGGCTGGTGTTCTCCCTAATAGTTTCAGTGATCACTGCGTAGTGTACTGTGTGCGTAAAATAAAGGCCACAAAATCGTCACCACAGGTAATAATCATCCGGTCTTTCAAGAATTTTAATCTTGGATCCCTTCTAAGTGATCTCAATCAGCTTCCATGGTACAGACTAAACCTAATCCCAGAACTGGACTGTACAATTGAATACTTTCAGTCCGAACTCCTGCAACTCTAGAATTCCCATGCCCCGCTGCATAAAGTGCAAGTAAAAGGGGCACATCTCCCTTGGGTTACAGCTGACCTCACACAAATGTACCAGTTTAGAGATTCACTGTGGTCAAAGTTCAAGCGAACTAGTTCCATGAACGATCACTGTGCTTACCAAAAATGTCGAAATGCATGCTCAAAAGAACCAAAAATGGCTAAAACCCAATTCTTCAATGAAAATCTAAACAATAACATATCAAACCCAAGAAACATAAATCACCCCCCATCCACTCCCAACCAGCCTCTGTCAAAGTAAATGACTAATCTATGCAACACCTATATGTAGCAAATTCCAACTACCATCCAAGATCATTGCTCCCTGTTCTAACATTTTGGAAAAATGTGTTTACACACAATTATGTGATTTATTATCAATATTCAAACTATTTAATACCGTATCAGGCTTTCATCCAAATCATTCAACAACAACTGCCCTTTTAAAAGTTTGCAATGATATCTAGAAATTTTTGGAAAATCATAAGTAACATGCAAGCACCCCCCCATCCACTCCCAGCCAGCTGCTGTCAAAGTAAACAACCAAACCCTGCAACACCCTCTAGATGTAGCAAATGCCTTTAATAATTACTTCGTTGGAAGCGCCACCACCCTGATTGGTAATCTAGCAAATGACACGCAATCAGAAAGGCTGCACACAGGTCAGACCCCTCCAACTGTGCAAAGAACCTGTATCAGAGAAGAATTCCGTTTTAGACCATTGCCTCTCCGCGTCATTACTAAACTTCTCCGTTACCAAAAAATGAAATACCAGACTGTTACCGGATCAAATCCCAGCAATGTGCCGGCAATTGCAAATCCTGTCGCAACCCTAATCAATGAATCACTGGCGACTGGATACATGCCCAAACTCTGGAAGACTGCGAGCGTGGTACCTATCCATAAAAGTGGTGACAGTACTTTGGTATCCAACTACCGTCTAATAGCATTGCTCCCTGTAATGTCCAAAATTTTGTAAAATTGTGTCTACACACCATTGCATGATTATTATCAATAGTGGAACTATTTAACCCCAGATCAATACGGCTTTTGTCCAAATCACTCAACTACAACTGCCCTTTTAAAAGTCTGCAATGATATCCAAGCTGGCATGAAACAAGGAAACCTAACTGGAGCCATCTTCCTTGATTTTGCCAAGGCTTTTGACACCGTAGACCATGGCATCTTGTTAACAAAACCTTAAAAACTCTGGTGTTGGCGATCACACGCTAACCTGGTTTCAGTCGTATGTATCCGACCGTTCGCAATATGTGTCCATTTCTGGCAGCTCCTCCCTCCCCCTCCCAGTCACATGCAATGTACCCCAAGGCTCAATACTTGGCCCCCTGCTATTCACGATATTCATAAATGATCTGCCCAACGTCTGCAAAGCCTCAACTGTACACATGTACGCAGATTACTCCGTAATCTATACCAGCAAACCAACTCTCCCGCAGATGGAGGAAGTGCTGCAAGAACAATTCACAAAGAAAAGTGGATAAAACACAACAAACGTTTTTTTAAATACTGACAAAACTGTCACAATGCTCTTTGGAACAGAACCTAAACTACATATATTGCAAAATCCCCATCTATGTGTCAGGACAAATTCAAATGGCACGCTGACCACAGTCACTTCTCTCAAATATCTAGGTATGTGGTTAGACCCAAATCTATCCTTTGGCCCTAACATTGAAAAATTCTCATCTAAACTTTATCCCAAACTAGGTGCCCTGTACAGAAACAAATCCTGCCTGAGCCCCGCAGTAAGAAAGCAAATTGTACAACGATGCTTATGTCGGGTATTGAATATGGAGATGTAGTGTAAGCAGCTGCCCCGGAAACACACCTTCAGAAACTTACTACATTGATAACTCATTCTGCCGCTTTGTGCTCCATTGTAACTACATGACCCACCAATGTGACATGTTAAAAGAGCTGCACGGGCCGTCGCTGGAATCTAGATGCACACTCCACCTTTCCAACCTGGTGTTTAAGAGCTTTTCTGGGAAGCTGCCACCCTACCTGAATAGGCTGCTTCCTCTAGCAGTTCCCTCGTCCTATAACCTCTGATCCAGAACCCGCACCTTATTTACAATACCACAATACAAAAAGAACGTGTCTCGATCCTCATTTTCCTACAGAGCGCTGCAGTTATGGAATAACCTCTCTTAAGTCACTCAGGAGCTCCCTATTAACATACCTCAATACAGAATGCACCTGTAAACCTGTAACATAATGACTATTTCCTTCATATTTATTTTGTGTTAATCTGTATATTTGTGTGCATTTTATTACTTTGTATTTCTGTAACGACTGTAACATTTCAATGTTCTTGAACCCAAGACATTCTTGAAAACGAGAGAAATCTCAATGTATTCTTCCTGGTAAAATACTTTATAAATAAATAAATATCCCAGCTGGCATGGAACAAGGAAATCTAACTGGTGTCATCTTCCTTGATTTTTGCCAAAGCCTTTGACACCGTAGACCATTGCATCCTATTATTGCACAATAACCTGGTTTCGATCATATGTATCGGATCGATCACAATATGTGTCCATTTCTGACAGCACTTCCCTCCCAATAACGTGCCGTGTACCCCGAGGCTCGATACTCGGCCCCCTGCTATTCACGATATTCATAAATGATCTGCCTAACGTCTGCAAAGACTCAGCTGTACACATGTATGCAGATGACACAGTAATCTATACCAGCAAACAAAATCTTCCGCAGCTGGAGGCAGTGCTGCAAGAACAATTGACAGAGGTAGAAAAGTGGATTGCAGTTAACTGCTTGGCTGCTAAGGACGTGCTCAGTGCATCCTGCCAAGTGCTGCTCCTGTGCTATGGATGCACTGAGCGTGTCCTAGCACAGGAGGCAGCAATCGGCTGTGATTCCGGCCGATTGCTGCGCCTCCCCGGTGCAAGCTGACATCTTGGATGTCAGCCCGGCACTCCGGGACCACAGCAGGGCCAATAGATGTCATCGCGCTAGCGCAATGACATCTATTTCAGGTGCCCCCCCCCCGAGAGTGCAGAGCTGGTGCCTGAAAGGGAGGTCCTTTGGACCTCTCTCCCTCCCGATCGCCTTGGGCCAATGGTGAAAGTCAGGCACCATTTGGAAGGGCACAGCCTGCCCTTCCAAACGGTGGCTGGCTTTAACCCCTTGGGGGTCGGATCACGATTCGGTGCCGAAAAGTGCCAGATCGTGATCCTCTCCTGGAGCTGGCCGACATCTTGAATGTCGGCCAAGCTTCTGGGAACTCCCCCTGACGACTGGCGTCATCGTGCATAGCGCAATGACGTCAGTTCTGGAGTTAATCCCTAGCTGCCACCAATGGTGGAGATATTGGGTTCCAATGAACCCCCTATCTCCTGATCCATGGCAGCTAGGGGTTAATGTTTGGTATCGTTTGATCGGCCAGAGCATGGCCTTTCCAACGATACCGAACATGACCATGTAAAAAGTTAGCTAAAAAAAATAAATAAGTTTTTTGTTTTGTTAATGCAGCAATTTCCCATTTCAATTATAATGTGAACAATGATTCTGCATTAACGATTTTTGTATGGGGTGCGTTTGTTAAAAATCGCGTAATTTCCCCCCCAAAAAATTTTAACGAGACCCTATTTCTAATTTTTTTAACAAGCGCAACCCATAGAAAATATAACTGCAAACGCTTGCATGTTAAAATGTAAGGATGCACCGTTACCACTTTTTTAAGACCGAGTACTGATACTTTTTAAAAGTACTCACCGATACCGAGTACCGATACTTTTCTTTAATGTCATGTGACGCTTTCCAATAAGAACAGACCATATAAAAATGCCCCAGCTCACATTTATATCCCCCCCGATATATATATATATATATATATTTTTATACTGCTCCAGCTCATGGATTTGCCCCAGCTCACACATGGATACTGCCCCAGCTCACACATGGATATGCCCCAGCTCACACATGGATATGCCCCAGCTCACACATGGATATTGCCCCAGCGCACACATGGATATGCCCCAGCTCACACATGGATATGCCCCAGCTCACACATGGATTTGCCCCAGCTCACACATGGATTTGCCCCAGCTCACACATGGATATGCCCCAGCTCACACATGGATTTGCCCCAGCTCACACATGGATTTGCCCCAGCTCACACATGGATATTGCCCCAGCTCACACATGGATATTGCCCCAGCTCACACATGGATATGCCCCAGCTCACACATGGATTTGCCCCAGCTCACACATGGATATTGCCCCAGCTCACACATGGATTTGCCCCAGCTCACACATGGACTTGCCCCAGCTCACACATGGATTTGCCCCAGCTCACACATGGATTTGGCCCAGCTCACACATGGATATTGCCCCAGCTCACACATGCATATGCCCCAGCTCACACATGGATATGCCCCAGCTCACACATGGATTTGCCCCAGCTCACACATGGATTTGCTCCAGCTCACACATGGATATTGCCCCCCAGCTCACACATGGGTATGCCCCCCAGCTCATGGATATGCCCCCACAGCTCACACATGGGTATGCCCCCACAGCTCACACATGGGTATGTCCCCCAGCTCACACATGGGTATGCCCCCCAGCTCATGGATATGCCCCCACAGCTCACACATGGGTATGCCCCCAGCTCATGGGTATGCCCCCCAGCTCACACATGGGTATGCCCCCAGCTCATGGGTATGCCCCCCAGCTTATGGATATGCCCCCACAGCTCACACATGGGTATGCCCCCAGCTCATGGATATGGCCCCCCAGCTCATGGATATGCCCCCCCAGCTCACACATGGGTATGACCCCCAGCTCACACATGGGTATGCCCCCCAGCTCATGGGTATGCCCCCCCAGCTCACACATGGGTATGCCCCCCCATCTCACACATGGATATGCCCCCACAGCTCACACATGGGTATGCCCCCCAGCTCACACATGGGTATGCCCCCCAGCTCATGGATATGCCCCCACAGCTCACACATGGGTATGCCCCCCAGCTCATCGATCCCCCTCTCCCCCGCGACGATACTTACCTTCCTGAGCGACGCCGGGAATGTCTCTGTGCGTGCGCTCGTAGGAAGGACCCCAGCCGTGACCACGTGGGACCATGTGATCGCGGCTGGGGTCCTTCCAACGAGCGTGCGTGTGGAAACTTTCCCGGTGTCGCCCAGGAAGGTAAGTATCATCGCGGAGAGCTACAAATCCATGAGCTGGGGGCATTATCCATGAGCTGGGGGCATTATCCATGAGCTGGGGCAAATCCATGAGCTGGGGGAAAATCCATGAGCTGGGGCAAATCCATGAGCTGGGGGCATTATCCATGTGTGAGCTGGGGCAAATCCATGAGCTGGGGCATTATCCATGTGTGAGCTGGGGCAAATCCATGAGCTGGGGCAATATCCATGTGTGAGCTGGGGCAAATCCATGAGCTGGGGCAAATCCATGAGCTGGGGCATGTCCATGAGCTGGGGCAAATCCATGAGCTGGGGCAAATCCATGAGCTGGGGCAATATCCATGTGTGAGCTGGGGCAAATCCATGAGCTGGGGCAAATCCATGAGCTGGGGAAAATCCATGAGCTGGGGCAATATCCATGTGTGAGCTGGGGCAAATCCATGAGCTGGGGCAAATCCATGAGCTGGGGCAAATCCATGAGCTGGGGCAATATCCATGTGTGAGCTGGGGCAAATCCATGTGTGAGCTGGGGCAAATCCATGTGTGAGCTGGGGCAAATCCATGAGCTGGGGCAATATCCATGTGTGAGCTGGGGCAATATTCATGTGAGAGCTGGCTGGGGCAATATCCATGTGAGAGCTGGGGCAAAATAAGTTTTTGTTAAGAAAAAACCTGATCAAGAATAGATTTTTGCTCTAGCCTTAAGGAAAATTAGTTCCCTGGTCAAGGATATCCATAAAAAAGACATCTCAGTAGTTACAATACGATCTTCACTTAAGAAAGAAGGTCTTCAAGCTATGTCTCCACTCTCAAAGCCTATACTTAGACCAATTCATGTTTTTCGTCGACAAGAGGCTGCAGACGAATGGATTTGCATTTCGGAAGATGAAGTAAAGACAATAATCTTCAGCGATGAAAGCAAATTTAATCTTTAAATATAATGATTCTAAACCTAAATTGTGGACATCAAAAAATGTAATGGTTGGGGGTCACCACAACATGAGGAACTGTATTAAGGGGTCACGGCTTTAGAAAGGTTGAGAACCACTGGTCTAGTACATGTATGAAAGTGACATAGGTATTACATCTCTTATACCTCGAGGAAGTATACCAACTATTACTGAACTTTTAGTTGAATTTTTATGCCATACTTTTAGCAGGATTATAATTTTATTCCATGCATAAATTTTATAAAATTGTATTCCATGAGTATGTTTCTGGATTTTATGACCGTGTAATCGTGGAAGAAAAACACTTACTTTGGGGGTATTAAAAAACCCAAATACATTCTTCCTAGAGGTATAAGCGACTTAATACCTATGTCACTTTCATACATGTACCAAAATGCGGGTATATAGAAATATATCAGCACTATCGGGAGCAGCGCCACACAGAGGAACATTTTTTTTGCTTTTGTACAAAATATACAAGTAGGAACTTGATATCCACTTTTAATATACAGAGAGGAAGAGGTGGAGCTCATAAACGAAAAGGTGGAGCCTAAAGAGGAAGGGCATGGTTTAACCAGGAAGAGGTGTGACCTTGCCAGGAAGGGAAGTGGCAAATTTAAATTCGGGGTGCACGAGTTTAGTCAGGCCTAGGGCAGCACAAAACCTAAATACACCACTGCTGCGTGGATCAACGAGGGAGCGCAGGGATAGGTAATGTGTATAGCCCGAGTGTGTCTCGGGGTTACTACTCTCAGCGGTGAAATTTAACCCCCAGACACACTCGGGATAACTGTCAGGGGGTTAAAAGCACTTTAACAAATCTCCCTTTAACAAACTTTTTCTAAATTCTGACAAAACGGACACCATGCTCTTTGGAACAGTACCTGTACTACATAAATTTAACCACTTCCATGCGGAGGACGCGCTCAGCGCGTCCTCCACATGGCTTCCGCTGTGCGGAGGACGCGCTGAGCGCGTCCTCCCTTTGGGGTCAGCGTTCGGCCGGGTTCCGGCCGATCACTGGCCCGCCCGGTGCGGGCTGACATCCTCGATGTCAGCCCAGCTTCCGGAACCGCCGCCGATGAAATTAGGGGTCATCGCGGCAGCGCGATGACACCTAATTCAGGCGCCCCCCCGCATGTGCGGAGGAGGCGCCTGAAAGGGAGGGGGGGAGGTCCTTCGGACCTCTCTCCCTCCCGATCGGCGGCATTGCGGGGGTTAACCCAGGCACCATTTGGAAGGGCACAGCCTGCCCTTCCAAATGGTGCCTGGCATTAACCCCTGGGGAGCTGGATCGCGAATCGGCGCTGAAAAGCGCCGGTTCGTGATCCTTTCCCGGAGCTGGCCGACATCTTGGATGTCGGCCAAGCCTCCGGGAACTCCCCCTGAGGACTGGCGTCATCGTGCATAGCACGATGACGCCAGTCCTAGAGTTAACCCCTAACTGCCACCAACGGTGGAGATAGGGAGTTCATTGGAACTCCCTATCTCCCGATCCGTGGCAGCTAGGAGTTAAAGTTTAGTATGGTTGGATCGGCCAGAGCATGGCCGTTCCAACGATACCAAACACTACTGTGAAAAAAGTTTTTTTAAAAAAAAAATTAAAATTAAAAAAAAATATATTTTAAAAAAAAATTATAAAAAAAAAATAAACATTTATTTTTTATTTTTTTTGGTTCGTTAATGCAGCAATATTGTTCCCATTTCAATTATAATGTGAACAATGATGCTGCACTAACGATTTTTGTATGCGGTGCGTTTGTTAAAAATCGTGTAATTTTCCCCAAAAAAAAAATGTAACGAGACCCCATCTCTAATTTTTTTAACAAGCGCACCCCATACAAAATATAACCGCAATTGCTCGCATGTTAAAATGTGAAAAAAAACACTTTACACGTTGTAAATTATTGAAAATACATATTTTATTGCATTTTTCGTTATAATATACAGACATGACATAACGTATACATATAATAATGACATATTATGAATCTACCGAGTCTTACGGAAAGAACGATATATAATATGTCTGGGTCATATACTAAAATAAGCCTTCAAAACACATTTAAACATGATGAGCAAAACCGGTAAAAATGACCTCAGCACAGAGGTGTGAAAAGCCTCAGCAGCGAAAGGGTTAAACCTTCCCATCTATGTGTCAGGACAAAATCCAATGGCACGCTGACCACAGTCACTTCTCTCAAATATCTAGGTTTGTGGTTAGACCCAAATCTATCATTTGGCCCCCACACACACCTCAAAAAACCCTCTTCTAAACTTTACACCAAACTAGGTGCCCTGTACAGAAACAAATCCTGCCTGACCCCGCGGTAAGAAAGAATGTAAAACAAATGCTTATGCTGGTCATTGAACATGGAGATGTAGTGTATGCAGCTGCCCTGAAAACGCACCTTCATAAACTTACTACCTACATTGTTTAACTCATTCTGCCGCTTTGTGCTACAATGTAACTACATGACCCACCGTTGTGACATGAAAAAGAGCTGCTCTGGCCGTTGCTGAAATCCAGACGCACACTTCACCTTTCCAACTTGGTGTTGAAGAGTTTTCTGGGAAGCTACCACCCTACCTGAAAAGACTGCTTCCCCTAGTAGTTCCCTCATCCTATAACCTCCAATCCAGGACTGGTACCTTACTTGCAAGACCACACTACAAAACGAAAGTGGCTCGATTCTCATTTTCCTACAGAGCACCTCAAATACATCCAAGACAAATCCTCCCCCAGTCTAATGTCAATTAAGCGATCTCTATTAACCCCATAGTGACCAGACAAGTTTACCATTGTCTATCCAAAAGTACCCTCTGCTGTTTTTAAAATTCTGTGCGTTTTGTGTTTAGCTCTTTTACCTCTTACTCGTTTATGGAACTCAACCCACACATATTATATACAGTTTTTCTCGCCATTAAATGGACCTTCTAAATATATCACTATTTTCATCATATCGTATAAGTTACTATAAAACAATTATAAAATATGATGAAAGAATGGAAAAAACACGCTTGTTCGTACTGTGACCCCCCCCCCAAAAAGACCCTGTCTAAATAGTTTCGAAGTTTTGTTCTGAGTTTAGAAATAGCACTTTTTTTACATGTGTTTGCTTTTTAACCCCTTCACTGCTGAGCCATTTCGCCTCAGTGTGCTGGGGTCATTTAAACCGTTTTAAGCTCATCATGTTTAAACGTGATTTGAAGTCCTATTTTTATCAGACCCAGACCAAAAGTTTTAAAAAAAACACTTTTTTTTATTTGTGCAGCAGCCATGATCTGACTTTCCAATGATACCAACCATAACCTTCTAGACGCCATGGAACATAAGATACAGGTGTCTAAACGACCCCCCCTATCTCCACTTGGCAGCTAGGGGATTAACTGGCCAACTGACGTCATCATGCATATAGCGATGACATCAGTGGGTGGGGGGGTGGTCCTGGAGGATTGATTGATGTCCAAGATGTCAGCCACTTTTGGGAGCGGACCACTATTTGGCACTGAAATTTGGAATTGAAATACAGCACTTAAGGGGTTAAAGCGCAAAATAAAGGCCATGAAATCTCCCCCAAAGGTAATAACCACCAGATCTTTCAAGAAATTTATTCTTGAATCCTTCCTAAGTGATCTCAAACAGCTCCCCTGGTACAGACTAAACCTAATCCCAGACCTAGACTGTGCAATTGAATACTTTCAATCTGAGCTCCTGCAACTCTGGAATTCCCATGCCCCGTTGTGTAAAGTGCGAGTAAAAGGGACCCATCTCACAAAAGAAACAAAAATGGCTAAAGCCCATTACTTCAATGAAAATTTAAACAATAACATATCAAACCCCAGAAATTTTTGGAAAATCATAAGTAACATACAAGCACCACCCAGCCACTCCCAACCAGCTGCTTTAAAAGTAAACAACCAAACTGTACAACACCCCCTAGATGTAGCAAATGCTTTTAATAATTATTTTGTTGGATGCGCCACCACCCTCATTGCTAAGCTAGGAAATGACACGCAATCAGAAAGGCCGCACACAGGTCAGGACCCACCAACAGTGCAAAGACCCCGTAACCCAGAGAAATTCAGTTTTAGGCCAGTGCCTGTCAGTGCCATCACTAAACTTCTCCATAACCAAAAAATGAAATACCAGTCTGGACCTGATCAAATCCCAGCAATGCTGCTGAAAATCAGTGCACCAGCAATTGCAAAACCTGTCGCAACCCTGATTAATGAATCACTGGCGACTGGATACATACCCAAACTCTGGAAGACTGCAAGGGTGGTACCTATCCATAAAAGTGGAGACAATACTTTGGTATCCAACTACCGCCCAATATCACTGCTCCCTGTAATGTCAATAATTCTGGAAAAATGTGTCTACACTCAATTACGTGATTATTATCAGTATCAGAACTATTTAACCCCAGATCAAACAGGCTTTCGTCCAAACCATTCAACTACAACTGCCCTTTTAAAAGTTTGTAATGATATCCAAGCGGGCATGGAACAAGGAAATCTAACTGGAGCCATCTTCCTTGACTTTGCCAAGGCTTTTGACACAGTAGACCATGGCATCCTATTACAAAAACTTAAAAACTCTGGTATTGGTGATAGTACGTTAACCTGGTTCCAATCATATGTGTCTGATAGGTCTCAATTTGTGTCCATTTCTGACAGCACTTCCCTTCCCCTCCCAGTCACGTGCGGTGTACCCCAAGGCTCGATACTTGGCCCCCTGCTATTCACAATATTCATAAACGATCTGCCCAATGTCTGCAAAGCTTCAACTGTACACATGTACGCAGACGACACTGTAATCTATACCAGCAAACCAAATCTCCCACAGCTGGAGGCAGTGCTGCAAGAACAATTCACAGGGGTAGAAAAGTGAATCGCAAATAACAAACTTTTTCTAAATACTGACAAAACTGTTACAATGCTCTTTGGAACCGCACCTAAACTACACAAATTGCAAACACCCCATCTATGTGTTGGGACAAAATCAAATGGCACGCTGACCACAGTCACTTCTCTCAAATACCTAGGTATGTGGTTAGACCCAAATCTATCTTTTGGTCCCCACATCGAAAAACTCTCATCTAAACTCTACCCCAAACTAGGTGCCCTGTACAGAAACAAATCCTGCCTGAGCCCCGCGGTAAGAAAGCAGATTGTACAACAAATGCTTATGCCAGCCATTGAATACGGAGATGTAGTGTATGCAGCCGCCCCACAAACACACCTCCAGAAACTTACTACATTGTATAACTCATTCTGTCGTTTTGTGCTACAATGTAACTACATGACACACCATTGTGACATGTTAAAAGAACTAAACTGGCCATCACTGGACTCTAGACGCACCCTTCACCTTTCCAACCTGGTGTTTAAGAGCTTTTCTGGGAAGCTACCACCCTACCTGAATATGCTGCTTCCCCCGGCAGTTCCCTCATCCTATAACCTCAGATCCAGGACCAGCACCTTACTTGCAATACCGCAATACAAAAAGAAAATGGCTCGATCCTCATTTTCCTACAGAGCACCGCAAATATGGAATAACCTCCCAGACACCGTCAAATCTTCCCCCAGTCTAAAGTCCCTTAAGACTTCCCTATTAACATACCTCAATACGAAATGCACCTGTAAACATGTAACATAATGACTTTATTTCCTCCATATTTATTTTTCTGTTAATCTGTGTATTTGGTCTTGTGTTAATATCTTGCATTTTACTATTTTGTATTTCTGTAACCACTCAATGTTCTCGAACCCAGGACATACTTGAAAACGAGAGAAATCTCAATGTATCCTTCCTGGTAAAATCCTTTATAAATAAAATCTCCCCTGGGTTACAGCTGATCTTACACTAATGTACCAGCTTAGAGATTCACTGTGGTCAAATTTCAAGAGTACTGGTTCCATGAACGGTCACTACGAATACCGAAAATGCCGGAATGAATGCACAAAAATGGCTAAAGCCCATTACTTCAATGAAAATCTAAACAATAACATATCAAACCCTAGAAACTTTTGGAGAACCATAAGTAACATACAAGCACCCCCAGTCCACTCCCAGCCAGCTGCTGTCAAAGTAAACAACCAAACCCTGCAACACCCCCTAGATGTATCAAATGCCTTTTAATGATTATTTTGTTGGATGCGCCACCACTTTGATTGCCAAGCTAGGAAATGACATGGAATCAGAGAGGCCTCATGTAGGTCAGGCCCCTCCAACTGCGCAAAGTCCCTGTATCAGACAGGAATTCAGTTTTAGACCAGTGCCTGTGAGTGTTGTTACTAAACTTCTTCGTAAGCAAAAAATGAAATACCAGTCTGGACCTGATCAAATACCAGCAATGCTGCTGAAAATCAGTGCGCCAGCAATTGCAAATTCTGTCGCAACCCTAATCAATGAATCACTGGCGACTGGATACATACCCAAACTCTGGAAGACTGCGAGAGTGGTACCTATCCATAAAAGTGGTGACAGTACTTTGGTATCCAGCTACCGTCCGATATCGTTGCTCCCTGTAATTTCAAAATTTTTTGGAAAAATGCGTCTACACACAATTACGTGATTATTATCAATATTGGACCTACTTAACCCCAGATCAATCAGGCTTTCGTCCAAATCACTCAACTACAACTGCCTTTTTAAAAGTCTGCAATAATATCCAAGCTGGGATGGAACAAGGAAACCTAACTGGAGCCATCTTCCTTGATTTTGCCAAGGCCTTTGACACAGTGAGTAGACCATGGCATCTTGTTAGAAAAACTTAAAAACTCTGGTGTTGGTGATCACACGCTAACCTGGTTTCAATCATATGTATCCGACCAATCACAATATGTGTCAATTTCTGGCAGCTCCTCCCTCCCCCTCCCAGTCACTTGCGGTGTACCCCAAGGCTCAGTACTAGGCCCCCTGGTATTCACAATATTCATAAATGATCTGCCAAACGTCTGCAAAGCCTCAACTGTACATATGTACGCAGACGACACCGTAATCTATACCAGCAAACCAACTCTCCCGCAGCTGGAGGCCGTGCTGCAGGAACAATTCACAGAGGTAGTAAAAGTGGATCAAACACAACAAACTTTTTTTAAATACTGACAAAATTGTAACAATGCTCTTTGGAACAGCACCTAAACTACACAAATTGCAAAATCCCCATCTATGTGTTGGGACAAAATCAAATGGCACGCTGACCACAGTCACTTCTCTCGAATATCTAGGTATGTGGTTGGACCCTAATCTATCCTTTTGCCCCCACATCGAAAAACTCTCATCTAAACTTTACCCAAAACTAGGTGCCCTGTACAGAAACAAATCCTGCCTGAGCCCCGCGGTAAGAAAGCAGATTGTACAACAAATGCTTATGCCGGCTATTGAATACGGAGATGTAGTGTATGCAGCCGCCCCGCAAACACACCTTCAGAAACTTACTACATTGTATAACTCATTCTGCCGCTTTGCATTACAATGTAACTACATGACCCACAATTGTGACATGCTAAAAGAGCTAAACTGGCCATCGCCGGAGTCTAAATGCACCCTTCACCTTTCCAGCCTGGTGTTTAAGAGCATTTCTGGGAAGCTGCCACCCTACCTGAATAGACTGCTTCCCCCAGCAGCTCCCTCATCCTATAACCTCCAATCCAGGACCAGCACCTTACTTGCAATACCACAATACAAAAAGACAGCAGCTCGGTCCTCATTTTCCTACAGAGCACCACAATTATGGAATAACCTCCCAGACACCATCAAATCTTCCCCCAGTCTTAAGTCACTCGAGCTCCTTACTAACATACCTCAATACAGAATGGACCTGTAAACATGTAACATAATGACTATTAACTACATATTTATTTTCTGTTAATCTGTATAGTTGTGTTGTTTTTTAATATCTTGCATTGTATTACTTTGTATTTCTGTAACTGTAACACTTCAATGTTCTTGAACCCAGGACATACTTGAAAACGAGCGAAATCTCAATGTATCCTTCCTGGTAAAATCCTTTATAAATAAATAAATAGAGGCACCACTAGAAAGGGCAGACTCTGCCCTTTCCAACAGTGCCTCTCTTTTTTTCCGAAAGGAAATTCAAACAAATAATGTGTGGTGTATTTAATGAAAATGGAAATGACCCAATTTTGGAGGGAGGTAAGTATCGGGCGGGAGGGGGGTACGTCTGCGGGTCTAAGGGAGACATGGTACGTCCGCGGTCCTTAAGGGGTTAGTATACATTCACATGAGCAAAGAAAAAATTGTTTCCATTAAAGTTACACATAGGGATGAGCTGTTCGGTTCGATCTGTTCGGAGTTCGCATCGAACATCGGCCGTTCGGCTGTTCGCCGAACTCCGAACATTTCCGCGTGTCAGCAGCTATTGGGGGGGATCTCACTTCTACAGGATATCTGGGAATTGTTGTAATCTGTGTGTTCTTGCTGCCAGCAGCTATTGGGGGGGTCTCACTTCTAGAGGATATCTGGGAATTGTAATCTGTGTCTTGTCACTGCCACCCATCAGGGGGTATCTCTGATTTATATGAGGTTCCTGGGAATTGTAATCTGTCTTCTCACTGCCAGCTATCAGGGGGTCCCACATACTTCTAATAGATATCTGGGAATTGTAATTTGTGTCTTGTCACTGCCACCCATCAGGGGGTCTCACTGATTTATAGGTTGTTTCTGGGAATTTTAATCTGTGTCTTGTCACTGGCTGCCAGCTATCAAGGTGTCTCACTGAGTTAAACCAGAGTTCCGGAAATCTTTAAACTAGATAACACAGTTAAAGCAGAGTTCTGCATATCTCCATTTTTAATAACAGAGTTGAATCAGAGTTCTGTATATATTTAATCTATATATCACTCACCATGTCAGAAAGAACAAAAAGGACAGGCAGACGCTTCCAGACACAGATAAGAGGGCAAGCAGCCTCTGTGTCGGGAGGCTGTGCCTCTGGTCGTGGTGGACGTGGTGCATCCTCTGCAGGGGCACGCTTGGCCTTTCTAACTGGTGCTGGCCGTCTTAAGCAGCAGCAACATACAGAGGATTTGCAGGATTGGCTAACCAGGCCATCCTCATCCTCCGAGTCCTCTGCCAGCCAGGCTTGTAGTGGTTTACAGTCCACCTCAGCTGCCAAAACATCTAGTTCAGCCTCCATGTCCACAGCTACTCCTGCCGTAGCCTCACCAACATACACGGAGGAGTCAGCTGAATTCTTTGACTACAATGACAGTGACCTGCTGCTTGAGGATGTGCAGCAACTACAGTGCTCTGATTCAAACTCTGAGGTTGAGGAAAGGAGTATAATCAACCTAGAGGAAGGGTTGCCAGTGACACACAAATACTTGGCACTCATGTTGCCCCAGCAGCTCCAGCATACTGCCAAGTTGGCTCCAGTGACGAGGAGATAGGGGGTGATGGTGATGATGAGGTCATCCTGCCTGTCCACCTGGGTGCCTAATCAAACAGAGGAGACACAACAAAAACGAGGCAGAACGTCCTCTATGACCAACCGTAGCCAGTCCAAGGCATCAGAAGTCACAGCTGCTCAGGTGCAGAGCGCTGTTGTCTCAAAGCACATGTACAGGAAGTCTGCTGTCTGGGAGTTCTTTAAGAAATGTGCAGCAGACCGCACCGTTGCTATTTGTAATCTATGTCAGATGAGGATCAAGCATGGGAAAGACATCCCACGCTTGGGTACCACATGCTTGAGGCGACATATGACCACCTGCCACTCATCCCGTTGGCACAACACCTTGCATAGGTCCTCCTCCTCATCTGTCTCTACCCCCACTATATGTCCTGCCATGTCATTGCCTTCAACCTCCACTGACAGTGATGATGCTACAGTAATGGGTGTACCAGGTCCTTCCTCAGAATGTGACAGCATCCCATCAACTGAAGATTTCTGCAGTCAGATTATGTTGCCCCAGCTGCTGCAGCGTAAGAAAAAATATAGTCCCAACCATCCCCAAGCACAGCGTCTAAATGCCAGCTTAGCAAAATTACTTGCATTACAGCTGCTGCCTTTCCAGCTGGTGGACTCTGCTTCCTTCCGTGAATTTGCTGAATGTGCTGTACCACAATGGCAGGTTCCAAAACGCCATTTCTTTTCTCGGAAAGGCCATTCCAGCACTATACCAGCATGTGGAACACAATGTTATGAAGTCATTGGGAAAGGCAGTCAGCAGTAAGGTGCACATTACTTTAGACACGTGGTCCAGCAAGCATGGACAGGGCCGTTACATTTCCTTCACGGCACACTGGGTAACTCTGCTTGCAGCTGGGAGGGATCCAGGATGGGGCTTTGTGCTGGAGCTTATTCATCCACCACGCCTCCAGAAAGCTGCTTGTATGAGGTCTGTCTGCTTCACCACCTCTTCCTCTTCCTCCTCTTTCTCTGTCTCTGGAGAAGTGGCAGTTAAACCGACGCGTGGCAGGGGCTACGCAATGGCTCAAGCAAAAAGATGCCATACTGTGCTTGAGCTGGTTTGTTTAGGGGACAGGAGCCACACCGGGCCAGAAATTCTGTCAGCTCTGCAGGGGCAGGTGCAGAGATGGTTAACACCACGCCAGCTTCAGCTGGGAATAGTCGTCTGTGATAATGGCAGCAACCTTCTCTCCGCCCTACGCCAGGGTAAGTTGACGCATGTACCATGCCTAGCACGCGTCCTAAATCTGGTGGTACAGCGTTTCCTAACCAGGTACCCAGGGCTGGCAGAGCTTCTCAGCCAGCCCAGAGAAGTCTGCAGCCACTTCAGACGGTCATTCCCAGCAAGCGTTCGCCTGTCAGAGATTCAAAGAGAATTCCACCTTCCCACAAACCATCTGATCTGTGACATGCCCACCAGGTGGAACTCGACATTAGCAATGCTGCAGCGTCTTCACAAGCAGCAGAGGGCCATCAATGAGTACCTGTGTGAGTATGGCACAAGGACAGATTCAGGTCAACTTGTTTCCCCCCCGCAGTGGCTGATGATCAAGGATGCATGCACTGTACTGTCACCATTTGAGGAGGCAACGAGGATGTGAGCAGGGACAGTGCATGCATCAGTGACACAATTCCTTTAGCATTCCTGCTGGAGCGCACTCTGCAGGGAATTATAGATGTGGCACTAGAGGCAGAGCAGCGGGAGGAAGAGGAGGCCTTCCCTAGCTCTCAAGGCCCCAGTCTTTACGCAGACAGCATTCCTGCGGGTCCTCAGATCAGACAGGAGGATGAGGAGGAATATTTAAGTAGTCGGGGCATTTAAGGTGGGGAGGATTCCACAAGGGAGGGTTTTGTGTGCTCAGAAATCCCAAGGACTAGTACGTGGCTGGGAGGAGGAAGTGCACAATGGGGTCATCCTATTGACCAGGAAGACTCGGAAGCTAATTCCACCTCCAACCTACGCTGCATGGGCTCCCTTATCCTGCAAAGCCTGCTAAAGGACCCCAGGATTCGTGCTATCAAGGAGAGGGATCATTACTGGTTGGCAAGCCTTCTTGATCTACGATACAAGGGTAAAGTTGCAGAGCTCATCCTGCCCGCACAAAGGGAGCACAGGATGAAACAACTTGAGGACGCTCTAAAGCGACACTTGTGTAACACCTTTCCAGGCACTAGCAGGTTACCAAGGGATGACACAGGTGCTTCTGAGGTTGCGGATGATCAGAGGAAGAGTGGTGAATATGGTGCAGGACTACCTAAGGGCAAGGGCAGACCTGGATACCTTTACAGCAGATGATCCACTGGCTTACTGGGTGTTGAGATTGGATCACTGGCCAGAATTTAGCCAATATGCTAATTTTAAATGATACCTTCATGTCACAACTGGTAGAAACACCAACTAGAGAGGATAACTGTCTGGACCTGGTTATAACAAATAATGTGGATCTTTTCTCAAATATTAATGTAAAAGAACAGTTGGGAAACAGCGACCATAACATGGTGACTTTTGAAATAAACTCAAAAAAACACATTCATAAGGGGCATGCTAAAATATATAATTTTAAAAAGGCCAACTTTATTAAAATAAAGGAAGCTCTCAATGTCATTGACTGGCAGAAACTCTTTCACGGGAAAAACACGGAGGATAAGTGGAATATCTTTAAACTAACACTAGAAAAGTACACGTCAAAATATATTCCACTGGTTAATAAATATAAAAGAAACAGACTGAAACCAATGTGGCTTAGTAGGAAGGTAACTAAGGAAATGAAAAATAAAAAGAAGGCATTTAAAGCTTTTAAATTTGATAAATCTGAGGCATCCTATAAAGCATATAGGGCAGCCAATAAAGCATGTAAAAATGCGATTAGATGGGCTAAACTAGAAAATGAAAGAAATAGCCAAAGAGAGCAAGACCAACCCTAAAAGATTCTTTAGGTACATAAATTCTAAAAAACCCAAGAGTGAAAATGTAGGTTCACTAAAATCTGAGTCAGGGTTATTGTTAACTGAAGATCAGGATAAAGCAGAAATTTTAAATGATTATTTTTCTTCAGTATTTGTCAAAGAGAAACCTATAACAGGAGACATGAAATTCATTAATAAAAACTTACTAATACAAAGTGACTGGTTGACTCAGGACAAGGTTTTACACAAATTAAACAATGTGAATGTGAATAAAGCCCCAGGGCCAGATGGAATTCACCCGCGAGTACTAGAAGAGAGCTATGTGTTGAAATATGTAAACCTCTGTTCTTAATCTTTCAAGATTCTTTTCTTTCAGGAATAGTACCAGGATTGGAGAAAAGCTGACGTGGTCCCTATATTTAGAAAGGTTTAAAATTTGTGCCTGGGAATTATAGACCTGTGAGCTTAACATCTGTGGCTGGGAAAGTATTTGAGGGGTTACTAAGGGATAGTATTCAGGAAATTTATTGGGAGGTATAATGTAATTGGCAAAAATCAGCATGGTTTCATGAAACACAGATCATGTCAGACTAACCTAATTACGTTCTATGAGGAAGTAAGTAGAAGTATAGATCAGGGGTCGCAGTGGATGTGATTTACTTAGATTTTGCCAAAGCTTTCGACACAGTTCCACACAAAAGGTTACTATTTAAATTAAGAAAAAATGGTCTAGATGAAAATACTTGTTTTGGATAGAAAACTGGCTAAAAGATAGGGTACAGAGAGTGGTCATAAATGGTACATTTTCAAGATGGACACCAGTGGTAAGTGGTGTCCCTCAGGGGTCTGTTATAGGACCAATACTATTCAATTTATTTATAAATGACCTTGAGATAGGCATTGAAAGTCATGTATCAGTGTTTGCAGATGACACAAAGCTAGGAAAAGTAATACAATGTGAGCAGGATGTTACTTCGCTGCAGAGGGATTTAGATAGATTGGGGGACTGGGCACTTAAATGGCAGATGAAATTTAATCTAGATAAATGTAAAGTTATGCACTTTGGAGTGAAGAACACACAAGCAATTTATACCCTAAATGGTACGGAGTTAGGGAAATCCAAGCAGGAGAAGGATTTGGGAATAATCATAGACTTCAAACTAAGTAACAATGTGCAATGTCAAACAGCAGCCGCCAAGGCCAGCAAAGTACTGGCATGCATTAAAAGGGGAGTTCACTCACGGGGATGAAAACATAATTTTGCCTCTGTATAAATCAATGGTCAGGCCGCACCTTGAATATGCCGTGCAATTTTGGGCACCTGTCTTAAAAAAAGATATTATATCGCTAGAAAAAGTGCAGAGACGGGCAACTAAATTAATAAGGGGGATGGAAGGGTTAAGTTATGAGGAAAGACTAACAAGCTTAAACCTGTTTAGTTTAGAGAAAAGGCGCCTTAGAGGGGATCTGATAACCTTATATAAATATATACGAGGCCATTATCAACCATTGTCTGATAACCTATTCATTAACAGGACTATACATAGGACAAGGGGTCATCCATTTAGACTGGAAGAAAGAAAATTTAGCTTAAAGCATTGGAAGGGTTATTTTACGGTGAGAACAATAAAGCTGTGGAATTCTCTGCCTGTTGAGGTGGTTGGGTCAGAGTCTGTACAGACTTTTAAAAAACGACTGGATGACTTCCTGCAGACACAGAATATTAAGGGTTATAATATTTAATATGTGGGTGAAAGCTTCTTGATCCAAGGAGAAATCTGACTGCCATTCTGGGGTCAAGAAGGAATTTTTTCCCAGTATGTTGCATATTGGCAAGCATTCAGACTGGGTTTTTTGCCTTCTTTTGGATCAACAGCAGTAGGTTATGTGGGAGAGGCTGAACCCGATGGACGCATGTCTTTTTTCAGCCTATATAACTATGTAACTATGTAACTACTATGTAACTATGCAGCTACTAGGTTACCCTTCATCCAGCGTGCTTTCTGAAAGGACGTTCAGTGCCACTGGAGGTTTTGTCACAGACAAAAGAGTGCGTCTGTCCACCGACTCTGTAGACCGGCTGATATTTATAAAAATGAATCAGTCCTGGATCAGCAGCTATCAATCCCCTGATGCTGACGTAACTGAATAGATCACCATATACAGTAGCGCAGTACAAGTGCCTAAACATTGCTGACCCGGTTTTGTTATAGCTGCTGATGTAACTGAATAGATCGGGGATCTCTTCTGCATTACCAAAACCTCCACCACTACACTCTTCCACAATACCTCAGAGGGGTTACGGTGTGAATGCACTTGCTGCTACCAAAGGCAAAATATTTGGGTGCACTGCCACTGACGCCTATACCAGATTCATAACATTTTAATATCGGACCGCAGGGTCCAACCCTGCACTTTTCCACAATACCACAGAGTGGTTACGGTGTGACGGCACTATTGCCGACACTAAAGGCCCAATTATTAAGCACCCATTGTTACTTTCATCCAAAGCCTGCATAAGTTTCACCATAATTAAGCCAAGAAATCACTAAACTTGTTCTGCGTATCCTAAAATGTCTCCTCTTTTCATACAGGCTGCCGCCCCAAGCAGTTGTTTATGAATAGATTAAAAGAAAACCATTTACCGTCATTTGAAATGTCTTTTTTTTTGTTTTTAAATGTTTCTATACATCCTACAAATCCGCCACTTCAAGGGCAGGTTATGGGGACCTCCTAGGCACGATAGTTGAAGGAATTTTTGATTTTATTTTTAACCTTTATTTCATGGAAAACTCACGGTTCCTTTTAAAACGTCTTTTTTTTTTACGTTTTGTCCTTGTTTCCTGTCCCCCAGGGACTACCCGGACCCCCATACACCTTTTATGGCAAATATCTAGCATATATGCCCTCTTGGAGGGCACTCTAAAAATCAAACTTTCGAGTCCCATTGACTTGCATGGCGTTCGGTTCGAGTTCGAACTCATCACTAGTTACATACAGGCAGGGCTCGAGTCCTGCAGGAACGCATGGGAACGGCGTTCCCGCACTTTTCCTGCAGTGGGAACGCAGCAGGAACGCTGCTCCCGCGTTAAACTTTTCAAGTGGGCAGAGAGAGAAGCGCCCGCTCGATCACAGCTGCTCCAGAGCTCTCCTGGCCCACACTTCCGGCCTCATGTCATTCAAAGACTTGCTGGCGTACTCAGACACATCTGCTCCGGTGGTGGCAGGGGGCGCAAAAATCAAAATCCCTAGTTACTGATTAGGGCTTTTGATTTCTGCGCTCCCTCACTGGTGGAGCACTGCAGTCTGTGCATACAGATCGCATTTGCAAGGCGTTCCGCTGTTCAGACAGTGGGTCCAGCACACGGTGCATTCTGATGACGTATAGAGTGCCTGTAGGCGCCGGACTCACTGTCAGGTGGCCAGTGTGAGAGGAGACAGCCAGGGTCCCTCCCACCCGGTCCCTCCCACCCAATCCATCAGATCAGGGTTCCTCAGTGGCGTCACTAGGGTCGGTGTCACCCGGTGCGGTAATTTATGGTGTCACCCCCCCCCCCCGAGTTTTTCAGATTTTTTTTTAACTACTCTTACTCCTAAATCAGTACTCCCATATAACACTGAGTGCTCATACACACAGCGCACATTACTGTGAGGTTTATTACTGTGGAGCTCTCTCATATGCTCACACAACTTTTTGGCAACTGCCAGCAAGTACGTTGCCTGTTCGAAGGCAGTGAAAGCACACATGGATATATATTGCCCCCAGCAGCTCACCCATGGATATATATTGCCCCAGCTCACATATGGATATATTGCGCCTCAGCTCACATATGGATATATTGCGCCTCAGCTCACACATGGATATATTGCCCCAGACCAGCTCACATATGGATATATTGCGCCTCAGCTCACATATGGATATATTGCGCCTCAGCTCACACATGGATATATTGCCCCAGACCAGCTCACACATGGATATATTGCCCCAGACCAGCTCACACATGGATATATTGCCCCAGACCAGCTCACACATGGATATATTGCCCCAGACCAGCTCACACATGGATATATTGCCCCAGACCAGCTCACACATGGATATTGCCCCAGCTCTCATGGATATTGCCCCAGCACACATGGATATGCCCCAGCTCCTCTCATGGATATTGCCCCAGCTCCTCTCATGTATATACTGCCCCAGCTGCTCTCATTGATAATGCTCCAGCTGCTCTCATGGATTTTGCCCCAGCTCATGGATATACTGCCCCAGCAGCTCATGGATATACTGCCCCAGCAGCTCATGGATATACTGCCCCAGCAGCTCATGGATATGCCCCAGCTCATTGATATGCCCCAGCTCCTCATGGATATGCCCCAGCTCCTCATGGATATGCCCCAGCACCTCATGGATATGCCCCAGCACCTCATGGATTTGCCCCAGCTCCTCATGGATATGCCCCAGGCCCCCATGGATTTGCCCCAGCTCCTCATGGATTTGCCCCAGCAGCTCATGGATTTGCCCCAGCTCCTCATGGATTTGCCCCAGCAGCTCATGGATTTGCCCCAGTTCCTCATGGATTTGCCCCAGCTCCTCATGGATATGCCCCAGCACCTCATGGATTTGCCCCAGCAGCTTATGGATTTGCCCCAGCTCCTCATGGATTTGCCCCAGCTCCTCATGGATTTGCCAGCTCCTCATGGATTTGCCCCAGCAGTTTATGGATTTGCCCCAGCAGCTCATGGATTTGCCCCAGCAGCTTATGGATTTGCCCCAGCTCCTCATGGATATGCCCCAGCAGCTCATGGATTTGCCCCAGCAGGTTATGGATTTGCCCCAGCTCCTCATGGATATGCCCCAGCAGGTTATGGATTTGCCCCAGCTCCTCATGGATATGCCCCAGCAGGTTATGGATTTGCCCCAGGCCCCCATGGATTTGCCCCAGCAGCTTATGGATTTGCCCCAGCAGTTTATGGATTTGCCCCAGCTCCTCATGGATTTGCCCCAGCTCCTCATGGATTTGCCCCAGCAGCTTATGGATTTGCCCCAGCAGCTCATGGATTTGCCCCAGCAGCTTATGGATTTGCCCCAGCTCCTCATGGATATGCCCCAGCAGCTCATGGATTTGCCCCAGCAGCTTATGGATTTGCCCCAGCAGCTCATGGATTTGCCCCAGCAGCTTATGGATATGCCCCAGCTCCTCATGGATATGCCCCAGCAGCTCATGGATTTGCCCCAGCAGGTTATGGATTTGCCCCAGCTCCTCATGGATATGCCCCAGCAGCTCATGGATTTGCCCCAGCTCCTCATGGATATGCCCCAGCAGGTTATGGATTTGCCCCAGGCCCCCATGGATTTGCCCCAGCAGCTTATGGATTTGCCCCAGCAGTTTATGGATTTGCCCCAGCTCCTCATGGATTTGCCCCAGCTCCTCGTGGATTTGCCCCAGCAGCTTATGGATTTGCCCCAGCAGCTCATGGATTTGCCCCAGCAGCTTATGGATTTGCCCCAGCAGCTCATGGATTTGCCCCAGCAGCTTATGGATATGCCCCAGCTCCTCATGGATATGCCCCAGCAGCTCATGGATTTGCCCCAGCAGCTTATGGATTTGCCCCAGCAGCTCATGGATTTGCCCCAGCAGCTCATGGATTTGCCCCAGCAGCTTATGGATATGCCCCAGCTCCTCATGGATATGCCCCAGCAGCTCATGGATTTGCCCCAGCAGTTTATGGATATGCCCCAGCTCCTCATGGATATGCCCCAGCAGCTCATGGATTTGCCCCAGCAGGTTATGGATTTGCCCCAGCTCCTCATGGATATGCCCCAGCAGGTTATGGATTTGCCCCAGGCCCCCATGGATTTGCCCCAGCAGCTCATGGATTTGCCCCAGCTCACCTCCTGGTCCTGGTCCCAGCACATGGATAGCGGCCCAGGCAGCACCTCTCCGCCGCGTTTTTCGCTCCTTCTGAGCGTCCGGCGGCGCGCAGCTTGGGCGCTCGTCTGGGGGAGCCACGTGACCAGCCGCGATTGGCTGGTGACGTATTTCCTCCAGGCGAGCGCCGAAGCAGCATGCTTCGGACGCTCGCACGGAGCGAATACGCGGCGGTGGCGGGCGGTGGGTGAGACACCCGCCCTTAGGGTGACGGTGTCACCCTAAAGGCGGGTGTCACCTGGTGCGGGCCGCACCCACCGCCCCCACGTTACGACGCCACTGGGGTTCCTCACACCCAGGCATCAGATCAGGCTTCCTCCCACCCAGGCATCAGATCAGGCTTCCTCCCACTCAGGCCATCAAATCTCAGGGAGGGGAGGGACCCAACTCAGACCACCAAAGAGGGAAGCACGTGCCCCCCCCATCTCTGCACACCTCTGCCCTTTGAAAGAAGGACCACCAGCATCAGTGATTTGGCGGCCCCCTCCCTGCACAGAAGGTAAACAGGAGAGGGGGCAAGAATTTACTAATTTCTGAATTAATATAGATTTTAAAATGTTTTTTTTTTAATTGTACAGGGTTGGTTAGGTGTGTGTGTGTTTAGTTGTACAGGTTTGGTTAGGTGTGTGTGTGTTTACATGTACAAGGCTGGTTAGGTGTGTGTGTGTTTACATGTACAAGGCTGGTTAGGTGTGTGTGTTTAGATGCATGAGTCTGGTTAGGTGTGTGTGTGTTTAGATGCATGAGTCTGGTTAGGTGTGTGTGTGTTTAGATGCAGGAGTCTGGTTAGGTGTGTGTGTTTTTGATGCATGAGTCTGGTTAGGTATGTGTGTTTAGATGCAGGAGTCTGGTTAGGTGTGTGGGTTTAGATGCATGAGTCTGGTTAGGTGTGTGTGTTTAGATGCATGAGTCTGGTTAGGTGTGTGTGTGTTTTTGATGCATGAGTCTGGTTAGGTGTGTGTGTGTTTAGATGCATGAGTCTGGTTAGGTGTGTGTGTGTTTTTGATGCATGAGTCTGGTTAGGTGTGTGTGTGTGTGTGGTGTGTGTGTGTGTGTGTGTGTTTTTGATGCATGAGTCTGGTTAGGTGTGTGTGTGTGTTTTGATGCATGAGTCTGGTTAGGTGTGTGTGTGTTTAGATGCATGAGTCTGGTTAGGTGTGTGTGTGTTTAGATGCACGAGTCTGGTTAGGTGTGTGTGTTTAGATGTACAAGGCTGGTTAGGTGTGTGTGTGTTTAGATGTACGTATATGAAAGGTGTGTGGGCACACATACTAGGTATGTGTAGGCTCCCATATATGTATGTATAAATATATATATTTGTGTGTTTGTATCTCTGTATAGATAGATAGACAAAAGTGGTCTGGTCAGTTTAAAAAGCCCCGGCCTATTTTGCTTCCCAGTACGGTCGTGGCTGGAGGACAGAGTGAAGTGCCTGGCAAGCAGACACATCACGTGCAGGCACTGGCAGCATGAAGTCACACAGTGCGACCCTGCACAGGCCCTGTGGACCCCACTGCAGAGAACAGTAAAGGAAAATATGTCATGTAACATTTTATGATTTATGTAATAGTTATATTCATTATAAACTGTGACTGGGATTATTTCCCTAATTTTTTTCATGGTAAAAAATAAACTGACAATAGGGTCTATTCATAAAGCACCGTAATTTCAGTGCTTTGATTTTTGCCTTACTTTGCAGATTCCACTTCACCAAAAATATAGTGAATTCACTATTTAGAGAATTGTCATTATATTTTGCAGAAATTGGAGTTGCTGAAGCAGTTATCGGCGTCGGCAAAAACCGCCAAACTGCAAACAAACAACAAAAACACCGGAACTCTATTCTTTTAATAGGTGTTTAAAATAATAAAAATGCATTAAATAATAAACAAGGTCCTTTAAAAATAATAAAAGGGCCAATTAGAGAATTAAAAAAAAAAGCAGTTTAAAAAAATTGGGAAACAAAACTTTCATCATATAAATACAAAAAGATGTTCAAAAAAGAGTTTTTGCTGAAAATGAAAAGAATGGTCTTTAAATTTTTTTTGAAAACCGATATTACATTTAATCCTATGTTAAATATATATATATATGCATGCCTGCATTTTTTTCAGGTAGTGGGGATAGTGGAAATCTTGGGTGAGTTCCCTCACTTTTTTTCCCAGGACTTGACCCCTGCATACAGGGTTATTTAAAGAGCACTAAATTGGCCCCAAAATTGCACCGAACAGTGAATTTCACCATACAGTGCAATTTCGTGGCCATTCGGCTATTCAAAACCTGGAATTGCCAGCGAAATACGGTGACCTTTGGCGGCAGTGAAATCCCCATAGAGAAGTAATGGTTAATCTATTCAGAGAACACTGAACTGCACTGAAATGTCAGTGAAATGCCCTTATTTTCAGTGGTTTCATTCGACAGGTTTAAACAGGTGAATCCCATAAGCTTTTATGTAAAAAAAAAAATCCCCGTTTTTAATATTTATTTAAGCGTTATTCTTTTAATTTGCAGCAAAATATCTATTTTCTATAAAAAAAAATTATAAAAAATAAAGATACTTTTTGCTGCAAATTAAAAGAATATCTTTACTTTTTATTAATTTTTTTTTCTTTCTCGATTAATAAACCTTTTTCTTATTCATAGGACATTATATATTATTTCCAGGCATTTTCATGCAGTTTTTTGGAAAAAGCCTTTAAGGCTAGGGTCAGATGAGCGCATTCTGTGCGGACTGTGCGTCCATGCACAACGGACGTACTTTATGACTGACGACAAGGTAGTGGCCACACAGGCCATTTTTGTGACTGATGTTTTTTTGACTGATGTAGAAGAGAAAATAAATTTATATGAAAAACATTTTGTCCGTCAAAAATGCAGCCCGTCTGACTTCGTTCCTTTCACGCACACACAAAGCTATGCGGACGTTGCGAACGCAGTGCACTTTGTGCATCCGTTCTAGCGGATTTATGTTCTTGCCTAACCTGCGTCTGTTTGCCAGGTCCGTTATGCATCCGCAGTTCGGTGCGGACGTACTTTGTGGGGCTCCATTGATCATAATTATATGCTATAACGGACGTACAAATGTGCGGCAACACGGACGTGATCAGTGCGCTCGTCTGACACGAGCCTTAAATTTTTATTATTTATTTATATTTTTACCCCATTTGGCGGCTTGTCAGCTGTTTCCATTGGCTGGTCGGTGGTCGGGTTGGCGGCTTTTTTTTAATTGATTCGGCGGATTTGCGACGGATCATCAGCTGCATTTGGCGGTTTTGCAGTCCATAGGCCTCGATTTTAATTCCTTTGCATAAGCGTCCATGGGCTGCTTTTGCTCCACACACCAATTGTCGCGCAGCGCACGTCATTCGCTACCGCAGGCAGGGACGGATTTGGATCTCAGGATCTTGTAGGCACAGAAAGCACACACTTATGCCTTTTTCAGCTCAAACCATACTATGGTCCCACATCCAGGTTGGGTTGATGTTGCTTTCGACCCTTAACTATTACACCCTTTGGTATAAATATTATATGACTATAAAAAAAATTTGTATGGAACTTGATGCTATTATTCATTACTAGGTTGTTATGTCTGGTTACTTGACAATAATTGTTTAGGTTTTCTCTGTTATCTTATTGTGAATAATATTTCTGTTGTCGACCAGATATACAATTACTTTGTTTACAAATGATGATATTTGAATGTACCGTATATACTCGGGTATAAGCCGACCCGTGTATAAGCCCACCCCCCTACTTTTTCCCAAAAAACCTGTGAAAACTTATTGACTCGCGTATAAGCCTAAGTGGGATATTGCCCCAGCTCACACATGGATATGCCCCAGCTCACACATGGACTTGCCCCAGCTCACACATGGATTTGCCCCAGCTCACACATGGATTTGCCCCAGCTCATGGATATGCCCCAGCTCATGGATATGCCCCAGCTCATGGATACTGCCCCCAGCTCATGGATACTGCCCCAGCTCATGGATTTGCCCCAGCTCATGGATATGCCCCAGCTCATGGATATTGCCCCCAGATCATGGATACTGCCCCAGCTCATGGATTTGCCCCAGCTCATGGATACTGCCCCAGCTCATGGATATGCCCCAGCTCATGGATTTGCCCCAGCTCTCATCTGGATATTGCCCCAGCGGCAGCCAGCTCTCACATGGATACTTGCCCCTGCTCCGGATCCAGCAGGGGTTGAGGGGGCCCAGATGCCGGGCAGCGGGAGTGCCTGCCCGGTCCTGAACACTGAGTCCGTCCGTGTTGAAGGGGATGCAGCTGCGTGCGTGCGCAGGTCACGCGGTCCGGCCAGTCAGGTGGTACAGAGACTCAGTACCACCTGATTAGCCGGACCACGTGACCAGCTGCGCCTGCACGCAGCCGCATCCCCTTCAACACTGACAGACTCAGTGTTCAGGATCTTGACTCGGGTATAAGCCGAATCGTGGTTTTTTGACTCAAAATCTGAGTCAAAAAACTGAGCTTATACCCGAGTATATACGGTAATTGTAAAACATGTTCTATGTTTTATTTAATTGTACAAAAGATAACCTTGCAATAAAATGGGAAGTGCTTGGTGCGTGTATAAATAAAACCCACCATTTTTCTGCCTCTTAGCTGAAAAGCAGGACGAGGGCATGCAGCTGCTCAGAGGAGCAGCTTTTGGTCATTGATTAGGGACTCGCTCTACAAAGAGGTGCCTTGATGTGGCGAGTGAGCTTACGCTTCAATGGGCATTTTAGCAAACTAAAACCTCTCGTGTTTTGTTGCACATGGAACTATATAGAAACGAGCGCAGATGACACCTGTTATGTTTTATGCATGAACTGGGTTGTTACTCTTGGTTGTTGTAGCCGCTCTAGTGACTATAGGCGCGATGCCATTTTCTCTGTATAGAGATAGGTATAGTCTGAAATAGGTATAGCAGTCTTGGGAGTATGTTCATCTTGACTACCGACATTCTACCCAGCCATGAAATATGTTTGTGGTTCCACGCTTGCAAATCCCTTCGGAGAGCGGGCAGTAACAGTGTTGAAGTTCTCCCCAAACAAGTCCTCCCTCCGGGTTGGGAGTCGGACCCCCAGGTATTTCAACGTAGAATCTGACCACCAAAAGGGGAAGCTACAATGCTTATGTGCAACCCTCACCTGGGTGATAGAGACATTTAACACCTGTGGTTTAGACAAGTTTATCTTAAGATTCAATAATGGTATAGCACAGTTTAGCTTTGGCAGCATTAACCCCTGCTGATTGAATTCACTCACAAGATATGTATAAAATATAAGCGTATCACTCAAATACTCAGCCTCCTCATATCACTAGATTTTCCACTCGGCTGGGCCGCAAGCTCCAGTTCTTTAGGTGATAGGAAATCGCCACACAGGAGGATAGGAGTAAAATATTTAATGAGTAAATTAAAACAATTAAACAATTTAAAACAAAACACAGGGTTAACATCCAGCGCATTTCGTCCCTAGGGACTTTTTCTGCCTTGTCCTCATTGTTCTTATATACAGTTGTGTTCAAAATTAATCAACCCCCACTGAAATTGAGTGTTTTGGCCAGTTTGACATTGATTTTGATCAGTCATCTTGCTTACAATTAAATCAAAGAGGCACGTGTAGGTCAGACAAATATAACATAACATTTATAATGAAATAACCACAAATGTCTTTTCTGTGCTCACATCATTATCAGTTTTATTCAACCCCCAAGTGACATTCAATCTTAGTACTTAGTACAACATCCTTTTACAGTTATAACAGCTTTTAAACGTGAAGCATAGCTTGACACAAGTGTCTTGCAGCGATCTACAGGTATCTTCGCCCATTCGTCATGGGCAAAAGCCTCCAGTTCAGTCACATTCTTAGGCTTGCGCACTGCAACTGCTTTCTTTAAGTCCCACCAGAGGTTCTCAATGGGATTTAAGTCAGGTGACTGCGATGGCCACTCCAAAATGTTCCAGCCTTTAATCTGCAACCATGCTCTAGTGGACTTGGAGGTATGCTTGGGATCATTGTCCTGTTGAAAGGTCCAACGTCTCCCAAGCCTCAGGTTTGTGACGGACTGCATCACATTGTCATCCAATATCTCCTGGTACTGAAGAGAATTCATGGTACCTTGCACACGCTGAAGCTTCCCTGTACCTGCAGAAGCAAAACAGCCCCAAAGCAGGATTGACCCCCCGCCATGCTTCACAGTAGGCGAGGTGTTCTTTTCTTCATAGGCCTTGTTCTTCCTCCTCCAAACATAGCGTTGATCCATGGGCCCAAAGAGTTCTAATTTTGTTTCATCAGTCCACAGAACACTATCCCAAAACTTCTGTGGTTTGTCCACATGACTTTTGGCATACTGCAGTCGACTCTTCTTATTCTTTGGAGACAGCAAGGGGGTGCGCCTGGGAGTTCTGGCATGGAGGCCTTCATTACGCAGTGTGCGCCGTATTGTCTGAGCTGAAACTTCAGTACCCACATCTGACAAATCTTTTCTCAGTTCCTCAGCAGTCACACGGGACTTTTCTCCACTCTACGCTTCAGGTAGCGCACAGCAGTCGAAGTCAGCATCTTCTTTCTGCCACGACCAGGTAGCGTTTCAACAGTGCCCTTTGCCTTGAATTTGCGAATGATGCTTCCTATGGTCTCTCTTGGTATGTTTAACATCTTTGCAATCTTCTTATAGCCATTGCCCTTCCTGTGAAGAGTAATCACCTCTTCTCTTGTCTTCCTGGACCATTCTCTTGACTTCACCATGTTTGTACCACACCAGTAAATGTCTAGAAGGAGCTGAGTATCACAGTTATTTTAAAGCTGCCTAATTGGTGCTTATTATGCTTTATTGCTGCTCCGTGACATCCACAGGTGTTTTCAATACCTGATTGAAAACACTTGAATGAACCTCTGTTCTTCAGAGTGGTAGTCTTTAAGGGGTTGAATAATTGTGTCAATGAAGAATTCACAAAAGAAACATTTACTACTGTATTACAAAACCAATTGATGTCATTTTAGTTGCATATGGTTCTTTAAAAAGTCCTTGTAGGATTTCATTCTGAATACAATTACAAATGTACACTAAATTCCCTAAAACCCTTTACAGCATTGGGGGTTGAATAATTTTGAACACAACTGTACCATTTACAATGAATCTTTAATGAGATCCCGGTGTGATCGTACTTCTGTTCACTTGGCGTAAGTTCAGTTTTTTACTCGACTTCTGGGGCATACCTGAGTCGTCATTGGACTTCCTGGACGTTTCTGAGTCGTCATGCATCATTCCACTTCCTGTTCCATGTCGCGTGAGCGTTTGCAACATTTCCAGTTTTTCCGCAGCTTGATCATAACGTTCCCTAGCTTCTTTCTATCTCCAGCGCTTTTTACCGTAAAACCTGTTTACTTTCATTCTCGTTTTCTGGGGGATCAGTTGCTCTTCCATCACTGAAATCAAACAAGTTTATCAAAAATCTATTGTGCAATATTTTTATTATTATTATTTATTTATAAAGCGCCAGCATATTTCGCAGCGCTGTACAATAGGTTACAGTATAGACAGGGTTACAATACATTGAACAACATTTGACAAACAGTACAGGAGGAGATGAGGGCCCTATTCCCGTATGAACTCACAATCTAGAAGGGTTGGGGTTGGAAACAGGAGGAGAGGACTGCATGGTGAGAGTGATTGATGGTTGCGTCAGTGAGTTGGGTGGTAGGCTTCCCTAAATAGGAACATTTTAAGGGAGCGTTTGAAGGAAGAGAAGTTAGGGGAAAGTCTGACCGTATGAGGAAGAGCGTTCCAGAGAATTGGGGGCTGCGCGTGAGAAGTCCTGCGGTCTATCATGGGAAGAGGTGATGCAGGGAGACGCTAGTCGCAGGTCGCTGTTTGACCTTAGGGAGCGGGCTGGGGTGTATTTGGTGATTTAGTGAGGACAGGTAGTGGGGAGCTGAGTTAGTGAGGGTTTTGTAGGTAAGGATTTTGAACTTAATTCTGCAGTGGATGGGGAGCCAGGGAAGGGACTCGCAGAGGGGAGCGGCAGAGACAGAGCAGCGGGTGAGGTAGATTAGCCTGGCGGAGGCGTTCAGGATGGATTGTAGGGGGGAGAGAGGGAGGCCAGATAAGAGATTATTGCAATAGTCAAGTCGGGAGATTACCAGGGCGTGTATGAGTTGTTTTGTGGTGACAGCGGTAAGAAATGGCCAAATTCTGGAAATATTACGCAGTTGGTATCGGCAGGAGGAGGAAAGAGACTGGATGTGGGGGATGAAGGAAAGAGCAGAGTCATGTGTAACTCCAAGACAGCGAACTTGGTTTGATGGGGAGATGGTGATACCCTCCACCGTGATAGAGAAGTCAGGAGGTGGGGAGGCATTAGAGGGAAGAATTCAGTCTTAGACATGTTGATCTTTAGCTGGTAGGAGGCCATCCAGGAGGAGATGCCAGATAAACAGTCACTGACTTTGGAAAGGGCAGGGGGAGAGAGATCAGGGGTAGAGAGGTAGATCTGAGTGTCATCAGCATAGAGGTGGTAATTAAAGCCAAAGCTATTAATGATTTTGCCCAGGGAGGAGGTATAGATGGAAAAGAGCAGAGGACCAAGGACAGAGCCTTGAGGTACACCAACAGATAGAGGCAATGAAGAGGAGGAGTTACCAGCAAAGGACACAGAGAAGGACCTGTTGGATAAATAGGAGTCAACCCAAGCGAGTGCAGTGTCACTGAGACCAAGAGAGTTGAGGGTCTGTAGAAGGAGGGGGTGGTCAACAGTATCAAAAGCAGCCGAGAGGTCAAGCAGGATGAGAATAGAACAGTGGCCATGTTTTTTAGCAGTTAGGAGGTCGTTGGTGACTTTGGTGAGGGCAGTTTCAGTTGAGTGTAGGGGACGGAAGCCAGATTGCAGGGGGTCAAGTAGGGAATTGGAGGACAGGAAGAGGGAGAGGCGGTTGAAGACTAGTTTTTCTAAGCGCTTAGATGTGAAGGGAAGCAGGGATACAGGACGGTAGTTGGATGGAGAGTTGGGATCGAGGGATGGTTTCTTTAGTAAACTGGTAACGAGTAGGGATGAGCCGAACACCCCCGAGTTCGGTTCGCATTCAAACTCGAACTTTTCTAAAGTTCGAACACGAATGCAATACAAGTCAATGGGACTCAAAATTTGATTTTTAGAGTGCCCTCCAAGAGAGCATATATGCTAGATATTTGCCATAAAAGGTGTATGGGGTCCGGGTAGTGCCCTAGGGGACAGGAAACAAGGTCAAAAAGTAAAAAAAAAAAAACGTTTTTAAAGGGACAGTGAGTTTTCCAAGAAATAAGGGTTAAAAATTAAAACGAAAAATTCCTTCAAATATCGTGCCTAGGAGGTCCCCATAACTTGCCCGTGAAGTGGCGGATTTCTAGGATGTATAGAAACATTTAAAAAAAATGTCCGGATCCGGGTAGTGCCCTGGGGGACAGGAAACAAGGACAAAAAGTTTTATAAAAGACGTTTTTAACCCCTTCACTGCTGACGACGTGTGGGACACGTCCTCAGTTACTTCCGCTGTATGCTGAGGACGTGTCCCACACGTCATCAGCTTTGCGGGACCCCCGGCGGAGATACTCACCTCTCTGTCCATGGCCCCGCGGCGTTGTGACTTCAGCGTCCTCCGACGCTGAAGTCAAGCTCCTCCCGACGTAAATGACGTCATCGCACCGTGCGCGATGATGTCATTTCCAGGCGACCCCCCCCCCGGCAATGCCGGGAGATCGCCTTGAAGGGAGGGGGGATCCCTCTCCCTCCTGATCAGGAGGTCCCACAAACAAAAACAGGCACCGCTTAAAAGGAGAGAGTCTCCCCTTTTAAGCGGTGCCTGGCTTTAACCCCTTAGGCACCTGGTCGCACTTCGGCACAGTGCGGCCTAGCTCCGGTGGGGGCCGCCATCTTGGATCTTGGATGGCGGCTCCACCCCCGGGTCCCCCCTTACTGCCTGACGTCCTCACGCATAGCGTGATGATGTCAGATAGCCGGGGAACCCCTAGCTGCCCGGAATCCCCTGGTGTAGATAGGGGGTTCATTTGAGGGTTCACAGAGATGCTGTGAGGTTGTGTATAGAGATGTGTGAGGTTGTGTATAGAGATGCTGTGAGGTTGTGTATAGAGATGGTGTGAGGTTGTGTATAGAGATGGTGTGAGGCTGTGTATAGAGATGCTGATGGGGTTGTGTATAGAGATGCTGTGTATAGAGATGCTGATGGGGATGTGTATAGAGATGCTGTTTGGGGTTGTGTATAGAGATGCTGTGAGGCTGTGTATAGAGATGCTGATGGGGCTGTGTATAGAGATGCCTTGCGGCGCCGAAGTGGGGCCTAGCTTCGGTGGGGGCCGCCATCTTGGATGGCGGCTCCACCCCCGGGTCTTCCCTCACTGCCTGACGTCCTCACGCATAGCGGGATGATGTCAGATAGCCGGGGAACCCTTAGCTGCCCGGAATCCCCTGGTGGAGATAGGGGGTTCATTTGAACCCCGATATCTCCAGAACCGTGGCAGCTAGGGGGTCATGAAGGGTGTCAATCGAAAGGCCTTAGCATGGCCTTTCGACTGATACCCAACATGACCAGGTATAAAGTACAAAAAAAAAAACATGTGTTTTTTTTGTGTTATTTTTATTAATGCAGCAATATTGTTCACATTTAAATTATAATGTGAACAATGATGCTGCACTAATGATTTTTTTTCTATGGGGTGCGTTTGCTATAAGTCATGTAATTCCCCCCCCCAAAATGTAATAAGTCCCCATTTCTAATTTTTGTACAAGCATAGAAAACATAACCGCAAACGCTCATGTGCTAAAATGTGAAAAAAAAACACTTTACACAATGCAGATGATTAAAAATTCAATTTTTATTGCATTTTTTGTCATAATATACAGGCAGGACATGACGTATACATATAAAAATGATATATTATGAATCTGCAGAGTCTGCCGGAAAGAACGATATCTTATATGTCTGGGTCATTTAATAAAATGTGGCTTCAAATCGCGTTTAAACATGATGAGTGAAATCGGTAAAAATGAGCTGAACACACAGCTGTGAAATGCAGGGTTAAGGTGTTAAACAGCATATCAGAGGAAGATTTAGTAGAGAAATGAACACTTCTCAGAAGCACAGGTGTTGTTTGAGGGTGTGGTGTTGTAACGTTGGGAGCTTCCAGCCCTACCTGTGTGCTTGAGGGCAGCATATCTGATGCTGCTCGCTGACCAATGCCCAGTTTAAATGGAGACAGGCAGGGAGGTGGCTGCATGAGGCGCGGCTTGAGTGGGGGGTCTTTAAAAACCCTCAGTGTATTCTCAGCAGTTGCCAGATCGTGGTTATCCATACCTGAGTTCCTTGTACCTGACTGCTATATTGAATTAACCTGTTATTGACCTCTGCTTGTTTCTGACTATTCTGCCTTCTGTTTTCCCTAGACCATTTTCTTGTACTACGCCACTGCTCTGATATTGACCCGGCTATTCCATTTGACCATTCTGAACTCTGTATTCCTGATTCTGGCTCGGCTGACTACTCCCTGTGTTGTTAACCCTTTCTGTCTAGCTAGTTTACCTGGCCAATTCTAAGGACCAGACAGTTAGAGATCTTTCACGGCTACTCTGTTGGTAGCTTCTGGGCTCTGTGGAGTGTGGGGTGTTAAGTACTGCGTGGTGGGATCTGGGAACCGTGACATTACGATCTGGCCACTATGGATCCCGCAGACTTAACCCAGCACTTGACTAACTTTGTATCCAGACAGGATGAGCAGGATCATAGGATGGATCAGTTTGCTATTGCCTTACAAACTATCCTGACTCGTACGGCTCACCTGGAACCAGCTGGGGTTGCATCCCCGCTTGATATACCTGTGTCCCCTGTCGTTCAGACATCCCAGGTACACATGACCGCTCCTATGAGGTTTGACGGTACTCCCTCAGAGTGCCGGGGATTTTTGGTCCATGTGGATATTCATTTTAAATTAAATCCACAGATGTTTTTCTCTGACATTGCCAAAGTGGGGTTCATTATTAATCATCTGTCTGGCAGAGCATTGACATGGGCGACTCCGTTATGGGAGGCAGAGAGGCCTATCATACGGGATTATAAAGAATTCATAGCTGAGTTACAACGTACATTTAATCCTACCAGAAAGGCCACGGTAGCTGGCAAATCCTTGTTCCGCATACGTCAAGGGAACAGGACTGTTTCTGATTATGCCATAGAATTTAAAACCTTGATCTCTGATGTGAACTGGACAAATGAGACACTGGTTCTGGCTTTTATGGAGGGGTTATCAGAGTCATTGATGCATGAATTAGCTCCACGTAAACTACCTGAGGTATTGTGTGAACTCATTGTTTATTGTATAGATCTGGATAATCAGATAAGGGACAGAAGGACTCCAAGAGAGAAGCCCAAGAGACCGTTACCTAGGTTGGCCCCTGTCTTTCAGGCACCACCAAGAGAGTTATCTCCTCCCTCTGAGCCTATGCAACTAGGCCGTACTAGGCTTACAGAGGAAGAGCGAACAAGGCGTTTTCGTGAGGGATTGTGCCTGTATTGTGGTTTGGGGGGTCATGTACGATTTCAATGTCCTACTCGTCCTAAGATGCATGATAAGCCGGAGAAGCTACCGCACCTAAGGCAGCTGAGGAGACAGGCCTTGGGTGTGACGTGCATGTCTCCTGTCAAAGACACTAAACTTATGTTACCAGTATCCTTGGCTTGGGAGACCAAGACCACACATACTACCGCTTTTTTGGATTCTGGGGCTGCTGGCAACTTTATCGATGTTAACTACACTTCTTCCATTTCTCTACCTCTGGTTGTAAGAGAGACACCCTTAGCCGTCGAAGCCATAGACGGCAGACCGTTATCCTGCCCTAGGATTACTCACGATACGGTTACAGTGGTTCTTACCACTGGTCTCTTGCATAAAGAAGAAATCATATTTCAAGTTATCCATTCACCTTCCAATCCTGTTGTACTTGGTTTCCCTTGGTTGGTGGAACATAATCCTGTTATTGATTGGGCTAAGGGAGAGATACTGTCTTGGAGTCCTGCTTGTTTTGGGACTTGTTTAATACCCATTCAGCATGTCGGTACCCTGAACACACCCACAGCTCCTCCATTGTCTACAGAGGTTCCTGACCAATACGCCGACCTCAGGGCTGTATTTGATAAAAGAGAGGCAGAGAAACCGCCTCCACATAGACCATATGATTGTGCCATTGATATTCATCCTGGTACCATGCCTCCTCGAGGCAAAGTATATCCTCTTTCCATAAAGGAGAACCAAATTATGGAAGAGTACATAAAGGAGAATTTGGAGAGAGGTTTTATCCGACGTTCCTCTTCTCCAGCAGGGGCTGGGTTCTTTTTTGTGTCTAAAAAAGAGGGAGATTTATGCCCGTGTATCGATTATAGGGGGCTTAACAAGATCACCATTAAGAACGTGTACCCTATCCCCAGTGGCGACTCTAGGAACAATATTTAGGGGGGGCACAGAAGATACCGCAGTCAAAACTGGGGGGGCACTAATAATTTTCACCACTAAATAATACCACTGAATAAAACTAAGGGCCCTATCACCTGGTGTGAGCTAAAACACTATCGCTAAAGGAAAAAGTTAGTGCGAGTCGCTAAAACTTACAGGGTTATTCAGAGAGCGTGAAAAGCAGGAGAATGACTGGAGAATGAAAAATTCTAGGTCAAAATTCTCCCTTTCGTCTCACTTTCCAAATCATCTATTTTGACCTAGAATTTTCCATTCTCCAGTCATTCTCCTGCTTTTCACCGCTTTCTGAATAACCCTGTTAGTGCCTGACGACCTACTAACAGATCACCTTGACTGCAGTAGTCCATGAACAAGGTCGTTTGGCGCACGCTAGGGAAACTCTAAGACCCAAGTTGAGACCCAGCGCTAATGCGGTTGTGTACAGGATAGAACTGTTTTTCTTTTCCATACCTATCCCCCGCCCTCACAAGCTTGAATATGAACACATCCAGTGAATAACCTCTCACCCCTGCATTAGTAAAATCCTCCACGGTGGCCGTATCATCCATGTTTTGATGCACACATATATTAAGGCTGTTGGGCATTGCATGATAAATGCCTCCCAGCAGCATGTTGAATCATTACACTGCATTTAATAGATCCAAAAGGAAGGCCAGGTGAGCGACAAAAATTTCCCTGCTACAGCATATAAACAATACATGTTTCAGGGCAAGACTTATCCATGTGTTCCTTTAAACATGGTCCACACAGTCACCCTAATAATCAGCTGCTTACATACTATGCATAAAATGTTTAAAATTAGGCAATATAATAGAATTAGGATATATGTGGATAAAGGATACATTTATAATAGAGCCGACTGCAACAGCAGCGACATTGCTGACCATATCCATTACTATGGTGTATGGGGCCAAGAGAACACCTGTGTTGCATTCCTTTCAATTGCCTGTTAATTTTGGACGAGGACCTGTTTTTTCAGTTTTTTTGGAGTTAGCACCAGGGTTGAGCAGTAGGTAAAATGTTGCAATTAATGTACCTCAAAAAATTTAGTGCTGGCACAAAGTGATCTGTAAAGATATCTAGCACTCCCCGTGTTAAGTATAGGACGCGGAAAGTACAGTAAGCTCGCGGTACAAATCGCTAATAGCAACGCGCTAAGTGATTTTTCCCATTTGTAGCGGGAGGCAAACCAAACGATCTGTTGGTCAGGCGCTAGACTGAATTAACCTGGCGCTAACGCAAAATCACGCCGACGCAAGGGTTAGCTCACACTAAGTAATAGTGCCCTAAATAAGTATATATATAAATAAGATTACAAAACCCCAGAGTAATGTGATGCAATGATGCCTTTTTGTTGTACTAACCTGATACTTAAATTCAATATTTTATTTGACGCAATTTGGCAGTTTCCGCTGAATGTCTGATAACTGCTTCAGCGACTCCACTTTTAGCAAATTACAGTGACCATTCGCTAAATAGGGAATTCACCTTATTTTCTGCAAAATAAATTCCCCGAAATGTGACGGAAAGCAGAGGATCTACAGATCATTAGACCCTTTAGATTCTAACTTCCATAATAACCCCTAAAATGCCTTAAACCCAGAGAAATGCAATAAAAATAATAAACAATGTGGCATTTAGCTACCCCTCAACCCCTAAAATGCCATTAATCAAGGGAAAACATGAAATGAATACACTGAGGCATGTAGCCAACTCATTAACCCCTAAAATGCCATTAATCAAGGAAAAAACAAATGTATACTGTGAGGGATGAAGCCTGCCCATTAACCCTTAATATATAACTAAACCAAGGCATAAACTAACGTAATACATAATGTAATGTATAGTCTGAACATTAACCATTTCACTGCTGAGCCATTTCAACCCTGTGAAAATGTTTATGTTTAAGTGCACGTTTTTATTTGATGTTTTATGACTTTTACATCACACTGAATATGGTCATGTGGGGTATCATTGGAAAGGCCAGAATCTGCCCTTTCAAATGACACCTAGTTCATCCATATACGATGCATAGCTACAGAGATACGTTGGTCCGAAGAAGTGTGGGAAGCTGGATGATGATTTTTGGTGGGGGGGCACATGGGGGGGCAAGGAATAACCTAGGGGGGCAATTGCCCCCCCTTGCCCCCCTGTAGAGTCGCCTATGCCTATCCCTTTCATATCAGAACTGTTCGACAGGTTAAGGGGGTCAGCAGTATACACAAAACTTGATTTAAGAGGAGCTTACAACCTGATACGTATAAAAGAGGGGCATGAGTGGAAAACAGCATTTAACACCAGGAGTGGGCATTATGAATACTTGGTCATGCCTTTCGGTCTTTGTAATGCTCCAGCGGTATTCCAGGATTTTATTAATGATGTGCTCAGAGATTTCTTACAAACCTTTGTTATAGTATACCTAGACGATATATTGATTTACTCTCCCGATCTGAAAACCCACCATGCACATGTCAGACAGGTATTAGCAAAATTACTGGACAATGGTCTTTATTGCAAACTAGAGAAGTGTTTATTCGACATTACTACTGTGAAATTCCTTGGGTATATTATCACTCCAGAAGGTTTTGAGATGGATCCTTCTAAACTCACGGCCATCTCAGAATGGCCTCTCCCTCAAGGTCTCAAGGCCATACAGAGGTTTCTGGGGTTTTCCAACTATTATAGGAGATTTATCAAGAATTATTCCGCTGTAGCCTCCCCTATCATTAATATGACACGTAAAGGTCTGAAGAACCAGATCTGGTCTTCTCAATCCAAACAAGCATTCGAAGCCCTCAAACAAGCTTTCACTTCCGCTCCCGTATTACGGCATCCTGATCCCAGGTTCCGTTTGTTCTTGAGGTTGATGCTTCCGAGATAGGCATTGGGGCTGTCCTGTCTCAAAGAGAGTCTCCAGGAAAACCTCTACATCCTTGTGGGTTCTTTTCAAGAAAATTATCACCAGCAGAACGCAATTACGATATCGGTAACAGAGAATTGCTTGCTATTGTGTCTGCCCTATCAGAGTGGAGACATTAGTTGGAAGGTACTCTTGACCCTTTATTGATAATTACTGATCATAAGAACCTTACGTACATCGGGGATGCTAAACGTTTGAACGTGAGACAGGCCAGGTGGTCATTGCTACTGTCTCGGTTTAATTTTGTATTGACTTACAGACCAGGTGACCGCAATGTAAAGGCTGATGCCTTATCTCGTCAATATGACCCGTATGAATCTAATACACAAGACCACAATCCTATAGTTCCTCCTGAACGTATTGTGGCTTCCACAGTCTTGTCTGTCTCCTCGCCTTTCCTGGAACGCCTCCAGGCAGTTCAAGTAGGGGCTCCACCTGACAAGCCTCCAGATATGTTGTTTGTACCTGAAAAGGAAAGACAAGAATTACTCATAATGTTTCATGATTCTAAACCAGCAGGTCATCCTGGTATTACTAAGACTCTTACCAGTATCTCCAGACAGTTCTGGTGGCCCACCATGCGACAGGACGTACGTCTGTTTGTTTTGGCTTGTCAAGTCTGTGCCAGAAGCAAAACCAGGAAATCCTTGCCTGTCGGTCTATTGCAGCCTTTACCCATGCCTAAGAGGCCTTGGTCTCATCTATCTATGGATTTTATTGTGGACTTGCCGAAGTCCAAGGGTCATACTGTGGTTCTGACAGTTGTAGACCGCTTCTCCAAAATGGCTCATTTTGTCCCTCTACCTAAGCTTCCTACAGTCAAAGAACTGGCGGTTGTATTTGCTAGAGAGATTGTACGAATACATGGGGTTCCGTCTGAAATAGTCTCTGACAGAGGAGCCCAGTTCGTCTCTCGTTTCTGGAGGGTTTTCTGTGCAGAGATGGGGGTGCGATTGGCCTGCTCTTCAGCATATCATCCACAAACCAATGGGGCAGCAGAGAGGGCAAATCAGGGTCTCGAGCAGTACATACGTTGCTTTACCACACAACAACAAGACAATTGGTCGGAGTTGTTGCCCTGGGCTGAGTACGCACGTAATAACGCCATTAACGAGACCACTGGCCACTCTCCTTTTCCTGCCATCTATGGATTTTTCCCTCCGGCTCTAACGCTTCAGTTTACTGAACAGGCCATCCCGGCTCTCGATGACCATCTCACTCAACTGCAAGAGATTTGGAGACAGATTCGAGAAAATATGGAGCGCAATGTTGCTGTCCAGAAACGCAAGGCTGACAGGCATAGGTTACAAGCTCCCTCCTATAACGTGGGGGATAGAGTTTGGTTGTCCACTAGGAACGTGAAGTTGCGGGTGCCTTCTATGAAAATGGCACCTCGGTTTATAGGTCCATATAAGATCATTCGCCGCATTAATCCTGTGGCTTATGCTCTTGCCCTTCCTAAACATCTTCGCATGCACAACGTCTTCCACACCTCCCTACTGAAGCCATTGTTGTGTAACAGGTACACGCGGGTCGTTCCCCCTCCTCCACCTATTCAGGTTGATGGTGAATCTGAGTATGAGGTTAGGAGGGTTTTGGATTCTAGGCTGTGCAGGGGCGCTCTGCAGTACTTGGTCGATTGGGTGGGTTATGGTCCAGAAGACCGGTCCTGGATTCCAGCTTCCGACATGTCTGCCTCTAGGTTGGTCAGGGCGTTCCATGCCTCACATCCTGATCGCCCTGGTGGTCGTCCTGCCGCTCGTCCTGTTGGTCGTCCGGTGGCCTCCCGTGGAGAGGGGGTACTGTAACGTTGGGAGCTTCCAGCCCTACCTGTGTGCTTGAGGGCAGCATATCTGATGCTGCTCGCTGACCAATGCCCAGTTTAAATGGAGACAGGCAGGGAGGTGGCTGCATGAGGCGCGGTTTGAGTGGGGGGCGTGGCCTGGTGAAGGTCTTTAAAAACCCTCAGTGTATTCTCAGCAGTTTCCAGATCGTGGTTATCCATACCTGAGCTCCTTGTACCTGACTGCTATATTGAATTAACCTGTTATTGACCTCTGCTTGTTTCTGACTATTCTGCCTTCTGTTGCCCTAGACCATTTTCTTGTACTACGCCACTGCTCTGATATCGACCTGGCTATTCCATTTGACCATTCTGAACTCTGTATTCCTGATTCTGGCTCGGCTGACTACTCCCTGTGTTGTTAACCCTTTCTGTCTAGCTAGTTTACCTGGCCAATTCTAAGGACCAGACAGTTAGAGATCTTTCACGGCTACTCTGTTGGTAGCTTCTGGGCTCTGTGGAGTGTGGGGTGTTAAGTACTGCGTGGTGGGATCTGGGAACCGTGACAGGTGTCTCCTGAACATGTATCAGTCTACAGACAATGTATCAAATTCATCAGACCAGACTAATTAAAAGCACATGTTATTTCCAAACACTAATTAACACCTGTTGTTTACGCCATTTGAGAACACAGGTCATTTAGAGGTGAGAATCTTTGCACGTAAACATTTTTTAATTCAATATCTAATAAACCGTTGCTTATAATATTCTGCAGTAAAGAGTCTCTTTTATTTCTAGATTTTTTTAAGCATTTTTTATACTTTTTTCAATTTAGTTTTTCTTTTTCGAACTTGAACTGAACACGCCAAAAAGTTCGAAGTTCGCGAACTTGCGAACGGCCAAAGTTCGAATCGAACTCTGAACTGATCGAACCGAACAGCTCATCCCTAGTAACTAGCGCGTGTTTGAAGGCGGATGGGAAGGAGCCGGTGGAGAGAGATAGGTTGAAGATGTGCGAGAGCAGGGGTGAGGGAGGAGGAGAGGGGAGGAATTAGATGTGAGGGAATGGGGTCGAGCGGGCACGTGGTGAGATGTGAGGAGGACAATAAGGAATTGACTTGACTTCCTCATCAGTGGCTGGGAGGAAGCGGCAGAGGGTGGCAGAGGGGACCTCTGGGAGTGGAGGTGGCAGATAACTATCTTGTGTTGGGATGTTGCTTCTGATAGTTTTATTGGAGGAAGAAATCTGCCTGGTCTTGAGCGCTGAGGGCAGCTGAGGGGGGAGGTGCGGGTGGGTAGAGGAGGGTGTTGAAGGTGGACCAGAGCCGTTTAGGGTTGCAGGACAGCGTAGATATAAGAGATGAGAAGAAGGATTGTTTGGCCAAGTGGAGGGCAGCTTTATATCTAGGATGATCAGCCATATCACTTGCACAGTCTATATACATATCAAGAGACTGTACTATATTGTGGCCATTCATTACTGATACTCCTCGAAGGCAGGCATATTGTGGGGGACAACACAAAGAACAACAGATCGTCAGCGTTCGCTGCTATCTTGTGCTTTCTCCCTCCTATGGTGACCCCCCGTGATGCTAGAGCGGACCATTTCCAGAAATGGTTCAAGGGCGAGGATGAAAAGCAGGGACAAGAGTTGGCACCCCTGTCGAGTGCCATTCTTGATGGCATATCTGGATGTGAAAGCCCCGTTAGCGCAGACTCTGGCCGTGGTCCGCTGATAAAGTGCCTCAATCCAGGCTCACAAGTTAGGCCCCAAATCGTAGCGCCTCAACGCTGGAAATAAAAAGTCCCAGTTCACCCTGTCGAACGCCTTCTCCGCATCGATAGACCGCAAGAGAAGGCCCCCGGATGCATGACTGCCTAGGTGCATAATCTGCAGGGCACGGATTGTGCTGTCCCTGAGTTCTCTACCCTGGACAAAACCGACCTGGTCTTCATGGATCAAGGACGGGATATAAGGGTTCAAACGGGCAGTCAAAATCTTTGCGAAAAGTTTCATATCGCAGTTTAACAAGGAGATAGGATGATAACTGACACATTGCTCAACGTCCTTCCCTTCCTTCGGGATGATCGATATATTAGCCGAAAGCGACTGTTAATATAAATGACCGTCGGTGCTTAGGCAATTAAAGGTGTTCAGAAAGTGTGGGTATAAAGCGTGTGCGTATTTCTTATAGTAAGCTAGGGGAAGACCATCTGGTCCTGGCACCTACCCATCGGGGAGGCCTTCACCGCAGCCGCCAGCTCCTCCATAGTCGTTGGTTTGTCTACTTCACCAAGGACCTAGGCAGATGTCGTTTAACATGTAAGGAGAGGTAAGAAGAGATGTCGGTCGCCAGTGACTGCCGTGCCTGTGGTGTATCTGGACGCGGAAAGGAATATAGATTCTCAGAAAATGTCCTGACGGATCGCAAGATCTGTGCAGGCAGTTTATGCAAAGCATTATGCTGGTCGCGCATCTTAGAGATGTAAGTGTCAGAACGTTTTCTAGCGAGCATACGAGCCAAGAGCCTGCTGCTTTTATCCCCATGAAAGAATGCCCTGGAGCCCAGTTAGGTCCTATGGTACGACAGGTTCATGTGATCTGATAACGACTTCCGCAGAGCAGAGAGAGAGTGAGCAGGTGGGAGGGGTCCCCATCCCGTTTATGGCATGAAGTGTGGTGCACGATCTATGATAACAAGTCCCTTAGCTGTCTGGCCCTAAATCTTTTCACCTCTGCCCCTTTGTGGAGGAAAAATCCCCTAATGACACACTTATGTGCCTCCCACACCGAAGTGGGGGGAGACCTCAGGGGTAACATTTTCTTCAAAGTAATCTTGAAGGATGCGCCTGCCCTCATCCTGAGCCATGGCATCTGCAAGTAAGGATTCATTAAGTCACCAGTTAAGGGTAGTGGGACGAAACAAGGGTGAGGGAATTTCTATAGAGATTTGAGCGTGGTCTGACCAAGTCGGAACACTGATTTCTGCCTTCCTCAAGGCCTCCAGATGGTAATATGGGAGAAAAAAATAATAAATCCTTGAGTATGTTTGCGATGGGTGGGAGAAAAAGGAATAATCCCTATCCGAGGGATGTGTGGCCCTCCAGCAGTCTACTAGGTGGTGGGAGTGTAATACTTTACCTACAGAGTGGAGAATGTGTGGTGGGATGGAAGATGTACCAGAGGAGGTGTCCAGAGAGGGTTCTAGAGGCACAAACTCATCACTGAAAAAAGACAAGCCAAAACAATCACTCAGGATCCGCATAACAAATGCATCCACCTGTGGCACATAAGATTAGGGCATCGAAATGCAGAAGCCATTAAAGAACTTGAAAAGAAAGGTTTATCAGAAGACATGATAATGCTGCCTTGTCACCCATTTATAAAGTGTACATGCTGTATCAAAGCAAAGGCCACACATACTCCACTTCCGCAAGCCAGTCAAAGGAAATCTACTCACGCCATGGAACTTATACACAGTGATACTTCCTCACCTTCATCGATTATTATTCCAGGTATATTTTTTAATCGATTAATTTCGATTTAATTATAACGCACCTACAGATCCAACTACGTTTAGCTGATCTGCTTGCATTGCAACTCTGCATTAGTCAGCGGTAAATGTGGTATACACTATATACAATCACCCGTCACTGGATAGTTTCAACAATCCATGACTTTACTTCACAGTTCACACAAATACATCTTAAATTCAAACTGTAGCACTGACATAAGTTATTATGTTGCCCCAGCTAACACATGGATATATTTTCCCCCAGCTCACGCATGGATATATTTTCCTGCAGCTCACGCATGGATATATTTTTCTCCAGCTCACGCATGGATATATTTCCCCCCAGCTCACACATGGATATATTTTCCCCCAGCTTATACATGGATATATTGCTCCCAGCTCATACATGGATATATTGCTCCCAGCTCATACATGGATATACAGTTGCAAGAAAAAGTATGTGAACCCTTTGGGATTACGTGGAGTTTTGCATGAATTGGTCATAAAATGTGCTCTGATCTTCATCTAAGTCACAACAATTTGAAAAACACTGCTTAAAATACAACACAAACATTATATGTTTTCATGTTTTTATTGAACAGAACATGTAAACATTCACAGTGCAGGGTGGAGAAAGTATGTGAATCTTTGGACTTAATAACTAGTTGACCCTCCTTTGGCAGCAATAACCTCAACCAAACGTTTCCTGTAGTTGCAGATCAGACCTGCACAACGATCTGGAGTAATTTTGGACCACTCCTCTTCACAAAACTGTTTCAGTGTAGCAATATTCTTGGGATGTCTGGTGTGAATCACTCCCTTAAGGTCATGCCACAGCATTTCAATCGGGTTGAGGTCAGGACTCTGACTGAGCCACTCCAGAAGGCGTATTTTGTTTTGTTGAAGCCATTCTTTTGTTGAATTACTTGTATGCTTTGGGTCATTGTCCTGTTGCATCACCCATCCTCTGCGGAGCTTCAGTTGGCGGACAGATGGTCTTACGTTTTCCTGCAAAATGTCTTGATAAACTCTGGAATTCATTTTTCCATCAATGACAACAATCCGTCCAGGCCCTGAGGCAGCACAGCAACCCCAACCATGATGCTCCCTCCACCATGTTTTACAGTGGGGATGAGGTTTTGATGTTGGTGTGCTGTGCCTTTTTTTTCTCCACACATAGTGTTGTGTGTTTTTTTCCAAACAACTCAATTTTGGTTTCATCTGTCCACAGAATATTTTGCCAGTAGTGCTGTGGAACATCCAGGTGCTCTTTTGCAAACTTCAAATGTGCTGTAATATTCTTTTTGGACAGCAATGGCTTCCTCCGTGGTGTCCTCCCAAGTACTCCATTCTTGTTTAATGTTTTCCTTATTGTAGATGTGTCAACAAAAATGTTAGCATGTGCCAGAGATTTCTGTAAGTTTTTAGCTGACACTCTAGCAATCTTCTTTACCTCATTAAGCATTCTGCGCTGTGCTCTTGCAGTCCTCTTTACAGGACGACCACGCCTAGGGAGAGTAGCAACAGTGCTGAACTTTCTCCATTTGTAGACAGTCTGTCTTACCGTGGACACATGAACATCAAGGCTTTTGGAGATACATTTGTAACCCTTTCCAGCTTCATGCAAGTCAAAAATTCTTGATTGTAGGTCTTCTGAGAGCTCTTTTCTGCGAGGCATGGTTCACATCAGGCAGTGCTTCTTGAAACCAGTAAACCCGAAACTGGTGTGTGTTTTTAAAGGGCAGGACAGCTTTCAGCAACACATCCAATAATATCACACTGATTGGACTCAAGGTTGGCTCACCCCTGGCTCCAATTAGCTCTTGGAGAAGTCATTAGGCTAGGGGTACACATACGTTTTCCACCCTGCACTGTGAATGTTTACATGTTATGTTCAATAAACACATGAAAACATATAATGTTTGTGTTGTATTATTTTAAGCAGACTGTGTTTTTCAAATTGTTGTGACTTAGATGAAGATCAGAGCACATTTTATGACCAATTCATGCAAAACTCCACGTAATCCCAAAGGGTTCACATACTTTTTCTTGCAACTGTATTGCCCCCAGCTCATACATGGATATACTGCCCCCAGCTCATACATGGATATACTGCCCCCAGCTCATACATGGATATACTGCCCCCAGCTCATACATGGATATACAGTATTGTCCCCAGCTCACACATGGATATATTGGCCCCAGCTCATACATGGATATACTGCCTCCAGCTCACACATGGATTTATTGACCTTCAGTATTGTCCAGCGGAAGAGATGACTGCAGACGCTCTCACCAAGGCATTACCAAGGGAACGCCATTGTTTCTTCCAGAAGAAGCTGAACGTCATATAAGCACGCACATGCCGTTGAGAAGAGGTGTTGGGAATACAACAGCGTGTACTTTATCATATAAATATGTCACTAGCACCTGACGTGTAGATGGAGCTTTTACACTCAGGATAACTGCCTAGATATCCCTATGGACTTATTGGTAAAAGTTTACAGGAAGGAAGTTGATTTTCCTGTTGTTTCATCTCTATGATTCTTCTCTTCCATCTGTGCTGTTTGTTGTAACCAGATGTCTGTCAAGTTATGAATCTTTATTGTTGAACAACCTAAGTAAAGAATGCACTTCTGCAAGTGACTACTTGTCATGAGCACCCCCTACAGATGGTAAGACGGGCCCTTTAGGCTGTGTAGTATTAAGCCCTTTAGGCAGGTATGTGCCTTGCTGCATGATACAAAGCCCAGCACACAGTGACAATAGGACCAGAGATGAAAGGACAGGATACAGACACGATGGGGAGCCCTGCACTTGGGGGTAAGATCCTTGAGTGGTCTTCTGACTATACAGATACAGGGTAGGGGGTTAAACACCAGAATATGACAGGAGGGTACAAGAAACCAGAACAAGAAATGCCCAGCATCAAACATAGAACCCTGAAACAACCAAGAGGACCTTTGGTGGCCGATTATACAGAATAGGGATGTGCGTTTCATTTCGTTCCAAATTGATTTTCGCACAAAATGACCCGATTCGTTACTTCGGCTACGTCTGAATCACCAAACTGGACCGGCAACGAAATACACACTATACGAATAGATGTCCAGGGAGAATAGACTGTGCCAGCATTGTGACCAGGGGGCCCTGGAAGATGAGGTCCACTTCCTCCTACAGTGCCCCAAGTACTCAGCACTGAGGGAAACTCACTTCCAGAGACTCTCCGCTCTCATCCCGAACTTCACCTCTATAGAAGAGACGAGGAAACTCCACATCATACTGGGAGAAGAGGAGCCGGCGGTGAAAATATCTGCCCAATACGTCGCAGAATGTCACAGACTGAGAGGAACATGAGAGATCCTGGACTTATAAATCCCCAACACGGACTCGCCCCCATCCCACTTCACATGATCCCTTACCCCTGATAATGTCCATGGACTTACCCATTCCCCCCCATATATATGTCCCACTACCCCCCCCCCCTCCTCCCCATATGCTTTGGCAATGCTAAAATGTATTTGGTCCTGCCAATAAAGCTTATTTTGATTTGATTTGATTTGATGTCGATACAAAAACGAAACAATTTCGTTATTTCGTGTAGACACTAAAATTGTAAAATAGCAAGTCATTTTCGTTCAATTCGTGATTTCGGGTCCGTTTCGGTTAATCTCTGCGTATTTTCGTATAGTTTCCGGTCCGTTTCGGTTCCGTTGCTGATTTCGTAATTTCATTTCGAGTACGTTTCGGATCACTTCTTTTTTGTTATTTTCGTTTTTGGGTGTGTTTTTTTTGTGATTTGTATGTTCTAGAATCATCTTTGGGGTTTGGATTACTGCGTGCATAGTCCTATCGGCAGCTTCCATTTCTGCTGAAGGCTGGCACAGACACACACTGTCACTGCATGTGACGCGGTGCATAAATAGTGCATTCCTCTTGGGTGTACCTTATTGGGGTTTTTTTTTCTGAGAATTTTTTTCTGAGAAAAAAAAAGACAGCACTGGAGGAGCCTGCTTGTACTCATGGAGCCTGGAGCTGGGGAGAGACCAAGTTTTGCAGTGACTGGAGAGGAGATCTCTTCTCTTGTATTGGATTGACTGTGAGAGAGTCAGTACTAAGTAGAAATGTAACCGGAATCCACTTGGTTCACTCGGGACGAGGACGGACCGGACATGAGTAAGGATTGTCTGAACACGAGTCTCTTCAGGAAAGGCAAACTTTTATTGTGACGTCACAGAATGCTCAGACAGGATTGAATCGCTAAGACTGAGCATCAAATAAACAGTGTCCTGAGGTTTTATACCTCAAATACATAATTAGGTACATCCCAATTAGCCCACCTCCCTGTGACACTACCCCACCCCACGTGGGTTAATACCTCCCTTAGTCTAATACAAAAGACATTTCATTAATTGGCCATAAATTGGCTAACTTTATGTTAGTAGCAATAAATCATGGTTAGTTACTCCTACTGTTCCGGGCTGCGCCTGGTTCCCTAGCGCCTTCAGCCATTTGTTACAAATGGCACCTGGTCTGATCTCTATACTCCTTTTGTATTTCTGCGGGCCCCAACGACCTTGATGTATCTTTCTCTGTGCCTGGAACAGCAGAGATCTCTCTCTCAGCGCTTTAATTGTTTTTCTGCCAATCTCAGCACATTCCTAAGTTTCTACGTATGCCTCATTATAGTTTCAGCTAAAAAACCTACCTAGTTATATTTAAGTGAACCAATATTCTGAACAAGATGGTCGCCTGGCTTATAATGGTGGCCATCTTCCAGTCTATTTCCACCACATTCCCCCCTTGGCTCAAGCCTCAGGCTCTTCTCCTGAGACTTGTAGCCATTACACCTCACTGCTTCTGTTCTCAAATTCCTCATATTAGGGGGGGTCCTGTTTTTGTCGGGAACATACCTTGTGGGATCATCAGTGGTATATCTTGTGTCTGTGTGGGTGTCAGTGCCTTCTTGCATAGCGGCCAGAGGCAAAGCCCTATACGATACAGTAGTGCCCCTACAACCAAAATCACCACTATCATCAGGATCATAGATCCAATCTGTGAAACAAATCTCAGGATGGATCCAAACCAATCTCCGATTGCTCCGAACTCACGAAGTGGATTCCAGCCTTCAGCAGCGATCCTCCTTGCTGTGTCCTGCAACTGTGCTACCTTTTCTTGGTGATCTTGAATTACCTGATAGTAGTCAGGGACATCATGTGTAGCATTCTTATAGAAAAAGGGGGGGTTCTACAGTTGGCGCCTGTCTCAAGGATTATAGGGTGAAAAAGGTGCTGCTGCCTTCCTTGGATCGGATGGTAGTGCCTAGGTCTACCAGAAATATATGTCGAGAAGGATGGGGTGATCTGGGATGGGCGCTGCACTTCGTGATTTCCCTGTCTGGGGAAGTATTGAATATATGCGCCTGAGTATTGTAATGTACTCTAGCTGGGGATGGCGTGTGCTGTATTTGTCGCTTCTCATATACTTCCACAGTTTATGTGGTATATTACACTTTTATGAGTGAATAACAATAAATGGCACGTGTGATAGAGGATGAATACACTTTAAATGCTACGTGTTTTTCATACAGGTTTTTCACACAGAGTACATAGATGGAGTATTGAAAAGAAATTTAATGGGTGCGTAGTCTTTCTTGCACTGTAAATGATTTGAATCACATGGAGAGTGTATGAAAAATAATAAAGAGGGTGGACAGAAATTAACCAGTCGTATTGGTTATAAATGTCTGTAAAAATAAAAATAAAAATAAAAATAACAATAAATAAATATAAAAGGTATCCTCAGGAAAGTTCTTAGTCTATGTAGTGTCTTCTATTAAGAGGAACACTGTTAACATAGTTTCCTATTTCGGTTCCCGTTTTGAAGTAATACTTTCATTCCTTGTCCTCTGCTGCCACCTTGTGGTAAAAAGGTGGTATCCGATAGGATGAAGGAAATGGAGGGAGAGGGTGGAAGTTTTGACTCTCGTCTTCCTTCTAGTCGAGCGGCACCTTCAGAAAAAAAGGGGGATGGAGGCGCCAAATAGTGTTTTATCGTGGTGGTAACAAGATGTAAGATAGAAAAAATTGGTACACTCACATGGTCCTGAGCCGGTTTGATAACCACGCTCACTCAATAGTGCCCTTCTAGCCCGTGGAGGCGGCTAGATTCCCTTCTTTCTGCTGCTGGTTCCTTGCCTCGGGTTCCTTGTTGCCTCTGTCTGGCTGGAGTCCTGGCTGGTGTTGTCGCTGGATCCTGCCTGGTGGAGGAATACAAACCGGGCTTCCTTTTATATTTATTTATTGTTATTTTTATTTTTATTTTTATTTTTACAGACATTTATAACCAATACGACTGGTTAATTTCTGTCCACCCTCTTTATTATTTTTCATACACTCTCCATGTGATTCAAATCATTTACAGTGCAAGAAAGACTACGCACCCATTAAATTTCTTTTCAATACTCCATCTATGTACTCTGTGTGAAAAACCTGTATGAAAAACACGTAGCATTTAAAGTGTATTCATCCTCTATCACACGTGCCATTTATTGTTATTCACTCATAAAAGTGTAATATACCACATAAACTGTGGAAGTATATGAGAAGCGACAAATACAGCACACGCCATCCCCAGCTAGAGTACATTACAATACTCAGGCGCATATATTCAATACTTCCCCAGACAGGGAAATCACGAAGTGCAGCGCCCATCCCAGATCACCCCATCCTTCTCGACATGTGTAGCATTCTTGATGAATGTGCAACATTCATAGTGCATTGTCATCTCACACAATCCATTCAGAGCTGCACTGATCTGTTCCAGTGCCATGTTGTGTATCATTTGCACCTTTCGTATCTCTCGTACTTCCAGATTCAGCAACTGAATATCCCAACTAGTTTTATTCAAAATCTCATCCATCAAACTGGCATAACTGTTCATTCTTGCCATCAACTCTCTTCCCCATCCAGTCCAGGCCGGAAGCCACACTCATACTCGATCCGCTTTCTTAAACAACTCTCTCTTCTGTCTCTCAAACACCAGCGGGTACCTAGGGTGTAGTATTGTATCTGGATCAGTGTCCTCCCCCCTTACCTTCTGTATCGGGATCAGTTTAGCCAAATAACACATTCCCGTCACTGTATGTGGTACCCATGTGTAGCACACTCCTTTACAACATACCTGATATCCTCCTTTCACTATAAATGGTGATGAATATAGTGATCCCTTTGTTATCGCTATTGCAAACTGTCTCAACCGTCTCATCATGTCCCCTATATCCTGCCTTCCATTGGTTGCATTCGCAATCTCTTCCTCTTGTTCTCTAGTGAACTGCCTACATCGTATGTATATATAACATGCCTTCAGTTCTGTTCTGAATATGTAAATGTACGATGTCCAATTGAACTGACTTGAGTTGCACGCCCCACCCTCGTTACTTATCTCTCTATCTGGGCCTAGTTGAAAACACCACTCTGGTTGGTACACTGGTCCTATTATAAGATGCCCAGGACTGAATGGTTCTGGTTTCTCCCTTGACATATCAACTGTCTGTACTGTAACATTTTCTGATGCAAACATACTCAAATTCATTGGAACAGATGCGAATGGTATATGAATGGTCTCCGGGTGCAGTCTACTACACACCCAACATGTGGTCTGTCCAGACTTTTTAGCATAATCATATTTAAATTGCACAAGTAAGTGTCCTTTTAGCTTAGTTCCAGACGACGCCTCTCGCTTTTGTCTCCCCATAGTACGGTTCTCCATCACCGGGTATGTGCCATTCCGATTTTTGGTGGTGCTGGGACACTTGGGACATGCTTCACGTGATAGTCCATAAATCAGATGTGCAAGAAACAAAATAAATACCAGAATTGCCCCCACTGTCAAAAACCCTTGGGCAATTCTCTTCGCAGTCACATATACCCAATCCCTCCCCACCGGAATTTCAAAAACAAAAGACATTTCCGGTTGATCACGGGTCGGGGCCGGGCCCCTAAAAATAACCCTCTCAGCATTTTCCATCAGTGGATAATTAGATCTCGCTGTATCCATCAGAACACCCGAGGGTTGACTATCTTGAATACTTTCAATCGAATCTCTCAGGGGCTCATGACTGTGGTCTTTGATAGCTTTAGCCTCAGTGGATTGGTCTCGTTGGGGACGACCTTCTATACTGGTTCAGGATTGGCTGCAGGTACCTTCAATCTGGAGTGATGTATCCACGGGACCACCTCGGCAACCTTTACTGCTGTAGGGGTTGATAACAGAACAAAGTAAGGACCTCTCCATTTTGGGCCTAATGGATCATTTTTCCACTCTTTTACCCATACTGAGTCACCTGGACAATATTTATGCAGTGGAGGGTACAAAAAGTGAGGTACATTATCTCCCACCCAAGTATTCAATTTCTGCATTGCTTTACCCAACAGTACAACCTGATCATTCAATTTAATTTCCCCTAATGCCCGAAGGTCCCCCCTTAGTCCATTAATCAGAGGGGTAGGCCGTCCAAACATAAGTTCGTACGGACTTAGCTTCAATTGGGGGTGGGCCTGCACCTAATGTGTAATAAGACTATCGGGAGCACATCCAACCAGCCTAGTGACGTTTCTTGGCATAATTTGGACATCAGAGTCTTTAGGGTGCGGTTCATTCTCTTGACTTTTCCTGAACTTTGGGGCCTGTAGGCAGTGTGTAGCTTCCAGGTAATACCCAATAGATGGGCAAGTTGCTGTAAACAGTTCTGTATAAATGCAGGGCCATTGTCCGACCCTATTTCAAGAGGCAGTCCGTAGCGCGGTATTATTTCTTTCATCAGACTTTTCACCACCTCTGCTGTCTTTTCTGTTCTTGTTGGGAAAGCTTCCACCCATCCTGTTAGGGTGCACACCATTACTAGTAGATATTTGTATCCTTTGCAGGGTGGCAACACTGTGAAATCTATCTGTAATGACGCCATTGGAGACAGCCCGATTGGCTGTTTCCCTGGAGGTTGAGACGGGCCCGTTCTTGGATTATTCTTGGCGCATGTCACGCACTGCTGGGCTATTGATTTGCAGATTACTGACGTAGAAATGTGGCTCCAATTGCTGTTCCATCATTTCTCTTCCTCCATGGGTACTTGCGTGGAGCGTTCTTACAATCTCAGGCGCCAGTGTTGCTGGTAGAACTATTTGTCCATTCTCTAACTGGAACCATCCGTCTTCTCTATATCCGCCTTGTTCTTCTGACAGCCATTTCTTCTCTCTCTCTGAATATATAGGTGTCCATTCACTCAGTGGCGCCGGTAGGAGTGCAGCCACCACTGGTTTTACTTTGTATCGTGCCAATTCTCCACGGTTTCCCCAGACAAATTCTTCTTTGGGGAAATAGTATCGCCATGCGAAGAACAGCAGATCTTGTCTGTCTTGTGAATCTCGCACTGCTGGTATAAAAACGTTCATTGCACTTTTCTTCATTCCTGGCAGCTTATTTCTGATAAGGATCTCCTTGAGGAAGAACCTTACCAACGGGGCTTGGTATTCTTCTGCTCACAATTCTCCCAGACTTAGCAGTATTCGTGTGATTCTCAGATTATTGTGAGGGTTGGTTGTTAGATTTTCAAAACGTGAGGCGAAATTTTCTGCTCGTTCAACTTCAGTTACTTCTGTATCTTCTTCTCCATACTCCCCCATTAATTTTACGCCGAAGAATTTCAGCATCATTTTGTATGCTCTGCGCTGTCTTTGCTGAACTTCTGAGGTGTTAATCATTAGGCGTGTCTCTTGAGGATGCAGAGGAGTAGAGTAAAATTATTGACCTTGAAACTGGGTTGGGAAAAGCCATTGGATATAGTCATGATTTAGTTCTAACAGTTCATACTCATCTTGCCATTTGTGCAGTATAATTTCAATGAACTCGCCTTTGGGTTCAAATCTTCTCCAATTCATGTAGAATTCGTAGTTTGGCATGGGAGGTTGAGGCTCTTGCTTGCAGAGCAGTACTTTGGCTTGATCACTTGTTATCAGTGGTCTTGCAGCTGCCTTTGCGGCCTGATCAGCGCGCCTGTTGCCTCTTGGGATTTCATCATGACCTTTCTGGTGGCCACGACAATGCATAATACTGACAGCACTCAGTTTCCATACAGCTTCTAGGAGGGCCGCGATTTCAGCTGCATACTTGATTTGTTGTCCTGAGGAAGTAAGCAGGCCTCTTTCTTTGTAGAGTGCACCATGTGCATGGACTGTCATGAAGGCGTACTTGGAATCAGTGTAGATATTTACTCTTTTGCCTTCGGAGGTTTCTAGAGCTCTGGTTAGGGCTGTTATTTCGGCCACTTGTGCAGATGTATGGCCTGGTAATGGATTTGCCTCGATAATCTCTTCTGCTGAGACTACTGCATAGCCGGTGACTTCTTCCCATCATTCATGTAGCTGCTACCATCAGTGAATAGCTGTAGATCGTATTTGTCTAGGGGTACGTCTTTCAAATCTGGCCTGCTACTGAACACTTCTTCCATGACTTGGAGGCATTCATGATTTGGATCCTCTTCACAGTCTGGCAGTAAAGTAGCAGGGTTCAAGGTAGCGATGAGGTCCAAATGAACCCGCGGATTCTCACACATCATAGCTTGGTACTTCGTCATCCGGCTGTTGCTGAACCAGTAGCTTCCTTTCACATCGAGCAGGGCCTTGACAGCATGGGGCACCTTGACATGAAGAACTTGTCCAAGGGTCAGCTTGTCTGCTTCTGCTATCAGCATTGCTGTGGCGGCCACAGCTTTCAGACATGGGGGTAGGCCGCAGGCCACAGGATCAAGTTGTTTGGAGAGATAGGCCACAGGCCGTAGCCAAGATCCGAAACTTTGAATCAGCACTCCTGTAGCTGTTTGATTGTGTTCATGCACATACAGCTGGAAGGGCTTGCTGTGATCTGGCAGTCCCAGTGCTGGAGCTTCCATTAACAGAGTCTTTAATTGCAGAAAGGCTGCTTTTTGTTCTTCTTCCCAGAGGAAGGGGTCATGCTCTCCCCCCTTGGTGGCTTGATGGAGGGGTTTAGCAATGTCTGCGAAGTTGGGGATCCACAGGCGGCAGAAGCCCGCAGCTCCCAGGAATTCACGAACTTGTCTCCTTGTTTTTGGTTGGGGTATTCGGCATACTGCTTCCTTTCTCTCAGCCCCCAGTGCACGCTTGGTACCTGTTAATTGAAACCGAGGTACTTCACAGTCTGTTTGCATATTTGTGCTTTTCTTTTGGACACTCTGTAACCTGCAAGGCATAGCAGATGTAACAGGGCTTTAGTGGCAGAGAGACAGTCTTTTTCTGTGGGAGAGGCCAGTAATAAATCATCGACATACTGCAACAAAACAACTTTGTCTGGCTGAGCGTTGAAGGACAGGAGGTCCTGGCTGAGCGCGCACCCAAAAATCGTGGGCGAGTTCTTGAAACCTTGAGGGAGGCGTGTCCAGGTCATTTGATGACGCGCTCCCATGGTGGAGTCCTCCCATTGAAACGCAAAAAGGGGCTGGCTTGCTGGAGCCAGGCGGATGCAAAACAAAGCGTCTTTTAAATCAAGCACCGTGTAATATTTTGTATCTCCAGGAATTAATGCCAGCAAATTGTACGGATTAGGGACTACAGGGTGTAAAGTTACTGTGGCCTCGTTAACCGCTCGTAAATCTTGAACCGGGCGGTATTCTTGTGTGCCCTCTTTCAGTACTGGCAACAGAGGTGTGTTCCACGGTGACACGCAGAATTTCAATATGCCGTGATCTTTAAGTCTCTGTAAATGCGTTTGGATATTCTGCTTGGCTTTTTGTGGGATGTGATATTGTCTTAGAGCCACAGGCACTGCCCCTGGTTTTAAATCAACGTATACCGGAGGGATATTTACAGCTAGCCCGGGCGGGTTGTCTTCGGCCCACACACCAGGGATTCCCAGGAGTAGTGTGTACGGGTCCAGGTCGACCGGCGGAGTTGGTGCTGTACGCCATTCTTCTTCTCTGGGCATAATTACTGCAATTTTTGCGGGCTGGATGCACTGGCTGGCTGGGCTGTGCTGCCGTGCAGAGCTGCCACTCTCAGGCAGGTCTAATCTAGCGTGACCCCCGGGAAGAAATGTAATTTGGGCTTGCAATTTGCAAAGGATATCCCGCCCCAGGAGCTGGATGGGACATTCGGGCATATACAAAAATTCATGTTCAACATTATGCACACCCACACTACATTTTCGTGAAGCAAGAAAGGGGTACTTTGCGGATACCCCCATTGCTCCCACGATATCAACCTCAGTTCCCACCGGGGGAGCAATTTGCTGTGTTACAACAGAATATTTGGCACCGGTGTCAACCATAAAAATTTCATCTTTATTCCCCACTCTCATAGTGACCGCGGGCTCGTGATTACCGAGCGGGATGGGCCCAGGTCCGTGTCAATATGTACCTTGCCCTTCAAATGACGTCCCCGCCAACCCAACAAATCCTGCACCGGCACCATCATTTCTGTCATATCTGCCATTTGTTACCTGGCCATTGGAGGCCTGACCTCCCGATTCCCCAGCTTCCCTTTGTGCCCCGAGTTTAGCCAAAAGTGCCGGACAAGTATCTTTCCAGTGACCCTCGCCCCGGCACCAGGCGCACTGATTGGGTCCTGGAGGTACCCAGGGGGCTCCCCTACCTCTACCTCCACGACCCCTCGCTCTCCCTCTATCTGGGGCACCTCTCCCTCCATTTCCCATATATCCGACCACCCCTGTGTGCCCTTTTTGTCTCTTCATTTCTTCCCGCTTTTCGTCCAAATCCCGGTTATGATACACTTTATTAGCGATTTCTACCAATTCACTAATACCTTTACCCAAAAACCCATCCTGTCTCTGTATTTTATTCCGTATATCTCTCTGTGACTGACCCACAAAAGAAGAATTAATTAAACTGTGATTTTCCGCTGCTTCAGGGTCAATAGGACTATACGTCCTGTATGCATCTAGCAACCTTTCTAGAAATGCACTTGGGGATTCTTTAGAATCTTGCACAATATCCGCTATTTTTCCCATATTTGTGGGCTTTTTCCCTCCCGCTTTAACACCCATTATTACCGCTGTGCGGTACGTCTGCAAGTGAGCAATGCCCGCAGCGGTATTGTACGGCCACTTGGGATCTGTTTTGGGGTAGTGCTCCTCTGCCCACGCTTCTGGCTGGGCTCTAACATCTTCTACGGCTTGGGCAAGTAAAATTTTCCGCGCGCTACTATTTATTCGGGCTCTTTCCTCAGTAGTGAACATTGTCAGCATTAATTGCTGACAATCTGCCCATGTGGGGTTATGTGTGAGCATAATTGACTATCATACTGGCCACCGCTGCGGGGTTAGTGGAATACAGTGGTGTATGTGTTTTCCAATTGAACAAATCTGTTGTTGTAAATGGAACATATGTGTAATGCACTGGCCCAGGTGCTCCGTTTTCCAATAAGGGACCTGGCACCTCCCGTAGGGGCATTTGCATTTTACTTTTACCGGGGTTGTGTTGATATAAATCTCGGGGTTTATATACATTATTCGCTGCGCGAGTGGTAGCACCTTGCTTTATACCTTCACTGTCATCACTGTCCTCTCGGTCTACCAATTTATACATACTCCCATCGGGCATTTCAATCTTTCCTGGTAGGACCTCTCTATCTCCTCCACCCATTGCCCCCTCTTCCTCTTCCGCAACTCCGCCCGCCTGAGTGGAGGGAGCCGGTGGAGCAGTAGCCGCCACCCGCCTCCCCCTCTCCGCCTGAGCAGCCGCGGCACGCAAAGCTTCTCTAGCTGCCCCATAATGTGATGAATAGGGCGGGGACAGGGGATCAATCTCTTCCGGCAGTTCTACCAACACCGGTCTTTTCTTTTTATTATTTTCTTTATTAGGGGGCACCTGCTTCTTGTTACGTCCCGCCATCATTATAAAATGACTTTTATCCCTTACACAATACTTCCATATATCTATATATGGGTACTGCTCAGGCTGTCCGCATTTCCCGGTAACCTGGGAATGCACTTTCTGTATTAGCTCCGGGTCCATTGACCCCTGCTCTGGCCATTCTGGAACTAGCAGTGGCCACACCATTGTACACATTCCTGTTAACTTTTCCTTAGTTAATTTTACACCATAATCATGTGTTGTATATAGTGCTTCAAAATTCCGCACCATATACCCTAGGGGCGTCTCACCCTTCTTTACCTATTTTTGGCTTGGATGATCCGCTACCCATTGTTACTTTTAAAAGCAACAACCTTTTTACAATACAAATATTACTTTTTAGCAAAAAAAAAAGACTTAGAATTTACGGTCTGGTACTTCAGTCAACAATCCATATATAAAACATAACAAGGAAGGAGAGTGTCATCTGCGCTCATTCCTATGTGTTCCATGTACAACAAAAATGAGGTTTTGTTTGTTTCAATGGCCATTGCAACGTAAGCCCACTCGCCACTTCAAGGCACCTCTTTAGAGTGGGTACCTAACAATTGTAACCAAAAGGCCGCTCTACTGAGCAGCTCCAAGCCCCTCCAGCTGCTTTTCAGCAAGGAGAGACAAAGATGGTGGGTTTTATTTATACACGCACCAAGCACTTCCCATTTGGGATCAAAAACAAAAACATGGAAAGAGGAACAGCTGCAAAACGACGGACTGGTGTTACAAGCATGATATACATAAATACAGAAAAAATGGCGTCGCGCCCATACTCACTTATTTGGAGGGGCTTGGAGCTGCTCAGTAGAGCGGCCTTTTGGTTACAATTGTTAGGTACCCACTCTAAAGAGGTGCCTTGAAGTGGCGAGTGGGCTTACGTTGCAATGGCCATTGAAACAAACAAAACCTCATTTTTGTTGTACATGGAACACATAGGAATGAGCGCAGATGACACTCTCCTTCCTTGTTATGTTTTATACATTTACTGGGCTGTTACTCCTGGCAGTTGCCGCCGCTCCAAAAATAAGTGAGTATGGGCGCGACGCCATTTTTTCTGTATTTATGTATATCATGCTTGTAACACCAGTCCGTCGTTTTGCAGCTGTTCCTCTTTCCATGTTTTTGTTTTTGATCCCAAATGGGAAGTGCTTGGTGCGTGTATAATAAAAACCCACCATCTTTGTCTCTCCTTGCTGAAAAGCAGCTGGAGGGGCTTGGAGCTGCTCAGTAGAGCGGCCTTTTGGTTACAATTGTTAGGTACCCACTCTAAAGAGGTGCCTTGAAGTGGCGAGTGGGCTTACGTTGCAATGGCCATTGAAAAAACAAAAACCTCATTTTTGTTGTACATGGAACACATAGGAATGAGCGCAGATGACACTCTCCTTCCTTGTTATGTTTTATACATTTACTGGGCTGTTACTCCTGGCAGTTGCCGCCGCTCCAAAAATAAGTGAGTATGGGCGCGACGCCATTTTTTCTGTATTTATGTATATCATGCTTGTAACACCAGTCCGTCGTTTTGCAGCTGTTCCTCTTTCCATGTTTTTGTTTTTGATCCCAAATGGGAAGTGCTTGGTGCGTGTATAAATAAAACCCACCATCTTTGTCTCTCCTTGCTGAAAAGCAGCTGGAGGGGCTTGGAGCTGCTCAGTAGAGCGGCCTTTTGGTTACAATTGTTAGGTACCCACTCTAAAGAGGTGCCTTGAAGTGGCGAGTGGGCTTACGTTGCAATGGCCATTGAAACAAACAAAACCTCATTTTTGTTGTACATGGAACACATAGGAATGAGCGCAGATGACACTCTCCTTCCTTGTTATGTTTTATACATTTACTGGGCTGTTACTCCTGGCAGTTGCCGCCGCTCCAAAAATAAGTGAGTATGGGCGCGACGCCATTTTTTCTGTATTTAAACAATCCATATATATCTGACCCGCTTCCTCCGTCAGTAGCCGGACTGCAGTCGCCTGAGCCGGAAACGTACCTTGGGAGTCCACACTCACACTCGCAATGCGTGTAGGCGCTCGTTCACTCACAACAGTCTCAGCAATCAATCACAACCCTTACCGTACCAGATACTTTCAACACAAAACAGTACATAAACAATTCAACTCTTTCTACTAGCCGAGGGCACACCGTCCCTCCTTTTGGCTCCTTATACCCCGTTAATTGAACTCTAACTCTTGACTGCTTGTGACTATGTGCACCCCGTTCTATAACTACACTCCCGTCTGCAATTCCAATTTGCCTATGACTAATCTACCCACCCGGCACCACTATCTCTGCAGCTACTGCTGGCCCCAATGAGCCCTCTTCACTACACGACGTACACACTAGCACTGACTCAGGGCTCTAAGCCCGGTCACAGAAATCTCTCCGCCTTTCCTTTGTAAATAGAGCTTCACCACGTGGACAAACACTGACTACGACTACGCAACTCCACGCGGCTCCCATCTCCCTCAAATACAGACTCCAATACAATTCAATACAATCAATTCAATTCAATACAATCAATAGTTAGCATCCGATCCCCCGGGTCCAGACACGCGCTAGCCACTCTCTGGACCCGTGCTATATACGGCGGGTTCGGTATGCCAACGAAACCGTGGCCACGGGTCTCCTTATCCAACTTCGGTTGGACGTTTCCCTTTATACCGGTATTTCCATTTCCATTTCCATTTCCATTAGACATACAAACATAGAAGACACTTTACCTATCGCCGCGCTTTTCGCTGTTTCCTCGGACTCAGGGGTGTCCAGCTTCCCGGGCCTGGGGTCCGTTTGGGACGAGACGAGGTCCACTGTACAGGAAATCCTGCTTGGTGCCTGCAGATGTCAGCTCACCTTCAATGGACGCCCAACCAGCGGGATCACTCGCACCTGCAGTCAACCGCTACAGTGTCCAGCAATCGTTACCGTGCCGGTAAGGGCCCATATCCCGGCTATCGAGCCCCCAGAAATGTAACCGGAATCCACTTGGTTCACTCGGGATGAGGCCGGAACGGACACGAGTAAGGATTGTCTGAACACGAGTCTCTTCAGGAAAGGCAAACTTTTATTGTGACGTCACAGAATGCTCAGACAGGATTGAATCGCTAAGACTGAGCATCAAATAAACAGTGTCCTGAGGTTTTATACCTCAAATACATAATTAGGTACATCCCAATTAGCCCACCTCCCGTGACACTACCCCACCCCACGTGGGTTAATACCTCCCTTAGTCTAATACAAAAGACATTTCATTAATTGACCGTAAATTGGCTAACTTTATGTTAGTAGCAATAAATCATGGTTAGTTACTCCTACTGTTCCGGGCTGCGCCTGGTTCCCTAGTGCCTTCAGCCATTTGTTACAAATGGCACCTGGTCTGATCTCTATACTCCTTTGTATTTCTGCAGGCCCCAACGACCTTGATGTATCTTTCTCTGTGCCTGGAACAGCAGAGATCTCTCTCTCAGCGCTTTAATTGTTTTTCTGCCAATCTCAGCACATTCCTAAGTTTCTACGTATGCCTCATTATAGTTTCAGCTAAAAAACCTACCTAGTTATATTTAAGTGAACCAATATTCTGAACAAGATGGTCGCCTGGCTTATAATGGCGGCCATCTTCCAGTCTATTTCCACTACAGTACTAGTGTACTATAATATCTTTTTATTTTCTGCTGGCCACATTTTTTCCAAATATATTTCATAATGTACCATATTTGTATTTTATACATGATTTTTCTTTGTTTTGACTTTTGAGTGCCGCAGCCTGGCATTGATCTTTTCTTTCATTGTCAATGTGTCTACTGTCTAGACTCTTAGGGCTAAATTACAATCTTCACGGAAACGTTTGCGCCGGCGCAAAAAAACATTAACGCGAGGGGTAAAACCATTTGTGCCTAATCCCGTATTACATAGACAGTGCAACAATCGTCAACCGCGGGTGACCCTGCACGAACCCTGCGCGATTTTACTATACTGTGTGAGTCCTATACTTAACATTGTGAGCGCAAATGCAAATGTGCACTGATACGCGGATGGTATTACAATCTATTCGCGGTAATTACTGCATAGCCTTTGCGCGCATAATTTTAGCAACTGCAAAAAGCTGGTGGTAACGGCATATCTGAACAACCTGCCTAACCCAAAAATAAAACAGCACAAAAAGTTATGCAGCAACAATATTATGGATGATGGCAGGTGTGTGTGTATTATTACTGTAGCATATGTGATCATTTTGCATCATAGATGAAGAACCTGTCTCCGATGCCTCTGCCAGGCGCAATTCAGTTGGTGTGGTTCTTCATTTTGATTGGCTGAATGGATGCATAAAACTGCGTGCGCAAAGATTTTTGCGCGAGACGGCACTGAGTGTCATTTGTACGCGTACTGTTTGCTTGCGCAATTGATCGGCGGAAGAAAAGAGCCGCGAGGATTGTAATTCCAGCGGTAATTTGCGCGTGCAAAAGTTTACCACTTGGCGCAAAAATTTTCACTTTAAGCGAAGGTTTTTGCGCGAAGATTGTAATATAGCCCTTAAGCTGTAGAGAATGATATGCCTGTAGGTGTGCTCCTCATGCTTGCTCAGTGTATCCAGTGTTTTCTTTTTCCATCTCTCCCACGCTCATCAGCAGCATGGTTGCATCCCTGAGCGTAGGAGGGAGATGTAAAAAAATTCCAACTTCATATTCCTCCCACTGCTCCCAGCACCAACAGTGATGCTCTGCAGTCCCTGGTGTTTGTTTGTTTTTTTGGAGGGGGTCAGACTCATAAATGAGAGTGGGTTATATTATTCTAACAGGGTTATTAACCCTTTCGCTGCTGAGGCTTTTCCCGCCCCTGTGCTGAGGTCATTTTTTACCTGTTTTGCGCATCATGTTTAAACCTGTTTTGAAGGCTTATTTTAGTATATGACATCGACATATTATATATCGTTCTTTCCATCAGACTCGGTAGATTCATAATATGTCATTATTATATGTATACGTTATGTCATGTTTGTATATTATAACAAAAAATGCAATAAAATATGTATTTTCAATAATTTACAGCGTGTAAAGTGTTTTTTTTCCACATTTTAACATGCGAGCAATTGCGGTTATATTTTGTATGGGGTGCGCTTGTTAAAAAAATTAGAGATGGGGTCTCGTTACATTTTTTTTTTGGGGAAAATGACACCATTTTTAACAAACGCACCGCATACAAAAATCGTTAATGCAGCATCATTGTTCACATTATAATTGAAATGGGAACAATATTGCTGCATTAACAAACCAAAAAAAATTAAAAAAAAGGTTTATTTTTTTTTTTAATTTTTTTTTTTAATTTTTTTTAATTTTTATTTTTTTTTTTTTTTTTTTTTACAATTTTTTTACTTTCATGTTTGGTATCGTTGGAACGGCCATGCTCTGGCCGATCCAACGATATCAAAATTTAACCCCTAACTGCCACGGATCGGGAGATAGGGAGTTCATTGGAACTCCCTATCTCCACAGTTCGTGGCAGTTAGGGGTTAATGCTAGGACTGGCGTCATCGTGCTGCGCACGATGACGCCAGTCATCTGGGGGAGTTCCCGGAAGCTTGGCCGACATCCAAGATGTCGGCCAGCTCCCGGAAGGATCGCAAATCGGCGCTTTTCAGCGCCGATTTGCGATCCAGCTCCCCAGGGGTTAATGCCAGGCATCATTTGGAAGGGCAGGCTGTGCCCTTCCAAATGATGCCTGGGTTAAGCCCCTGTGAGCCGCCGATCGGAGGGAGAGAGGTCCGAAGGACCTCCCCCCCCTCCCTTTCAGGCGCCTCCTCCGCAAATGCGGGGGGGCGCCTGAATTAGGTGTCATCGCGGCGGGCGCGATGACACCTAATAATGGCGGCCACTGCTCCGGATGCCGGGCTGACATCCAGGATGTCAGCCCGCACCGGAGGGGCCAGCGATCGGCCGGAACCCGGCCGAACGCTGACCCCAATGCGAGGACGCGCTCAGCGCGTCCTCCGCATACCAGCGGGAATGCTGAGGACGCGCTGAGCGCGTCCTTAGCATTCAAGTGGTTAAAAGAGATTCAAAAAGTCACTGCACGTTCGGTGACTTTTCTTTCTCTTCAATTCGGTTCCTTTTGCCGATCCCATTTCGGTGACCCTGCGGTGTATTCAGCAAGCACCACAGGGTCCCCGAATTGCAGGGAAAAGCTGCCGCAAACCTGACGAAAACGAACCGCAAAACCCAGCGAATGCACGCCGAAACCCACAAAAACATCTGGATTAACCTGCCGAAAACCACAGTAAAAGCCCGAGCAGGAGCCGATCACACGCAGTGAAGCAGCCGAGACCGCAGACGAGGCAGTGAATAAATTAGCAAAATAGTTTGTGTGAATGTGTGAAAATGAAACGCTGTTTGCAAAGAAACTACTGAGCGAAAATGTCTGAAACTTACACAGGAGGTCCAGGGAATGATAATAAAAAGGGATGATACAAAAAAAATAAGTAAACTTAAAAAAAAAAATCAGAAAAATGCTTAAAATATCATAAAAAATCTATAAATAAAGAGACTCTTTACTGCAGAATTTTATAATGAACGGTTTATTAGATATTGAATTAAAACCGGAATATTTTTACCATTGAAGTCTATGGGATTCTCCTGAATAAACTTGCCGAATTAAACCACCGAATGGCAGGGCATTAGGGGAACCTTTCACTGCTGGTTTGTGTTCTCTGAATAGTTGAAGCAGTGCTTTTTTATGGGGATTTCACTACCCTCGAACAGGCACCGTATGTTCAGGCAATTCGCCAGGATTTGGCGAATTGCCTGCTCTCTGGATAGCCGAATGGCCAGGAAAGGTAACCGAACGCTGATTTTCAGCATTCGGTTACCTTTCTCAAGCAATTCGGAGCTCTTTGAATAACCCTGTAAGTGTATGTATGTATGTATGTATGTATGTATGTATGTATATATATTATATATATATATATATATATATATCTATATTACAATCTTCACGCAAACGTTAACGCTCACTTGCGTGAGCATTAACATTTGCTGCGGTGTTTACCGCATATTACAATCCAAACGCAAACGGGTTAAGTAACCCGGCTACTTCACCTTCTAAATGGGGGTAACCCAGATTTAAATAATTAAAATGTTGGTGAAGTAAGCCATTTAAAATATAACTTTTTAAACAACCATCAACCAAAATAGTTAAAAGACACTCACACATTGATTATAACCTCAATGGTTAAGTAATAGCCGTATTAGTCCAGCAAGGCTTATAGGAGTAAGTGTTATGTAAGCAGTTAATCACTGCAGTGTATTCAGGAAATTCAGCCTAACGCATAGGGAGGGTTATTTTACGGTGAGAACAATAAAGCTGTGGATTCTCTGCCTGTTGAGATTGTTGGGTCAGAGACTGTACAGACGTTTAAAAAAACATAACATAATTCCTGCAAAAACATAATATGAAAGATCATAATATTTAATATGTGGGTAAACGCTTCTTGATCCAAGGAGAAATCTGACTGCCATTCAGGGGTCAAGTACGAATTTTTCCCCAGTATGTTGCAAATTGCCAAGCGCTTCAGACTGTTTTTTGTTTGTTTTTTTGCCACCTTTTGGATCAACAGCAGCAGGTGATGTGTGACAGGCTGAACCTGATGGACGCATGTCTTTTTTTTTTTCGCCTATGTAACTTGTTAGTGCGTTATAAAAAATTGTAACTGTCTGGTTGTCGGTTAGAGGACCTGATGAAGTCCACCGATTGGTAGAGAGTCTACCTTTTGCATGTTTTATTCCCTTAAAGACATTTGGATAATAGCTGGATGATAACACTTTCATTCAAAGTGAATTTTGTGGAGAGATAATTTATTGCATTATGATAATGAGCACTTGCATGTATGGAAAAATAAAGTAAACCGTTTTTGAATTCTATGGTTTTGCATGTCCGAACATAATTAAAAAAATCTAATGTTCCATAGCAGGATTTAAGATTAAGCAAATACCTGTTCTTTTTCACCGCCTGCAGTTACAATTCAATAAGAAGAATTGTGTTTGAAGGGATGATGTTTGAGGTATGCTGATGTCACTTCTTATAGCATCAAAATTGTGTGCTATACCTTATTACAGACATGGCATCATGATCTATTTCAGATTGTGCTGTCATACTGGGCCTGCACTGTCCATTCTGGGACTTACAACATGAAAGCCAAAATAGCCAGACCAAATTAGAGTATAAGGATGGAAGCTAATATCCAGATGTCTTTAGAATACCCAGCAAAGCATAGTAAAAGGTGCTTTGTATTTCAGAAAATTAGAGCTTTTGGCTTCCCACACCCAAACTTTGCATGAAATTCAGTGACACAGCTGATATTTCAGTCTTTAATTTTTTGCATAAAGATGGTTATTCTGAAATGTTTACAAAAGTTAATTGTAAATTTGCTCATAATTAATTGTATTACTCATGTATGTGTTAATCCTTTATTGCTATAGTACTGGAATTGAAAGTTCTAAACTCCAGGTGGTCTCCATTGTCTTGCGCAATTTCAAATGGGGTCTGCATTATTAACAACAGTAAGGGATGCCTCGTGTCAAATACAGTTAGTAAGATAAATATGTAATAAATGTAAAGATGTAATAAAAATATAAGCTTTCCTGGTTATCATATAGAGATTGAGATTATTAGGAAGGCAGCTTCCAAAAAAATACCAATATAATCTCAAAATGATGGGCTCTATTTTAGCCTTGATGTAAATTTAACCAGAGCTGTTGTAAACGTACCAGAGCCGGGGGCTGACTGGCAACTTTTGGCCCGGGGGACAACTGCAAGCCACAGGCCCGTGGTGTTGCAACCCGGCACCCATTTAAATAAAAAAAAACAAAAAAAAACACCATGGTTAACAAATCCATCAATACCACCTAACCTTAAGCAATGTCCCACCTACCTCAAACTATTACTGCCTATTTCAGCGCAATGTTCCCTTTTCCTCACATTATTACCTCTAGATCATGGCAGTACCCCTATTTACCCATTACCACTAACCCCTGAATCAGAACAATACCCCGTTCACATTACACTGATGCCCTTTTAGATCCTAGCACTGCCTACTTCCCTAAAATCAAACCCCACACAAATGTACCCATGACCAATATTATTAGTTGTAAAAGCCACACCGAGTCACACACTTGCACTGACACACACCTACACACACACACACCCTCAGATACATCTATTGACACTTACAGATACACTCACTCTCCCTTTTTTCATGCTCCTTTCATACCCTCTCCCCATTTTCCTTTCTTTCTCTCGCTTTTTCATTCCCTTCTCATCTCTTTCTCCAGTGGGCCCAACCAGAGAGCTCTCAGGCCAGGCCTCACTTATTCTCCACTAAGCAGGCCGCCCCCCCTCAATTTATTAACCCTGGGGCCAGACTAGGGCTCTCAGCCTCCCTCCTCAGGCCAGCCAGGCCCTCACTTATTCTCTCTCCCCCAAAGCAGGCCTGCCCCCCTCAATTTATTAACCCTGGTCCCTGGGGCCCAGAGAGCTCTCAGGCCAAGGGCCCTCACTTATTCTCTCCACCAAGCCCCCCCCCTCAATTTATTAACCCGGCCTGGTCCCTGGGGCCCAGAGAGCTCTAAGCTTTGCTTGGTTTTCTAAAGATATCTGGATATTAGCTTCCATCCTTATACTCTAATTTGGTCTGGCTATTTTGGCTTTTTCTGACTATTATTCTCCACCAAGCCGCCCCCCTCAATTTATTAACCCCCCACCATCAGCAGCCAGCAGGTGAGGTCCCTCAGAGTCTGTGTCACTGGGTCGGATGCGGCCGCCACGCACAGTACACTCACCATGAACTTTACTGTGAGTGTGTGCAGTGCAAGTCTGTCTGCGAGTCACTCTGGGCAGCGGCTGGGCTGGCAGTGGCTTCCGCTGTGCTCCCTCGTCCACGGCCAAGCAGTCCTCCTCCATGCAGCCTGGAATGATGTCGGCAGCTGCGCACGCCACTCGTGCAGGCTGAGGCTCCCCCGACGACGTCACTGTTGTGTCGACCGCGCCCGCCGGCCAGCACGCTCCCGTGGAGGCTGCGCGGAGGCATCACGTGGGGGGCGGGGCCGGCACTACTGCTTCTGCGCGGCCGCCCGCGGCCTGCGAGTGCTGTGAAATTTAATAATAGACTTGAGTAATACACATCGCCGGGTTAAATTAATTACCGAAACGGATGCGCATTGCGGCGGCCAGGGGAAAGCTTGTCCCCCTGCCCAGTCCGCATTATAGGGCCAGATTCCAAAGTTGCCATTGAGAGAATTACTGGAGACAAGACAAACAAAGGGCCTATTTCATAGTTTACCCTAAAAGGCAGACGCTAAAATGAAAAATTAGTGCAAGGTGTTAAAGGGACACTCTAACAAAAAATCACCCCCCCCCCGTTTTTTAATCCTAACCTATCCCTATTCCCTTAATAAATAGTTATTTTTTGTTTTTAACTGTAATACTTACCCTAAAATCCTCTTGTTTCCAGCGCTGTTTTTTTTTTCTATACTCCCCTCCCTCCTCTTCCGCTCCAGTCCTTGTTTCTTCTTCTTGCCTTCTGGTTTACGTGAGAAGCGCGCATGCGCGCCTCTCACATAAGCCAGCCAATCGTCAGGCTTCCTCCCGGCTCCCTCTGAGGATTAGTGTTGCGCGCAAGAGGATGCGCGCAACACTAACCCTCAGAGGGAGCCGCCAGCTTCTGCGGTGAGTTGGAGATGATTCCCGCTCTGCTGACTGACAGCTGGGAGGGCGGAGTAAAGTTCTCCGCCTCTCTCAGCTGTTTTCAGCATTTACAGCTGAACCGCTGACCGGAGGGGAGGGGGGACAGAGGGCAGCATACTCTGGGCATCATGACCACCTAAAATAGCTTAGGTGGTCATGTTGCCTAGAGTGTCCCTTTAAATGTTAGTGTCTGCCAATTAATGAACATATTACAATCCTCTTGCAGGTGTTGCCACTCGATCAGTCTCAATGTGAGGTGCTAACTTTACACACCAAGACGCAACAGTTAGCATTGGCAAGTGCAATCAAGGGTACGCGCGTAGCTTTTGACTGGTTTATTCCGAATTCCGGCTTTGATTTTGCATGCCCCCACCCCTCCAGGCGCTATAAATACAGTAACTGTGATCGTGCTTTCCTGAGTCAGACACAGTTACCCAGGCATTTGGTGGTTAATTGTGAGTATAGAGTGTGTGCAGCTTCTGTGTCTTATCTTCTCACCTTTGTTAACCCTTTCACTACATATTACATTAACCCTTAATTACACGTAAATACACTGTTACGAGAGCCCAGGTAAAATATTTTCCCTCCGCTGTCGTGACTCGTTTTCCTCCGCTAGTCCTATGATTCTTCCCTCAACAAGCAGCGCTGAATCAATGTGCGTCCTTAATTTCTTCCAATAAAACAGATGGCACTGGTCATATTGGGTTAAACAGACTCACTGGCCATTTCAGCAGACCTCTTTTTATTTGGTACAGAATCCAATAACAACAGTTAACATCCCAGCCCACTCAGACATCCTGGCACTTGGCACCGCAGTTCATCATGGTCTCTTATCAAGTCCTCCTCGCAGATTTTAAGCTCTTGAGCAGGGGCCTCTCTGATACTGTTCTATGTGTTTAACTAGTATGTATATTTGTTATTCTGTGTCTCCCATTGTACAGCGCTATGGAACATGGTGCCTTATAAATAACTGCAGTCATACAGAGCAAGGGTCCTTGTTTGGGGGGATTTCAGGGAAGCAGAGGCAATCTGAGGGTACCATTTGCTAGCTTGGGCCCCTATGGTGTCAGTCACGGTCACCAAAAAATGCCCAGATCCACAGGCGGGGCCAGAGCGGCAGCGTGGGGAAGTTACCCCAGGTGATGCTGCATGGCCGCTGCTGCCTGAGCCCCTGGGGCCAAGAAAGGCTCTCAGAATCTCGGGGTCCCGACAGAGCTCCCTCCTGAAAATCGCCCCAACTGCAGCTCCGATGAGGGGGACCCTAACCCCCAAAGAGTGGGGCAAAGGGTTTTTGAGGTGCCGGGGTTTAAAGTTTCTGCAGATATTTCCATTAAAGTGAATGCCGCACGGTCCTTGGATTGGTTGTCACATCTGGCTCCTGCATGGTGATTGGCTGGGGTTTAAAACCAGGCTCCTGGATGGTGATTGGCTGGAGTTTCAAACAAGACTTTCCCTGGTGTCAGGGAACACGAGGGACAGTCTTAAGGGCATTTGAATTATGTTCTACTGGGTGGGAAAAAAATCACAAAAATACCACTTTTAACATGAAAAGATAGCTTAAATGAGGGGGAATAGTGGAGGAGCGAGGTTTTAGTACAGTCCAGTCTCTGAGCACAGAGTTCTATAACACCCACGTTACACATAGACCAGCTCCACTGAGCCTTGGCTCTTGTGACATCCCCAAGTGGCATTCTTAAGTGGACATCCAGAGTTGTTTCCTGGAGCTTCATCCAAGATCCCCTACGCCATCACGATCCCTAAGTCCTGTGTCTCCTCTCTCCACAGGTAGGACACTATCACCCATCATCCACAGTCACCCACATCTCATCTGATCGCCTGCATACTTTTGCTGGTAGGACATTATCACCCATCATCCACAGTCACCCACATCTCATCTGATCGCCTGCATACTTTTGCTGGTAGGACATTATCACCCATCATCCACAGTCACCCACATCTCATCTGATCGCCTGCATACTTTTGCTGGTAGGACATTATCACCCATCATCCACAGTCACCACATCTCATCTGATCGCCTGCATACTTTTGCTGGTAGGACATTATCACCCATCATCCACAGTCACCCACATCTCATCTGATCGCCTGCATACTTTTGCTGGTAGGACATTATCACCCATCATCCACAGTCACCCACATCTCATCTGATCGCCTGCATACTTTTGCTGGTAGGACATTATCACCCATCATCCACAGTCACCCACATCTCATCTGATCGCCTGCATACTTTTGCTGGTAGGACATTATCACCCATCATCCACAGTCCACCATCTCATCTGATCGCCTGCATACTTTTGCTGGTAGGACATTATCACCCATCATCCACAGTCACCCACATCTCATCTGATCGCCTGCATACTTTTGCTGGTAGGACATTATCACCCATCATCCACAGTCACCCCATCTCATCTGATCGCCTGCATACTTTTGCTGGTAGGACATTATCACCCATCATCCACAGTCACCCACATCTCATCTGATCGCCTGCATACTTTTGCTGGTAGGACATTATCACCCATCATCCACAGTCACCCACATCTCATCTGATCGCCTGCATACTTTTGCTGGTAAGACATTATCACCCATTATTCAGACACCCACATCTCATCTGATCATCTGATCGCCTGCATATTGGTATTTTCTATTGTTATTTATATTTATTTTAGTTTTTCTCCACCATGTGCTTTGCTAATTAGCATGTGAATCTCCTGCCCTATTGACACAGCCCATCCAGCTTCAGGTGTTTGCATTTAGGCAGTTAAAAAGTAAACAGTCCGCCCTTTATAACATTTAAGACCAGCTCCACTGAGCCTTGGCTCTTGTGACATCCCCAAGTGGCATTCTTAAGTGGACATCCAGAGTTGTTTCCTGGAGCTTCATCCAAGATCCCCTACGCCATCACGATCCCTAAGTCCTGTGTCTCCTCTCTCCACAGGTAGGACATTATCACCCATCATCCACAGTCACCCACATCTCATCTGATCGCCTGCATACTTTTGCTGGTAGGACATTATCACCCATCATCCACAGTCACCCACATCTCATCTGATCGCCTGCATACTTTTGCTGGTAAGACATTATCACCCATTATTCAGACACACCACATCTCATCTGATCATCTGATCGCCTGCATATTGGTATTTTCTATTTGTTATTTATATTTATTTTAGTTTTTCTCCACCATGTGCTTTGCTAATTAGCATGTGAATCTCCTGCCCTATTGACACAGCCCATCCAGCTTCAGGTGTTTGCATTTAGGCAGTTAAAAAGTAAACAGTCCGCCCTTTATAACATTTAAGACCAGCTCCACTGAGCCTTGGCTCTTGTGACATCCCCAAGTGGCATTCTTAAGTGGACATCCAGAGTTGTTTCCTGGAGCTTCATCCAAGATCCCCTACGCCATCACGATCCCTAAGTCCTGTGTCTCCTCTCTCCACAGGTAGGACATTATCACCTCATCCACAGTCACCCACATCTCATCTGATCGCCTGCATACTTTTGCTGGTAGGACATTATCACCCATCATCCACAGTCACCCACATCTCATCTGATCGCCTGCATACTTTTGCTGGTAAGACATTATCACCCATTATTCAGACACCCACATCTCATCTGATCATCTGATCGCCTGCATATTGGTATTTTCTATTTGTTATTTATATTTATTTTTGTTTTTCTCCACCATGTGCTTTGCTAATTAGCATGTGAATCTCCTGCCCTATTGACACAGCCCATCCAGCTTCAGGTGTTTGCATTTAGGCAGTTAAAAAGTAAACAGTCCGCCCTTTATAACATTTAAGACCAGCTCCACTGAGCCTTGGCTCTTGTGACATCCCCAAGTGGCATTCTTAAGTGGACATCCAGAGTTGTTTCCTGGAGCTTCATCCAGATCCCCTACGCCATCACGATCCCTAAGTCCTGTGTCTCCTCTCTCCACAGGTAGGACATTATCACCCATCATCCACAGTCACCCACATCTCATCTGATCGCCTGCATACTTTTGCTGGTAAGACATTATCACCCATTATTCAGACACCCACATCTCATCTGATCATCTGATCGCCTGCATATTGGTATTTTCTATTTGTTATTTATATTTATTTTTGTTTTTCTCCACCATGTGCTTTGCTAATTAGCATGTGAATCTCCTGCCCTATTGACACAGCCCATCCAGCTTCAGGTGTTTGCATTTAGGCAGTTAAAAAGTAAACAGTCCGCCCTTTATAACATTTAAGACCAGCTCTTGTGACATCCCCAAGTGGCATTCTTAAGTGGACATCCAGAGTTGTTTCCTGGAGCTTCATCCAAGATCCCCTACGCCATCACGATCCCTAAGTCCTGTGTCTCCTCTCTCCACAGGTAGGACATTATCACCCATCATCCAGTCACCCACATCTCATCTGATCGCCTGCATACTTTTGCTGGTAGGACATTATCACCCATCATCCACAGTCACCCACATCTCATCTGATCGCCTGCATACTTTTGCTGGTAAGACATTATCACCCATTATTCAGACACCCACATCTCATCTGATCATCTGATCGCCTGCATATTGGTATTTTCTATTTGTTATTTATATTTATTTTTGTTTTTCTCCACCATGTGCTTTGCTAATTAGCATGTGAATCTCCTGCCCTATTGACACAGCCCATCCAGCTTCAGGTGTTTGCATTTAGGCAGTTAAAAAGTAAACAGTCCGCCCTTTATAACATTTAAGACCAGCTCCACTGAGCCTTGGCTCTTGTGACATCCCCAAGTGGCATTCTTAAGTGGACATCCAGAGTTGTTTCCTGGAGCTTCATCCAAGATCCCCTACGCCATCACGATCCCTAAGTCCTGTGTCTCCTCTCTCCACAGGTAGGACATTATCACCCATCATCCACAGTCACCCACATCTCATCTGATCGCCTGCATACTTTTGCTGGTAGGACATTATCACCCATCATCCAGTCACCCACATCTCATCTGATCGCCTGCATACTTTTGCTGGTAAGACATTATCACCCATTATTCAGACACCCACATCTCATCTGATCATCTGATCGCCTGCATATTGGTATTTTCTATTTGTTATTTATATTATTTTTGTTTTTCTCCACCATGTGCTTTGCTAATTAGCATGTGAATCTCCTGCCCTATTGACACAGCCCATCCAGCTTCAGGTGTTTGCATTTAGGCAGTTAAAAAGTAAACAGTCCGCCCTTTATAACATTTAAGACCAGCTCCACTGAGCCTTGGCTCTTGTGACATCCCCAAGTGGCATTCTTAAGTGGACATCCAGAGTTGTTTCCTGGAGCTTCATCCAAGATCCCCTACGCCATCACGATCCCTAAGTCCTGTGTCTCCTCTCTCCACAGGTAGGACATTATCACCCATCATCCACAGTCACCCACATCTCCTCTGATCGCCTGCATACTTTTGCTGGTAAGACATTATCACCCATTATTCAGACACCCACATCTCATCTGATCATCTGATCGCCTGCATATTGGTATTTTCTATTTGTTATATTATATTATTTTTTTTTTTTTTTCCACCATGTGCTTTGCTAATTAGCATGTGAATCTCCTGCCCTATTGACACAGCCCATCCAGCTTCAGGTGTTTGCATTTAGGCAGTTAAAAAGTAAACAGTCCGCCCTTTATAACATTTAAGACCAGCTCCACTGAGCCTTGGCTCTTGTGACATCCCCAAGTGGCATTCTTAAGTGGACATCCAGAGTTGTTTCCTGGAGCTGCGGGACTGGAGGAAGGAACTGCAAGGCCCACTTTTACTCTGGGTAAACGCACGTCTATATCATGCTTTCTCTCACGCTTCTACTCTTTACTTCTACTTTTCTCCTTAAATGGAACTCCTGCCCCTCTACCACCGACCCCTACACTATCTGCATCTCTCCCTCCCTCCTCTCGTCCCACATGATGGCCTCGCATGAGCTCCTTTGTTTCCTCAGAACATGGTCTCCCTCTAACTCTCGCGCTGCCAATCACTCCCACTCCCACAAATCCCATTCCCACCTTCTCTTTCTCACCCTCCTGCTGCTACTCTCTTCAGGTGACATATCCCCTAACCCTGGCCCCACAACACATCCAATACTTCCCTCTCATCCTATCTCCATCGCACATAAATCACCTCCCTGCAAGCCCAGCAACCTCATCCCCATAATCCCTCAGCGCCTGTCCTCTTTCTCCTGCGCCCTCTGGAACGCTCGCTCTGTGTGCAACAAACTCACAGCAATCCATGACCTCTTCCTTTCAAACTCCTTCAACCTCCTAGCTTTAACTGAAACCTGGATAACTCCCTCTGACATGGCCTCCGTTGCTGCTCTCTCACATGGCGGTCTACACTTGAGTCATACCCCCAGACCGGGTGAGAGAAATGGTGGCGGGGTCGGAATCCTGCTCTCTCCCACCTGCACCTACCAGCATCTCCCTCCACCCCCATCCCTCTCCTTCTCCTCCTTCGAGACACACTGCATCCGCCTGTTCTCTCCCCTGGCCCTCAGGGTGGCAGTCATCTACCGCCCACCGGGACCAACCTCCCAGTTCTTTGACCACTTTGCTACCTGGCTCTCTCACTTTCTGTCTTCTAATCTTCCATGCCTAGTTCTCGGGGACTTCAACATTCCCATTGACGATCCTTCCGCCCCTGCTGCCTCCAAACTTCTTTCACTCACGTCCTCCCTTGGACTCACACAATCCTCCCTCCTCCCTACCCACCGCGATGGTCACGCTATTGACCTTGTCTTTTCCAACCTCTGCTCCATTTCTGAGTTCAACTGTCGCCGTTTCCCCATCTCTGACCACCACCTTCTCTCTTTCAACCTATCTGGACTTCCTAAACACCCTGCTCCCCACCCCGCACACACACTCGCAGAAATCTACAGGCTGTGGACCCCCATCAATTCTCCAACCTACTTCACCACCTCCCTCATACCTCATCCTTCACCTGCCCTGATGCTGCCACTAATCACTACAACACTACGCTTATCTCTGCTCTAGACACTCTTGCTCCTCTTCGACTCTGTAAGGCCCCACGCCGCCAGCTTCAGCCCTGGCACACCCTCCAGACACGCTACCTGCAAAGATGCTCCCGCACCGCAGAGCGTGCCTGGAGGAAATCCCGCTCTGAAGCTGATTTTGTTCACTTCAAGTTTATTCTCCGGTCATACACCTCTGCCCTCCACTTGGCCAAACAATCCTTCTTCTCATCTCTTATATCTACGCTGTCCTCCAACCCTAAACGGCTCTGGTCCACCTTCAACACCCTCCTCTACCCACCTGCACCTCCCCCCTCAGCTGCCTTCAGCGCTCAAGACCTGGCAGACTACTTCCTCAGTAAAACTTTAACTATCAGAAGCAACATCCCAACACAAGATAGTTATCTGCCACCTCCACTCCCACAGGTCCCATCTGCCACCCTCTGCCGCTTCCTCCCAACCACTGAGGAGGAAGTCAATTCCTTATTGTCCTCCTCACATCTCACCACGTGCCCGCTCGACCCCATTCCCTCACATCTAATTCCTTCCCTCTCCTCCTCCCTCACCCCTGCTCTCACACACATCTTCAACCTATCTCTCTCCACTGGCTCCTTTCCATCCGCCTTCAAACACGCGCTAGTTACCCCTTTACTAAAGAAACCATCCCTAGATCCCAACTCTCCATCCAACTACCGTCCTGTATCCCTGCTTCCCTTTACCTCTAAGCTCTTAGAAAAACTAGTCTTCAACCGCCTCTCCATCTTCCTGTCCTCCAATTCCCTACTTGACCCCCTGCAATCTGGCTTCCGTCCCCTACACTCAACTGAAACTGCCCTCACCAAAGTCACCAACGACCTCCTAACTGCTAAAAAACACGGCCACTATTCTATTCTCATCCTGCTTGACCTCTCGGCTGCTTTTGACACGGTTGACCACCCCCTCCTTCTACTGACCCTCAACTCTCTGGGTCTCGGTGACACTGCACTTGCTTGGATTGACTCCTATTTATCCAACAGGTCCTTCTGTGTGTCCTTTGCTGGTAACTCCTCCTCCTCATTGCCTCTATCTGTTGGTGTACCTCAAGGCTCTGTCCTTGGTCCTCTGCTCTTTTCCATCTACACCTCCTCCCTGGGCAAAATCATCAACAGCTTTGGCTTTAATTACCACCTCTACGCTGATGACACTCAGATCTACCTCTCTACCCCTGATCTCTCTCCCCCTGTCCTTTCCAAAGTCAGTGACTGTTTATCTGGCATCTCCTCCTGGATGGCCTCCCACCACCTAAAGATCAACATGTCAAAGACTGAGCTCCTACTTATTCCTCCCTCTAATGCCGCCCCACCTCCTGACTTCTCGATCACGGTGGAGGGTATCACCATCTCCCCATCAAACCAAGTTCGCTGTCTTGGAGTTACACTTGACTCTGCTCTTTCCTTCATCCCCCACATCAAGTCTCTTTCCTCCTCCTGCCGATACCAACTGCGTAATATTTACAGAATTCGGCCATTTCTTACCGCTGTCGCCACAAAACAACTCATACACGCCCTGGTAATCTCCCGACTCGACTATTGCAATAATCTCTTATCTGGCCTCCCTCTGTCCCACCTCTCCCCCCTACAATCCATCCTGAACGCCTCCGCCAGGCTAATTCACCTCACCCGCCGCTCTGTCTCTGCCGCTCCCCTCTGCGAGTCCCTTCACTGGCTCCCCATCCACTGCAGAATTAAGTTCAAAATCCTTATCCTTACCTACAAAACCCTCACTAACTCAGCTCCCTACTACCTGTCCTCACTAATCACCAAATACACCCCAGCCCGCTCCCTAAGGTCAAACAGTGACCTGCGCCTAGCTTCTCCCCGCATCACCTCTTCCCATGATAGACTGCAGGATTTCTCACGCGCAGCCCCCACTCTCTGGAACGCTCTCCCTCGTACTGTCAGACTTTCCCCTAACTTCTCTTCCTTCAAACGCTCCCTTAAAACATTCCTATTTAGGGAAGCCTACCACCCAACTCACTGACGCAACCATCAATCACCCTCACCTTACAGTCCTCTCCTCCTGTTTCCAACCCCAACCCTCCTAGATTGTGAGTTCCTACGGGAATAGGGCCCTCATCTCCTCCTGTACTGTTTGTCAAATGTTGTTCAATGTATTGTAACCCTGTCTATACTGTGCTTATTGTACAGCGCTGCGGAATATGCTGGCGCTTTATAAATAAAGAATAATAATAATAATAATATACACATTGTCACAGGGTGGCAAGGGTACGAGCCCAGGATGCAGTGATATATATACGAGGAAGCCAAGTTATGATGCATAAGCAGGGGTTTATTGTAGATGTACATACAAAGCAGGATTAACGAGGGGTGATGCAGGAAGCAGGACTGGTTGATACTGTGGGCTGGATACAGAACACAGGGGAAATACTGGACACTGATACAAGAGGAAAACACTTACAAGACATGAGACAGATGGGACAGGAAGGTAGGTCTCTTGGCACAGCCGGGCTCTTGGCACAGCTAGGGTATTGGCACCACTGGGATCTTGGCACAGCAATAGTCTATGCTAAGTCTGTGGTATGGCAGAGGTATCCAGAGGAGTATCCAGGAGCGTGGTCAATGGGCAGGAGAGATCAAGCAGGTCTATGGAAAGCAGAGGGTCTGGTACATGGGCAAATGACAAATGCATACAATGAACCAGCACCTGAGGAAGGGGTGTGCCCTGCTTAAATGGGAACAAGGCCAGAAGTTAGCGAGGAGCACCTGTTTAGTGCCAGCAAGGGAAACTTGGCCATAAGGGATGCAGCTTGATTATGGCCGAGCAGTGCCAGATTTGCCCCTCTTCTTGCGCCAGCAGCGTGAACCGTGACACACATAGGCTCATACGTCACTACACATCACACACATTGCTGTCTTTACCTGGAACTTGCCCCCTCTTGTATCCATCCTGTCCCCTTACCCCCGTGTTTTCTACCCTGTCTTTTTTGTCACGGTCTATGTCATGGAGGGTGGTGGGAGAGGAGATGGAGGGAGAGGGAGTGTTGGTGTGGAGGAGGTGAGGAGAGTGCTCGAGAGGGAGAGGTGTATGGTTGTAGAGGAGAGAGAGAGGTGAGGGGGAAAGGAGAGGAGGAGACCTGAGGGCGATAGCAGTGGAGACAGGGAGAGGAGGCCTAAGGGGGTTTAGTAGTAATGACAGGGAGAGATGGAGGGAGAGGAGACATAGGGAGGGTGATTGAGCCAGGCCAGGCCCATCTAGCCAAGGGACAGCAGCCTCTGCTCAATTATTTAAGGGCGAAAAGTGGGAACTCCGCTTTTCAGTGGAGTGTTCCTTTAATACCATTCTCATCACCTTGATTGAAGCCCACAGTCCTCAGCTTCAGTCCAGGAAAATGGTTCAACCATAAAAAGAGCCCAAAGATAAATCCAGGCAGGAAAAAACCCACAAATCCAAGGAAATAAATCCATGGCAGGAAGGCTGTAACTCCTCTTCTCCTTGATTGAAGGTAATGGTCCTCAGCTTCAACACAGGAAAATGGGTCATCCATAAAAAAATCCACAAGAAAAAAATTAGAGTAATAAAGAAGAGTAAGAAAGAAAAAAAAAAAAAAGGAGCACTAAAATAAAATTAAATCCCTGGGAGGATGGCGGGTTAGCTTCATCCTCCTTGATGCCCTAACCGCAACTGAGAACAGGCTCAAGCCAATTGGCTAATGGTGAAACAGTCTCCCATCAGATAGCACTAGCTGCTCTGATTGGCTAAAGTGAAAATCTCAGGCAGGCACTCTCCTTCCCATGACCAGGCCATGGGAGTGAGAGTGTAATTCAAACAGCCACCCATACGAATTCTCACACAGCTGACTGTGTGAATGAATACACTCTTGTTGCCACGGCCGGACCCTGGGAAAAGGAGAAACATAGAAAAATGTCGGCAGATAAGATCCTTTCGGCCCATCTAGTCTGCCCAATTACATGGATACTTTACCTGGATTTATCTTTTGTTTAGGATAGCCTTATGCCTATCCCATGCTTGTTTAAATTCAATTACTGTTTTGGCCTCTACCACTTCAACTGGAAGGCATTGAAAAAGCAGCAAGTGTGAATTTTCACACAACCAGATGTTTCACTGCCCTCCACTTACTAGGGCCTGGCCTTGGGAATGAAAGTGTATTCTCAGAGCCGGCAGTGAGAAAACTCACAGCCCATTCTCAGTAGCGGTTCGGGCATTGAGGAGGAGGAATCTACCTCCTGTCCCCCGTGGGGATTTTTTTTAAAATTAGTTTTTGCGTTCTTTTTTCTAATTTCTTTATGTGACAGAAAGCGCTGTCACTGTGCTATTTGGAGGGGGCTATGGGTTTACCTCTTGCTTACAGACTACGGCCCAGCAGTTAAACTGGAAATTTTGGGGCTGTTTGCCATCTCCTGCAACCAGACGCACGGCACACAGAGCTAAGCATAGCCACTGGCGTCGGTTCCTCTGAACCGGGCAAACGTGGCATTTGTAGCCGTGCATCTGGAACTATATCGGCTACTTTTCCATATTAGTCCGGCTTGGTTAAATGTACAATTTCCTCCCAGAAAGTGACGGTTTCCCCTTGGAAAATATATTAATAAAAATGTCTGGAGACAGAATTTGAGTGCTAGGACAACTCAGAACAAAATGAAGGTTTTAGAATGTAATTAGGTTTGTGTAATCTGGATTATGCAAGAATTCTATTGTCTGTCCATTGTCTGGACCTTGTGTATCTGTTGGGAGGATTAACCTCCCAGTTTACTCTTGTCTCAGCAATGTGTTATCTGTTTCTTTTTGAATAGTTTGTAAATCTTCTGACTGTAATCTCTGTTTTTATTCCCGTTTACCATTGTCCTGACTCGTTTAGTTACAGTTACAAGTGTAGCGATGTGTTTAAAAAGACTGTTCTGCTGCATTTACTTGCAATGGCCACCAGAGGGAGACAGAGACCATGGAAAGTTATGCTGGACAAACACAAGGCACTAAACTACCTTTTCCATGATGCTTTGCGTAAGGACAGGAAGTGGGTGTGTAGGAAAGGAAAGGCATCACCAGCCTCGTGGAAAGCATGCTCAGAGTGAGCTGAAAGGAGAAGGAAGCAGGCCGAGCTGTGGAGGATCATGACCAGGCCAGAGCGCAGGGGCTACCTCGCTGGTGCTGGGGGATCGGGACAGTGACCCTGCAGAGACCGGTCTATACCCACGCTGCGATCAAGGCAAGCAGAGGACCCGAGTGAGGAGTACCGCAAGTCCATTGGATGGGAGAGCAGGCGGTAGCTGGACAAGTCCGGGTGGGAGCAAGGAAAGCCAGACAACGGATCCAGTAGCCAGTATCACAGCCAGGCATTAAGCGGAGAGACGTCCTGGGTCAGCGGAGCCTTGGTGATCGAGCGGATGGGTGAGAGGCCTCCAAAGCCGGTTTATAAAATCAAGAAAGCACGCTGCTGTTTGTTTCCAAAACCCACAGGGCCCCAACTTGACTAGTCGAAGACATCGTTATAAGTAAATCACTGGCCAGTTGAATAGTACCCGGGTACCATATACACACACGTACACACCCTTTACATTCCGGGACTTAACCTGTGCGGGACTCATTTGTTACGAATCGGAACAGGGGTTAAAGATACGTTCCGAATAGATTTTTCTCTTTTCCGCTGCGCGTTTATCGTAATACGAAGAGATTGTATTTTTGGGTTTCGCTACGTGTCCCTTTTTCGAATATTCGTGCAATTGCATTTCTTTTCTGTTCGGTTGTGAAGATATTATTTTTCCGAAATACGAAGCCTCGTGTTTCGTTTCTTTCCCGCTACGCGTTTTTACCGCGATACGAAAGTACTGTAATATACCTGTGAATACCGTGTCTCAACATCTGCTTATTATTTTAGTAAACTATTTAAATTATAAAAACTCACAACGGTGTTGGAGTATATTTATTCCCTAGTGCGGGGAGACTGACCCGTGGTTCAATTTTCAGCGGCTCCTCCGGGAGTGAGCGCTACACGTGGGGGCTCGTCCGGGATCTCAGTCTCTGGAAAAACCACATTTAAAGGGTTAAATATGGATCCAGATGAAGCAGCAGAGTGGTGTAAAGCACAGGGTGGCCAGTTAGAGTTGAGTGTAGTAATGGATATTCCTGTAGGCACCTGGGCAGAAGAGCAGATCCGCCTGGCCGTGGCAGCGTTGGCACCTGACCAGCGGGGGTTTCTAGCGGACATTAAAGTGAACCCAGAGACTTCTCACACGTATGTTCTTTTTGAGTGGAGAAAGGGTGTTCCTGTGTGTTTTCAGGACGTGAGTATACAGCTAACCGACGACGTGGAAGTTCGTCTGATCCAGCCAAGTAAGCCACGTGGTGATTCAGCGAACATTCCTGCATCCAGCCCGCTGGCCATGATCGGGCCGGAGTTCATTGCTGCTATTGGAGACCTCGTGGTTAAGTGTCAGAGGGCTCACCCTTCTTACATCAGCTTCGGATATCGGAAGTTGGAAAAAATTTCAGGAAACTTGCCAACTCCGGCGGGAGAAGAAACCTTCGAAGAATGGGTGGAACAAGCGATGCAGGCTCTGGATGAGTGGGACGTCTCTGAAGCGCAGAAGAAGCAAAGAATTACTGAGAGCTTAAAGGGACCTGCGTCAGAGGCTGTCAGGAATCTGAAGCTGAGTAAGAGAGACTGTACTGCTCTAGATTACCTGAACATATTACAGGAAGTCTTCGGGCGAACGGAAAAGGCTGCTGAGCTAATGTACCAATATGAGCATACTTACCAGAAAAGGGGTGAGAAGATGACAGAATACATGAGGCGCCTGGATAAGATACTGTACCAAGTACTGTTGAAGAAAGGAACAGACCCCACTACAGTAGATCAGGTTAGAATGCGTCAGATATTGAAGGGTGCCTTACCTTTAGATCCTGTGATGTTGCAGCTGAGGACTCGAGAAGGTAATAAAGAGTTAAATTACCTAGAACTGATTCGAGTTGTTCGGGAGGAAGAAGCCCTTCTGGAAGAGAAGCTTGGAAGAAGGGGAGAAAAGGTCTATGCGCAACCCATAGAGTATAACGAGTGTTCATCAGATGAGGAAGATCCGGAAGAGACATATGAGCCGGAGATAACTCAAAAGTCGTCAAACCAGGTGTATGGTGAGATACAAAAGACTCTCGCGAGAGTACAAGAAGCCCAAGTTAAGATGGAACAGACACACACGGACCTATGCCGGACAATCTTGAAAGTAGTAGAAATGCAGACTGAAATACTGAAGTCTCTCTCAGATATACGAACAGCAGCGGTTGCTGTGGTCTCCGACAGAGGATTTTCAAATGAGCCACAGGAAGAAAGTGTGCCCTCATCCTCGTGGGGAAGATGTTTTGCCTGTAGAGAATTCGGTCATTTCAAGGCTCAGTGCCCAGAAAGGAGACAGGGAGGGTCTCTATATGTGCCTGCTAGACCTAGAAGATCCTCTCCCTGGAGGTCTGATCCTATGTCACGAGAGGAAAATGTATGCCCGCAGTCACCACGTATGAGGACAAGGGTTAGAGTACAACAGACTGGGTCTACCTCTCCTGCTGCTACGAAAAAGTTCTCTGACAAGTTGATAGGTCCTTCGCCCATCATCCCGGTTCAAGTGGAAGGAGTCTATACTAAGGCTCTTCTAGATTCGGGTGCCCAAGTAACGCTGATTTACCGAGACTTCTATCAGAAATATCTGAAGCATATACCCCTGAAGAAATTGAAGGATCTCGAAATCTGGGGTATGGGAATGGAGAAGTTTCCCTATGATGGATATATACAGGTGAAGCTAGAATTCAGTTCGGAAATCGCTGGACAACCGAGAGTATGTGACACGTTGGCAATTGTGTGTCCTCGTCCCTCGGGAGCTAATCGAAGTTCTATGATAGTGGGGATGAACGCTGATGTGTTGAGACACCTCTTAACCCCACTGGTCATGGAAGAGAATCCTGCTCCTAAGAAGGCACACTCGATGTCACGACCGGCCTGTCCACGGAGGGTCAAGGAACAGAGAACCACTACAGAAATAAGAAGGCTGAGGAGAACGGAAGGGACAGAGAAGGCCCTACGTTCAGAAAAGACTGTACAAGTACCGATTGGAGACAAATTATCTGTGCCTGGTCTGCCTATATCCCGTCCGACTCCTACTATTCGGTCTCATCAGTTACATTCCGTTAGAGAGAGTGAAGAAGACAGTGAAGAAGAAGGCTGGTGTCTGAGCTGGGTGTGGGCACCTGAGTCCCAGAGCGTCAAGCCGGTTTCTGACTGGGGTGAGAGTGATTTAGGGTCTGATATCTCTGAAGTTATGACTCGAGCACCTGCAGTACCTGAGACCTGGGAAGTTCCTGAAGTTTTAGAGGAAATATCCATAGATTACAGTTCTATGCCTTCACTGGAGGGCTCATATTCCGAGGAAGTGTTGGCTCCGATGGTTGATGAGAGAATTGAGCCTGTAGAGTCAGCTCTCCTGACTGAAGAGGTTCTTGAAAAATTTGAACCTAAACGTTCAGTACGACCCCTCAGAGACTCACATTTGATTCACCAGGACATAGCACAGAGGAGGCTGTAACAACTGGGCGGAGGTTTCCAGAAGTGTCAGCTCTAATTGCCAAGGTGTCTAAGGGTTTGGGGGAGATTGAGGAAAATTGCTGCCTGTTGTCAACCCTGAATATGCAGGCTAAAGTTAGAAATGTTAAGTAGAAATGTAATGCAACTGTTGTTATGTTATGTATGACCGACACATGTACCCGTTACACGCCCTTGGAGGACCCAAGAGTTTAGGGGGGGGAGAGTGTAGCGATGTGTTTAAAAAGACTGTTCTGCTGCATTTACTTGCAATGGCCACCAGAGGGAGACAGAGACCATGGAAAGTTATGCTGGACAAACACAAGGCACTAAACTACCTTTTCCATGATGCTTTGCGTAAGGACAGGAAGTGGGTGTGTAGGAAAGGAAAGGCATCACCAGCCTCGTGGAAAGCATGCTCAGAGTGAGCTGGGAGCTGAAAGGAGAAGGAAGCAGGCCGAGCTGTGGAGGATCGTGACCAGGCCAGAGCACAGGGGCTACCTCGCTGGTGCTGGGGGATCGGGACAGTGACCCTGCAGAGACCTGTCTATACCCACGCTGCGATCAAGGCAAGCAGAGGACCCGAGTGAGGAGTACCGCAAGTCCATTGGATGGGAGAGCAGGTGGTAGCTGGACAAGTCCGGGTGGGAGCAAGGAAAGCCAGACAACGGATCCAGTAGCCAGTAGACATGTGCATTCGTTTTAGTACTAAAACGATTTAGTCCGAATTTTGGGATAATTTAGTTTTAGTATGACTCAAGAGATACGAAACTGCTCAGTACAAAAAACGAAAGAAACTAAAATAAAATGCACTACATTTTAGTTTGTCCTTTTTGTGATATTATATTGATGAGTGAAGGAGACCAGCAATGAAGAGCGAAACATCACAAAGCTACAGAAAAGATTTGTATGCATAATCCTTCCCGACCCCTACCCGAAAATCTGACAGTGAGAGAGCTCCAGAATACTCACTCGCAGCACAGACAGCCAGCACAGGAGAAGAAACCTTTACTTAACCCTTGCATGTCTATGAGGCAGACAAGATGATAAAAGCAGCTGGAGAAGGAAAACATTCAAATAAATCACACTGAAAGCTAATGACAGAGGAGGGCTGGATAGTAAAATCCCCTTTATAACAAGCAGCGCTGGGAGAAGAGAGGGAATTTATAAAACGTGTGTTATCTCCCCTCCCGCTCTGCATAATAGGGGCTTAGGTCTGATACATTTTATATTATCCAGGAGCACTATCCCCCTTTCCTCATCTATAATACACATTTTATATAAAGTCCCTCTCCTCTCCCAGTGCTGCTTGATAAAGTTTTTTTTTTTTACGTCTGATACATTTAGTATCCAACTCACAGTTACTCTGTTATTATGAGCTGTCGGTGTGATTTATTTGAATGTTTTGCCTGGCTTTAAAGTGCTTAATTTTATTATAAAAATAAATTTGCACCAGACATCTCTTCTCTGAGCTTTCAGACCGATTTCTGTTAATATTTGCCCTCTCCCCTGCTTTTATATTCCTGTCTCTCTCCCCCACAGAGATGCAAAGTTTAAGTAAAAGTTCCCTCTCCTGTGCTGGATAAGCATTGCATTCCGAAGTTCTGCACCCTCCACGTGCCAATGTAGTAGATCCTACTGAGTAGGATGTACTACACAGAGAGGGGCATTAATGAATGCAGGAGGATGTTCTATACATTAAACAGAGAGGGGTATTAATGCAGGAGGAGGTTATATACATTATACAGAGAAATGTATAAATTGAGGAGGATTGTTCAATACATACAGGGACATTAATTCAGAAGGATGTTCTATTCATTATACAGAGAGGGATATTAATGCAGGAGGATGTTATCTACATTATACAGAGAAGGGTATTAATTAATGCAGGAGGATGTTCTATACATTATACAGAGAGGAGCCTTTTTTTTAGCCCTTTAAATCCAGTGGCTGTGAGCTCTGAGATCGGCTGCTTGTTATACTATCTCTTAGTACAATGTATCAAGCTCAGCTGTTACAGTAACTGACTGTAACAGCGCTCAGTTTCAGTAAAACAAGGAAATAATATTGTTATAACCTCTTATATATAAAACTATTATTTACTAGTTTTACTGAAACTCTGAGCGCTGTGATGAGCAGCAGTCAGTTACTGTAACAGCTTTGCCTGACACATTGTGCTGATAGTGAGAGATACTGTAACAAGCAGCGATCTCAGCACTCTGAGGAGCCACTACAATAATAATTGTATCCACTGGTTTTCGGATGAAATTAGTTTTCATACTAAAGAACTGAAAACGAATTTCTTTAGCAACTAAATAAATTGCATTTTAGTACTAATCCATTAGTTCAAAACGAAATTTTGTGCTGTGCACATGTCTAGTAGCCAGTATCACAGCCAGGCATTAAGCGGAGAGACGTCCTGGATCAGCGGAGCCTTGGTGATCGAGCGGATGGGTGAGAGGCCTCCAAGGCCGGTTTATAAAATCAAGAAAGCACGCTGCTGTTTGTTTCCAAAACCCACAGGGCCCCAACTTGACTAGTCGAAGACATCGTTATAAGTAATTCACTGGCCAGTTGAATAGTACCCGGGTACCATATACACACACATACACACCCTTTACATTCCGGGACTTAACCTGTGCGGGACTCATTTGTTACGAATCGGAACAGGGGTTAAAGATACGTTCCGAATATATTTTTCTCTTTTCCGCTGCGCGTTTATCGTAATACGAAGAGATTGTATTTTTGGGTTTCGCTACGTGTCCCTTTTTCGAATATTCGTGCAATTGCATTTCTTTTCTGTTCGGTTGTGAAGATATTACTTTTCCGAAATACGAAGCCTCGTGTTTCGTTTCTTTCCCGCTACGCGTTTTTACCGCGATACGAAAGTACTGTAATATACCTGTGAATACCATGTCTCAACATCTGCTTATTATTTTAGTAAACTAAGAATGGTGCAGCGCCACACAACATGCATCCACCACCAGGGATCCACGAGCTATGTGAGCTCCTCAAAATGTGAGTACGATTCCAACTGTACACAACACTGTGAACTTTGTTTGTGGATCTACACAAGGAAATTTTCCTTTTTTCTCCACTACATAAAATTCTGGACAGAAAAGTTGCTGTAAGGTGGGGGTCACCTAAGAAATTGAAGATAATCACCCACATGCCTGGACCCACTTAGAGCCAGTGTTACGGCTCTATATTTGTGAGTGGGATATATCTCATATACACTTACAGTAATTTGTATATATCAGTGTTGCACTATTATTTGTCTCCTTTTTTATACATATTTACGCGAGATTCCAGGACCCCAGAGAGCATTATTTTGCGCCGATCCAGGTTATTTATTTCATTATTTTAGTAAACTATTTAAATTATAAAAACTCACAACGGTGTTGGAGTATATTTATTCCCTAGTGCGGGGAGACTGACCCGTGGTTCAATTTTCAGCGGCTCCTCCGGGAGTGAGCGCTACACAAGTATTTATAAAGCGCCAATAAATTTCTTAGCGCTGAAATGTTTAGAAATGTTACGTAATGTTTGATTTCATTGTTTTGGTCTGTTTGCCCCCCCCGGTGGTTTCTAGGGGAGGTTTTGTATATGTAAATGACCCATGCGTGACCGTTTAAATGTATGTCCCTGATTGAAATCAGTTCTATTTTGACCCTACATGCAATCACGACTCATGGTTTGGGTAACAGCTATACTCTGCTTGCTCTGCCAACTAAAGGCTCCAGATCTACAGCCTCGGCTTATTTCTGGGGGATGCTAGACAGGCTCTCTATGTGCACCCGTCTTTAAGCTGTGGCTAAAGTACTGGAGAAAGGCACGGGAGTTACGAGGTGAACACAGGTGTCCAGCAAGGAAGCAGCATTGACAGATGTGACCCAGTTGGGGTACAGAGATCTGTTACAGTGATGGCAGCGGTGAGATTTGCTTCCTGGTTTTGGGGACCTTTTACCATGGATGGAACAGCAGTACCAGTAAAAGTGATGACCAAAGGCACTAGTGTGTTGTACCCCAGAGTGGAGACCTGTTCCTAATGAGAGAGACCACAGAGGTCTCTTTTTGTCCACCGCAGGCAACACCTCTGCAGTCTCTCTCATCAGGAACACCTCTCCACGTTCCAATCAAGGTGACAAGAAGGGTGAGTATTAAAGGACCACTCAGCTGAAAAGCGGTTTTCCCTCTTTTGTATCTTTAAATCTGACTATATCTACCTATTCGTATCTGTGACGGAGCGACTGTACCCTGAGTATCTCCGTCCGTGGGCGCTCTTCCATGTAACAGTCCCCGGAGCAATCTTTCTCAACAGCTCCCCAAAAATTTAGCCACAGCCCAAAGAATGAGTCTCACCGTTAGAAGTCAAAGAGCAGATTGCCAGTTTATTCTTAACGATGCAGATACAGTCAAGACCCAACCACCATTTGCATACAATCAAACAGATAAAATAACTGAACAGGACCGCTCAAACAATGGGACCTCCTGAGAGGAGAAGGGGGGGGGGAAGAGCGGGTAAAACAAAACCTCTTCCATTATAGAGAAGTACACTATACAGAGAATAACACGCAGACATCAGAAATCTTTTGTTTGCTGGTGGATGTTTAAAACTGAAAAGCGAAATATTTTTAAAAAGGTCCACCAATTTCCCAATAGCCTCTTAAACAGTATCTATTAATCTATCTAGGCTATTCATATTTTGGCTAATGTTTGGCAACTTTTTTGCCCCTTATGCCAGGGGGATTGTGGTTGGCAGGTGGGCCAGAAAGTCGTGGGGTGCCATAGGATGCCCAACCCAAAAGCATAGTGGAAATCTTTATACAAGGTTATTTCTTAGTCTTTCAGTTCTTAAGCTTAAACCTGTTTAGTTTAGAGAAAAGGCGCCTTAGAGGGGATCTGATAACCATATATACGGGGCCATTATCAACCATTGTCTGATAACCTATTCATTAACAGGTCTATACATAGGACACGGGGTCATCCATTTAGACTGGAAGAAAGAAAATTTAGCTTAAAGCATAGGAAGGGTTATTTTACGGTGAGAACAATAAAGCTGTGGAATTCTCTGCCTGTTGAGGTGGTTGGGTCAGAGTATGTACAGACTTTTAAAAAACGACTGGATGACTTCCTGCAGACACAGAATATTAAGGGTTATAATATTTAATATGTGGGTAAAAGCTTCTTGATCCAAGGAGAAATCTGACTGCCATTCTGGGGTCAAGAAGGAATTTTTTCCCAGTATGTTGCATATTCAGACTGGGTTTTTTGCCTTCTTTTGGATCAACAGCAGTAGGTTATGTGGGAGAGGCTGAACCCGATGGACGCATGTCTTTTTTCAGCCTATATAACTATGTAACTATGTAACCTCCCTGGCAGTTTTCCCGAGTGTGGCTCCGGATTAAATTTCTATGTTTTATTGCATTTTAGCATTGTTGCATGAGCCTGCATTTATGGAACTAAGCCTTGTTGCATGAGCCTTAGACAAATCCCGGCTCTAGGTGTGTATTCCTCTGGCCCTATAAAAGAGTGGCGCTTCCCTTCTTTATTCTGCAAGCTCTACTAGATAAAGCACAAAAAAAATATCGGGAGGCGGCTCTCCCATAGTATAATACTGTATGAACAACGGGAAAATATGTATTTAAAAATACACTCACCGTTTGTAGGGATTGTGGATGAATTGTGTCATAAATCATCATATTTAATTATATATTGAGTGTTATACCAAAGAGGGAACACTAGGGGCAGTGTGAGGCTTGTTGCCCTGTGTGGCTAGCTGACTGACGGTGGGCCTGACCTGACATGGCACAGAAGGGGTGTGAGCTACTTGAGCAGTTAACAGACATGACCCATAGAAGTATAAACAAAACAAGGGATTTATTTACAACAGTACTATATACAGCAAGGGACCAGAACACCACAATGAAACAAAAAACCTGAGCACTAGAATAAAACCATAGACCTGAACTAAATAAATAAACCGATGAACAACCAAGGACCTGGGAAACTATAAGCAGAAAGACATAAGAGAACTAAACACTAGAGTAAAAGGAGTGAAAAACATAAACCTGTTTAAACCTAGAGAACAAACATGAAATGCAAACATAAATACAAAACAGGAACCATATGAACAAAACAGAATGAATAACCAAGGACCTGGGAGATTATAAACAGATGTAAACACAGAACTGGTGGAGGAGTAAACCGAAAACCTGAAAGTAAAGTAATAAAGGGTAACCAGAACACATACAGGAGAACCTGAGTAACAGATCCCTACCAGAACTGCAAGGTATGTGAATAAGGATCAAGGAGATCAAGGAGATCAAGGCTTGGAACAAAGGAGACTGAAACATCAGAATGAGGCAGCGCCCTTCTTAGGGCGATGCCTGCTTATATAGCACATACTAAATGAGAACAATCAGTCCAGGTGAGGTCCAGGCTTGGACGTGAACCAAATGTCCAGAACTAAAAGCAATGTCCATAGAAGCCAGAGGGGGCGCCAGAGACCCAGGACGTGACACTGACATCATTAAGCCAGCCTACTGTAGAGTGGTTACCTCATATGGTGACTCCCAAAGGTGTATACATTGTTGGTGGGAGGGATGCAACTCTGGTCCGGGGAGACAAGACTGTAGTGCAACCTTGTTTTGATTCAACCAGGAGTTCCAGGAAGAGATCAGCCCTTTTTGTGATTTGGCTTGGACCTTGAGAGCACATGGCTTGCCATGTGCTGTGCATTTCTGGATTTGGTAAATGATTGTTGGTCTTGTTGATCTCTTTGTACATCACTTTACCTATGCTGAGTTTTTGTGTTATTGCAGTGTCCAGGGTTTAGTTTCATGTTTTAATGTCTTCTCTTTCTGTTTATCCTTTTTATTTTTAAAGTAAAACCTTTAGGCTAGGGTCAGACTAACGCATTTTTCGCGTTGTCCGTGAAAAAATGCGTTCAAACAAATGGACGCATTTTTTCATGGAATACGCAATAGCGGTCATACCATGCGCATTTCCGTCCGTGATTTTGTACGGATCATCAATAAAACACTTTTTGTGTCTGGACGTTATGTTGGCCGGACATTAGCAGCGTCTGACGTCTCCTAATCACGCAAACACGCCGCTAGCCGACGCAGCGCACTCTGTACGTCAGTACTAGCGGTTTCACGTTCTCGAAAAAATGCGTTCGTTTGCCACTTGCGTTGCGCAGCCGCACTTTTGTGCGGCCGTTCTTCGTATGCTGCCCGGCATTGAACGTCATTTGCTGCTAGCACGGCCGTGATTTAGTGCTGCTAAAACACACATTGATACTGCCTTAGTCTGACCCTAGCCTTATACCCATCACTGTGTTTGTGTCATCACTTGCTACTCAATCGGCTGGTATTACCTTTATTTTTAAAAATATTTTTAATTACACCGATGCAGGAGCCCTATATTGGTAGGCTCAATCTGTATAGCGTCGGGCACTTCTTAGGGGAGTGCCCAAGACCACTTTCTCTCAGTCAATATTATTAATGTGCTGATGGATGCTAGGGTTGATGTTAGAAGAAGTGGGAGAGACTAGCCAGTATGGGGTTAAAATATATATATATATATGTAATTTTATTAAAATAAAAATAATGGACACACGGTTTTACCCAGACGCGTTTCGGCTAATAAGCCTTCTTCAGCCGGTATCTTTTAAATGTCCATAACTGAAAGCAAACAATCAATGTATTGTAACCCTGTCTATATCGTGCCAATTGTTCAGCACTGCGGAATATGCTGGCGCTATATAAATACAGTATAATAATAAATTATCAGATCCTCTAAGGCGCCGTTTTTCCTATACTAAACAGGTTTAAGCTTGTTAGCCTTTCCTCATAACGTAAATCTTCCATTCCCATTATTAATTTAGTTTCCCGTCTCTGCACTTTTTCTAGCGCCATAATATCCTTTCGTAAAACAGGTGCTCAGAATTGCATGGCATATTCAAGGTGCGGTTTTACCATTGATTTATAAAAGAGGCAAAATTATGTTTTCATCCCGAGAGTAAATTCTCCTTTTAATGCATGCCAAAACCTTGCTGGCCTTGGCACTGTTGTTTGACATTGGGCATTGTTGCGGAGTTTGGAGTCGGATTATTCCCAAATCCTACTCTGCTTGGATTTCCATAACTCTGTTATGCGGGATGTGTTACCCTTTAATAGGGTGTAAGTGGCTTGTGTGTGTTCTTCACTTCAAAGTGGTTAACATTGCATTTATCTACATTAAACTTCATCCATCTAAATCCCTCTGCAGCAAAGTAATATCCTGCTCACATCATATTACTTTTCCTAGTTTTGTGTCATCTACAAACACTAACGTGACTTTTAATGCCTTTTTCTAGGTCATTTATAAATAAATATAATTGGTCCTCTAACAGACACCTGAGGGGCACCTTTCCACCGGTGTCCATCTTGAAAATTTACCATTTATGACCACTCTCTGTACCCTATCTTTTAGCCAGTTTTCTATACAAGAATTTTAATCTAGGCCAATTTTTCTTAATTTCAATAGTAACCTCGTGCGGAACGGTGTCGAAAGCTTTGGCAAAATCCAAGTAAATCACATCCACTGCGACCACCTGATCTATACTTTTACTTGCTTCTTCATAGAATGCAATTAGGTTAGTCTGACATGATCTGTTCTGTGTTTCATAAAATCATGCTGAATTTTCTAATTACATTATACCACTCAATGAATTTCTGAATATTATCCCTTAGTAACCCCTAAAATACTTTCCCAGCCACAGATGTTAAGCTCACAGGTCTATAATTCCCAAGCAGACATTTTGAACCATATTTGAATATAGGGACCACAGTTTTTCTCCAATCCTCTGGTAAGAACTCTGGAAAAAAAAAAAGAATATTGAAAGACCAAAATCAGAGGTTTACATATTTCAACACCCAGCTCCCTCAGTACTCGTGGTTGAATGACGACCGAATCTGGGGCTTTGTTCACATTCGCTTTTGTTAAGAAAAGGTGTTGCAGCAACTAAAGTCAACCAACCACATTTTATTTGTAAGATTGTCAATGATTTGCATGTCTCCTGTTATATTTCTTCAGTATTTATCAGAGAGAGCTATAATTGTAACGCTCACCCCCGAAGGAGCCGCTGAATAACCCCAGGATTGGTCTCACCGCACTAACAATTCACTGTACTCCAGCACACCTTTATAGATTTTCTCAAATGTATTTTACTGAAGCAATAAACGGCAATAATTATACATTTACTTTTAACCATGAAAATCAAGCAGGCTAGGAAATGAATGACGGTAATATGTAACGTAGATATATATATATATATATAGCGACTAAACCGTTAATATGATTCTCAGTTCTTTAGTTCAAAGTCCCACTCTGAATGCTCGTTAGTACCCGGGTACCCTAGGACATAAAGTCCACTGGATGGATGAATATCTTCGACTAGTCAACGTTGGGGCCCTGAAATTTAAGCAAGCAAATAAGTGCGCACTGTTAGCAAAGTCATAGGCCGGAGGCCTCTTACCCAACCGGCGAAACAGCTTGTCCCGGTCTGAAGAAACTCTGCAGGAAAGTCCTTCTCTGCCGCCTGGAGCCCAATGCTGTTGAAGTTCACGCTCCCGAGTTGAATCTCCTCAGCCAGAAGTCGAATGCCGCCAGCACTCTGCTTGCAGCCACCTTGCACGAGGTCCCTCTCGAACACACTCGCCACAGGAAACCGTTCAGTGTGATAAACTGCAGGTCGATGCACACTCTTCATCACTCCAGCAATGGATGCTGCCGATTCTACACGCTCCAAATTGCCCAGAAAGTGGCTCTCCAGCGTCTCACTTCATTCACCACTTTCCTCCTTCTGCCCATGATGCTCTTCACTTTCTGGTGCCAGACAGCTTGCTTCCTTCCTCCCAGGGGTTTCTGGGGAACATAGTCCATAAGTCTACTACAGTCTTCTCCATACGTTACACTGGGCACAATGGGGAATAGCTAGAGGAGGAAGAGAGGAGATGCAGGAAAAGGAGGTTGAGGCCAAAAAGGGATGGCTGAGAGTAGTGGGAAGGGAGGTTAGGGAGAACTGAATATGAGAGCAGTTAGAAAGCAGGAGAAATGAGGGATAGCAAGACGAGACTAAAAGATACTGGAGAAGTGAGCAGAAAGAGACACAAAGGGAACTTAACAGCACATGGGGCAAGCAATGAATAAACAATAATACACTAAACAGATATATACATAAAACACAGATAACAAAAGCAACAGAAGCAACGGTATCAGGGCAGGCAATAGAATGGTCGTGGGCAAAGCAGGGGGTCGAGGCAATCAGGGTGGTCAAAGTCCAAAATCAAGGGGGTCTGGTAGCCAGGGGTTCAAGATGGGGGGAATCAGGATGCACAGGGGTGTTACCGGCTTGAAGGGTGAATGTCCAGGAAATAGAGTCCTCTCAGGAAGGTCTGGATTAGGAGAGTTCAGGATTCTGCTCTGCAATGCAATGCAATGCAATACAGTCTGGTACTTCAATGAGGAAGTCCAGGGTAGAGGGTGTGACTTCCTTAAATGCAGGACTGATTAGGGAGGATGAAGGGCAGGTGAGGTTCCAGGGTTAGAATGTCAGAGTCCAGGAATGTGTATAGTCTGATTATAAAGTCCTGGAACCTGCATAGGGCATGCAGGATGTGACAATCAGGGTTATCCAAAGAGATTCGAAAAGTCACCGCACGTTCGGTGACTTTTCGTTCTCTTCAATTCGGTTCCTTTTGCCGATTGCATTTTGGTGACCCTGCGGTGTATTCAGCAAGCACCACAGGGTCCCCGAATTGCAGGGAAAAGCTGCCGCAAACCTGACGAAAACTAACCGAATGCACGCTGAAAACAAGCAAAAACATCTGGATTAACCTTCGAAAAAACAGAACAGGAGCCGAACAGGAGCCGAATCACACAGAACCGAAGCAGCTGTGACGTAGCGGAGGCAGTGAATAAATTAGAAAAACCATTTGTATGAATCTGGGAAAATGAAACGCTGTTTGCAAAGAAACTACTGAGCGAAAATGTCTGAAATTTTCACAGGAGGTCCAGGGAATGATAATAAAGAGGGCTGTTACAAAAAAATAAGCAAACTGAAAAAAAAAAAAAAAAAATCGGACTTTTAATTTTTTTTTAAAAAATTCAGAAAATGCTTAAAGTATCCTAAAAAATCTATAAATAAAGAGACTTTTTGCTGCAGAATTTTATAATGAACGGTTTATTAGATATTGAATTAAAACAGGAATATTTTTAACATTGAAGCCTATGGGATTCTCCTGAATAAATTTGCCGAATTAAACCACCGAATGGCAGGGCAATTCGGGAACCTTTCACTGCTGGTTTGTGTTCTCTGAATAGCCGAAGCAGTGCTTTTTCATGGGGATTTCACTGCCCTCGAACAGGGACCGAACAGTCACCGTATGTGCAGGCAATTCGACAGGATTTGGCGAATTGCCTGCTCTCTGGATAGCCGAATGGCCAGGAAAGGTAACCGAACGCTGATTTTCAGCGTTCGGTTACCTTTCTCAAGCAATTCGAATCTCTTTGGATAACCCTGATAGAAAGGGGGCGCCAGGGGGTCAGGGCCTCTAGGACCTGACAGAGCGCTTCCCTTATTTTAATGAAGATGGCACATTGATATTTATTCCATGATTCTAAATCTTTTTTTCACCTAAGCTGTTTTGTGAAGGGTGGGTTCCAATATTTTTAACAGCACGGTAGAGGATTTACAGTAGTCACATAGTTACAATAAATAGTTTGAGATGCAGTAAAGAAGGCACTATCCCCTAAGGAGCTTACATTCTAAAGGGAAGTTGGTGGAGACAAAAGGAGAAGTGCTTTAGTACTTGGTTTGAGGGCAGTGGTTTAGAGAAACAGAGTATATGGCATTAAAGTGACAATTGGATTGCTTTTCTAAATAGGTTTGAGGCTGGCCATCCACTGGGTCCGTATTCCTGCGTTGGTGTGATGATCCGATATTGTCTGAAGTCGTTCGAACCAGGGGCGGATCCAGAGACTAGTCTCGGGAGGGGCACTGACAGAAAATAAGTTGTTTTAGCAGAGAGCCCATCTCACGAGAATTTACAGAGGACCCGGCTCACAGGAGCTTACAATCTAGAGGAGCAGAGGGCACCGAGGAGCTTACAATCTATAGGAGCAGAGGGCATACCTAAGCTTACAATCTAGAGGAGCAGAGGACACCCAGGAGCTTACAATCTAGACGAGCAGAGGGCACACAGGAGCTTACAATCTAAAGGAGCAGAGGACACCCAGGAGCTTACAATCTAGAGGAGCAGAGGGCACACAGGAGCTTACAATCTAAAGGAGCAGAGGGCACACAGGAGCTTACAATATAGAGGAGCAGAGAGCACCCAGGAGTTTACAATCTGGAGGAGCAGAGGGCACCCAGGAGCTTACAATCTAGAGGAGCAGAGAGCACCCAGGAGTTTACAGTCTGGAGGAGCAGAGGGCACCCAGGAGCTTACAATCTGGAGAAGCAGAGAGCACCCAGGAGTTTACAATCTGGAGGAGCAGAGGACACCCAGGAGTTTACAATCTAGAGGAGCAGTTTACAGACTCATATCTGAGAGGTTTATTACTGTGCAGCTCTAGCTTTGTTATACACCCTGGAGGAAGGATCAAACTCTCAGGGACCCATTACTTACCTCCCTGGTGTCCCTGCATGGAGGCTCCAGCCCCTCTCTCCTCTGATCCTGTTGCTCGGTGCAGCCTCAGATCCAGCCCTTTCCTGTGGCTGTCAGGCAGGCATGGAAAGAGACAGGCTCAGCCACATGGTCACTGGGAAAAGGATCACCACGTGACACGCCCCTGACACATGACTGGGAGGGGCAATCCACAGTGCTTCTGCGCAGTGTGTGCCTCTGCAAATCACCATGTCTGCATTCACTGCACACATTGTGATTTGAGTTCTGGAGGTCAGCCTGGCATCTGCACTGCTCGGGGGGGGGGGGCAATTGCCCCATTGCCCCCCCCCCGGATCCGCCCCGGTTCGAACCCACAACATGCAGGTGAATCAGCCCTCATCCACTGCCTCTGACTTCCATTGGACGACTTCAACAGACAAGCAATCTTTCCCATTTCAATTCAACTTATTGAACGATGCCAGGACGATCCGGTTCAAGTTACATGAAAAAGATGGCTTGTATGGTAAACCGCTGTGCCGCGGCAGGGAAAATGTCCCATAGAGAAGTGATTCAGTTCGACAGCCCATAGGATCCAGTGTAAAAAATTATTTTCTTTTTTATTCAACGGTTTATTTTTTTCACCCGCAGCAAAAAGTCTTTTTTTTGTTACGGATACATAGAATGGGCACATGGAAATCTGGTGGCCTCAATGTGGACTTATATATATAAAGAACTGTATATGAATAAAAACTGTAGATTAAAAATGGTATAGGTTTTATGATTTGGTTTTTAAAAGTAATATTTTTATTGCTTTTCCTGATGTCGGGAAAGTTTTTTAGGGTGAACCTTTTCTCCACACAATGAAGGGTTAAGAAAGACATGCGGACTGGTTCCTCTGACAACCCTGTTGTATTTGTGAATGTGCGCCGCCGATCGGAGAAGAGAAGCCTCTGGTTCGCACCTTCATTCTAAGGAAAACAATCACCAAGAAAGTCTGATACGTCACTTCTGCCTAAGAAAGACTTCTGGACATGCGCGGTAGTTGAAACGCACGGAAATGGAAATTACGACAGATTCAAGCTGTTGATCGTTTATGTGATTACCTTCAACCGTGTCCTTTTGAGATTTTTGAAAAGTATTTGTATTTAAGGTTTGGGAGGGGAATGTACTGCATGCATTTTTGTTTCCCTGATGAAGTCCTTACTATCTATGGACGAAACGCGTTGGAATTACTGTATGCTGTGTTACGAATAAAAACACTTTTTTATTGGATTCGACATCTTTTGGTGGTCCTGTGGCGGCGGGTGAACCAGGAGTGCGACCATTTACGAGCGGATTGGTAACAAAAAAGCAAAGATACCTTTATAAGCTTACAACAATTTATGCTGTGTGAGTGCATTGGTACGAATCTTATTGGCAAGCGCCGTTAATTAATTATATATATTTTTACTGAGAACACTTTGTGTTGTCTAAGTGCATTGGTATTTATTTACCAATTGCTTCAAAGTGTATTTCCCATGATCTTGTTATTTTTTGAGTGTTTGTTTAATTAATGGGAAGAAGTGTCTTTTGGGAAATTTACACTTAAGATTCAGCGATTTCTTTCAACCTAAGCTTGATTACACGATTTTTTTATATAGGGGGCAGGCAATAGAATGGTCGTGGGCAAAGCAGGGGGTCTAGGCAAGGCGGCAATCAGGGTGGTCAAAGTCCAAAATCAAGGGGGTCTGGTAGTCAGGGGTTCAAGATGGGGGGAATCAGGATGCACAGGGGGGTTACCGGCTTGAAGGGTGTATGTCCAGGAAATAGACAGAGGTCCTTAGGCAGTCTTTGGCGATACCACAAAGGAGGGTTCAGGAATAGCTCTGCATAGGAACACAGTCTGGGACTTCAATGAGGAAGTCCAGGGTAGAGGGTGTGACTTCCCTAAATGCAGGATTGATTAGGGAGGATGAAGGGCAGGTGAGGTTCCAGGGTTAGAATGTCAGAGTCCAGAAATGTGTAAAGTCTGATATAAAGTCCTGGAACCTGGATGTGGGGGGTTAGGGCCTCTAGGACCTGACACACGGTGATCCTCGCCATTGTTGACCGCTTTTCTAGAATGGCTCCCTTTGTTTCTCTCCCCAGACTACCCTCTGCCTCGGATCTGGTGCCCGTTTTCATTTACAATGTTGTTAAACTCCATGGCATACCTGTTGAAATTGTTTCAGATAGGGGCACACAATTCGTATCACAGTTTGAGGGTTTTTTGTAAAAGTATGGGAGTTAAATTGGCTTTTTCATCCGCCTATCACTCACAAACAAACGGGGCATCCGAAAGAGCCAATCAAGGGCTCGAACAATACTTCCGTTGTTTTATATCTCAGAAGCAAAACTCATGGTCCGAGGGTACTACGTCATATTAACCCTGTATCGTATAAATTGGCTTTACCTCCAGCTCTCCGTATCCATAATGTGTTTCACGTGAGTTTATTGAAACCTCTGCTATGTAACCGTTTCAAATTGTTGTGACTTAGATGAAGATCAGGCACATTTTATGACCAATTAATGCAAAACTCCACGTAATCCCAAAGGGTTCACATACTTTGTCTTGTAACTGTATGTGATCCCCCAATCCTTATTGTGAAACACTGCAGAAACTGTTGACATTTTATAAATTATGGTAATAATAATGTTTTTTTGGGTAGACCTATCTTTTTGCATACCAATACATTACCCTTGTCTTAGAGGTTAAGTAAATCTCTACAACTCTTTTAGGGTATAATTTACAAATTCTATATATCATTTTTAACTTTACCTCCCCATAATTTTTTGTTTTTGTTTTTTTATGAAGATATTATTATAACTATATTGCAATGAATGTTTGAACGTTTGGTTGAACAATGAGAAATATTGCCAAGTGTGGCCAAGTGGTTCAAATTACTTGAAGAAAGAAAACTATAATTTGGAATGCACAATACAGTATAAATGCTCATGCATGTATGTTTTCTATCTGTAAAGTCCTTTCATGTGCTTAAAATACCGACTCTACAGAAAAAAGGATCATTTGAGGTGCTTGCATCTTAGTACACCTCTTTATGTATTTAAAGGTTGCCACTTGCTGCTCTGCACTGGGTTGTTTGTTTACATACGCTTTCACTTGTGTCTGCAGTATGACACCAAACATCATATGTCCCTGGAACACTTGCTGTTAAGCAACACCTTCACTTTCCCTGTGCTTCTTGTCCCTAAAATGTATATTTATGGAAACCTCTGTAACCGTTGCAGTGACTCAGCTGAGTTATCATATGACCTTCTTACAAGTCGTATGGTACATGTGACAAAAATGGGGAAATGAGGTGTCATGTTTATTAGCAAGTTGTTAAACACAAATACACAAATTGCTGTACTTTGAGTCAAGGAAAACATGTATTAAGAAAGTACTCTTCTTCCTTGGTATACTTTATGCCATTAGATATGGTTGGAAAGAGAACAGCATGTGATCTACTGTAGGTAACTATAGTATTTGCTCCTCTCCTCTGATACACTATATTGCCAAAAGTTTTCGCTCACCTGCCCAGCTCCTGATTTGGATGGGTGAGCGAATACTTTTGGCAATATAGTGTATATTTTGAAAACATCTATTTTTCCTGCAGGCATTAAAAATTCTGATTTTTTTTGCCATCCTCTTGTATTGTGAAGATTGGCATTTTCCTCCTCCATTAGAACATAATACTCTATCATTACCTATTTCTTTCCTCACAAAAGCAATGCAAATATTACTTTAACCCCTTAGTGACCGGGCGGTTTTACACAAATCCGTCCTTTAGTGATTGCTGCTGTTTTTATTTTTCTGCGCTGTTCGTGTTTAGGTCAAATTTTCCTCTTACTCGTTTATTCAACCCACACATATTATACACCGTTTTTCCCGCCATTAAATGGACTTTCTAAAAATACCATTATTTCCATCATATCGAATAATTTACTATAAAAAAATATTATGAAATATGATGAAAAAATTGTAAAAACACACTTTTTCGTAATTTAATCCTCAAAATCTACAACCACCAAAAAAGACCACAGCTAAATAGTTAAAAAATTTTGTCCCGAGAATAGAAATACCCAATTTGTACATGTTTTTGCTTGTGTAGCGCTCACTCCCGGAGGAGCCGCTGAATTTAACCTCGGGTTAGTCTCTCCGCACTAGGGAATAAATATACACCAGCACTGTTGTGGATTTTATAAATTATATACTTTACTGGTCTCAATAAAGCGGCATATATAATGTAAGCACGGTATATAGAAAACAGGATTTCGTAATGCGAGAAACGTGCAGCGGTAAAAGAAAAGTTTAACCCCTTCGTTTCTGGTGTGTAAGTCCCGTGCAGGTTATGTCCCAAAAGTGTGTGTGTGTGAGCTCAGGTACCCGGGTACTATATTTGACTGGCCAGTGAATGGATTTAATAAATCTTCGACTAGTCACGTTGGGGCCCTGTAGATTTAAGCAATACTGCAGCGTGCTTCGTTAAACTTTGACTGTGGCCTAGGAGGCCTCTCACCCATCCGCCAGACAATCTGTTCCGCTGCCCGATCAAGGACGTCTCTCTGCTGGATTATACTGGGACTCTGTGCCACCGGATCCACTTCTCCTGCATGTCCATCTTCTACAACAAGATCTACGGCCTACCGCCTGCACTCCCAGTGGATCATCGCGGTCTCCTTACTCGGGGTCCAATCTGGAACTCTGTGTCTGTGCAAAACCTCTCAGCGGTGGATTACTAGGTCTCTGGCAAGTCACTGTATCGATCCCCAGTGTCGGCAAGGCAGCGCCTGCTCTCCGGCCTGGTAACAATCGCTCACAGTCTCACGTGTGTCTTACTCTGTTCACCACTCGGCTCACACTGGCTCTCCTTCGCTGAGGCTGCGGATGTCCTTTCCTCCTTCCCCACCCACTTCCTGTCTCTGCCCCAAAGCATGCTGGAAAACGTAGTCCCATTGTGTCCAGTATAGTTTACATTGTTGCTGTATTGCTCGGGTTTGGCCACCAGAGGGAGACAAGCGCAGAGTTTTAAACTGCGCTACACTCTCCCCCTCCTAGAATTCTTGGGTCTCTCCAAGGAGGTATGACAATTACATAACATTAGGCAATGTATACAGGTTCAGCAGCAAACATAAAATGGGTCAGATACATGTCCTCAAGTTGACTCATGCTCCGGACTACCTCAGCTAACATGGCAGACACTTCGGGCAACCTTTGCACTGTGGTGACAGCCTCTTCAGTGCTATGTCCTGGTGAGTCGTAGGTAAGTCTCTGGGCGGGGGTCGGATAGAACATTTTGATTCTGGCTCAATCAGCTCCTCTTCAGGTGGAAGTATTACAGGTACGGGTTCAGTTCTTTCGTCCACAACTGGAACAGACATCTCTTCGGAGTATGATCCTTCCAGTGAAGGCATAGAACTATAATCATAGGACGCGTTTTCAGGAACTACAGGACTTTCCAAAGTTTCGGGAACTTCCAATTGGAATTCAGGAGCCTCAGGCCTCCGGTTACTTTCCCACCATTCGGAAACTGGAATGACCTCTTCAGGTTCTTCCTCACTATCCTCTTCACTCTCTTCAACAACCCGTGTCTGCTGAGACCGAGTAACGGGAGTCGAGCGTGGAGCAGGCGGGTTCGGTAGAGAAAGTTCGTCTCCAACTGGTATCCTTACAGCCTCCCTCACAGGTAACAGATGATTTCGGTGCCAGTTTTTAAGAGGCCCAGCCTTTCCATCCGGTCGGATTTGGTAAACTGGCAAACCCGGCAGTTGCTTGCAGACAATGTAGACTTGAGAACTCCATCTATCCGCCAACTTATGCCTTGCAGAAGCACCCAAGTTCTTCAACAAAACCCTATCACCAGGTTGTAGATCCTGTATCCGAACTCTCAAGTCGTAGTTTTGCTTACTCCTCTGTAGGGTTGCACCGATACTGATACTGGTATCGGTATCGGGGCCAATACTGGGTACTGCAGGAGTACTTGGTACTCGTGCAGTACCCCCCAATATTTTTTCCGATACCGGAAGCCGGCATTGAGCCGGCTTGCCGGCATCCGAGGGGCTGCGGCGGCTGTCCGAATGCTCTATCGGCATTCGGACAGCCGCCCCTGGAGCTGCTCACGACGATACTTACCTTCCTGGGCGCCACCGGGAATGTCTCCGCGCGTGCGCTCGTTGGAAGGACCCCAGCCGCGACCACGTGGGACCATGTGATCACGGCTGGGGTCCTTCCAACGAGCGCGCGCGTGGAAGCTTCCCGGCGGCGCCCAGGAAGGTAAGTATGAACATAGTGAGCAGCTGCAGGGCCTGTCTGAATGCAGATAGAGCATTCGGACAGGCCCTGCAGCTGCTCTCCGCGACGATACTTACCTTCCTGGACGAAGCCGGTAAAGTTTCCCCGCGCGCGCTCGTTGGAAGGACCCCGGCCGTGATCACATGGTCCCACGTGGTCGCGGCTGGGGTCCTTCCAACGAGCGCACGCGCGGAGACATTCCCGGTGGCGCCCAGGAAGGTAAGTATCGTCGTGGGGGGGGAGATCCGGTCCATGAGCTGGGGGGCATACCCATGTGTGAGCTGTGGGGGGCATATCTATGAGCTGGGGGGGCATATCCATGAGCTGGGGGGCATACCCATGAGCTGGGGGGCATACCCATGAGCTGGGGAGCATACCCATGAGCTGGGGGGGATATCTATGAGCTGGGGGGCATACCCATGAGCTGGGGGGGCATACCTATGAGCTGGGGGGGCATATCCATGAGCTGGGGGGGCATATCCATGAGCTGGAGGGCATACCCATGAGCTGGGGGGGCATACCATGAGCTGGGGGCATATCCATGAGCTGGGGGGCATAACCATGTGTGAGCTGGGGGGGCATAACCATGTGTGAGCTGGGGGGCATACCCATGTGTGAGCTGGGGGCAAATCCATAAGCTGGGGGGCAATATCCATGTGTGAGCTGGGGCAAATCCATGAGCTGGGGCAAATCCATGTGTGAGCTGGGGCATATCCATGAGCTGGGGCAAATCCATGAGCTGGGGCAAATCCATGTGTGAGCTGGGGCAAATCCATGTGTGAGCTGGGGCATTATCCATGTGTGAGCTGGGGCAAATCCATGTGTGAGCTGGGGCAAATCCATGTGTGAGCTGGGGCAAATCCATGTGTGAGCTGGGGCATATCCATGTGTGAGCTGGGGCAGTATGAATATATATATATGTATATGGGGATATACATGTGAGCTGGGGGCATTTTTATATGGTCTGTTCTTATTGGAAAGCGTCACATGACATTAAAGAAAAGTATCGGTACTCGGTATCGGGAGTACTTTTAAAAAGTATCGGTACTCGTACTCGGTCTTAAAAAAGTGGTATCGGTGCATCCCTACTCCTCTGTTACCTGTTTCCTGAGGTCAAACGGGCCTGTTCAAACGCAGAGGCCAAATTCTTCCGAAGTCTATCCACGTAATTTCTATGAGAGGCTACAGACGTCTGATCCAGAGCTAGCCCAAACGCCAAATCAACCAGCAGTCGAGCTTCTCTTCCGAACATAAGACGGTACGGTGAGTATCCAGTAGCGTCACTCTCCGTACTGTTGTACGCATGCACCAGCGTAGCTATGTGACGACTCCAGCTCTGCTTCTCTTTGTTCGACAATGTCCCCAACATATTTAGCAGCGTGCGATTAAACCTTTCTGGTTGAGCATCACTTTGAGGGTGATATGGTGTAGTTCGGGTCTTCTGAATCCCTAGTAGTTCCAGCAATTGCCCAACAAGCCTGCTCTCAAAGTCTCTGCCCTGATCCGAGTGTATTCTCCTTGGTAGGCCATAGTGAACAAAAAACCTTTTCATTAAAACCGTCGCCACCGTAGGAGCACGTTGGTCTTTCGTAGAAAAAGCTTGGGAATAACGCGTGAAATGATCAGTCACTACTAGAATAGTTCCCTGCCCACTAGCATCCGGCTCTAAGCACAGGAAATCAATGCACACCAAATCTATGGGTCCTTGACTTTGCAGGTGGCTCATTGGAGCGGCTCGGGTTGGTAGGGTTTTCCTCTGGATACACCTCAAACACGGACAGTAAGTTTCAACTTCAGATCTCATACAGGGCCAATAAAATCTGTCTCTCACTAGCTTAAAAGTTCTCTCTGCACCCAAATGTCCATGGTCATTGTGTAAAGATCGCAGCACACCCTCTCTGTGTTTGGTGGGAAGGAACAATTGTTGGGTCTCTTCAGCATTGTTTGAGGGGCCCCTTCGGTAGACCACCCCATCCAACATCTTCAACCGTTCCCACTCTTTGTATACCAATCGGGCTCCTTCTGGGGAATTTGTCAGTAGAATTTCCCGTTGGTTCGCGCTTAGGGCCTTCACGGTTAATGCAATCAAAAGGGTCTCTAGCCTGATCGGCTCTCAGGTCCTGTTTCGAGAAAGTAGGCAAACTTTCATCCCTCAGCTGCGTAGGATTACAATAGAACTCTGGAACAGCCGCAGCCATAACTCCTGCTTCTGCTTCTGCTTCAATCCCTCCCTTGACCCGGCGCTCCGCTCATTGACATAAAGCTTGCACCCCATCTGGAGTTAACTGAGTCCATTCTGTAGTGTAGGGTCTTCTTGACAAAGCATCGGCATCTCGATTATTCACTCCAGGGCGATACTTCAGGCTGAACCGAAACCCTGACAGAGCGGCCAACCACCGATGTCCCGTTGCATCCAGCTTCGCAGTAGTAAGGACGTAGGTAAGAGGATTGTTATCAGTCTTTATCACAAATTCGGCTCCGTACAGATAATTTTTCAGCTTGTCTACTACCGCCCATTTCAAGGCCAGGAACTCCAACTTGTGGGTAGGATAGTTCTTTTCTGAAGCCATAAGACTTCGGCTCACATACGCTACAGGCCTCAACAATCCACCATATTCCTGGTATAGGACTCCCCCTAGACCTTCTCTGCTGGCATCCACATGCAATTCGTATGGCTTATGAGGATCAGCGTAAGCCAAGACAGGAGCTCGAGTTAGACTCTCTTTCAGCTTCATGAAAGCACCTTCGCATTGATTAGTCCATTCTTCTTGGATGGATTCTCGAGCCTTCCTTGGCCCTGGAGCCGATGAATTTCTTGTGGCCTTCTTCCTTCTGTAGGAGCTTGTTCAGTGGTTGAGTTATCTTGGCAAATCCTCCTACGAATCTTCGGTAATAGGAGCAGAACCCCAAGAAAGATCTAAGTTCAGTAACATTTCGGGGTCTAGGCCAGGAAGCTACGGCTTCCAACTTTCGAGGATCCGTCGAAACGCCTTCTGCTGAAACAACATGTCCCAGATACGTAACAGAAGGTAAACAGAATTGACACTTCTCTAGAGACAGTTTCAACCCCTCTTCATGGAGCCGCTTCAAGACCTTCTCCAACCGTTGCTCATGTTCTTCCAAAGTCTTTCCGAACACAATAATGTCATCCAGATACACTAACACTTCGATCAGGTTCATGTCCCCGACTGTCTTCTCCATTAACCGCTGGAACGTGGCTGGAGCCCCCGTAAGGCCTTGAGGCATTCTGTTGAACTCAAAGAACCCCAGTGGGCAGATGAACGCAGTCTTTTCTTTGTCTTCAGGATGCATTGGTATCTGGTGATACCCACTTCGCAGGTCTAGTACACTAAACCATTTTGCTCCAGACAAACACTGTAAGGCATCTTCTATCCGAGGAGTGGCATATTGATCCGGAATGGTTCTCTGATTTAGCGTGCGATAGTCTATACATAAGCGGATAGAACCATTCTTCTTCCGAACCATCACTATTGGAGATGCATAAGGACTCCTGGACTCTTGAATCACCTTAGTTCTTTGCAGTTCATTCAGCTGTTCTCGTAGATCATCCAAGTCTCCCAGCGGAACTTGTCTTGACCTTTCTCGAAACGGCTTATCTTCCTGTAGTCAAATGCGATGCTCAGTACTCTTAGCTAGGCCCACGTCGAACTCGTCCTTTGAGAACAAGTCCCTCCACTTTAGGATCTGGGACTGAAGGCGTTTCTTCCATTCAGGTGAGATGGGAGCGTCCTTAGGATAGAACCTTTCAGCTGGAATCTCTTTATTTCACTCCCCCTCCTAAATCGGTAGGGGAGAGAGGCGTAGCAGACGCTACTTGCCCGATAGGCATTCGTGCTTTCAGGACTACTGGAGAATCAGACACATTACACACACTGACTGAGACTCTTCCTCGTGTTCTTTTCAAAGCTTTAGTGGAGATTATTTCAGGGATTACTTCTACTCCGGCTTCACTCCCATGATTAAAATCAGTTTCCAGTACCACATAGGGACCCGGTTGTGATCCGTTCAACTTGACCGAAGCCCGGAAACTCGCCACTTCTCCTGATTGCAGAACCTTCTCTGTTCCTCCCAATCTCCACAGGCGCCCCACTTCGGCAGGTGCTTTCTGTTCTTCGACCATTCGCTGATAGACTGGACGTAACATCGGGTGTACTCCCCTGGTAGAACCTTCTTCCATTACTATAGGAGTCAGGAGACGTCGCACCAGATCAGTATTCGTCCCCATTATCATCGAACTTCTGTTGGCCCCTGAAGGCCGAGGACACACAATGGCCAATGCATCACAACCCCCAGACTGTCCGATGACTTCGGATCCGATCTCTAACTTCACCTGTAGATATCCGTCATAGGGAAGTTTCTCCGTTCCGATACCCCAGATCTCAAGGTCCTTTAATTTCTGTAGAGGTATGTGCTTCAAGTGCTTCTCATAGAAGTCTCGGTAGATCAATGTCACTTGAGCCCCTGAGTCCAACAGAGCTTTGGTGTAGACTCCCTCTACTTGGATTGGAACGATGGGAGAAGGACCTATCAGCTGGTCAGGAAACTTTGTTGTAGCAGCAGGAAATTTAGACCCAGTTTGCTGTACCCTGGCCTTCTTCTTGGCCCGTGTAGGTTTTGGATGTGCATTGCTTCCTCATGACGTAGGACCGGATGCTAAGGGAGTAACTCTTTCAGTCCTGGTAGGCTCAGCAGTTGGCAAAACTCTGGGCCCTCTCGGCCTTCCAGTTCTGGCTTGATTTTTGGAGCGGTTTTCAACCATTGGGCACCTAGTTTGCTCCTTCACTTGGGCCCTCTGGCGTTTCCCGCCTGTGAGGTAGATAGCAGCCCTTCCAAAGCTTTTAGGAACTCTTCTACCCTATTTCCTTCAGACTTTTGGCTTTTGCATTGTGCTCGGAAATGACCCATTTCCCCACAACTAAAACATCTCTTCTTTGAAGACGGAGATGCACTTGCTTGTGGTGATTTGGTTGAAGGACCCTGGCCAGACGCCACAGCAACTCCAGTTGTCCGCATGTCAGTAAGGAACTTCTGCATATCAGTCTGTGTCTCTGCCACCTTCAAAAGTACTCGGCACAGATCAGTGTGTGCTTGTTTCAGCTCAGCTTGAGCTTCTTGTACCTTCTTAACGGTTTTGTGTAACTCACTATATGCAGGGAGGGTTGGTTCTTTGGCAGCACTCTCTGTGGATATAGGAACCAGCAGATGCTCTTGTCCGTCAACTTCAGATCCATAGGCGTCCAACAAATCATCTTCAGTTTGCAGATATTCGTTATGCCTTACTGGTTGTGCGTAAGCTCTTTCTCCTCTCCTTAAGGACTTTTCTTCTAGCAGAGCCTCTTCCTCTCTAACAGCTCGAATCAGTTCCAGGTATTTCAACTCTCGGTTACCTTCTCTGGTTCTCAGCTGTAGCATCACAGGATCTAGAGGTTGAGCGTCCCTCAATATCTGCTGCATTCAGATTTTATCTATTGTGGCTGGTTCGGCCCCTTTCTTAAGAAGTATCTGATGCAGAATCTTATCTAGGCGCCGCATGTATTCAGTCATTTTCTCACCTTTTCGCTGGTAGGTATGTTAATACTGGTACATGAGCTTAGCGGCCTTTTCTGTTCGCCCAAAGACTTCCTGTAATACGTTTAAGTAATCTAAAGCAGTGCAGTCTTGTTTACTCAACTTTAGGTTTCTGACAGCCTCTGACGCAGGTCCCTTTAAGCTCTCAGTAATTCTTTGCTTCTTCTGCGCTTCAGGGACGTCCCAGTCATCCAGAGCCTGCATCGCCTGTTCTACCCATTCTTCAAAGGTTTCTTCTCCCGCCGGAGTTGGTACGTTTCCTGTAAAATTTCTCAACCGTCGATAACCAAAGTTAGTGTGTGGAGGGCTTGTTCTTTGACATTTAGCCAGCAAATCTCCAATAGTCACTATAAATTCAGGCCCGGTCATGGCCAGCGGACTGGGCGCAGGAATACTCGCGGGGTCGCCACGTGGCGCACTTGGCTGAATTAGTTGGACTTCCACCTCATCGGTCAGCTTCACGCTCGCGCCCTGAAAACACACTGGAACACCCTTTCTCCACTCAAAAAGAACATACGTGTGAGAGGTATCTGGATTCGCTTTAATGTCCAGGATTAACCCCCGATGATCTGGTGTCAGCGCGGCCACGGTTTGGCGAATCTGATCTTCGGCCCAAGTGTCTGCAGGAATATCCATGACTATACATAACTTTGCTCCTCACACCATTTGGCAGCAGTGTCTGGATCCATATTTAACCCTTTAAATGCGTTTTTTTCTAGAGACTGTATCCCGGCGAGCCCCCACGTGTAGCGCTCACTCCCGGAGGAGCCGCTGAATTTAACCTCGGGTTAGTCTCTCCGCACTAGGGAATAAATATACACCAGCACTGTTGTGGATTTTATAAATTATATACTTTACTGGTCTCAATAAAGCGGCATATATAATGTAAGCACGGTATATAGAAAACAGGATTTCGTAATGCGAGAAACGCGCAGCGGTAAAAGAAAAGTTTAACCCCTTCATTTCTGGAGTGTAAGTCCCGTGCAGGTTATGTCCCAAAAAGTGTGTGTGTGTGAGCTCAGCAGGAGCCCCGGCGGAGATACTCCCCTCTCTGTCTGGGGTCCCGCGGCGTTGTGACTTCAGCGTCCTCAGACGCTGAAGTTAAGTCCCTCCCGATGTCAATGACATCATTTCCTGGCGACCCCCCCCCGGCAATGCCGGTAGATCACCTGAAAGGGAGGGGGGATCCTTTTGGATCCCTCTCCCTCCCAATCGGGAGGGTTTACAGGGGAAAAAAAGGCCCTGCTTTGAAGGGCAGTGTCTTCCCTTTAAAGCGGTGCCTTTTTTTAACCCCTTACATGCCAGATCGCAATGCAGCGCCATATCGCAATTTAGCTCCGGTGGGGGCCGCCATCTTGGATGGCGGCTCCACCTCCGGGTTCCCCCACGCCTCCTGACGTACCGCACATAGCGCGATGATGTCAGATAGCTGGGGAACCCCAAGGAAATCCGAACCTTCTCAAGCAAAAATCAGGATGCTGAATGTTAAGACATAACCTTTAATGATTACAATAAAAAGAAATGAACAATTGCATAAAAACATACACACAAAGATGAACTATAATCGGGAGTATTCGATTCGCTGGTGTAACAGCAGGGTCAGTGCTGGACATTAATGTTTAGCTTTGCATCCACTATAACCCGTCAGTGGGTATTGATGTAAATGACCATACTTATTCATAAATTCATTTGCAGCTGATAATTTAATAGATGTCGCACTGTACCAGAGGTATATATAAAGGTGCAGAAAATCGAAACACACCTTTAACGTACTCGCTCTTAGATATAATGTAATCTAATTATCATTAGGCTTGGTCGATAGAAGGGCATATATGCAAGAGGGCATATATGCTAGATATTTGCCACAAAAGGTGTATGGGGGTCCGGGTAGTGCCCTGGGGGACAGGAAACAAGGACAAAAAGTTACAAAAAAAGTTTTTAAAGGGACAGTGAGTTTCCATGAAATAAGGGTTAAAAATAAAAATGAAAAATTCCTTCAAATATCGTGCCTAGGAGGTCCCTCCCCATAACCTGCCCGTGAAGTGGCGGATTTCTAGGATGTATAGAAACATTTAAAAACAATGTCTAGGTCCGGATAGTGCCCTGGGGGGACAGGAAACCAGGGCAATTTTTTTTTTTTAAAAAAAAGACATTTTTAACCCCTTCACTGCTGACGACGTGTGGGACACGTCCTCAGTTACTCCCGCTGTATGCTGAGGAGGACGTGTCCCACACGTCATCAGCTTTGCAGGTGATACTCACCTCTCTGTCTGGGGTCCCGCGGCGTTCTGACTTCAGCGTCCTCAGACGCTGAAGTCAAGCTCCTCCCGACGTAAATGACATCATCGCGCCATGACGTCATTTCCAGGCGACCCCCGGCCAGGGCAAGCATTTTTATCTAGTCAGGCGAAGGTGCATTTTGGTGCCCCCCCCATCCGTGTCATGTCAAGCCAATCAGGATAGAGGTGCCATGATAATCTCTATATATACACATATATATATACACACACACTAGGGTTGCTCATATAAGTATATTTGCCCCCAGCTCATATGGATATATTTGCCCCCTAGATCACATGTGGATATATTTGCCCCCAGATCACATGTAGATATATTTGCCCCCAGATTACATGGGTATATATTGCCCCAGCTCATATGGAAATATTTGCCCCCAGCTCATATGGGTATATTTGTCCCCAACTCATGGATATATATATATATATATATATATATATATATATATATATATTATATATATATATATATATATATATATATATTTGCCCCCAACTCATGGATATATTTGCCCCCAGATCACATGTGGATATATTTGTCCCCAGCTCATGGAGATTATATATATATATATATATATATATAATATATATATATATATAATATATATATATATATATATATATATATATAATCTATATTATTTGCCCCCAACTCATGGATATATTTGCCCCCAGATCACATGTGGATATATTTGCCCCCAGCTCATGGATATATTTGCCTCCAGCTCATGGATATATATATATATATATTTGCCCCCAACTCATGGATATATTTGTCCCAGATTACATGGGTATATATTGCCCCAGCTGATATGGAGATATTTTCCCCCAGCTCACATATGGATATATCTGCCCCCAGCTCTCACCTGCTGCCAGGCCCCCAGGCTCCGCCGGCGTTCCTCATAGTGGCGAGCGGCCGCTGACATGATGCAGCTTTGTCGCTCGCCGGGTGGGAAACACATGACCAGCGCAGCCGCGTTCTCGCGAGATCGCTCGTGGCGCTGGTCAGGTGGTTCGGCCCTTTAGCGCTGCGCCGGGTCTCCCCGGCCGACCAAGATGGTGTCGCTCGTGGCTGGGGAATTCCGCCCCCACAAACTGGCAGGAAGTCAGATAGTAAGGCGGCCGCCTGTGCCGCCTTACGCTAGTGCCAACCCTGCCCCCGACAATGCCAGGAGATCACCTGGAAGGGAGGGGCGGGGGATCTGTTCGGATCCCTCTCCCTCCCTATCGAGAGGTCCCACAAAAAAAAGCCAGGCACCGCTTAAAAGGGGAGAGTCTCCCCTTTTAAGCGGTGCCTGGCTTTAACCCCTTAGGCACCAGGTCGCACTTCAGCGCCTTGCGGCCCCCGAAGTGCGGCTTAGCTCTGGTGGGGGCCGCCATCTTGGATGGCGGCTCCACCCCCGGGTCCCCCCCTCACTGCCTGATGTCCTCACACATAGCGTGATGATGTCAGATAGCCGGGGAACCCCTAGGGGTTCATTTGAACCCCGATATCTCCAGAACCGTGGCAGCTAGGGGGTCATGGAGGGTGTCAATCGAAAGGCCTGAACCTAAGGGGATGGACAGTTTTCACCCAAGTCCGTCAAAAAGGGGGATTCTGACCGGACAATACCTGCGTTTACGCAGAATTTGTTCCACCGATGATGAATTCATTAGGAAATCTCAGGTTCTGAGAAAGGATTTCAAGGAAAAAGGGTATCCTAATCGATGCCTTAAAATTGCATTCCAACGAGTATTAATAATGTCGAGAGAAGATTTACTGACTGATCACAATAAACCCAATACAAAAGTGATCAGATGCATTGGTACCTATGATGCAGGGTGGTATCCAGTTAGGAACATACTGGACCGATATTGGCCATTATTAACCTTTGATCCTCAGTTATCTGATGTTCTCACAATCAAGGCATCAATGACAGCGAGGCGTAGCCGTAATTTGAGAGACAAACTGGTTCACAGTCCTCATCAGGTCTCCTCTGGTGTCAAGTTCACGACCTGGCTTGCCCAGTGATTTGAGGGGTACATATAAATGTGGCTGATGCGTTGCTTGCAGTTACATTTTGAAATCATCTAAAAACGTTATGGATTCCCAGAATATAGTGAAGTTTGAAATTGAGTCCTTTTTTAACTGAAATTCCTCTGGTCTGGTTTACCTTATCTCATGTATTTGTGGTAAAAAATATGTGGGCAAGACTCTGCGTCCCCTAAAGAGAAGAATCATGGAACATGTCCACTCAGTAAAACATTCTCAAGAGACCCCTATATCACGTCATCTGTCACAATATGACAATAACGCTAGATCGCTCAAATTCTGTGGACTGGAGTTAGTAACCCAGTCTCTGAGAAAGGGGGACTTTGACCTGAAGTTACGTCGCAGAGAATGTTGGTGGATTCATCAGATACGATCTTTAGCTCCACATGGTCTCAATGAGGGGTTCTTGTTTACGCCATTTATTTAAGACTATTTCTGTTAAGAAAAAATGGCGTTGCGCCCATACTCACCGGAGCGGCAGCAACTGCCAGGAGTAACAGCCCAGTTAATGTATAAAACATAACAAGGAAAAAAAGTGTCATCTGCGCTCGTTTCTATGTATTCCATGTACAACAAAACACTATGAGGTTTTTGTTTGTTTCTATGGCCATTGCAACGTAAGCTCACTCGCCACTTCAAGGCACCTCTTTACAGAGTGAGTACCTAACAAATGTACCAAAAGGGCGCTCTACTGAGCAGCTCCAAGCCCCTCCTGCTGCTTTTCAGCTAAGGAGAGGCAGAGACATGGTGGGTTTTATTTATAAACGCATCAAACACTTCCCATTTGGGATTAAAAACAAAAACATGGAAAGAGGAACAGCTGCAGAACGACGGACTGGTGTTACAAGCATGATATACATAAATATAGAAAAAAATTGCGTGTACAGAGTATGGGCGCGACGCCATTTTTTCTGTATTTATGTATATCATGCTTGTAACACCAGATATAATTAGATTACATTATATCTAAGAGCGAGTACGTTGAAGGTGTGTTTCGATTTTCTGCACCTTTATATATACCTCTGGTACAGTGCGACATCTATTAAATTATCAGCTGCAAATGAATTTATGAATAAGTATGGTCATTTACATCAATACCCACTGACGGGTTATAGGGGATGCAAAGCTAAACATTAATGTCCAGCACTGACCCTGCTGTTACACCAGCGAATCGAATACTCCCGATTATACACTAGTTCATCTTTGTGTGTATGTTTTTATGCAATTGTTCATTTCTTTTTATTGTAATCATTAAAGGTTATGTCTTAACATTCAGCATCTTGATTTTTGCTTGAGAAGTTTCGCCTTCTCTCTTTCTTTGTGCTACAGTTTGGTATTCGGTTTAATCCTATTATCAGGGTGCCCACCTTGATCTCCATTGGGTGCTATAGGTGGGGTGACTGTTATCTCCACCCACTGGTTTGTGGGTTCTTTGTTTGTGCATCCCAAGGAAATCCCCTGGTGGAGATAAGGGGTTCCTTTGAACCGTGGCAGCTAGGGGGTCAAGGGGGTGTCATTCAAAAGGCCTGAGCATGGCCCTTCGAATGATACCAAACATGACCATGTTCAAAGTAAAAAAAAAATTAAAACAAAACTAAAAAAAAAAAAATGTATTTTTTTGTGTTGTTTTTATTAATGCAGCAATATTGTTCACATTTCAATTATAATGTGAACAATGATGCTGCACTAATGATTTTTTTCTATGGGGTGCATTTGCTAAAAATCACGTAATTCCCCCAAAAAACGTAACAAGTCCCCATTTCTAATTTTTGTACAAGCGCACCTCATAGAAAATATAACTGCAAATGTTCATGTGATAAAAAACACTTTACACCGCTGTAGATGATTAAAAATTCAAATTTTAATGCATTTTTTGTCATAATATACAGGCAGGACATGACGTATACATATAAATATGATATATTATGAATCTGCCGGAAAGAATGATATATAATATGTCTAGGTCATATAATAAAATGTAGCTTCAAATCGCGTTTAAACATGATGAGCAAAAGCGGTAAAAATGAGCTCAGTACACAGCGGTGAAATGCCTCAGTAGTGAAGGGGTTAAAATAAATAGACAATAATATATAAATAATTTAAGCTGAATATTTTATATTTACAATTATTTTTTTTATTAAGTATTTTACTAGGAAGGATACATTGGTAATTCTCTTGTTTTCAAGTATGTCCTGGGAGTTTTACTAAAATATATGATAATTGAAGCTAAATAATAAATATATTTATAATGATAAAAATATATATACACAGTAATATATACACAGTAATTTACTACCAGCTATTTCGGGGTGCAGACGCCAGCCGTTCACAGCCTTGGTCAGCCTCCTGATCTCTTGCCGCTGTTGTGTTTGTGTGACCAGCCTCTCCAAGGTGTCCTGGATTGGACACGGCTGGACTGGACCTGGACACGGCTGTTCATCTGTGTAATAGGAGACAGGAAACAGGCAAAGTTATAATTCTGTAAAGTCTGTAGGATTGATTTAGGATTGTGTTCTTCCTGCAGTGTGTGACTGTGCGGATACTTACTTGGAGGACTGACAGCGGGTGATGGGACTCTTCCCCCAGAGGATTCCACTGATGGGTTACGGACTACTGCTGTTAAAGACAAAAGAAAAATACTTAGCAGATGGATAAAGGTACTCGCACACTATCTCACACACAAACACCTACTCTCACACACTGAGAAAATAAATATTCAATTATTCATTATTTCATTTATCCCTTGTGTGTTTGTTTTACAGGTACTCACTGGAACGGGCCCCAGACGTGCTTGGAGCCGATCCCTCTGGTGATGGATCTGTAAAATAGGAATGTGAAGCAAAAGGTAAGTTTCAAGTGTTGTGGTGAAGAAGAGGAAGCTTTTTACAGACACAAGGGGTTATTCATAGAGCCTAACTGGCCCTGATATTGCATGCAGAGCACTGAATTTCGATGTACGTGTCCAGTGCAATTGTGGCCCGGCCAATCAGTGGGATTTCTGTGCTCTTTGAATGACCCCGAAAGTGATTACAATTTATATAACGATCTATTTATTTGCATTTAACTCACCAGCTCTCTGCTGTCTGCTGGGCTCAGAGTCTTTATCCCGACCCGTGGCGACATCCTCCAGGAGAATCTGATCCCGCAGTCGCCTCTCCCACGGCTGAATTCCCCATGGCACATCTCCATCTTGTGCCTTACAGTGGCCTTGCAGTCATAATAGCTAAAGAAGAATTATTAGTTAATAGATTTCTAGAACATTGCGTTTATTGTCAGTGACCAATTTTCTCAGGTTAGAAGAACAGATTGCAGCGAATAATAATTATGTAACTATGAGGAGACCAATTTTTTGTGATTTCTGATTCTGACACAATATGTAAGCAATTAACGTATTTACAGTTCTGAATATATATATATATATAGATTCATTCAACTATATTTTGTGCTAGAAATTGTTTTGTTAACAAGTTCTATCATTTGTCTCATTAGCATTTATTGACAATGACTATACTGTGTTTATGTTTAGTCAGGTGTGCTACCTATTCATGATGTATAAAATTGTAATACATTACTTACAGGTGACGAACGCAGTCAATGGTCCTATGGGTTTGCTGGACAGCATACACTGTTTCTCACGCGTCCCCATGCAGCCGTCCTCATTATTTTGTCACTCCCAGATCAAAATAATTGGGTTTTTTGTGACACCACAACAGCCACCAGTGCATTATTTTCATCTGGGGTGAACCAAGGCCCCCTTTTTTTCACAGGCCGCATAAGTACAGGTGAGGACAGGGTAGAGGAGGAACTGCCCTCCTTTTTCCTCCCACCCCTCTCCCTCCCGTCATCCACTACCACTACCACGCCGCCTCTCGCTCCCTCTCCTGTCGCCTCTCGCTTCCCCCCTCCCTCTACCTCCCGCTTTCCCCCTTCCGCCGTCTCTCACTCCCACCGCCTCTCACACCCACTCTCACCACCAATCTGTCCACTCTCGCTCTCACTCCCGATCACAATCTGAATCTCGCCCTCAATCACTCTAACACACACACAAACTGCACCAACACGCCACCAGCAAACTGCACCAACACGCCACCAGCAAACTGCACCAACACACCACCAGCAAACTGCACCAACACACCAAAACACTCCAACACGTCAACACACTACACCAGCACTGCACCACCAACAAAATCCAACCTCTGCTCACTCCTACTCTTTCTGTCTCTTATCAAAATGCCACAAACATGGATTCTCAAGGGTGGGATTATATAGTTTGCAACAGTGATGCATTGTGGGAAAACCTCTTGATGAATGATTGGTTGGCTTCACTGTCAGTCACTTTTTTCACATGTTCCAGTGCTTTCTTTCTGCATCAATTATATATTATTTTAAATATTTCATAAGCTTTTCCCTAAATCCCCAGTCTAACAGTACAAGATATTGATATATATTTAATATTATTAAATAAGGTTGTGCAATATTTGCAACAGTGATATTGTAGGGAAAGCTCTATGATTGGTTGGCTTCACTATCAGTCACTTTTTCACTTGTTTCCACTCTAGTGCTTTCAGCTTCAATATAATATTATAATTAGACTGGGGATTTAGGGAAAAGCTAACAGTACAAGATAAGATGATTAAATAAAGTTGTGCAATGCATTGCATGTTGTTCACTGTTTAAGCAATTAAATAAATCAAATCATAAGAATAAACGGATCTGATTTCATAAAAAATGATACGTCCGAAGGAACGAATCGGCAGGATTACCGTATCGACTGAAATATCGGAGCATGCGAAATACCATACGTCTCGTCAAAGCAAAAATCAAAGAACAAGGATGGATCCTTTTAAACAAAAGAACCAAGACAACAGACAATCCGAAAGAACCCATATCGCGAAACAGAAATCGATCTGAAATCACAAAAACAAAATGATACGAAACGAAAAAAAACCTTTTTTTTAAGAAATGGAACGTGACGAAATTAAATGAAACAAAACAAATAAAAACTGCTTGCACAACCCTAATACAGAATAAACTATGATGCTGAACAATACAGACAAAGACCAGAATATACAGAACATGAACAAGAATATAGAAACATCAGTATGCAGCAGGGATCAGGAGCCAGAAAAATAGGTCATACAAGACAAGGTCAAATCACGAGGAATCAAAATGCAGGTTCCATAGAGCAGACAAGAGAATAAACCAGAAGTCATACACAGAAATCTCAGAATACAGATTCCAGGGAGCAGATAAGAGAATAACCAAAACAAACCAGAAGTCATACACAGGTATCAGTAATGCACGGTACAGGATACAGGGAGAAAGCAAGAGGATATCCAAAAGCACACCAAAAGTCAAACACTGAAGAACTCAGACAAGAATTGCAAGAGCAGGTACTCAGAGAGGAAAACCTATCCTGGACCAGAGAACAAGGGAACTGCTGGCCCTATATATAGGGCTGAGCAGGTCATGTGGCCACAGACTATCAGCCCATGAGAGATGGTCTGCATTGACTTGGCCCAAGAATCCTCCAAGCTGATGAGCTCCACTCTCACCACCAGGGGGCATGGCAGGAACGTGACACTACTGCCTCTTATTCATACATAACCATCCTCTGCTAACAGTAAACGCAGCCGCAAACCTGCCGAACGCAGCCCCCGATCCGCTGAACAGAACGCTGAACGCTGCCGGAAAAAACTGACCAGCCGCCAAAAAAAGCTAATCAGCCGCCAAACAGGGGTAACAGAATAAAAACCTGCAACATTTAAAAGGCGTTTTTTAAACAAAAATAATGCATGAAAATAATATGTAAGGTCCTATGAACAATAACAATAAAAATGTCTGTTACAGAATAAAAAAAAAGCCATTTTAAATAAACGGAATCAAAATTCACCGAAAAAATCCTGGAAAATGCCTAAAAAATTCTAAGAAATAAATTAAGACTTTTTCCTGCAAATGGTCAAGAATACACGATTGAATAAAAATTGATTTTTTTTTACATTGAAACCTATGGGATTCGCCTGTTTAGACCTGTCTGAAATGTGTTCTGCAAGAGCATCAACAGGACTGGCCACGTTTTGATGATGGAGACAGTTGCTTTGTCATCCGACCCAGCGATCATACAGGAAACTGAACTCGAGTGAGAATAAAGACCAGACACAAATTCTGTCTTGGAAAATTCTTATTCTGGCAGTTTGCAAGCAAGACCCTCAGTTTTGTTACAGTGGGAGTGTCACAGAATTATTGATTACAAGCCAATAAACATTTAACACGTCAGACAGTTATAGAAAACGTTGCAGCCCATTTCATATCTGTCAAACCTTCTGACAGGTCAAAAACATATTTTTTTTACTTTGGGCAGTTACCTAGACTTGCAGGCATATCCTAGTTCTGCCCAGGAAGTTACACATTTACATAGGAAATGTTAACAATGGACATCTGTATCCCATCCACTCCCTCTCCGGCTAGGCTTCAAGAGGAAGTAGGGCTGAATAGAAAATCTGCCCTCATATGGTAAAAAACAGGAAACCAGAAAAAAACAGATTCAGCATTAATACAATAGACAAAATTACATATTTGCAAGAGAGTCAGGCCTATATATATTTAGCTATCAAAATTATAGATATATGGGCATACAGAGAATTAAAAAACTACCTATCATATTAAAATACCTTTCACTGTCGAACAAAACCATCGAAAATCTGAGCATTTCGCCAACTTTTCTCTGCTGTTCGGCATTCTCCGAATAGATTAACCATTGCTTCTCTATTGGGAATTTCATTGCCGCAAATTACACTGTATTTTGCTGGAGGGTCCCTCCAAACTCTGAGGTGTGGGGGGGGGAGGGTATATAAATCGGTAAAGTGTTTGTGGAAGAGATCAAGCATGTCTTTTGGCCAGGTGACTAAGGTGCCTTGGGGGGAGTGAAGGTGTGGGATGTAAAGCGCTTGTCGATGTGTGCGGAGGGCTCTGGCCAGGAGCTTGCCACATTTATTGCCATGTTCATAAAAGGTTCGTCGGACCGTCAGAAAGGCCTTCTGAGCTCTATGATTGAAGAGGGAACGCAGTTGGGATCTGAGCTCCGCGTAGATAGCGACAACGGAGTGCAGTTTGTGAGACCTTTCAAGGGTCATGATACGGCGCAGCAGAGACTCCTGTAGCTCAGTGCACTCCCTCTTATGTCGTGACCCCTTGTTGGATTAAGAATCCCATAATTACCACCTTATGGGCCTCCCAGATAGTCTGTGGGGGGCAGTCAGAGCTGACGTTGTCAACAAAATAGTTGCGTAACGCAGCGCAGAGGTCCTCTTTAATCTGGGGATCCGTAAGAAGGGATTCATTAAGGCGCCAGAGCTTCTCCTTAGGGTGGGCAAGGTGTGTGGACAACGTAATTAACACGTGACTATGGTCCGACCAGGTCATTGGGCCTATGGTGGCGGAGTCGAGAAGGTACATGTGTCCAAATGGGAGAAAAATATAATCCAGGAGCGTATACAATTGGTGGGGTGCACTATAGTATGAATAGTCGCGGGTGGTCGGGTAAAGCGAACGTTCAACAGTCCATCAGTCTGAGTGATTGCAGCGCCAGTTTGGTGCGACGGAGCACCGCATGGGGAGTGCTAGTAATACCCCTGGAAGTGTCCAGGTGCACGTCCAACAGCATGTTAAGGTCTCCCCCTACCACCAGTATGCCCTCCTGGAAGTCCTGGAGGTGATGGAGAATTGTGCGCATGGCTGTGTGCTGGCCCCTATTGGGGAGATAGACGGAGGCAAACGTGTACCATTGGCCACCAATTTGGCCCTTAACAAATATAAAGTGACCAGCAGGGTCTAGTAAAGGGGTCTGGTTAATTAACGGTATGGAACGGGAAAATAAGACAGCGATGCCACAAATTTTACCAGCCGCAGCGTTACTGAAATAGCCAATGGTGTATTTATGAATTTTAAAAGGTAGGAGCCCCTGGAGAGCACAAAATGGGTTTCCTGTACTAGAACTACATCTGCATGGTAGGAGCTTAATTCCCGAAGGGTTATGTGACGTTTGGCAGGTATGTTTAGGTCTTTAGCATTCACGGAGCGGACCGTGAGGCTAAAAGGGACAGTGGCCATGAGGTTGCGGTTTGCTAGGGGCTGAGCAAGGGTAGGAAAAAGAGGGGGTCAGGTTATGGGACAGGGAAAGAGACACAACACAAGAACTAATTACAAGGAACGTTTGCCTGTAGAGACGTAGCGCCGCGTCACTGAATGTGCGCGGTCAAGTCTCGGATCCCAGAGGGGGCGGTAGAACCACCTAATCCCTCGAGGAAGGCACAGGTTCAGGGGGGAACCTGGCGCAGCATGTCCAACGATGACGGCTGAATCAAAAGTTACCAAAAAGGAGTACAGTGGTGCTCAGTAACAGAGAGCAAGTTAATTAACAAACCAATACACTAGAACAATAAACTGTATGCAAGAGTAGAGAGAACAATAAACTGTATGCAAGTATATAGAGAACAATCAATGAAAAGGTGAGAGGGGCCAAACGGGTGACCCCCATTGTCGGTAAGGGTACGGGCTAGGGAGCGTAACAACCCAGCTGGCAGTCTCTCTCAGCATGAACGGTCAGTGGAGGGTCAGCGTGGTGAAGGAAATGGCGACCAAGGGGAAGACCGTTCAAGGGTGCAGTCTCAGGCCACCGGATTCTGCGAGGAAGAGGAGCGTGGCGGCGGCGGGGCCGTTGTGGACGTGCCGCCCCCGAAGGCATGTAAAGTTGCATCAAGTCCGGCCAGGATGCTAGCGTGTCCAGCCGGAGGGAGAATTCCTCTAAGAACAGCGGGAGGTCCGCCTCACTGCGGAGGTTGAGAGGGCCGGCAGAGATATGCATCTGAAGGCCAAACGGGAATTTATACGGGAGCTTCAAGTCTTGCAGGGCCACTGTAAGAGGACGCAGCCGTCTTCGGGATTACAGCGTAGCAGGTGAGAGGTCCTGGAACAGAGAGATCTTAGCTCCTGCAAAGTCAAAAGCGTGGGAGCTGCGTGCCGCAGCAAGTATTGATTCCTTCACTGGATAGCGTAGAAGGCAGCAGATCACATCTTGGGGGGGGGGGTGCATCAGGGGGGCCTCTAGGTCTCAGGGCCCTTTGAAAGCGCTCAAAGTCAATTTCAGAGTCCCGACCCAAAATACCTTTGAACAATCTGGTGAGGGTGTTTTTCAATTCCTCAGGCGTATTCTCCAGTTCAGGTGTAGACCTCGCACTCTGAAGTTTTTGCGCCGGTTCCGGTTTTCGACATCCTCCAGATGTCACTGTCTAGTCATCATTTGCAGAGCAGAGCGCTGCGCATCTAAGGCATTTGAGTGTTCAGTTAGGGAGACAAATTGCCGTTCCTGCGTTTCCTCTACTTGTTGCAGCCTAGTGTTGATGCTGCCGATGTCTGCGCGCATCTCAGTGAGCAGTGAGGTCCCAAGGTCTGTAGTGGCTGCTGCCAGGTCCCCTTTACTGGGGAGAGAGTGCAGGAACTGGCGGAGGTCGGTTGGTGGGTCCCATGTGGGCTCCGAGTGCACCAGAGAACAGGGTGCAGAGGAGCATGCGGCGGCCACAATCTTGTTTTCCAGCCCTGCAGCCGCAGCGAAACCTATTCAGTACCAAGGACAGCAGCTATTCTTGGTGCTGAAACCTATTCAGCACCATCAATAGCAGCCCTGCGAAAAATTTTTTTTTTTTCAGTTTTAGTTGGAATTACATATTTCTCTGAAAAATGCAGCAACAGGTTCCCATTTCTAATTTTTGCCATTTTTTTAAACAAGTACCCCATAGAATGACAGACTTCCATACACCCGCTACAACCAAATGAAGGAATGGGAGAACACCCAATTAACTATGGGACTCGCCCCACTTACAACAATGAAACAAAAAAGGGCTATATATTTGTGGAAGCCCTGATCCACAGGATTAACCACTAAGGGCTCTACTACAATCTTTGCGTTAAAACGCTCGCGCAACGCGTGAATTTGTGCGCCAAGCGTTGAACGTTAACGCGCGTAAATCAACGCTGGAATTGCAATCCTCGCACATTTTTTCATCTGTCGAGCAATAACGCACGTAAAACGAACATGAACAAACACGCGCACAGCAACGTTGCGCGCAGAAATCAGTGTGCATACTGTTTTTTTTCACACGATTCAGCCAATCAGAATTAAGAACCACAATTGTCTCACGTTAAGTTTTTGCGCCTGTCAAAGTCAATCTGAGTATATATGCTGCAGCAATAATAAATGCACACACAACTTCTCCATTTTATTGCTTTGGTATGAGTAGAAACAAAGAAGGGCTATATTTGTGGAAGCCCTGATCCACAGGATTAACCACTAAGGGCTCTACTACAATCTTTGTGTTAAAATGCTCGCGCAACGCGTGAATTTGTGCGCCAAGCGTTGAACGTTAATGCGCGTAAATCAACGCTGGAATTGCAATCCTCGCACATTTTTTCATCTGTCGAGCAATAACGCACGTAAAACAAACGCTCACAAACGCGCGCACAGCAACGTTGCGCGCAGAAATCAGTGCGCGTACTGTTTTTTTCTGTCAGATTTAATACCTTACAGGTACTTGCCTTTCAGGTGATGAGGCCGTTATGCAGGTCTTTTTCATAGGAACAGGAGACAACAATGAAGCGCTGTGAGAAGGTAGGAGGGAGCTTTTATTGGTTAGCCGCATGGGTGTGTCACGTGACCTGAGGTGTGTGTGTGTGTTTGGTGCTGAGAAGGGCAGCACCTTTCATGCAGCTGCCACTTGCATGGAATCACACAGGAACGGACAGGTACGGTCCTGACAGTACCCCCCTCTTTAGAGTCGCACTCTGGGCGATGAAGTGACCGGAACTCCAGCCTGGGTACGCATCTTTCTTTGGCGTCTTCTGGTCTTAGCTTTGGAGCTGTTACTGATCACCTCGGGGGTCTCACTCTGGGTCACGTCACTGGTTGGTAGGTCATTTGCATTTTCTGATGTGCCATCAGAGGTCAGAGGATGCAACGGGGGCTTTGGTGGATGCAGGAGCTCTGCCGGATCTGCAGCGCGGCTGTAGACAGTAGCCAAGGTGTCCTGTACCTGTACCACCAAGGACTTATGGTTGCCCTGGATGTCCTGTACAGTACGGGTGAGTGCTTCCATCTGGGTTGCCAAGGTGGTGACTGCAGCAGCGATCATCAGGACATCACTGGATGAATCAGCATCTCCAGAAACTGGTGCGGCAGATGTGGTAGGATCCTCTACGGTGGGTACACGTTCTGGAGGTAGGGGATCCACGCCCGTGGGATCTTGGGGAACATTGTCACGGGTAGTGACAGGGTCCATGGAATGTTCATTAGGAGTAATATGCCCACTCCGAGGAGCTATGGGAGGAACGCTGGTAGCACTGGCTATAAAGTGCTGCCCGGGAGTGATAGGTGTCACAGCAGGTTCAATCTCCATAGGAGGGCGATCAAAAACATGAAGGTCTGCTTCCCGCACAACCGTCCCATTTGACCCGTAGACAAATCCAGGTGGTAAGGGTTTCAGGGTTATTCTGTGGCCTTCTGGAGACATAATGGTGGCATCTTCCACCGTAATTCCCACATATCCCGCTCGGTGACCTGGGGGTCCCTGTGAGCGCCGGGCTGTTTGTGGTTCACAATCGGAGTCTTCAGAGTCCCAGACCCCTGGAGCATATTCATATATGGGGTGACGGGATGACAGATCTCGCTGGTAGGGAACACTGGTAGCACTGGCCATAAAGTGCTGCCTGGGAGTGATGGGTGTGCTGATCGAAGTCAGAGCGGTCTCCATATCCATGGAAGGATCAGACTCCTCAGACACTGGGTACTCTTGCTCCATAGATTCAGACTCCAGGAATTCTGTAGGTTCTGTCTCCATGGGCAGTACTTCGTCCTCATCCTCCTCAGAGCTAGCCGCCAGGGACACCGAACCTCTGGGTACCATGGGTATGGATCTTCTGGGGGCAGGTTTTGGTGCAGGAAGTTTCCTGGGAGCTGGCTTGGGCACTTTCTCAGGCTTTGGCACCAGCGTGGGTTTTGGTGCTTTAACAGACCTGGGCTTTGGTGCAGGCACGGTAGCTTTCACCGGTTGAGGCGGCGGTGCAGGCTTGGTTACCTTACCAGGTTTAGCCACTGCAGCAGGCTTGGGAATTGCTGCAGGCTTAGGCCCTGGTGCAAGCCTGGTCTCTTCACGCCGGGGCAGCGTGATCTTGACACGGGCGTACTTCTTGGCAATGGAATTTTTGCAGACCTTTGTCCAGGGATTTCCTTCTTGGGAGGTCTTATTGGGCAGTCTTCCAAGAAATGGTTGGAACCCCCGCAGTACAGGCAGAGATTGAGGGTCTGCCTTCTGGTACGCTCCTCTGGTGACAGGGGATCACGTTTCTTCCCAGCAGGAGTACGCACCTTAGTGGAGGTGTCCCATACTGTTTGTAACAGCTCTTTCATGAGGGTGGACAGATGTTGGAATAGGTCCTGGAAAGTTCTCCTAATCACCTCCATTACAGCGTGCATTACTGCGGTCTCATTCCTTTCTGGCTTCATTGTGTGTCAGATTTAATACCTTACAGGTACTTGCCTTTCAGGTGATGAGGCCGTTATGCAGGTCTTGTTCATAGGAACAGGAGACAACAATGAAGCACTGTGAGGAGGTAGGAGGGAGCTTTTATTGGTTAGCTGCATGGGTGTGTCACATGACCTGAGGTGTGTGTGTGTTAGGTGCATTAACTGTTTCTATACACTGGTGCTGAGAAGGGCAGCACCTTTCATGCAGCTGCCACTTGCATGGAATCACACAGGAACGGACAGGTACGGTCCTGACATTTTCACACGATTCAGCCAATCAGAATTAAGAACCACAATTGTCTCACGTTAAGTTTTTGCGCCTGTCAAAGTCAATCTGAGTATATATGCTGCAGGAATAATAAATGCACACAACTTCTCCATTTTATTGCTTTGGTATGAGTAGAATGTGTAACTATACTTTGCTGTATTTTTTTTTGGGCTGGTGTATTTGGGTTCGGCCAGGTCGTTCAGATTTGCCATTAACACCAGCTTTTAGGAGTTGCTAAAATTATGCGCGCAAAGGCGCATACGAACTGGGCATAGATTGTAATACCATCCGCGTACCAGCGCACAAACGCATTTGCGCTCACAATGTTAAGTATAGGACGCGCGCAGTAAAGTACGCTCGCACAGGGTTCGTGCAGGTTCACCCGTGGTAGACGATTACGTGCGTTTGTTGCGCTGACATTGTAATACGACGTTCAGCGCAAAGGGTTTTACCCCTCGCATTAATGCGTTTTTGCGCCGGCGCGAAGATTGTAATAGGGCCCTAAATCGGGTGTTAAAAATGTAGCAATGACCTTTCATTAGAGTACACAAAATTTATATTGATACAAACACCAAAATAAAAAATACACTTGTGAAATGAATAAATAATACGGTCTAGATGTATCAAGAACCCTCAATTAATCAAGTAGATCCATAAAATCAGAATAATGAATATCCATATGCTCTCAAAATTAGAGAGCAGTCCCTCCTCCCTACAAATCCAAGGGCCGCCTAGACCCACCAATATTGTATATCCTCTCTCAAGGACACTAAAATCCCATCAACTAGTATGTGGATGATCGCTATATATAAACCTAAGTACAAATACCTTAAAACAAAATCTTCCTAAAGCTGACCCTATATCTAAACGATTTCTGAGCTGTCCCTTGTGTAAATCCTAAAAATCAGGTCTAAAACAGCATAAGGAGGAAAACAATAATCGCCTCAACTCTAACATTGCTTGCACATAATAATAACAGCGCGTGAAAGAGCTACAGCATAGAAAGGACTCCTTCTTATAAAATTAAACCCTTACCACTGGGCGGGTGTTAACATGTACTAATACGCCCTGATGTCTGGCTGCTGCAGCAGGACCCTCCTCTCTGGCCTGCCTACGAAGCTGAAGTGCCATAGCGTCATTGGCTGTAGGGGGGGGGGGTTTGAATTAGTGCCGCCTCGCGGCAGTGAATGATGTGCGCCAGCTGGTGGGTGAGTGGGTCAGATGTGACCCATAGACGCCAGCTATGCCATCCCACAGCATTCAGTCCCACCTACTGCAGGGACGGCAATGGCATAGTATGCACCGCAGCATAAAAGGATTACGTGAACTGCTAAAAGTGAAAAAACATCACCAAAAAGCATTTGACGTTAACACATGGTTTCATCTAATGATACCAAAGACGACCATGTAAAAAAAAACTTTTTTAAATTTTTTTAATGAGTACCCCATAGAATATATAACCATAAAAGTTTGGATTATAAAAGGTGAAAAAAAATTTTTTACTAGCCGTAAATCTGAATGTAAATTTACATTTTTGTAGCATTTTTTTGTAATAACATTCTGACGCGACATGATGCATACATATAATAATGATTTATTTTGAATCTGCCGAGTAAGGCTAGGGTCAGACTAACGCATTTTTCGCGTTGTCCGTGAAAAAGTGCGTTCGAACGAATGGACGTATTTTTTCACGGAATACGCGATAGCGGTCATACGATGCGCATTTTCGTCCGTGATTTTGTACGGATCATCAATGAAACCCTTTTTGCGTCTGGACGTTATGTTGGCCGGACATTAGCAGCGTCTGACCTCTCCTAATCACGCACACACGCCGCTATGCGGACGCAGCGAACTCTGTACGTCAGTACTAGCGGTTTGACGTTCTCGATAAAATGCGTTCATTTGCCACTTGCGTTGCGCGGCCGCACTTTCGTGCGGCCGTTCTTCGTATGCTGCCCGGCATTCGACGTCATTTGCTGCTAGCACGGCCGTGATTAAGTGCGGCTAAACGCACGTTAATACTGCGCTCCTATGACCCTAGCCTTAGCTGTAAATAAGGATATATATAACATGTCTGGGTCCTATAATAAAACATGACTTCAATTTGTGTTTATAAAGTACATGATGACCACAAAACGGATTAAATGAGCACACAGGGGTGAAATGGCCCAGCAGTGAAGGAGTGAACAGTAAATGACATTTGTTTGATCTAGGCTTTAAACACCTCTTATTATTTTTACACATTTTGCAATACTATGGTGCATATAGGAACCATTAATTTACAATAGCCAGCCAGAACCTCCGAGTCTGACTGTGATAGCAGCTAGAGCCCTTACTTTAACAGCTGGAGTCGATAACTTAACTGCTCAGCTGGAATTGGGCCCTAGGCTTTTCTGTTTGCAGCTGAACTAGAGGTTTATAAATTGCACTACATCTTGAAGGCATTTGGGGATACAGATATTTTGGTTTCAATAATCTTTGCTTTCCTAGAATTGTTGTTTGTATGTTTCTTCTTGGTCCCAGGAAAAAGAAAACACAACTCCACTTCATAGTGAAGCAACAATATTCCCCTGTTTACAGATTGTTCTTCCAGAGATTACTCACTGCTTCATGTGACAACTCTGCCGACTATGAGAGATCTCAGGAAATCTGAACCTACAGGACAGTATGAAGAATGTGTGACATGTCCGAACTCTGTACCCCCCCCATATGCATGTGACCAGCACACAAGTTATATATAGGATGGTCTCAGGGTCCCCAGCAAAAACATAAACTAACCTGGGAGTTAGTGACTTGCACTCAGGACCCATAAGACCGATTGATGAGCAATACTGATCAGAGGAAATTGCCAAGAAGATTCAGAAGGGCTGTTTAAAGACATCTGGTGATCAACCTTAATCATATTGGGAGGAATTTGGGATAGCAATGGATTACAATTCAGAAATCATCAGAGACAATAATCCGATGGACAACCTGGAAAAACAGCTCATTTGTCCCATTTGTCTTGAAATGTTCAATAAACCTGTGGTGATCCTGCCATGTCAGCATAACCTGTGTAGAAAGTGTGCCAATGATGTTTTCCAGGTATGTTATGAAAAAATAAACTTTCTATTTAGTTTTCACCAGTAGCTATTCTTCGTATTCGTTGAGCTAGTTATAGGTTATCTTGATATTTGTGGAGTATTTTGTGTCTTTTGGAATGTTCGACTGTATCTGCCCTTTACTCCATAATTATTTGAGTTATATATGCCATATATATGTGGTCTCACAATTTTGTTTTCCGTTTTGGCAGCTATAGCTTTTTCCTTTTAATATTTTGACATATGAATTGTATGAAAAGGTATGGTAATTTTACTAGATATATATTTCAACTTGGCTAGAAAATGGTCTTTGTGTAATATTGTGAGGTTTGGCTTATGTCTGGTGAGACTGATATTTTTATATTCCCCTAAACATAGTTTCTTTGAATTAATATATATTATGTACCTAATAAGACCATAGAGTCTGATCAAAGGATACCTTTTCAGTATTTAATATTGATTTTGATTTCCTTTGTCATTCAATGCTGGTAACACATGCTATTAATCACAAACATCAGTGGCAGGGTGTTGATGTCTTTGCCACTAATTCCTAATTAGTATGCGTCCCAAATATGGTATGATCAAACGGCACTGTTTCAGTGATTATGGTTGATTTTCATGTCTTTGTTATTCAAGGCTGGAAACCCATACTGGCCCTCACGGACTTCAGTGTCCGGTGGTCGGTTTCGTTGCCCGACCTGTCGTCATGAAGTAATTTTGGATCGTCATGGGGTTTATGGTTTGCAGAGAAACCTACTTGTGGAAAACATTATAGACATATATAAACAAGATTATACCAGGTTAGTGGCAAAAGATTCCTGTACTATGGAGAAAGAGAAAAAAAATCAATAAACTGTACAAACTTATAACATGTTGAGCAAGTGCTAACCAATTGTTCTAATATTCTTTTTCACATGTCTGTTACCTATCTGTTCCAATTCCCTGTGTCTAGTCGGCCAGAAAAGAAAGCAGATCAGCCAATGTGTGAGAAGCATGAGGATGAAAAGATAAACATTTACTGCTTAAGCTGCCAAGTACCTACCTGCTCCATGTGCAAAGTGTTTGGTGCTCACAAAGACTGCGAGGTGTCTCCTCTCCAAGGTGTTTATCAGTCGCAAAAGGTAAGTGCTCCACAGTCTAACATATAGTGACAATTTCTTCAATCTGCACCAAGGACAGAAACTGATGGCATAACAAATCCAATTACTTACAGTGAGCCAACACATGTCACATCGCTATACTCTATAATGTTTCTAGGTCGAAACAAACAAGTAATTATTACAAAATAATTAAACACGCAGAAACAAGAGTAAGGAAGAAATCTGTTTAAACAAGCTTAAAATCCATGTCTATAATCCACTCCAATTACCACAATTTTCCATATTGGCTTAAAATTTGCAAACTTTTTGTTAATTCTCCAATCTTCAGTTGAATCCTAAATGTGCCTAATGTTATACATTTTTTAGATGTTGGCCCTCAATATACAGAGCACAATTGTACAACTAACACAATAATTGCATTTATAACAATTGGCGGTTTAAGCAGGATTTAGCTGTATTTATGAACTCATAAAGCAGGCCTAGGCAAACAATAAACAATAAACAATCTATTCTTCTATGGGGTAATTATTATGCAATTACTGTCGGCCTTAACTCTGTACAATAAACTTAACCAAGCTTTATCTCTGTCTTATCACGGAAATGTCTGTGTTTACTCACCATTTTCTTATTGAATATTGAAAATATCATTTAAGTTGCCAGATTCTAAACATAAGCAGTAAGTAAATGTAAGCAGAAATGTTTGTTAGAGCAGTGATGTCAAACTCCACCCCTCCTAGTCTAGATGACCTACAAGTCCCAAAACTGTTTAAATGCAATAAATTGCCTGAGAATCATGTGAGCTGTAGTTTAGCAACATCTGGAGGTTGTGATTTTTTTATAGTATATTGATGATATAATATGTAACTTATATTTTGCAATATAGAAACAAGCATCAACTACGGTAAACCCTACACAAACCGACAATATAATCTGAGTTATTCCTTGACAACACCCCCAAATATAATGTACTAACAAAAGTGAACATATTTGGGAAACAGAACACACTCCAATTGACTTAACAATACCAACAGCTTTAAGCCCTGTGTCAAAAATAAGAGGAGAGAAAAAAGCAGGACCTAGCGTAATACTGATATTTAATGTGATCAATGATCAGGAGTGGGAAATTTTTACTTATGATCACTGACCACATTAAATATCAGTTTTTCACAATGGCTGTTCTCACTCTTCCATTATATTTTATAACTTCCTTGTTGTCACATGAACTCCCTTGTTGCTCTTATATTTTGCAACCAACACACAGGGTTTAGGAATTAGAGGACATATCAAATCATGCCCAGGACATACTTGAAAAGGAGAGGAATCTCAATGTATCCTTCCTGGTAAAATACTTTGCAAATAAATAAATAAATATATAATGACCAGCAGAAATAAAAAGAGTTGTCCAGCTTTCACAAAACAGCCAATTGTTTTCGGTATGTATGTAGTAATACTCAAGGTTCACTACAATCAAATACAATGGCAAGAGAGTCAATGAGGAATCAACATACTGGAAATAGGATTTTTAGTCTCTATATTCAAAGTCATAGTTGCCCCTAGATTACCAGTCTCTCAGTTCCAATGAACCAGTATATCAGTAATAGTTGTTATTTATAGTCCTAGTCAGATCACTTGCTGTATTTAGAAAGAGATGAGACTGCAGTGCGGACTCACAGAGGGCACAGCTGTGTGGGGGCAGGACATGTAAGAGAGGGATATTTGAGATGATCGCTATTAAAGGATCTGTTGCAATCTGTCGCAATATCCATCATCTTCTTTAGCAATATTTTTCGAGTTAAATAAGTATTAACTATTTCAAACAGAGAAAGAGCTTAATTATTTACAAATATTGCTTACAGGCCTATAAAATATTTTCTGCTAAGGAAATAAATCTGACTTTATACAAGCATGCATCTATTAGAAAAAGTATAAATGTGTATTTTCGTGGTGAAAATGAAATAGGAGGTAACGAGATTCTTGGTTACAGGAGTTACATAGATGTTATGAAGAGGTTGCATGTCATTGTAGTAGTTAATTTGTTTTATTGTTTTTTATGTCCTCTTATTTAAGTTTTATTTTTTCAATGTGAACAGATGTACTAGGCTGGTTTAGGCTGGGGTCAGACCAGCGCATTTTTAACGTGCGTTCTGGCGCACTTAATCACGGCCGCACTAGCAGCAAATGACGGGCAATGACAGCCAATATACGAAGTACGGTCGCACGAAAGTCCGGCCGCGCAACGCAAGTGGAAAATGAATGCATTTTTTCGAGAACGCAGAACCCCTAGTACGGACGTACAGAGTGCGCTGCGCCCGCTAGCGGTGTGTGTGTGTGATTTGGAGACGTCAGACCCTGCTCGTGTCCGGCCAACATAACGTCCAGACGCAAAAAGTTTCCTGGTTTGGATTCGTAAAACATCACGCACGAAAATACGCATCGTATGACCGTTTTCGCATATTCCGTGAAAAAATACATCAATGCGTTTGGACGCACTTTTTTACGTTCGCGTGTAAAAATGCTTTCGTTTGACCCTAGCCTTAGACTTAGGTACAGATTTAGATATATAAAACTGACTAAAAATAAATCCAATATGACATTTTACATACTAGTACAAAACAAAATTATTGATAAATGTTTAACAACTGTGTGCTTCAACAGGCAAAACATTTTTCACATATGCATCAAATTTCTATATGAATGAATGAACGAACCAACCATGGACCAGGAATATACAGTATTTTAGAAATTTCTGTGCTTTTTACTCTTCTACTAAAGAAAACTATGCAGAGATTCACTAGTGGTCATTCTCACCAAGCTGGGAGTCGTCCATGGTTTGTGGCGACTCTCCAAAATCAAAGTACAGTTGATCACTAAAAGGCATAACTATCAGGAAAAAAGCCAGCCATGATAGCTGTGAGTTAAAATATAGCCCAACCTTGGCTGCGAGAGTTCAGATAACTGTGTTCATGATCTCACAGCCATGAAATCATTAGTATTCATGTTATACTTGTGATAAAAATATCACTTGTATGTTCTGACAGACCATTCATTTCATTCTTTTGAGGACTTGAGTGTTGATTAGTGACAATTTGCAGTGTTTTAGCTTGTACAGCTCCTATCTGTCAGTTTTTCTTTCATCCATTTTTTCTTGCTCCGGTTTCCTCATTTGTGTGGGTTCACAGTCCCTCGTTGTTCCACCTATGGGTGAAAATGGGTGAAATGTAGGTGTTCCATGGGCAAGCCTTGATTTTCTTGTATCAGTAGAAGGAACATCATGGACATTCACTAAAGTGAGCCTTTTCTTTGCAAAGGGTGGGCCCGCAATCAAGGCTCACCACTTTGGAGTTGGCAACTTTGCACTTGTTTTGGAAAATTGCATGACTTTCAAGACTTTTGTTTTTTTGTGTATGTGTGCCAATTTTTAGATACACATTTTTTTTCCCACAGTATGCTGATTTTTACTCGGGGAGGGGGGAGTCAGCTTGTATCCAGCTGCTCAGGTATAGGTTCCTTTACTATTAATTTTACAATTTACCTGTGGGTACTCTTAGTTCGCTCTCTCTTTTTTTTTAATCTGAGGTGAGGAATAGTGAATTTATATATACACACTGACCGGCCACTTTATTAGGTACACCTTGCTGGTACCGGGTTGGACCCGCTTTTGTCTTCAGAACTTCCTTAATTCTTTGTGGCATAGATTCAACAAGGTGTTGGAAACATTCCTCAGAGATTTTGGTCCATATTGACATGATATCATCACGCAGTTGCTGCAGTTTTGTCAGCTGCACATCCATGATGCGACTCTCCCATTCTACCACATTCCAAAGGTGCTCTATTGGATTGAGACTGTGGAGGCAATTGGAGTACAGTGAATGCATTGTCATGTCCAAGAAAACAGTTTGAGATGATTTGAGTTTTGTGACAGGTACATTATCCTGCTGGAAGTAGTCATAGACGAAGGGAACTCTTTGGTCATATAGCGATGCACATGGTCAGCAACGATACTCAAGTTGGCCGTGGCATTTAAACGATGCTCAATTGGTACGAAGGGGCCATAAGTGTGCCAAGAAAATATCCCCCACACCATTACTCCACCACCACCAGCCTGAACCTTTGTTACAAGGCAGGATGGATACATGCTTTCATGTTGTTTATGCAAAATTCTGACAATACAATCTGAATGTCTGAAATTGAGACGTATCAGAGCAGGCAACCTTTTCCAGTTTTCTACTTTTTGGTGGGGTCACAGTTCCTTATTTTTCCACCTATGGGTGAAATGTAGGTGTTCCATGGGCGATCTTTTTACTAAGTTGTCAATTCGGTAAATACAGGCGAACTGAAGGTGAAATACTGTAAATTGCACTGCAGTTCGGCGGTCTTCAGCGGCAGTAAAATTGTCCCATAGAGAAGTAAGTGTTTGTCTATTCACAGAACACAGAAATGCACCGAAGTGTTGGCAAAATGCCATGATTTTCGGTGTTTCAGTTCGACAGGTTTAAACAGGTAAATCCCATAGGATTCAATGTAAAACATAATAGCTTTTTAATTTTTTTTTTTTAAAAAGACCGTTTATTTTTTCATTTTCAGCAAAGAGCAGTTTTATTTATTTATTTTTTGGAACACCTTTTTGTATTTTTTTTTGACAAAATTTTTGTTTCCCACTTTTTAAAAAAACGTTTTCTTTTTAGTCCTGTAACAGACCTTTTAATTATTTTTAAAAGACCTTTCTTTTTATTTAGATACATTTCAATCATTTTTTATTGGTTTAAACACCTATTAGGAGAATAGGATAGTTCCATTTTTTTTGTTGTTTTATTTTTTTGCAGTTCAGTGGAATTCGCCAAGGCCACTTCGCTGCTTTAACGTACCCTTCAGCGACATTCTTCGTCTTTTTCTTGGGGCTTCGGTGACTCCTTCTTCGGTGCACTACGGTGACTATTTGGTGAATAATGAATTCACTGAAATGTCGGCAAAACGGAATCATTAAAGTGTACCAAACTGCGCCAAAGCGAAAAACACAGACATTTCGGTGCTTAGTGAATAGACCCTTTAAATTACTCAAGCAACCTGTTTAGAATACTTTGCATTACTTACACTGGACTGCAAGACAGTGGTTTAAGATGTATTAGATTTCTTCTGCAATGCTAGCACATTATTATTATACTTTATTTTTAGCGTGCAAACAGATTCAGCAGCCATGTAAAGTGTCACGTTTCCTTTATATGTTTTTGGACAAGATTATGCACCTGCTGGACGTCAGTTCTGCAACACTGTTTTACTGAACTTTTTCCCCCTTTTTTATGCTCTTTCTGAACAGGTTCTCTGAAGTGAAATCATTTTAAGATTATTGCTTTCTTAGTTGAACAGCCTGTACAGAAAATTATCAGGGTTATTCAGAGAGCGTGAAAAGCAGGCGAATGACTGGAGAATGACTGGAGAATGAAAAATTCTAGTTCAAAATAGACGATTATGGAAAGTGAGATGAAAGGGAGAATTTTTCTGGTTTGGCTATTTTGAGAGGTAGTGTTAACGTTTGAAAAGGGATTTTTGTTGCACATCTTTTTTCACAGAGATATTTTATTTATTTTTGCCATTCATTTTCTGCTCTGTAAAATATTAAACCTCTTATGTATGTATTGATTTCAAGTAGAGGGACAGCCTTAATGGACCACTGCCACCAAAAAATTAAATGTCCTTATTATGTTTTATGTTGCTGATACATGTACTTTGTTTTTCTGTTGTTTGTTTAGATAGGAAATATTTTACTCTATGTGTGTCACTGGGTGCATCCATTTTGTGATCTTTGTGTTGTAAATTACCCCCTACTGTATCTTTAAGGCTAGGGTCAGACGAAAGCATTTTTCCCCGCGAACGTGAAAAAGTGCGTCTGAACGCATTGACGTATTTTTTCACGGAATGTGCAAAAACGGTCAGACGACGCGCATTTTCGGGCGTGATTTTGTACGGATCGTCAATAAAACTCTTTTTGCGTCTGGACGTTATGTAGGCTGGACATTAGCAGAGTCTGACATCTCCTAATCACGCAAACACGCCGCTATGCCGCAGCTGCGCACTCAGTACGTCAGTACTAGCGGTTCAGCGTTCTCAGAAAAATGCGTTCAAATTCCACTTGCGTTGCATGGCCGGACTTTTGTGCGGCCGTACATCGTATATTGTCCGTCATTGCCCGTCAGCTGCTGCTAGTGCGGCCGTAATTATGTGCGCCAGAACGCACGTTAAAAGTGCGCTGGTCTGACCCCAGCCTTAATCAGTTGTTCCTCATTGTGTGGCAATGGTCATAGAATGGAGTCAATGGGTCATTCACAAACTCAAATCATTGTATTGTGTGGGATGTATTCAAAGCACATCACCAGGGAGTAGATTAAAAGTCTTACATTTTGTCCTTACCACAAATATTTTGTTGATTTTATCAGTCTCTTTTACTCAGATCATGCAGCAGTTCATCAAACACCTATCTAAGCATTTTTTCTTTCTTTTAACTTTGTGAACTGTGATGTTTCTTCCGTTACTTCAGCCTTTTAGATTCTTTATTGTTAACCCTGTATTTTATCTGATTTAACAGACAGAACTCACTAGCAGTATATCTATGCTGGTGGCTGGTAATGACAGAATTCATTGTATACTCAATCAATTGGAGGAATCCTGTAAAACTATACAGGTGTGTATATGTACAAGCATCTACATCTTGAATTTGTTCAAACATAACTTAAGAGAGTAAGAACTTGCTATAAAACATAGGGTTTTTTTTGGTTGTAATATAATTAATATTTACAATTATCTAGGGCCCTACTCCCTGCTGTGCGGTAAAATGGGAATGCTAATAGAGAAAATCTGCACCGCAAGTATCACCTCCTGGAATCCGTTGGACTCCATGGAGGGTTGCACTTCCAGGCAGCAAGCCCTGCAGCGTGGTGTAGTGATTGTCGAGGGAGACTGGGAACTATTTCTTCCCAGTCTCACTCTGCTCCCTGCGACAAGAAGCAGCGGATCAGGCCACTGGGAAGAGAGGTGAGTATCGGATTTATTGGGAGGGGTTTTAGGTGGTTCTAAACGATTTTGCAGAAGTCTATTAATTTAGCACAAGCTTTTAGGAAAATTTGGCTTGCGCATCCCTGCGGTAATTAGCACTATCACTTTGTAATAACTGATTGTGTTCCTATGTTAAGTATAGGATGCGCAAAGTACAGTAAGCTCATGGAAGCTATGATGCGGTAACAGATTTCTTACGGGTTTAGCGTTAGGAAGGCAATATAGGGGACATGCGTTAAAGTCACTTTTCCTAGCAATAATGTGTACATATCAGAACGCTAACATTAGCGTTCATTATATAGGGTCTTAGTGCCTCTAGGGTTTATTAGAGTGTTTCATTTCATCTTTACACAGATTGAACGTAAATGTTCATATTTACTATGCATAGTAACAGAAAAATCACGGGTTAATACCTGCTAGTTATTTCAAATGACTATCAACATCACTTCACAGCAATATGTACTCTAGCAGAGTTTCTCCATAAAAATAACCCCACACATAATTTCGGGGAATTGTTGAAACGGATTGCCTTAGAATTCCTAGATATTTATATACCCACCCCTCCTTAATTTGTGATTCCGCTATAAAATATAAACTGCCTGTAATCAAAGTAAATGCTTGTTGCCTTATTATCCAGCATTGTGAAATATACAGTATCTCCACTTTATAAATAAAATAATGGTGACTGTCATTTGGTTCCTTTGTCATTCCATTTGAAGGAGAACAGCCAGAAAAGGAAAGAGTCTGTGGATGAGATGGTTGAAGCTTTGAACAGGATCTTAGAGGAGAAGAAAACTCATCTTATACAGAGGATTACTGAAGCTGAGGAGGAGAAATTGAATACGGTACGGTCACTTATGCAAAAATACAGAGAACAACTTCAGTCTTCATCCAACCTGTTACAGAATGCCTTCCAAGCCATGGAACATTCGGGTGCTGCCAATTTCTTGCTGGTGAGTCACAAACATGTATAACAGGGTTATTCATAATGTGCCATATTAGCTGTGGAAAATTCAGAGATGACCATGTAAGATGCCGAAAGAAGTGTCAATTATGAGGTAACACACTAGATTTATCAAATCTGTCTATCAAATCATTTATACTTTTAGATGGAATTGCAATACCTCTGAACGATCCTAAAATCGCCTCTTGCATTGAAATATGCACAAAGTATCCCAAACTATGCTTGTAAAGAAATATAATATAATATAATATAATATAATATAATATATATTCAAAATGGTAACCCGCCACACGGAGACTGAGTAATAAGAAAAAAATTCCTTTTTTATTGATTCAACGTTTCTTTCCACACAGGGACTTTCATCAGGATAGTATACACATCAGAATGACAAGCTTATATACACACCCCACAACTTTAGTTCAATCAGCAATCAATCACATGGTCAATTTAACATGCTTAAGTAGTAACCATAACAACATGTCAACAGAATCAAACTTCCCCCATATCAAATAAACAGTCTACTCCATAATGGATTGCTGTAACAATGGAGTAGAGTAGACTGTTTATTCGATATGGGGAAAGTTTGATTCTGTTGACATGTTGTTATGGTTACTACTTGAGCATGTTAAATTGAACTAAAGTTGTGGGGTGTGTATATAAGCTTGTCATTCTGATGTGTATACTATCCTGATAAAAGTCCCTGTGTGGACTGAAACGTCAAATCAATAAAAAAGGAATTTTTTTCTTATTACTCAGTCTCCGTGTGGCGGGTTACCGTTTTGAGTATATAGTGGAGACCGCTTCCCAGCACCAGAGCATGAATTATTATTATTATTATTATTCTTTATTTATAAAGCGCCAGCATATTCCGCAGCGCTGTGAATTCTCTTGTATATTGAGTGCGGAGAACGTGAATAAGTTTTTATATATTATACAGTATATATATATATATATAGTTTTTATTTGTATTTCCAAACTGTTACAAAACAATTTCAGGAAGCATGATGCACAAGTGAATTTTATTCGCTTTGCATACTCCATTTTTATTTTTATCAACGCTGGAAAACAAAATAATATTAATAAATGAAGAAATCTAGAGGCTAATTGTGTTTAGAGTTAAGATAATGCCCATATTTCTGTACTTTAAAAACAATTCAGACCATTAGAGGGTTTGTTTCCTGGATGCAGAATCACTCTCATTCATGGAACATTTTGTAGAGCTTATCCAAAAAGTGTTTCCATAACATAAATGCCAACTAAAGTTCCAAAAGTCCAACCAACAATAACCATCTAATGCATAGTTAACTATTAGTTTCCATATGAAATCTGAAAAACTAATTGCAGATTCTAAGAGTAATTCTTGTAACTAAAGGGGTTATTCAATAAGCACCGAATTGCTCGAACTGTGAATTTCCCCGTATGGTGCAATTTCATGGCAGTTCGGCTATTCAGCAAATATTGGCGAATTGCCAGTGAAATACAGTGCAGATCGCTGCAATTCGGCGACCTTCAGCGACAGGGAAATTGTCCCATAGAGAAGTAATGGTTAACCTATTTAGGCTAGGGTCAGACTGAGGCAGTGCGAACGCGCGTTCTGGCGCACTTAATCACGGCCGTGCTAGCAGCAGATGCCGGGCAATGACGGCCAATATACGATGTACGGTCGCACAAAAGTCCGGCTGTGCAACGCAAGTGGAAAATGAACGCATTTTTTCGAGAACGTTAAACCACTAGTACTGACGTACAGAGTGCGCTGCGTCCGCTAGCGGCGTGTGTGCGTGAATTGGAGACATCAGACGCTGCTAATGTCCGGCTAACATAACGTCCAGATGCAAGAAGTGTTTTATTGATGATCCGTACAAAATCACGGATGAAACTGCGCATAGTATGACCGCTATTGCGTATTCCGTGAAAAAATACGTCCATTCTTCGAACGCACATTTTCACGGACAACGTGAAAAATGCGTTAGTCTGACCCTAGCCTTAGAAAACAACGAACTGCACAGAAATGTTGGCGAAATGCCCAGATTTTCGGTGGTTCAGTTTGACAGGTTTAAACAAGTGAATAGTTGGTAGTGGCAGTAGGACAATGCACTTCCTTTTAAAGATGCAGAATTCCTTGTCTTTAGAACCTCTTGGTGTAGTCAAGGTCTTTTTGTGATCTTCTTACCTCGAAGAGAGCACAAAACAGGGGCACAACCTTGGTGCAGCCAGTGCAAATAGGTGAAATTAATTAGAATAAAAAGTGAAAACTCAAGTTTTAGGGTGTCACCCCTCGGATACCTGATGTATGGGCAATGTAACGGGTGCTGCGGCGCTCACACAGGAGTAGCGAGGTTGAGATCTTTTTGGACAGAATTACCTGCTCGATGGTAACACAATAAACAGTACTTTCAGAATTGTACTCCAAAGGCCGGGAGTATGACAGGACAACAGAACTGCTACTAAGCTCCAAAGGTTTCGAGACCAACGGACAACTTAGAGCACACAACAATAGAGCGGATTGCAAGACTTGAGCATCAGTACTGAGGTATTTGGTATGACAGGCAATGAATTGTTCAGACTGCAGGGCAGTCAACACACTGACAGATTTAGCGTTTTCAGACCACCTTGATCGGGTATGTTGTAACTTGTAATTAGCAGGGTCTATTGACGCACATACAGGCTTAGGGATCGTGCAAGCCCGGGTACTCTTGGCAAATTGAGCAAGCTGAACATAAGCAGAAAACCAACAGTCTTTCGTATTTGCAGATTGTACAAGCGTATAAGATCGTATCTCATAACCCTTAGACCTGGAGCAAAACCCCGATAAGACTGTAGTAAGAAAACCAGCGCGAGATGGGAATCTCCCCACGAAGCGAGTCAAACCCCAAGCAGCGTGCATAGGGTTAAACCAACGGCGCACAACACTAGCCACCGCTATAGCATGTAACATGAGAATGGTCAAAGACAAGCCGGATCAAAATCAGGAGCAGGAATCGTAGACTTAAATGGGTCGGAAACAGAATAGCAATGAATAAGAGAGGAAGTGATGTGGGAACAGAACTCCACATCAGGGTGACGAGGCAACTCCTCGTGCCCTGCTTTAAACCCGGCGGCTCCAACATGACCACGCCATGCCCCGCCCCCTCGGACGCCGCTCGCCCATTACTTGGTGCTTGCACTCGACCTGCCCTTGGCACTGAACCATTCCCAGACCCCCCAGGAAGCACAGCAGAGGCTGAGGATGTAACAGTCAATTGGTAATTATTAAGAGGTACCAGATCCTCTCTCCTGTAGACAGTGCCAGCAGCGTATTCTTGCTTCAGAATCACCAGCAGGACAAGTAAATAAAGTTTAAAAGATTTATTAAATAAAAAGCAATTTTAAAACACTCCTGATACGCGTTTCGTGAGTTAGTTGCTTCCTCAGTCAGTGTGTCTGGTTGTAATTATAATAAAATGTCCTTATATACTGTTCCGTTGTGGTGATCAATCGTTTCGTCCGAAAGTGAAACCAGAAATCTTCTGACGCCAGAAGATTTCCGGTTTCACTTTCGGACGAAACGATTCATCACCACAATTCTGAAGCAAGAATACTTTGCTGACACTGTCTACAGGAGAGAGGATCTGGTACCTCTTAATAATCACCAGTTGCCCATACATCAGGTGTCCGAGAGGTGACACCTTAAAACGTGAGTTTTCACTTTTTATTATAATTAATTCCACCTATTTGCACTGGCTGCACCAAGGTTGTGCCGCTGTTTTGTGCTCTCTTCGAGGTAAGAAGATCACAAAAAGACCTTGACTACACCAAGAGGTTCTAAAGACATGGAATTCTGCAACTTTAAAAGGAAGCACATTGTCCTACTGCCACTACCAACTGTTTGTCTTTTTAGTGGTTTGGGGTGTACTGCTACGCATAAGAACTTTTTGCTGCTGATTTTATGGACTGTGAAAATAACTTGGTATAATACCACATTTGTCCACTGAGTGGAGCCAGATACACATCTATCAGAATTAAACAGGTGAATCCCATAGGTTTCAATGTAAAACAATATTAGCGTTTTTATTATTTTTTATCCAACGGTTTATTCTTCTCAATTGCAGCAAAAAGCTTTATTTTTTCCAGAAATTTTTCGGTATTTCTCTGGAGTTTTTAGGCAAAAATTCTGATTCCCATTTTAACGGTGTTTTTTTTATTTAACAGACAGTTTTATGTTTTTTATAGGACCTTTTTTATTATTTCCACGCAGTACATGTATTTTTATTGTATTAAACACCTTTTCTAAAATAGCAGAGTTTTTTTATTTTACCAGTTCGGCAGCTGATTGGCTTTTTTCGGGGCCGTGCGGCAGTCAGTTCGGTGGCATTAGGCATATTGACAGCTGTCTTCGGCAGCGGCTTTCACCAGGCTGATCGGCGCGTATTGTGGATCTCATTCGGCACACTTCGGGGAACCTGCGGTGAATACTGCATTAACTGCAGAGTCGGCAAACTGATATCGCCGAAGCGCACCAAAGTGCGACGAATGAGACAGCACCGAAATTTTGTTGCTCTCTGAATAACCCCTTAAATGTTAAATTTTTGTATATCATTTGTTACTTAATATAATATTTTTTAAACAAATGCTAGTTAAATAGTCACTGTGAATGTGAAATTATTTTTCTAATCTTGTAATAAGCCTAATTTTAAAAATATATGCAGGGGTGGGCAAAAGTGCGGCCCATGGGCCACATGCAGCCCGTCAGAGAGTTTTTTTGTGGCCCGCCAAGCAGGGCTCGAGTCATTGCCGGCAGCTGCGTGGTTTACCTCCTACGAGCGGCCGCTGGCATGAAGCTCCGCTGCTCGCCTGGGATCCAACAGCCAGCCACAATCTCACGAGATCGCGGCTGGCTGGTGGATAGATCGCAGGCGAGTGGCAGAGATTTATGCCAGCGGCCGCTCGTAGGAGGAAAACCACGCGGCCGCCGGCATTGACTCGGAGGGGCCTGGCAGACGGCAGAGGAGAGCTGGCCTGGGGCAATATATCCATGTGAGCTGGGGGCAATCTTTCCATGTGAGCTGGTCTGGGGCAATCTATCCATATGAGTTGGACTGGGGCAATATATCCATGTGAGCTGGTCTGGGGCAATATATCCATATGAGCTGGCCTGGGGCAATATATCCATGTGAGCTGGACTGGGGCAATATATCCATGTGAGCTGGACTGGGGCAATATATTCATGTGAGCTGGACTGGGGCAATATATCCATGTGAGCTGGTCTGGGGCAATATATCCATGTGAGCTGGTCTGGGGCAATATATCCATATGAGCTGGGGCAATATATCCATGTGAGCTGGACTGGGGCAATATATCCATGTGTGCTGGTCTGGGGCAATATATCCATGTGAGCTGGCCTGGGGCAATATATCCATGTGTGCTGGCCTGGGGCAATATATCCATCTGAGCTGGCCGGGGGCAATATATCCATGTAAGCTGGGGCAATCTATCCATGTGAGCTGGTCTGGGGCAATATATCCATATGAGCTGGTCTGGGGCAAAATATCCATATGAGCTGGGGCAATATATCCATATGAGCTGGGGCAACATATCCATGTGAGCTGGGGCAAATATATCCATGTGAGCTGGGGCAAATATATCCATGTGAGCTGGGGGCATGTGTCTGGCTGTAATTAGTTCTGAGGGCATGTTTCTGGCTATAATTAGATCTGGGGGCAAGTGTCTGGCTGTAATTAGTTCTGGGGTCAAGTGTTTGTTATACAGTGGCAAGAAAAAGTATGTGAACCCTTTGGGATTACGTGGAGTTTTGCATGAATTGGTCATAAAATGTGCTCTAATTTTCATCTAAGTCACAACAATTTGAAAAACACAGTCTGCTTAAAATAATACAACACAAACATTATATGTTTTCATGTGTTTATTGACCAGAACATGTAAACATTCACAGTGCAGGGTGGAAAACGTATGTGAACCTTTGGACTTAATAACTGGTTGACCCTCCTTTGGCAGCAATAACCTCAACCAAACGTTTCCTGTAGTTGCAGATCAGACCTGCACAACGATCTGGAGTAATTTTGGACCACTCCTCTTCACAAAACTGTTTCAGTGTAGCAATATTCTCGGGCTGTCTGGTGTGAATCGCTCTCTTAAGGTCATGCCACAGCATTTCAATCGGGTTGAGGTCAGGACTCTGACTGGGCACTCTAGAAGGCGTATTTTGTTTTGTTGAAGTCATTCTTTTGTTGAATTACTTGTATGCTTTGGGTCATTGTCCTGTTGCATCACCCATCCTCTGCGGAGCTTCAGTTGGCGGACAGATGGTCTTACATTTTCCTGCAAAATGTCTTGATAAACTCTGGAATTCATTTTTCCATCAATGACAACAATCCGTCCAGGCCCTGAGGCAGCAAAGCAGCCCCAAACCATGATGCTCCCTCCGCCATGTTTTACAGTGGGGATGAGGTTTTGATGTTGGTGTGCTGTGCCTTTTTTTCTCCACACATTGAGTTGTTTGGAAAAAACACACAACACTATTTTGGTTTCATGTGTCCACAGAAAATTTTGCCAGTAGTGCTGTGGAACATCCAGGTGCTCTTTTGCAAACTTCAAACGTTCTGCAATATTGTTTTTGGACAGCAATGGCTTCCTCCGTGGTGTTCTCCCATGTACTCCATTCTTGTTTAATGTTTTCCTTATTGTAGATATGTCAACAAAAATGTTAGCATGTGCCAGAGATTTCTGTAAGTCTTTAGCTGACACTCTAGGATTCTTCTTTACCTCATTAAGCATTCTGTGCTGTGCTCTTGCAGTCATCTTTACAGGACGACCACGCCTAGGGAGAGTAGCAACAGTGCTGAAATTTCTCCATTTGTAGACCGTCTGTCTTACCGTGGACACATGAACATCAAGGCTTTTGGAGATACTTTTGTAACCCTTTCCAGCTTAATGCAAGTCAACAATTCTTGATCGTAGGTCTGAGAGTTCTTTTCTGCGAGGCATGGTTCACATCAGGCAGTGCTTCTTGAAACCAGTAAACCCAAAACTGGTGTGTGTTTTTAAAGGGCAGGACAGCTTTCAGCAACACATCCAATAATATCACACTGATTGGACTCAAGGTTGGCTCACCCCTGGCTCCAATTAGCTCTTGGAGAAGTCATTAGGCTAGGGGTTCACATACTTTTTCCACCCTGCACTGTGAATGTTTACATGTTATGTTCAATAAACACATGAAAACATATAATGTTTGTGTTGTATTATTTTAAGCAGACTGTGTTTTTCAAATTGTTGTGACTTAGATGAAGATCAGAGCACATTTTATGACCAATTCATGCAAAGCTCCACATAAACCAAAAGGGTTCACATACTTTTTCTTGCCACTGTAAATAGTTCTGCGGGCATGTTTCTGGCTTTAATTAATTCTGGGGGCATGTTTCTGGCTTTAATTAATTCTGGGGGCATGTTTCTGGCTATAATTAGTTCTGGGGACATGTTTCTGGCTATAATTAGTTCTGGGGCAAGTGTCTGGCTGTAATTAGTTCTGGGGGCAAGTGCGGCCCTCCGCTAACCTCCGCACCCACAAAGTGGCCCCCGAGCCAAAACAAATGCCCACCCCTGAATATATGTATTGATTCTGATCTGCTGTTGTGATCCCTCTTGTCCAAAATACTATTTGTCCTCCTAGTGCTAGTCATCTTGTCAAAGCCTTGTCACTTGCGCTATGCTTGTCTTGTTTTCCAAATGTTCTATTCTTTGTAACAATTCTCTCTTTTTCTTTGCTACAGAACGCCAACCATCTGATTAAAAAGTAAGCAACACTCCTTATTAAATAATTATATAATATCATAGTATGCAGTATATAGAAATAGTAACTTGCTTGCTGTTGTAGTGAGAGAACATGGGGAAATGCTTTTGTGGCACTGGTATTGTGTGTGTGTTTATCCACAATGTATAATGAAAGCAAGGTCTAGCACTCTCCTGTACAAAAATACTTTATCTGAATGCCTGGTACGAAGGTCCATAAAGTAAAATGAAAATACAAAAATACTGAAGGACGCACTTGAGGAATTTGGATGAAATAAAGTACTTTTAATAAAGATCAGTGCTATGTGAACACCGAAGTTTCAACCAGCAAATGGTCTTTATCAAAGTAAGGTATGGTATGGTATGGTACACACCTTAATAAAGACCATTTACTGGTCGAAACTTTAGGCTAGGGTCAGACGAACGCATTTTTTGCGTTGTCCGTGAAAAAGTGCGTTCGAACGAATGGACGTATTTTTTAACTGAATACGCGATAGCGGTCATACGATGCGCATTTTCGTCCGTGATTTTGTACGGATCATCAATAAAACACTTTTTGTGTCTGGACGTTATGTTAGCCGGACATTAGCAGCGTCTGACGTCTCCTAATCACACACACACACCGCTATGCGGCCGCAGCGCACTCTGTACGTCAGTAGTAGCGGTTTGACGTTCTCGAAAAAATGCGTTCGTTGGCCACTTGCGTTGCACGGACGAACGTTTGTGCGGCCGTTGGTCGTATGTTCCCCGGCATTGGAAGTCATTTGCTGCTAGCACGGCCGTAATTTTGTGCGGCTAAACGCATGTGAAAAATGCGTTAGTCTGACCCTAGCCTTAGAGTTCACATAGCATGGATCTTTATTAAAACTCCTTTATTTCCTTACAAGTCCGAGCGCATCCTTCAAGAATATATACTGTGTGTATATAATTTCACACCAAATACAGAGCACTCCAAAAAACATGCATCTTAAGATTTAAAAATGCCCTACGTTGGAAAAATGACATGCCTTTCCCCTGGTAAAGTGTTTATTAAAGCTTAAAAGCAGGGAGATGGAAATATTTGGATCACTGGCGGCACCATGACTATTTAATTTCATTTTGATGGTAATTGTGAGCAGACTGTAACCCCCCAGGTGTCCCTATAGCTGCAATTTCCTTCCAACACATAGGGCTTCCCTTCACCTTGTAGGATTTTAATCAGCTCATGCTGGGACAGTCTTATCGGATTCCCCACTGGTCTGTTTAGCCAATGGGAGTGGATTGAGAAGCAGGAATAGGGCTCGAATTTCCTCCAGCAGGGGCGTAACTACCAGGGGGGTGTTACGTTTTCCCTGGTTTTGGCTGTGCCCCCTGGTGGTGAAGGGCCTTGTCGGCTATAATCTCTGCACGTGAATACAACACGTTATATATTGGATTTATCAACCAAGCCTCCAATATGTCAGGGATTATTTTTTCATAAGAAATCTACACGAGACACAAATATCAATCGTTTATATTTCCTAGAAATTCTCCTGAATTCTTTTAATTGTCTGTGTTTTGCTTTGAAAAATACAATAATCAATAATCTGATAAAATATATATTTATTACGTATACAAAAAAATTTCAAATCTCATATCATAGACAAAAATTTATAAACCACAATCCATCAGCATATAAAAACTAGCTTCACAATATATGTATCTCCGGTTAGTAACAGCATATATGATTAATATCATTTACCTTATCAGTTAGTAACTAATACACAAATGGTTAATAAACATTTCTGCTTAATACAACATGCATTTCCCAGCAAACAATGTTTAACCAGCCAGCTCTTATAGATATATATATTCCTCTCTATGCTACATGGATCAACAAAAGATGAGCTAATTTAATGATAAGTAATAAAAACTTATTTAGTGAATCTTCCCCTAATCTCGAGAATTAAACTTCTAATCTTTTGCTTTTTATTTTGTAGTTATATAATTCCTTGCTTATTAATTTTAATCACAGTAATTTCCAAATTCAATATATATTGGTATCAATCTTACAACATTTCTTTTAGGAATAAATCCTTATATCCACTTCTTCATATTTCTATCTGCAGAATAGAAATACTTAGAATTTTTGGAGTTACCCAGTACCTGAGAAATCTCAGTCTACGTTGCAAGAATATCTACAAATATATAAAATTACATTAATTCCTTAATTTCATACATTACCTGTCCAATTTGGATTTTGATAAGTCTGCCTTGGAATTCCTGATGTAATATTTTTGGAATGTGTGAAGATTATCGATGTCAGATAATCAATGCATGTGAGTTAGAGATTTGGTGAGAATCTTGATTGCCTCATGTCCTGGGATCTGCCTGCATCGTGGTGTGAGTCTGAGTGTTGGAATCTTGGACTCTCAGAGGGTCATGTGTAATGCATTTCGGTGTGAGTCTCTGAATGCTGGAATCTCGGACTGATTTGCAACCAACATTGCCGCTTATTATAGTCAATTTGACGTCACTGGCAATATTATTGGTATATCAAATATAATATTTACTATCCTCTAGAGGGCAGTATTGCACTTCTTAATTAATTCCACCATTTCTTTTTAATATTCTTATCTCGGGTCAAAGTTCAATCTGACTTAACAAAGACTCTCTCTCCATGTATAGACACTGTGTCTCTACCTGCCATATCTAATTTATATCCCTACTCCCTTTTGGTTACTTATTGAATCTTTATCAGCTGGATTCTTTTCCAGTTAACTCAACAAAATCTTTTCTTTAGTAAATTTTATTATTTACCAATTATATACTTTCTACAATATTTTTTGGAGTATACATTTCCTACTGTAAATATAATAAAATATACCTTGATTATAAACATATATTTTGTGAATATATCTCTATATTACAGAGATATTAACTCTTATTCCTATACCCAAAAGACAAAATATCTTTTGTTTTAAAAACTTAAGACAGACCAATAAATTTAATTATAACACGTCTTAGCACTTAACTCTAGCATTATCACACAAAAACATTCTAGGTTCCTTCATGTCTGGCACTTCTAAAAAAATATAAAAGACTTCACCCAGGAATGAACTCTGTAAAAAAATCTCGTTCATTTCTAAACCTAGAGAAAACTGAAAGAAAAAACTGTCTTTAAAAACAAAATGGCTACAGGCATCCATTTTAATTTTTCCTTTCTGTAATATACCCGACAGCCGTCATGTCTGTTTTTCCCCTGTAGTGTGTTTTGGCCGTGCTGTTTGGGCTGTTCTGGGGCTCTGTGGTGATCTCCTGGTCTGGGGTCACATGGACCAATCACACAGATCCACTCCCTATAAATATCCCAGGAGCACAGAGCCTCATTGACGGTTTGTGGAGTTTCATGGTGGTTCTGTCTGGTTAGTGTTCCCTGAGTTGCTGCAAAGCATTCCTGTTCAAGTATTTTCTGGTTCTGACCTCGGCTTTATTCCTGACTACCCCTTCTATTCACTCCTGGTACTGTATATTCTGATCTGTTGCCAACCTCTGCCTGATTGACGATTCTTGTATGTTTCGTGTTTTATGTACCTTTTCTGTCTTTAGTTTAGTATATTTTCAAAGACCGCTTATAAGGACCTCTTTAGTGTAGTCTGTCTTAGTTTAGTATATTTTCAGAGGCCGCTTATAAGGACCTCTTTAGAATATTCTGTCTGTTTTGTTTACTGTCCTGCAGCCTGCTCAATTCATGGATTGTCAGGTGTATCATTGTGTCTCTGAGCGTGTCCTGTCAGTCTTGAAACCTTCGGAGCTTAGTGGCAATCCAGTTCTGTTTTTTGGTGCTCCTTGGTTTTGGAGAAATCAGTCTGTCCTTGTGTCCAGTCAGTAACTCGCCTGCCTTAAGGGCTTCACTCCTTGGTCCTAACCACCACGATGGCCCAAGTAGGGGCTAACCGTTACAGGGGGCAGCGGGTGCCACTGCACCCGGGCCCCTGAATCCAATGAAACAACCGGATGGGTGGGGGGCCTGGACTAGCCCTGCTTGCTCCACAGTCCAGGCAGGGACAGGCACCTGGTCTCCCGTTTGATCGGCAGTGTGTGGGATCAAACTCCCACACCCTGCGCCAGAAGTAAAGGCCCTGCCGGGGGGAGAGAAGGAGGAGGAAGAGGACAGCTGCTAACATGGGGACATGCTGGCCCCACCCCTTCCCCTCCATAGCCATGCAAAGCAGAGCCTCCCCTGCTGTGCTGGAAGTGTCCAGCATGTGCAGGGAGGGGAGGTGGAGAGAGTGGAGACCATACTTACCTATGGTAAGTATGTAACAAGCTGGGGTAACAAGCTGGGCTAATTACTGAGGTTCTGATACTAATTACTGGGGTTCTGATACTAATTACTGGGGGTCTCTGATACTGGCTAATTACTGGGGTTCTGATACTGGCTAATTACTGCGGTCTGATTCTGACTAATTACTGGGGGTCTGATACTGGCTAATTACTGGGGTCTGATCCTGGCTAATTACTGGGTTTCTGAAATTGGCTAATTACTGGGGGTCTGATCCTGGCTAATTACTGGGGGTCTGATACTGGCTAATTACTGGGGGTCTGATCCTGGCTAATTACTGGGGGTCTGATACCGGCTGGCTAATTACTGGGGTTTGATACTGGGGGTCTCATTACTGGGTGTGTCCCGTGCGGAGGGTGGGTCTTGAAGGCGCAGGGCGTACTGGTACACCCCACTGACTTCAATGCCCCGCCTTTGGCCCCTCCCCACAGCCGATGGGGGTTGGCCCTTCATGGATTCTTGCACCGGGGCCCTGAGGTTTCTAGTTACGCCTCTGTCCTCCAGTATTGATTTCCTATATTGATTTGTCACAAGTTGTTCGTTTTCTGTGCATTGTACCAATTGTTCAGCGCTGCGGAACCCCCTATCTCCCGATCCATGACAGCTAGGGGTTAATGTTTGCTATCATTGGAACGGCCAGAGTGTGGCCTTTCCAATGATACCAAACATGACCATGTAAAATGGAAAAGAAAAATTAAAAAAATAAAATTAAAAACAATTATTTAAAAATTTTAAAAAAATAGTTTTTTTTTCGTTTTATTAGTGCAATAATATTGTTCCCATTTCAATTATAATGTGAACAATGATGCTGCACTAACGATTTTTTCAATGGGGGGCGTTTGCTAAAAAACACGTAATTTTCCCCAAAAAAAGTAACGATTCCCCATTTCTAATTTTTTTAACAAGCGCACCCCATAGAAAATATAACCGCAAATGCTTGCATGTTAAAATGTGAATAAAAACACTTTACACATTGTAAATTATTGAAAATTCTGATTTTATTGCATTTTTTGTTCTAATATACAGACAGTACATAACGTATACATATAATAATGACATATTATGAATCTGCCGTGTCTGCCAAAAAGAACGATATATAATGTCTGGGTCATATATTAAAATAAGGCTTCAAAACGCGGTTAAACATGATGAGCGAAACCGGTAAAAATGAGCTCAGCACAGAGGTGTGAAAAGGCTCAGCAGCGAAAGGGTTAAGACAGGTGCCCAAAATTGCACGGCATATTCAAGGTGTGGTCTTACCATTGATTTATACAGAGGCAAAATTATGTTTTCATCCTGAGAGTGAACTCCCCTTTTAATCTATGCCAATACCTTGCTGGCCTTGGCAGCTGCTGTTTGGCATTGCACATTGTTACTTAGTTTGAAGTCTACGATTATTCCCAAATCCTTCTCCTGCTTGGATTTCCCTAAGGCTGGGTTCACACCTGCACGTTTTTTTACACGCGCAATACGTGCGTTTTTTACGCGCGTATCGCGCAAACGTAAAAAACGCGCATTGCAGTGCATTCACGGCCATAGACTGCAGATTGAACGAGCTGCAAATACGCCCCAAAGAAGCTCCCGTACTTCTTTGGGCATAGGACGTTTTACAGCGCATTCCTGCGCTCTGTAAAATGCCCAGGTGTGAACGGGTACCATAGGAAATCATGGGATTTCCTTGTCTCGGCGTTTTACAGCGCGCAGGAATGCGCTGTAAAACGCTGAGGTGTGAACCCAGCCTAACTCCGTACCATTTAGGGTATACGTTGCTTGTGTGTTCTTAACTCCAAAGTGCATAACTTTGCATTTATCTACATTAAATTTCATCTGTCATTTAAGTGCCCAGTCCCAGGCATTTAAGTGCCCAATCTTTCTAAATCCCTCTGCAGTGTTGTAACATCCTGCTCACATTGTATTACTTTTCCTAGTTTTGTGCCATCTGCAAACACTGATACATGACTTTAAATACCTATCTCAAGGTCATTTATAAATAAATTGAATAGAATTGGTCCTATAACAGACCCCTGAGGGACACCACTTACCACTGATGTCCATCTTGAAAATGTACCATTTATGACCACTCTCTGTACCCTATCTTTTATCCAGTTTCCTATCCAACAAGTATTTTCATCTAGACCAAATTTTCTTAACTTAAATAGTAACCTGTTGTGTGGAACTGTGTCGCAAGCTTTGGCAAAATCAAAATAAATCACATCCACTGCGACCCCCTGATCTATACTTCTACTTACTTCCCCATAGAACGTAATTAGGTTAGTCTGACATGATCTGTGTTTCATAAAACCATGATGATTTTTGCCAATTACATTATACCTCCCAAAAAATTCCTGAATATTATCCCTTAGTAACCCCTCAAATACTTTCCCAGCCACAGATGTTAAGCTCACAGGTCTATAATTCCGAGGCACAAATTTTAAACCTGACAAAGTATGAAGCATCTAACAATGGAGTGATGCTGCCATTTGGACATACAATGTCAACCACATCAACCTACTTTCCCTTGGTGACACAGCAGTTAGTAGTCAGTTGGTGTCCCAGGCAGTAGCAGATTTTTTTTTAAATGATAAGCGACAAGTACCTCTTCATTGAGGGCACCTATTGGCATATGCATACCGTGCCTCATTATAAACCTACCCACCACTATGTCTAGCTTGCTTTATGTAATACATGATCTACTGGGAAGTTGCCCATTTTGTACTTATGCCTATGTGGTTTAAGAGAATCTTATGGTAAAATGTAATTTTCCTTCATGCAGAACAATGGAAGCATCAAAAGGCTGCCAGCTGGAGAAAACAGAACCGAAGTTTGAGAACATGGACCAGTTCATGTTAGATATGGAGCAAGTCAGTCACTACCTAAGGAATATAGATTTCAGTCCAGGTGAGAAGGTTTCATTTTTTTATTTTCTTTATTAGAAGTACTGTAAAACAACATATTAAAGATCTTAAGGTTAAAATAGTAATTTGTTTAATTCACGGGTTAGATTGAAAAGTAGATTACAAAACACCTCAAAAAAACTAGGATATTTATACCCTATACAGGTTGTGAAGATGAAGAAGATGATATGGAGGAATATGAGGAGACAGAGGAGGACAGACCTGAGGGTGGGAAAAGTTTTATATTTATAATAATTTAGAAAATGTAAAAGAATTCATTGTTCATACTGATAATGAGTGCTTCTCTTATGTGTTTTCACAGGACTGCAAGAAATTGAGGGCAAGGAGATCATGTGACAAAACCCAAATGGAGGGAGAGAGTAGTGTGTGCCAAAAGGAAGCAAAGCTACTGCTGGAATAAATCACATGAGTGTGTATGAGGAGAGCCTACAGGCAAATAACTCAGGGCTGCTGCTATTGATCAGGAGACTTGTCTTCTAGGTCACTGTGATCAGGATGTATATATTTATTAAATACATTTTATAACTTTGATAGGAACGTTGACTTTATTGAGTCTGTGTTCAGAGGTTTCATATAATCTCATTTACATGGGGATGGGGCAGGTTGCACACCCCATTGGTTTGGTTATTCTTAAAATGTGTGATGTAGAATGTTGTTGCACCTGAATAAACTGGTTTTACTGTTGGTATCCTGAATTTTATTTACAAATTAATGTGATTTTGAAGAGTAGTTCACAAAAACAGTCATACCTGGGAAATTCAACATATAGTTGAACAGATTTAATAAAGTATACTAGTAATGAATAAGTAAAAAAAAAAATTGTGTGCAGGCTTATATCTAACTAGACTTAAGTAAAATGATAAAAAAAAAACGTGTCAGCACCAGCTCAGGCAATCACAAATAGTAACGTTAGCCAATTCAGGATCTTAGTTGATGTTTCCTTATTTGATTGCTTAACTCATTCTTGACAAGTGCAATTTGTGTAGGCCTGCTGTTTAGGAAGTGAAAGTGGGACATCATCCTTAGGCCCCATGCTTTATGAGGCGCTCACAGGCACATGTGTCTGCTAAGGCATCAGAAAACACTTGCATTTTCTCTGTTTCTATTGCTGCAGTAGAGTGCTCTATACCAGACCTCCTCTGCATGATTAAGAGAAGAGACTGTGGTGTAAGATCTTTTGCCTGCTGTCTGCTAGACTTCAGAGACATAAAGAAAACTCTTGCTTTTCAGGGCAGGATATGAATCAGAGTAGAACGTATACACTCTTATTCACGCTCCCTATTTTTGCAGATCCTTCTTTTTAGAAATTTAAGGGCAACAGAAACATCCCTGACATCTTAATTTCTCACGCCCTCCATCACTTTGCTTTCACTAAAACTTGGCTCTCCCTGTTTGACACTGCTACCCTTGCCATCTTTTGGTGGCCTCTAACTGGACCACACCCTGAGATCTGACTGTAAGCAGTGCTGCCATCAGACAATTTGGAGCCCTTTACTGAACTAGTTGTCAGGGGTCCTTTCCGTGACAAACACTCCCATAACAGACCCCCGACATGCCATCATCTTGCAACTTCCACCTTGCTCGCTGCCCCGCCACCCCTCATTTGATAACACACAAATATATTTTGGCCACCATATACAGTTGTGCTCATAAGTTTACATACCCTGGCAGAATTTATGATTTCTTGGCCATTATTCAGAGAATCTGAATGTTAAAACCAAAACTTTTCTTTCACTCATGGTTAGTGTTTGGCTGAAGCCATTTATTATCAATCAAGTGTGTTTACTCTTTTTTTTAAATCATAATGACAACATACCATCCAAATGACCCTGATCAAAAATTACATACCCTGGTGATTTTGACCTCATAACATGCACACAAGTTGACGCAAACGGGTTTGAATGGCTATTAAAGGTAACCATCCTCACCTGTGATCTGTTTGCTTGTAATAAGTGTGTGTGTGTGTATAAAAGGTCAATGAGTTTCTGAACTCCTGACAGACCCTTGCTCTTTCATCCAGTGCTGCACTGACGTTTCTAGATTCTGATTCATGGGGAAAGCAAAAGAATTGTCAAAGGATCTGTGGGAAAAGGTACTTGAACTGTATAAAGCAGGAAAGGTATATAAAAAGATATCCAAAGAAATGAGAATGCCAATCAGCAGTGTTCAAACTCTAAGAAGTGGAAAATTAGGAGTTCTGTTGAAACCAAACCATGGTCATGTAAACCAAACCATGGTCATGTAAACCAACTACAATTTCAGCCACAGCTGCCAGGATAGGTATCTTAAGATAAAAGCATTATGTTGCTGGTCCAGCTAGATGTAAAAATGATAGCTTGACTTCATGTTCTACCACATCCATTGAGAGAACACAACCCATCAACCCTGAGTTGTCATAGGCACATGCCACAAAACAGTTCATGCGATAAAAATCTACATCTTGAAGTTTGGGAGGGATTTTAATACAAACAGGACATTTAAATTAGAATGTAAATTTATCATACTTTTAATGCATTAAATTTAATAAAGACTAATAAAGCAGCTTTACAAAAACAGTTCTAGAAAGCTTCACTAAAAACACACCACTAAATGACCTGAAGTGTACACGCAGAGAGCCAGACCACAACTAAGCGGTCTGAAAGGTAAAATGGTGGTGGAAGGGCACATGAAGAAACACACGTAAACATGTCAGGGCTTGTTTCGCACAGTTGCTTTACCAAGAGAGCCTGCCCTATCCACACACCCACACACACACCTCTCACTCGCTGTAAAAATCCTGTTATTTTTTTGATTCATTTCAGTTTTCCACATAATTTTATCAATGTCATTTGTAGAAAAATGGACTTGAGGAGTTTAATTCCTTGTCGTTACCAACAAGATAATTTAATTTTTGTATAACACCATTGGGATACCATCTTAAAATTAGGACTGACTGGCTACAAGACATGTACCTTTGTCCGGCTAGGTGGAGTAGAGGTAACATCACTGCTCTGCGTGGAGAGAGCCTGTGGAGTCATGGGTTCGATCCCAGCGAGCAACCTCTCCAGTAAGTGTCCCTGGGCAAGACACTTAACGGTACATACTTGCCACCCAGGACATACTTGAAAATGAGAGAAATCTCAATGTATCCTTCTGGGTAAAATCCTTTCTCAAAAAAAGTGTGAATTTGTTGATTTTTTTAAAAAAAAATTCAATTTTTCCAAAAATCTATTATTTTTGTAGAATTTGACTTTTTGGAATTTTACAATTGTGTCATGTTTTATATCAAATGAAAGCCCTACCCATAAGCTTTGAAATGACATATGTCCCATGTCTGTAGCTATCACAGGTATCTTGTAAATGACATTTGAGGTTATGGTGGCTAGTGAATTTTGGCATTTTTAGGCAATTTTGAGAGTTCAATATCTCAAAAACTGGGCTACAAAAAAAATGTAAAAAATATTATTAAACATCTCATGGCAAGGTACAAATGTACCAAAAATTAACCAAATCCATGATGTAAAGGTTTTATGCATTGGTTGATTTGACATGGAATGACCATAGTCACCATTGTATACAACTCTGCATTCTCAAATTCTCTTGACAAATTGGCAACTACCACTCGGACCTGCTTTTTTGCCAAAGTCTGACCATGGCTACCTTCTAGAGTTCTCCAAGACTGCATGATCATAGAATCCTCTTTAATATTTTCAGCCAATTAATGCATCTCTTTTTCTTCGTAATATAATTTTTATTAAGTTTGTATCATAACAAAATACAACAGTTAATGGTGGTACACTTTGCAAAATATTGTGATAGGCAACATCACAAATGCCATATAAGAGCTCAAGATACATTATAACAAATGCAAATATTTGAGGTTGAATAAGCAATCAATCAAGAAGTAGCACCACACCATTTGACTATAGCATAAAAGTGAACAAACCTCACACATAACACATGTATATATATACATACGAAACATAGAATGAAAAGAAAAACAAAAAGAAAAATATAAAGAAAAACGATAGACCATTATAAAAAAAAGTCTATCCCTAATGCTAGGCTGATATCATCATTTGCACTGTTCAAGCGTATCTTAAGCGTGTAAATATCACATCTGGAGGTCGCGTTTCATTGAAATCACTGCGACCGATAAGGTTAGCGTCTAAATCTGAGTCAATGCCGACGAGCTCTGAGTCGGTCGCCTATGTTTGGATCTGAATTCCGTCCACCAGTACCATGTCTTAAAATATGTGTCAAAGTCTTGTTCAAGAGTGTGATGTAACTCCTCCATCTATCCAGTCAAAGATCGCGGGGGGCGACTGTTGTTTCCAATATTTTGGGATTAATGCTCTCGCTGCATTCAGTAAGTGTACCGTCACAGAGTTCACATACTTATTTATAGACAAGGGGATAACATGTAGTAGTGCCACTTTAGGATGAAATGGCAAGTCTAAAGACGATACCTCTTTAATATATGTCCACACCACCTCCCAAAACGATTGTATGATAGGACATTCCCACCAAATATGTAAAAACGTACCCCTATGCCTTTGACATCTCCAACAATCAGGTGAGACCGCTGGGTATATAGCATGTAGGCGGGCTGGGGTCAAGTACCATCTAGAAATCAGCTTGTAATTAGTTTCCTGCACCGTGAGAGCTCTAGAGGAGCGAAACGTCACCTGGAACGCCGTCGACCACTCCTCAGGAGTCAGTGGCTGAGGGAGTTCAGTCGACCATTTTGTCGTGTACAAGGGTAGGGTTTTAAACCTAGCTGTAGATAGATGGGAATATATGTAGGATAGTAAATGCGGGGGTGGCGGGTCTGTGATACATATTGTCTCAAAAGTAGTCAGTGCTGTAGGTATAGTAACGTCAGCCCGAAGTATCCGTGTAGTAATAAAGTGTTGCAATTGCATATAGTTATATTTCCATAGTGGGGTGCTCAAGCGATCCCCCAGCAGATCAATGAGAGGTATCAGACCCTCCGGGCCAATACAAGCCTGAAGAGGGACATAGGGACCGTCATAGTCCAATGCAAGAAAGGACTGGGCATTACCTGGGAGGAAGTCTGGGTTGTGTGTGATCGGGGTCAACAAAGATGGCAAGGGTGATAGACCCAAAAGTGTGCGGAGTTTACGCCATCTCTTTAATGTCGGGCTAATAGTTGGGTGTGGAGTGGGAACCAATGCTTCTATGGTCACCGTTTGCCACGGGGCCGAGACTATAGGAACCGCAAGAAAAAGCTGTTCTAGATGCACCCATAATTTATGAGGGGGTGACATCGACCAGTCGCTAAGTCTCGTCAGTAAAGCCACGTCATAATAAAGTTCTAGATGTGGTAGTCCCAGGCCCCCTCCCGATTTAGGTCGGACAAGGACATCATACGAGATCCGTGGTCTATTATCTCTCCATATAAATTTCAGAAAGATGGTTTTCAGTGATCTAAAAAAGGATAATGGTATGGCAATAGGCAAAGTTTGGAAGAGATAGAGGAATTTTGGCAGAACTGTCATTTTTAAAATATTAATACGGCCGAACCAGGAGAACTGAGGTTTATTCCAGTCTTTAAGGTCTCGAGATACCCGATTGAGTAGGGGGACATAATTAAGGTCAAACAAGGATGATAAATCCAACGGGAGCTGTATGCCTAGGTATTGGATAGCTCCAATAGGCCAGGAAAACTTTGCAGCGCCTCCTTAGTACTTGATGATATGCCCACCCCCATCATTTCGCATTTATCAGTATTAATTTTGAAGTTCGACACTCCCGCATAATGCTCAACCTCGTGTAGGAAGGCCTCAATAGAGCTAACTGGGTTCAATAAGGTAAAAAGTATGTCATCTGCAAATGCAGAAATTTTATAGTGGTGAAAAGGTAAAGTTACTCCCTGAATATTATCGTTATCCCGAATCCGTTGTAGGAACGGTTCTAGAGCCAGGACGAATAAAAGCGGGGAGAAGGGACAACCCTGGCGTGTACCATTAGAGATCTTTATCGGTGTAGAGAGTGCTCCATTAATTCTGAGGACCGCTGTCGGATCATTATATAATGCTGAAATCCAGGTCAACCATCTTGGCCCCAAACCAAACCTCTCCAGGACAGCCATCAGAAAGGTCCAATCCACTCTGTCGAACGCCTTTTCAGCGTTGACAGAGAGAAGGACCATCGGCGTGTGTGTCGTGTGTGCTCTATGAATCAAATTGATAGGTATTGTCTCGTGCTCCCCTCTGGTGAATAAATCCTACCTGATCAGGGTGGATCAAGGAGGGCAACAAGGGGCTCAATCGCATAGCCAGCATCTTTGCCATCAATTTAATGTCATTGTTAATTAGCGAGATCGGTCGGTAATTTTGACACAGCGTAGGATCCTTCCCGGGCTTCGGGATAAGGGCTATCGTCGCTTCGAGTGCCGATTTAGGGAGGCCTTTGTTTTCTTCTAGGGCACTGAGAGAGTGGAGTAAGTGGGGGCCTAAGAGTGTTAAAAATGTTTTATAGTAGGCTATAGAAAATCCGTCCGGGCCCGGACTCTTTCCAGTGGGGGTTGCCTTCAAGGCCGCCGCTAGTTCACTCAGGTTGAAAGGGGCATCCAGAGCTTTGGCTTCCTTCTCCGTTAGCTTCGCCTGTAGGGACTTATCCAAATACTCAGCTATGAGAGGGGTGGAGGGCTTGTCAGAGCGCTGGGAGTATAGCGACTGATAATACTTTACAAATTGGTCAGTAATCTCCGCGTTCAAGGATAGAAGGCGGCCTGTGGAAGACCTGAGTTTGGGGATATAAGTAGCTTGGTATTTCTGGCGTAAAGCCCTAGCTAACATCTTAGCACATCTATTTCCATGCACATAAAATGAGTGTTTTGTAAGCAAGAGTGAGCGACTGGCCTGTTGGTGCAAGAGCTGACGTAAGTCAGCCCTTAACGCCACGAGTGTCGTGTAGTGTTCAACTGACTCAGTAGCCTTATGTAGCTCCTCGGCTACCTGGATTTCAGCAAGTAGGGCTTGTATTTTAGTCGTCTTTTCCCGTTTATGTCGGGCTCCTATTTGAATAAGGGTTCCCCGCATAACACATTTGTGTGCCTCCCACAAGACCGTGGCCGTCACATCTTCCATATCATTGTCTACAAAGTATTGTTTGATAGCCTCAGAAATGAGTTCCCTCTCCATAACGTCAGCTAATATCGTGCCATTCAGACGCCATTGGTAAGATTTACGGGGCAACGACGGTAAGGAGAGGGTCAGGAACACCGGGGCATGATCAGACCATGAAATATTGCCAATATTAACTGATTTGATATACCCTAGGTCAATATGACGTAGCAGGAATAAATCTAGGCGGGAATACACCCTGGCTGCAGCTGAGTAATAAGTAAAGTCCCGACCAAGCGGATGCATTGCCCTCCAACAATCAACCAATCGGGCCTCATGGAGTATTTGGTGAAATCTCCGTCTTTTAGACGAGGAAACCAAGGCCGGCGAAGGAGACGCCTCTCCTGGAGCATCAGGTGAAACATTAAAATCCCCCCCACATATCAACGTGCCCTCTGTGAGTTTTTCCAACTTCGTCAAAATTTTGCCTAGGGACGTACATTGCTTAATGTTAGGGAGCTAGCAATTAGCCAAGGTAACTTTCAAGGACCCCAAGAGGCCTTTTAAAAACAGATAACGACCCCCCGGGTCAGAACATTGCTCCTGGCACGTAAAAGGCACGTGCGCTGCTATCAAAATGGCCACTCCTCGCGACTTAGAATTGGAGAAGTTACTATAAAAACAGTGTGGATAGTAACGAGAATATAAACGAACAGACGTCTCACTGCGAATATGCGTTTCCTGTAAGAACACCACCTCTCCTCTCATGCGTTGCAGGTCATGGAGCGCCAAACGGCGTTTAGCCAGATGGTTAAGTCCTCTCACATTGAGAGTAATAACTCGCAACTCAGCCATGGCAGGGGCTGCGGCGGGTCAATGCACCTGTAGTAACCGGAGTGAAGGTGAAGTTGAGCAAGTGAGAGAGCAGCATTCTCCCAGAGGAATATACAATATCATCATCAGTTTCAGAACAGTATAAGGCGTTGAAACAACTAAACAAACTAACTAAACATAACAAACAATTAAACAGTATGCATTGGTGCAGAAGCCCAAAATGGACTAAATCCCTAATGGGATATTTTATGAATAAATGTGTAGTGGAAAAAATCCTCCACATTGAAACAAATGATAAAGTTTGCACCGCGTGGGGAAGCGGCAAAAAAAAAAGAAAAAAAAAAAGGTATAGTTACCGGACCAAAGACCTGCAGACCGGCCGGTCTACAACCAAAACTCCGAGAACAGTCAGAGACCAAAGAAACAGGACACCCGGGCAAGCCTTTGAAGTCGAAAACAGAAAAACAGTCAGTTTCATGCAAGGCCTGAGAGCCCCCTCATGGAGGGTCCGTTGAACTGCGATCAGCTCCACGTGCGGTATCCAGGGGGCGTCGACGTTCCCTTCGAGCAGTGCGCCATGGCTGACGCTGTGGTAGCGGTGGGGGAGGTATGTTCGGGTCTCCTCCGAACCAGCCCCGTATATTAACTGGAGAAAGTTCCAGCGCTTGCAAGAAATCTGGCACATCCTCTGGGACTGAGATACTCAGGGATCGATTATCCACTCGAACGTGTAGTGCAAATGGATATCCCCATCTATACCGTATGGAGCGAGCCCGAAGTTGGTCCGTGACAGGCTTCAGTTCCCTCCTGGCTGTCAGGGTAGATCTCGATACGTCTTGGAATAATTCCACTGTGTGGTCATCAAAAACAATCGAAGGCATGTTCCTCGCCGCTTTCATTACCTCCTCCTTCAAAGTAAAATGATGCACTCGACATATCACGTCTCTAGGTGCTGAGTTCGGAGCGCCTCTGGCTCGCAGGGCTCTGTGAGCACGATCCAGATGCAGAGGGGTATCAGGGGAGCGTTGGAGAAGTTCATTAAATAAAGTTTGCACAGTCAGAGTTACGTTTTCAGTTTCGCCCAAATGAGGCTCAGGGAGACCTCTCACGCGTATATTATTGCGTCTCCCTCTATTATCCAGGTCATCCGCCCAGCGAAATAAGGAGGCAATCTGTGTAGCCTGCGTGCTCAGAAGTGTCTCAAAATGCTGGGTTTTAGTCATTGCAGCTTCCCTGTCCTCCTCCAAGTCGTGCACTCTGCCTCCCAAGTGTTTGACATCTGCCCCCAGTTCCTCAAAGCGCGCATCAAATTTGGCCTCCAATCTGGCAAAGAGACCTTCCAGGTCTGTCTTAGTAGGCAACAGTTTCAGGGCTTCCCTCACCTCTGTATCTTCCACGCTGCCAGCCGACAGCGCGGGACTTCCCGGGCCCCTCATGTCCGCTGTGGCCGCCGCCATCTTGGAATCGCGGCCTAGGTGCGTCGACGCCGCCGCACCGCTCAGGTAATGCCGCATTGGGGAAGCTGTGGACAGCGCTGGGGTGCTCGGGTGGCTCATCTGCGTTGTGAGACGTTTTTTGGGTCCCATCGATGGGTCTAACTGTTGCTTTTCAGTGCCTTTGTAGTGCCCGGGTGAAGAGCTCCTCGATCACACAGCCATCCCGGATCGCGCCAAGCCACGCCCCCTCTTAATGCATCTCTTTTCATAACACACCCATTACCCAAACTGACATCTGTCAAATTTCGCTGACCATTTTATTGAAAATATTGTCTTTAATAATCAGTTTAAGCTGGCATGGGATAGGCAGAAGGCTATCATAAATAAAAGATAAATCTAGGAAAGTATCCATATAATTGGGCAGACTAGATGGGCCAAAAGAATATGTCTGCAGATAAGAACCTATGTTTCTATGTTTATCTCACTGCACTCCACCAACCTTTAACCCTTTTGCTTCATCCTCTATCATAACTTTTGTTGACCTGGTTTCTGAGGAGTGCTCTTTACTTTTCTTGACCTCATCCCCTCACACATCATTTATTCTGTTTCATCTGTTATTGACTCACTTTTGACTCAAATTACCCACCCCTCTCTTGACATCTGTTGCCTTCATACACTCTTGAGAAAGCAAGACAGGCAAAATGATTTGAGGTGTAGATTATTTTAACAGTTGTTATGGTTGGGATATCCATGGACCCTTATCAAATCTGATTTTGATTTTGTGAGCCATTGATGCAGCACTCTGCAAGCAGTCATTGATATTATTGAAGGTGATGTCTCATAGGGACTGGTAGAGGAATTTGTGGAATTGCTGAGACTATCAGGGCTATTTAGAGAGAGGTGAAAAGCAGGAGAATGGCTGGAGAATGGAAAACTCTAGGTCAAAATAGCCAAACCAGAAAAATTCTCCCATTCATCTCACTTTCCAAATCAGCTATTTTGACCTAGATTTTTCCATTCTCCAGTCATTCTCCTGCTTTTCACTGCTCTCTGAATAACTCTGTATCTCTCTACTGTTTCACTGTACTACTTCCATTTTTCTGTTAAGCTACTATGCTATTTCAGAGACTATTCATTTGTATGTTGATATACATGTATATCTAGCTGCCAGTTTTAGTCTTATGACTTTGCTATGGTAGTTATAGGAGTAATTGTGATTGGGACATATAGTTGTAAATGTGACGCTCCCTTACAACAGATCTGGTCAGGATCCTTATAAAACAGACCTCTAGCCCTCCGATCCTTAAAGTGGTGGGGACCACTAACCCTAACCAAAAAAATACATGGCCAAATGGCCAATAAAGACCTCAAAAATCTATAGCAGAGTGGTCCAAGCAAATACCCAAATAATCAACAAAGCAAACCAAGTTTGCAACAAAGCGATATATATCTTTTACTGTGCTATAGTATATGACAGATAAGGGAACCCACAGGCGTAGCACCAGACAAAGTACACAAAGGATAAAGAGAGTAGTCAGTAGTCAGGCAAATAATCAGCAATGGAGTAAGGTATTTGTACTGCGCTACAGTATATGGTGGATCTGAAACACAAGTATAGCAGCAGGTGATATATACAGTACTATATCTTTGTGCCAAGCGTTAAACTTTTGCACGCAAATCACTGCTGGAATTACAATCCTCGCGGCTTTTTTCTTCCTCTGATCAATTGCGCGCGCAAACAGGACGCGCCCAAATGCACGCGCAGTACCGTCTCGCTCAAAAATCTTTGCGCACGCAGTCTTTTTTCGAGATTCAACCAATCAGAATAAAGAACCACACCTGTCTCACGTTAACAAATTGCGTCTGCCACTGTCAATCAGAGCATATATGCTGCAGCAATAATACATGCACGCACAACTTCATCCATTGTATTGGTTTGGTATGATTTGAATGGGCCACTGTGCTTTGGTGCATTCCTTTTTATGGACTTTGATATTTGGGGTTAGCCAGGTTGTTCAAATTTGCCATTAGCACCAGCTTTTAGGAGCTGCTAAAATTATGCGCGCAAAGGCCATGCGGTAATTACCGCAAAATAGATTGTAATACCATACTAGTACCAGCGCACATTCGCATTTGCGCTCACAATGTTAAGTATAGGACGCACGCAGTACAGTAAGCTCGCACAGGGTTCACGCAGGTTCACCCGCAGTAGACTATTGCGCGCGGTTGTTGCTCTGACTATGTAATACGGGATTCGCGTGACGATTGTAATTTAGCCCATAGGCTGTATCTTTTCCCTGTTTACCTATTGTTATTTGAGCTCCCTCCACTGTCTATATGATTCAACATTTTGGTCTACAATTATTAGGAAGCTAATACTCCTCATATTATATCCACTCTGGGTATACGCTACAATTTCATCAAATCTCTTTATATGTTTTTTTATGGTTGTATATTGTGTGTTTTCTCTCATGTTTCTAATAAATTGATAGATTTGAGACCGAGATCCCCTTCGTTATCTTGGTTTACCACGTGCCACTGTATGTATGACTTCATACGTGCACTGATTAGTCCCATACTAAAAATAGCTATCTCAACCTTACTTCATAGTCTACTGTCAGGTCCCACGGCGACACTGTAACAAGAAGGCCAGGACTTGAATGCAACCCCGGTAACACATCCATGTATATGTTAATATGCCTTGTTCCAACTCCGGGTCTCCTGAATCAGGTGAATGTAATGAGCACTGTCTGGGTTCCTTAAAAGAACCACTCCCAGATCCAGCCAGCCCTCTGTCATTAATGTATGACTCCTTGCAAAGGAAGGAAGTGCCTGATTCTGTCCAAGAGCTTAGTGACCAGACTTGCTGCTATACTTCTGATTTAATTATGTGTTACTGGACCCCTGGCTATTCCTCTGGACTTTGCTTTGCATCATCCTTGCCGGTACTTTGTTGAGACCCCCTTCTGTGTTACCCGCCTCAAGACCTCCATCCACAATCCACCGTTCCTCCTCACTTCACCTCCAGAGACTTTCATCATCCGGATTTCCTTTTTCAAGTGACTGTGTTTTCCTCATCTGCATTGCTTTTCAAGGACTATTGTTATTTATACACATTCCTGCCTTTTGTTTTACATCCAGTTATTTAATATACATCTCTGCTGTTTTCACCAACCCTTTAGTTGTCGCATATTTATTTACTGCATCCTGGGCTCATATCCACATCACCGGTGTCACCGGAACCCGGTACCTGACATCTACATACCTTCCCATCTCTATGCTTTCCTTTGTCTCCAAGCCTTTTTCTATACTTATTTGCTGCTAAATCTAAACATCTCTACACTCTAGTTATTTGACTTTATCATACTGCAGCTTTTGACAAACCATCCACTTCTTCTATGCAACCTTTACAACGTTGTCTCTGTTGTACAGCCTTCACCTGGTTAAGATCCTAATTTTTATTGATATTTGGTGTGTCATTCACTTGCTCCTCCCCTGTTCATCTGTCATTTGGAACAGCTCCAGGTTCTTGTGAGGAGAGTCATTCTGAACTGGGGGTACCTGGACTTGGCATCATTGCTGGGAAGTGTGTGACTATGGGTTCTGGTGGGTCTGACATGTAATTTTGTTCTCCAGACATTCCTAAGTCCAAGTCACCCTGTGCCTATAAGTTTAGGGGGTGTTGGTGTAATGTGTGACTATTGTTAATATCATTATTGTCTATGCTTATCTGTTAGTAATCAAATTAGCCATGATAATAATGAGTGGGTCACTGTAGCCATTTCAGACTCCCCCTGTTTAAAATAATTTTACATCTGTGACAGACTATTGTATCAGGCTATTGTCTACTTGTGTAACTTTGTATCTGTTATCTAATGTATTGAGACAGTCTGATGCTCAGGCTGTGATTACATGACACCCTACTGTTTCATGTCTGGTTCACTTGAGGAGGAGGAGGGGGCGCCAGAGTTTCACTTTCGTTTGGACTCTAGGTCCCTCCTGATACTGTATAAATTTAGCCCAGATGATTCATTAAAGGCATTCAGTTCCTGACTGTTGTACTCCAAGATCTGAGAGATGCCTCATTTCTGGGGAATGCCACCACCGCTCTTTCAGTGTAACTGTCCTTAAGCTTCAGCTAAGGGCTAGAGAAGGTATGAAAGAATGCTGGTGGGAAAACAGGGGTCTGACAAGGGAGTGACATTAACAAATGTGACCCAGTTGGGGTACAGAGATTTGTTATATTGGCTGGCAGTTGGTGGGATTTGCTTCCTTTTATTTGGCACCTTTTGTGGACGGAGCAACAGCTATGGCCTGGCCTCTGAATTCCAGGAAATACTGTGGGATGCTCTCAACAGACCTATTTCTGTGGAGGAATTCTTGGAGCTTAGGGCTCTGGGAGACAGTTCTCCAGTTGGAGAGGACATACTGCAGCAGATATCTCCCAACTCCAAGGGAGCAAGCTGAGCTCCAGATGGAGCTAAGGTTACAATTACTGGGAAAGTAGTTCCAGGAGGAATGGGTGTCCAAGTTGGAGCAGCTGGTATAGAGGGAAGTTGAGCTGGACAACCAGTAGAGTGCTCTGCAGTGGCTAGGGATGAGGTGTTCGGTTCGATCTGTTCGGAGTTCGCATCGAACATCGGCAGTTCGCAAACTTCGAACTTTTTTGGGACGTTCGCCAAAAGTTTGGAAAAAAAATAAATAATTTTTTTGAAAAAGTATAAAAAATGCTTAAATACTAAAAAATCTAGAAATAAAGAGACTCGTTACTGCAGAATATTATAAGCAACGGTTTATTAGATATTTTTAACATTGAAGCCTATGGGATAAAACATTCTTGTTACTGAAACATCAGGCAGACACGGCCGTCTAATCAGGCACTGTAGAGGGCAGCCTGCAGGGGCCTCCCAAGAATCCCCTTGAGGAGCATGCGGCCGCCGGATGACAGAGCTGCGACTGTGCGGGCTAGCCGCCCAGGTGCATGTGGCAGAGACAGGAAGCGCAGGGAGGGAGCCACTGCACCTGCGGCCACGGCAGACCCCCCCCTCACAACCAGGATCCAGGGAGCCCCCACTGACCACCCGGCTATGGTAAGGCTACACATTTCTAAAAAAAAAAAAAATCCGAGGACATTTTTAAATGTCCCCGGGAACATGAAATAAAACTTTTTTTCTTTCTCTACCTGGCTGAATGTATTTAATTATATATATATTAGATAAATTCAGCCAGGTAGAGGGGGGGGTGGCATGTGGGCTGCGCGGGGTCTCAGCCAGTGGTTTGGTTTTTTGTGTGTATATTTTTAGCAAATTTATAGGGGAAGGTAAGGGCAGGTATGATAGATAGATATATATATATATATTATATCTATCCATATCCAGACTTGTATTACACACACATTTTGGCAACTAATTGCCCCCCACCCCCCCCGTTTGGCTGATCCCTCCAGAAGAAATGTTGAACCCGATAGAGCAGAGAATAATATATATATTCTCTGCTCTGTCGGGTTCAACATTTCTTCTGGAGGGATCAGCCAAATTGGGGGGGATTTAGTTGAGATTGTCCACATGCCACCCCCCATGTGCGTATGTGTATATATGGTCTGAGGTCTGTGGGTGGGTCTATATATATATCTGCGTGTTGATATATACGTATATGTCTGTGTGTGGTATCAACGCATCCCTACTCTATACACAGTGCTCCGTGTCCCTGTAAAATATATGATAAGGGGTTACCTTTTTTTATATTTTTATACTATTCCTATTAAATTAACAGTAATTCTTGATGTATTTTATTCAGCAGAAACTTTTTTGCCTATATAACATGTGCTTTGTGAAAATAAAACGGTTTTGTGTTTACATTTTAATTTAGTTAGTGGATTCCTGTCCAGTGCGGTGAGAAGCAAACGTAATGCAGTGTAGACACGCTGCGAGGCGGAGCGGAGTGAAGTCAAGCCTGCAAAATGTTTGCTTCTTTTCGCTTCGCTGCACGCTCAGTGTGTCTCAGCCTTTATTCCCGCATCGCTAGCTTACCGAATCAGTTTGAATACTTGTTACTGACCCGGTTTGTTCTGAGGACCCGATCTGTTGCCGACTTTGCCTGCCATTTGACTATTCTCTCTGTATTCCCTGCCTGTTCTGTTTGCTTCCTGTTGCTACTGGTGTGCGCCGATTCTCACCATATACAGTACAAGTGCCTAAACATTGCTGACCCGGTTTTGTTATAGCTGCTGATGTAACTGAATAGATCTGGAATCTCTTCTGCATTACCAAAACCTCCACCACTGCACTCTTCCACAATACCTCAGAGGGGTTATGGTGTGAAGGCACTTGCTGCCACCAAAGGCAAAATATTTGGGTGCACTGCCACTAACGCCTATACCAGATTCATATTTTAATATTGGACCGCAGGGTCCAACTCTGCACTCTTCCACAATTCCACAGAGGGGTTACGGTGTGACGGCACTGTTACCGACACTAAGGCTAGGGTCAGACGAACACATTTTTCGCATCGTCCGTGAAAAGGTGCGGTCGAACGAATGGACGTATTTTTTCACGGAATGCGCGAAAGCGGTCATACGATGCGCATTTTCGTACGTTTTGTTTCACGGAGCTGGAAAAAGAGAGATATGATCAACCAAATCAATTGCAGAATGAATCAAATAAAAGGGAAAGGGTATAAAAAGGCATTTTGGGAATGGTGGCATTTTTCCAAGATGGATGCAGTCCAAGTGTTTCTTTTTGCTGCACTGGGATACCTGTACCTGAAGAAGAAAAGACAACGGCGAACATGGGTTCATCCAATCAACACTGCCAGACACACGCATGGCCACTTTGTGACACTGTACAGGCCACTGCGAGAGAGGGACCCCGTGAAGTTCTTCAACTACCTGCGGATGTCCATCCACACCTTTGATGAACTGTTGATGAAGGTGCGTGAGCCGCTGACCAAGAGGGACACCAACATGAGGGCTGCCATACCACCGGAGGAGATGCTTGTCCTCACTTTGCGGTAAGTACTATCAAACACGTGCATTCATGACATCGCTGCCAGTCATCAGACATGTGCTCGGTGTGCAGAGGCTCTATTGTAGGTCAGTAGTTATATGCCCACACACACACGCATGCATCACCTTGCAGAACACCTAACGAAAGAGTAATGACACTGACAACGACGTGAAACAAATAAAATATTTAGTCCCGAATAATAAGACAGAAGATAACAATAACATATTAAACACATATATTATTGCATGTACAATGAAGGTAATAAAATAAAAATAGTAGGACAACATGAATAAACTCTGACAAACATAAACGAACAGACGATACACTTCACATGGTGTGATACTGAGGAGCATCTGGGTCATGAGGACCGTGCATATGGATACGGTGGTACTCTGGCTCCGGGGGTGGCCCAGCAACAGGGGACATGGGTGGGTGGGTAGCCAACGCCTGGCAGTGGTGGGAATATCCATGGGGGTATTGTGGCACGACACCGTGATATACAGGTGCCTGTTGTGGATGGGACAGTATCTCATGTATCAGGTCCAGGCTTCGGCGGCGATAATCCACCTTCTGCGCTGGGGTCATCATGTTGAGCAGGGAGAGACAGGAATTAAAAGAGGACATGTCCTCGGAATCAGCGACCATGCAGCGTGGATGTGTATGGTGCGCCTCCATGAATGCGACCATGGCCTGCTCGACATCAGCTGATGGTGGCTTCTTCCTCCTGGGAGCCGTACCGGTGCTGTCTGTGGGTGCTGTACCCGGCACCTGTTCGGACTCCACATCCTCCACCTGGGACTCCGCACCACCCTGCTCAACCTCCACCTGGCAGCTGCCAGATCCTGCGGGCTGCAGGTCTTGCCCTTGTGAGCTAGAGGTGGATGGCCGGTCAATACTGCTCACGGTCTTGCGCGGCTCCTGGCTCTTCCTCAGGAAGGACAGTTGGTCTGCATACAAATACCTGCACCTCTTCTTTGCACCAGCTCCAGAGCGAGCAGCTTCAGCCTCCTTTTTCAGGACCCGGGTATGATTGTCCCTCACCGTGCACCATTTATTGATTGCTTCATGTGCTGCAAAACATGATGAGAGTGACATAAGGTTAGGTTTATATGATGTGATCATAACACAGCTTCTTTCATGTTCTAGGTATCTCGCTAGTGGATGCAGTTTGAAGGATCTGCATTACAACTTCCGCATTGGCAGATCGACAGCTGGTGAGATCGTCCGCAAGGTCTGCCAAACAATATGGGAAACCATGAAGGACCAATGTTTGCCAACACCCACAGGCGAGACATGGCTGGCAATTGCAGCAGGATTCTGGGAGAGAGCGAACTATCCCAACTGCCTGGGAGCGGTGGACGGCAAACATGTCCGCATTGTGAAGCCACTGCACAGTGGCTCACTGTATCAAAATTATAAACATTATTTTTCAATTGGCCTACTGGCGGTGGCAGATGCCAACTATAATTTTGTGTATGTGGATGTCGGATCATACGGCAAGGACTCGGACTCCACACTGTTTCGGAACTCAACACTGTGGAATGAGATTGAGGGTGGGAACCTGAACATCCCCAGACCCGCACCTTTGCCTGGCAGCGACGTGTCAGTCCCCTATGCCTTCGTGGGTGACGAGGCATTCGGCCTATCCACACATCTCCTGCGGCCATACTCGGGGACACACCTGACTGTGAAGAAGCGGGTGTTTAATTACAGGCTGTTGCGGGCGAGACGGTATGTCGAGCGTAGCTTTGGCATACTGAGCAGCAAGTGGAGGATTTTTCATCGGCCACTTGATGTAAATGTGGATTTCTGTGTGGATATAGTAAAATGCTGCTGCATCCTACATAACTATGTTCGTGCAAGGGATGGGGTTAATTTCGAAGATACCCTCACAGTTACGGGTCTGGATGAGTATGCTAACGATGACATAATACCTGTGAATAGACACACCAACAGGTTTCGCGATGCTCTGTCTAATTATTTCACTAGCAATGCAGGGCAGGTGCCATGGCAGAGGGACATCATTTGACATGTGACACCTAGGCTTGTGCACCGATTATTTTTTCGGTTCGATTTTTCGGATGTTTAAAGTTTTCGATTCGGCTCGTTTCGAACGATTCCTGATTCGATTCAGTTCGACTCGTTTTTCAGGTACATTTCATCGGAATATGGACCTTTTTTCGTATTTTTGTGTCACTTTGCTTGTTTTTTGTATCTACTTTTCGTGATTTCGGACATTTTTCGTTTTTTCGCAATGTCTGTTCTCGTTTCAAAGCAATAAATTTCGATTTGACACAATTCAAGTCCAATCGAAAATTCTGAACATATTTCGTTTCGGTTCGGAAACATTTCGGATCTGACATTTTCGGATCTAAAAATTATCGGGGAATCGCCCGCATCAGAAAACACGAATCGGGAAATGTCGTTTAAATTCCGAAATTCCGAAAGCCGAAACGCACATTCTTAGTGACAACAATATTTCGTTATGCCATTTTGTTTGATGTTACATTCAAGTTCTCTGCAATTGAATTCTATGCAATAAAATTAACATTTACTCACTCTGAAGCTTCTGCTCTTTATCAGACCACGTCTCGTACTCTGGGTACACCACCCTGGACACTGTAACCCATGCACTGGCCTTCTTCTGCCGGTCTTTGTAGCTGTCGCAGGCCGTGTCCCACAGCTCGGGATGCTCTGCCACTGCATTGATCAGCCTCTCCACGTCGATGTCAGTCCCAGCCATTGTCTACCGCAACTTGCAGCTACCCCCAGACAAGACAGGAAGTGTTTGGTCTCTGCACGTTATGTTGGCCGGACGTGTGCAGCGTCTGACCTCTCCCAATCACGCAAACACGCCGCTATGCGGCCGCAGCGCACTCTGTACGTCAGTAGTAGCGGTTTGACGTTCTCAAAAAAATGCGTTCGTTTGCCACTTGCGTTGCGCGGACGAACTTTCGTGCGGCCGTACTTCGTGTGTTCCCCGGCATTGGACGTCATTTGCTGCTAGCACGGCCGTGATTTCGTGCGGCTAAACGCACGTTAAAACTGCGTTCGTCTGACCCTAGCCTAAAGGCCCAATTTTAAAGCACCTATTGTTACTTTCATACAAAGCCTGCATAAATTTCAACATAATTTAGCCCAAAAAAAATCACTAAACTTGTTCTGCGTGTCCTAAAACGTCTCTTTTCATACAGACTGCCGCCCCAAGCAGTTGTTTATGAATAGATTAAAGGAAAACCATTTACCGTAATTTGAAACGTCATTTTTTTTTTTTTTTTAAATGTTTCTATACATCCTACAAATCCACCACTTCACAGGCAGGTTATGGGGACCTCCTAGGTACGATATTTGAAGGAATTTTTCGTTTTTATTCTTAACCTTTATTTCATGGAAAACTCACTGTTCCTTTAAAAACTTTTTTTTAAAACTTTTTGTCCTACCCAGACCCCCCCATACACCTTTTATGGCAAATATCTTGCATATATGCCCTCTTGGAGGGCACTCTAAAATTCGATCTTTCGAGTCCCATTGACTTGCATTGAGTTCTGTTCATGTTCGTGTTCGAACTTGAACTTTTGAAATTGTTCGAGTTCGAATGCGAACCGAACACGGGGGTGTTCGGCTCATCACTAACAGTGGCATGCGGAGCAGGAATATTAGGCTGTAGGAGTGACCAGTCATCAGAGGGCTTTGACTCTGGCAGTCCAGGACTACTATGTGAGAGCCTCAAGAATGTCGACCTGTTAATAGAACACGGGGATCCCACCCTGAGGTAAATCCATATAAAATCTGCATCCATGACTTGTTTATCTATAAGGGCCCTATTCCAAAATTGGTCTAAACTTAACCAGAGCTGTTGTAAACTTAACAACCCTATAGACAATAATGTCTCTGGTAAGTTTACAGCAGTGCTGTTTAAGCTAAAACCAACCTTGGCATAGGGCCAAGCTCTTTTAAACCTTTGACTATTACAGAAACCTGGCCATCTTCATCTGACACTGCTTCCATTGCTGTTCCTACGCATGACGATCTTCACGTTATCTAAAATGAGAAACATGATGGCAAGGTTGGAAACTTGTGCTCTGCCACCTACACCTAATGGATCCGGTCTCCGTCCCATCTCTCTCTCCTTCCCCTTTGAAGCACACTGCATCCACCTGTTTTCTCCTCCCACTCTCACAGTGGCAGGCATCTATTTCCCACCTGGACCAACCTCTTGCCTTCGTGACAGCTTTGTTACCTGGCTTCCTCACTTTCTTTCGCCTAACCTACCAACTCTAATATTTTGTGGGCTCAACATTCTCACTGATTACCCCAACTGCCCCTGTAGCCTCCAATATTCTTTCACTCATATCCTCCTTTGGTGTTACACAATCCACCATTCTCAATACTCACCATGATGGACACTCTATATTGCCCTGTTATTTTCCTACCTCTGCTCCATTCTGACTTCACTTGTCACCCCTTCCCCATCTCAGACCATCACCTACTCTCCTTCAACCTAAATGGATCATCTAAAAACGCTGTTCCCCATCTCTCCCTCACAGAAATCTACATGCTGCAGATCCCCTTCAATCTCCAATCTCCTTCAAAATCTCCTCCCCCAAACCTCAACCTTTACCTGCCCTGATATTGCCATTGCCCTTTATAACACCAGTCTTCTCACTAATAGATACCTTTGCTCCTCCGAATACAAAACCCCATGCCGTCAACTTCAGCCCTGGCACACACAAACAGCAAACACACTACTTGCATAAATGTTCCTGCACGGTTAAGTGCACCTAGAGGAATTCTCTCTCTCTCTGAAGCTGATTTAATCCACTATAATATTTGTTTTGGATATACATCAGGTCTCTTATATCTACTCTTTCCTTCAACATTGAGCAACTCTTTTCCACTTTCAACACTTTTCTCTACCTACCTGCACCCCCTCCATTTTCCTTTAGTGCTCAATACCTTGCAGATTACTTCTTAGACTAATTCTCCCATCAGGACTGACATACTGCTATTGGCCCAATAGCCCTTACGGACCGTGCGCTGATCACTTTAGATTTGGGGTAGCTATCCCTTACTCAAAGTTTAAAATAAGAAGATAAAAAATTGGGAAACAAAAAAGACACCCAAAAAAAGACGTAAAAGGATTCCAATCACCTTCCTGTACCTCTTCTGTGCTAGAGACCGGGATCGGATCTATAATTTGGTTGGATCATGCAGATGTTCTGCTCCAACTAACACTATCCTCTAGATATCCGTCCAACAGATAGTGCCTAGAACTAACAGCGAGTTTACGGATGTAGTCCGGGAGGGGATCTATAACTATCTGAAAGAAAAATCTGACTGCAGATGTGCCACTATCTACGGTGTGGGCAGTACATAAAGCAGTGGTTCGCAGGATCTTTATTAGTCAGGCTGCATATCACAGGAAGATCAAGGGAGCATCCCTAATAGACTTGCAGGCAACACTTCGTAAACTCGAACTCAGACATAAAACTACTCCTTCCCCATATCTTTCTGAGAATCTTCAATCTACTCATAGAGCTTTATCCCAGGTTTTACTAGATGATGTTAGTAAATCATTGATGTGGTCTAAACATTTCTTCTATGAAAAAGAGAATAAGATGGATAAGCGTTTAGCCAGACAAAAACAACCTCTTCCCGCTTCTTCCCTTTTCATGTCTCTTTTGGATGGTTGCGGTAAAATAACCCGCTCTCCAACATGTATTGGCACTCTGTTTACTGACTATTTCAAGGAACTGTATAATCATTCTCCGTCACACACTGGCGAAAACGTTGCATATCTTGCAGAGATAGAGCTAACAACCCTCTTTAATGAAAGAGCAGATAGCTGTCCTCAACTCCACTATTACAGCAAAGGAAGTGAAGGATGCGGTCAATTCCTTTTGCTCGCATGCGGCGCGGGACCAGACGGCATGCCTATTCAGTATTATAAGGAATTTCTCCCCATCCTTCTTCCACACTTGGTGACTATCAGGGTTATTCAAAGAGATCCGAATGGCTGCCGAAAGGTAACCGAACGCTGAAAATCAGCATTCGGTTACCTTTCTTTGCCATTTGGCTATCCAGAGAGCAGGCAGTTCGCCAAATGTTGGCGAATTGACTGCCTGTTCGGTGCCTGTTCGAGGGCAATGAAATCCCCATAGCTTCGTCTATTCAGAGAACAAAAACCAGCAGTGAAAAGTTGCTGAATTGCCCTGCCATTCGGTGGCTTCATGCGGCAGATTTATTCAGGCGAATCCCATAGGTTTTTTCACTGTTAAAAATATTCCCATTTTAAATCAATTTCTAATTAACCATTGATTATATTATTCTTCAGTAAAAAGTCTCTTTCTTTATAGATTTTTTGGGATATTTTAAGCATTTTTTGTTTGTTTATTTTTTTTAACCCTTTCGCTGCGGTGGACGCGCTCAGCGCGTCCAACCGCATGTCTTGTTGCGTGCGGAGGACGCGCTGAGCGCGTCCAGCCTTTGGGGTCAGCGTTCGGCCGGGTTCCGGCCGATCGCTGGCCCACCCGGTGCGGGCTGACATCCTCGATGTCAGCCCAGCATCCGGAACCGCCGCCGGGCTAATTAGGTGTCATCGCGGCGGCGCGATGACACCTAATTCAGGCGCCCCCCCCCGCATGTGCGGAGGAGGCGCCTGAAAGGGAGGGGGGGAGTCCTTCGGACCTCTCTCCCTCCCGATCGGCGGGGTTGCGGGGGTTAACCCAGGCACCATTTGGAAGGGCACAGCCTGCCCTTCCAAATGGTACCTGGCATTAACCCCTGGGGAGCCGGATCACGAATCGGCGCTGAAAAGCGCCGGTTCGTGATCCTTTCCCGGAGCTGGCCGACATCTTGGATGTCGGCCAAGCCTCCAGGAACTCCCCCTGAGGACTGGCGTCATCGTGCATAGCATAGCACGATGACGCCAGTCCTGGAGTTAACCCCTAGCTGCCACCAATGGTGGAGATAGAGGGTTCCAATGAACCCTCTATCTCCCGATCCGTGGCAGCTAGGGGTTAAAGTTTGGTATTGTTGGATCGGCCAGAGCATGGCTGTTCCAACGATACCAAACTCGAATGTGAAAAAGTTAGTAAAAAAAAAAAAATTTAAAATAAAAATAAAAAAATATTTAAAAAAAATTATTTTTTTTTTATAAGTTTTTTTTCTTTTTTTTGGTTTGTTAATGCAGCAATATTGTTCCCATTTCAATTATAATGTGAACAATGATGCTGCACTAACGATTTTTGTATGCGGTGCGTTTGTTAAAAATCGTGTAATTTTCCCCAAAAAAAAATGTAACGAGACCCCATCTCTAATTTTAACAAGCGCACCCCATACAAATATAACCGCAATTGCTCGCATCTTAAAATGTGAAAAAAAACCACTTTACACATTGTAAATTATTTAAAAATCATATTTTATTGCATTTTTTGTTATAATATACAGACATGACATAACGTATACATATAATAATGACATATTATGAATCTGCCGAGTCTGACGGAAAGAACAATATATAATATGTCTGGGTCATATACTAAAATAAGCCTTCAAAACGCGTTTAAACATGATGAGCAAAACCGGTAAAAATGACCTCAGCACAGGGGCGGGAAAAGCCTCAGCAGCGAAAGGGTTAAATTAATTAATTAATTAATTTTATTTATTTTTTTTTTTTTTTAAAAAGTTTGTTCTTTTTTCTGTAACATCCCTTTTTATTATCATTCATTGGACCTCATATGTAAATTTCAGACATTTTCGCTCAGTAGTTTCTTTGCAAACAGCGTTTCACTTTTCAAACATTCAAGCAAACTGTTTTTTTTTTCACTTCATTCATCTGCGGTGTCGGGTTTCTCCGGCGGCTGCGCTGCATGTGATCGGCTCCTGCTCGGGTTTTGCTGGCTTTTTCAGCAGGGTTAATCCAGATGTTTTTGCGGGTTTTCGGTGTGCCTTCGCAGGGTTTTGCGGTAAGTTTTCGGCGGATTTGCTGCGACTTTTCCCTGCATTACGACAGCCCTGTGGTGCTTGCTGAATACACCACAGGGTCGCTGAAATGGGATCGCCAAATCGTGCCGAATTGAAGAGAACGAAAAGTCACCAAACGTGCGGTGACTTTTCGATTCTCTTTGAATAACCCTGTATGTGTAATAATTCGATGGAGGGACAGGGTTTTTCTCCAGACTCTTCCTTGGCAGATATTGTGCTGACACCTAAACCAGGGAAGGATGCTTTGCTGGTGGGGAGTTATCGCCCAATCTCGCTTTTAAACTCTGACATAAAATTTTGTGAAGGTTTTAGCCAACAGGCTCAATCCTAAATTACCGGGACTCATCTACCCTGATCAGGTGGGCTTTATCTCCAGCCGGCATGCATATGAAAATACCAGGCAGGCCTGTGACCTGGCATGGTTGGCGAAGGCTCGGGGAATGCCTTCTCTGCTCCTTTCTTTGAATGCGGAGAAGGTACTCGACCGAGTCGAATGGCCATTTCTTTTTCGACTATTAGCTAGACAGAGTTTTCCTACCAGATTTTTCTTAGCATTGTCGACTTTGTATACCAATCCTACAGCCAGGATACTCGTGCCAGGAGCCCTTCATTTTTCCTCTCTCAAACGGAACGAAGCAGGGTTGCCCCTCTCTCCTCTTTTATTTGCTTTGGTGCTGGAATCCCTCCTGGCCTCTGTTAGATCAGATGTGGAGATGGAAGGATTTAGAGTGGGGGGGGGGGGAGATGTTTAAACTTTCAGCGTTCGCCGACGATGTCTTACTTACTCTGACAAACCAAGGGGTTGGTTCCTTGCCTCCTTTTGGACTCTTACTCAGCAGTGGCAGGTTATAAAATCAATGTCTCCAAATCCATGGCAATGCTTTTTTATGCCTCTCCTCATACTGAACACCTTTTGTCCTCTACTCTGGGTTTTTCAATCTCAAGGGAATCATCTCAATATCTGGGTATACATATTACGGCAACCCCAGAAGCATTATATGATAGTAATTACACTCCTTTGCTTGCTAGATTAAAGAGGGACTTGGTAGAATGGCACAAGACCCATACCTCATGGTTGGGGCGGGTGTTTTGCATTAAAATAAATATCCTCCTGTGGCTGTTCTATCTATACAGCAGACTTCCGTCTACTACAAAAACGACACTAGACAATTTTGTCTGGGGAGGCAGGAGACTTACAGGGTTATCCAAAGAGATTCGAAAAGTCACCGCACGTTCGGTGACTTTTCGTTCTCTTCAATTCGGTTCCTTTTGCCTATCCCATTTCGGTGACCCTGCGGTGTATTCAGCAAGCACCACAGGGTCCCCGAATTGCAGGGAAAAGCTGCCGCAAACCCGACGAAAACTAACCGCAAAACCCAGCGAATGCACTCTGAAAACCCCCAAAAACATCTGGATTAACCTGCGAAAACCACGGAAAAAGCCCGAGCAGGAGCCGATCGCACACAGCCGAAGCAGCTGAGACCGCAGACGAGGGAGGTGAATAAACTAGCAAAACCGTTTGTATGAATCTGTGAAAATGAAACGCTGTTTGCAATGAAACTACTGAGCGAAAATGTCTGAAATTTACACAGGAGGTCCAGGGAATGATAATAAAGAGGGCGGTTACAGAAAAAATAAGTAAACTTAAAAAAAAAAAAAAAAAAGTCAGAAAAATGCTTAAAGTATCCTAAAAAATCTATAAATAACGAGACTTTTTGCTGCAGAATTTTATAATGAGCGATTAGATATTGAATTAAAACGGGAATATTTTTAACATTGAAGCCTATGGGATTCTCCTGAATTAACTTGCCGAATTAAACCACCGAATGGCAGGGCATTAGGGGAACCTTTCACTGCTGGTTTGTGTTCTCTGAATAGCCAAAGCAGTGCTTTTTTATGGGGATTTCACTGCCCTCGAACAGGGACCGAACAGGCACCGTATGTTCAGGCAATTCGCCAGGATTTGGCGAATTGCCTGCTCTCTGTATAGCCGAATGGCCAGGAAAGGAAACCTTTCTCAAGCAATTCGGATCTCTTTGGATAACCCTGATAGAGTGTCCCGCCAGGTGCTATATCGACCACGGGAGAAGGGGGGGTTAGGGTTGCCTTCCCTGATGACTTATTATAATGCAGCACAGTTAGCACAAATAGTGTCCTGGCACTCTTTGGCGGGAGTCTGACGCTGGGTTGATATGGAATCGGGAATCACATCACCAGATTTACCTCAATTCTGGATCTGGACTCCAAAGGAACACCGACTGCAGTTGCCCACTTCCTGCCCCACTATAATGAACTTGGTGAGAATTTGGAATGTATTAGTCCTTAAATGTGACTTAACTAGTTTTCCCTCGCCTCTTACTCCGCTACTCCGTAATTTAGAATTTATGCCAGGAATTCAGCCTAGGCTATTTAGCCCACTGGAAGACGCTGGTCTGCAGCGATTATGTCACCTATACAACGCACCGACTTGCATTACATTTGAAGCCCTGTGTAAAAAATCGAGTCTATCAACTCGAGATTTCTTTAGTTTCTTACAGATTCTGAGCTTTGCCTCCAACCCGCATATAAAATTGGCTGCGTTATCAAAATGCACATGGTTTGAAAGCTTATGTTATCCAGCGCCTATGTCAATAGGGTTGATCCCTCGGATTTATTCGGGGATCTCTTTTCATATTTGATTGGCAAGAGCTCTCATATGTTAAGGCATGGTCAGCAGATATTGGGGCTTCTCTTTCATCAGAGGATTGGATAGATATCTGGGAGAACGCTAAAAAAATTCACAAGAGCAATCACTCAAGTTAATCTTACGTTGGCATGTTACTCCTATCCAACTTAATAAAATGAGGGTCACAACCTCAGATTCTTGCTGGCGTTTATGCGGAGACAAGGGTACCTATTATCATATGCGGTGGACTTGCCCGGTTATCGTCCGGTTCTGGAATCAAATCCAGACCCTCTTCTCTGAAGTTCTTCAACATCAAATCCCTCTAACCCCCAAAGTGTTTTTACTTTCTAAACCCATTGTGGAAATGTCTCAGGCACATAATAAACTGCTGACCAAATTATTATCTGCAGCCTGTAGTGCTGTAGCTGAGAAATGGCATTCTATGGACCCTCCAGATATATATAGAGTCCTACATAAAATCTGTGATTTGAAACTCATGGATGCACTTACTGGCAAAATTAATCATACAACAGCAGCTCACGAAAAAATGTGGGGTCTGTGGACAGATAAGGTCTAGGAAAGAGGAATAAAAAAAAAGAGGAAAATTTATTATGTGTGTTTTTTTTTTTTCTTTTTTGTCTTTGTCGGATGGCTGTGGTACGTTTTAGGTTTTTCAATTAGAAAACTTGACTACTTTTTGCTACAGAGTTTCAAGGTTATTCGAGTCGGGTTGATGTACTCCAGATTTGTTATTTATATTTTTATGCATTGGAATAACTTTTGTTCTCTGTGAAAAATATGTTTGTATTATTTTAAGCAGTCAACAATAAAAAAAAAAAAGTGTTCCAATAAATAAATAAAATGACGGTTTACTGAAAATGGAAAGGATACAATTGAATAAAAAAAAATATTATTTTTTAACATTGAATCCTATGGGATTTGCCTCTAACCCAGTTGAACTGAATCACCGAAAGTCAGGGCCTTTCACTGACACTGCAGTGCAGTTCGGCGCTCTCTAAGGCTAGGGTCAGACGAACGCAGTTTTAACGTGCGTTTAGCCGCACAAAATCACGGCCGTGCTAGCAGCAAATGACGTCCAATGCCGGGGAACACACGAAGTACGGCCGCACGAAAGTTCGTCCGCGCAACGCAAGTGGCAAACGAACGCATTTTTTCGAGAACGTCAAACCGCTACTACTGACGTACAGAGTGCGCTGCGGCCGCATAGCGGCGTGTTTGCGTGATTGGGAGACTTCAGACGCTGCTAATGTCCGGCCAACATAACGTCCAGACGCAAAAAGTGTTTTATTGTTGATCCGTACAAAATCACGGACGAAAAGGCGCATCGTATGACCGCTATCGCGTATTCCGTGAAAAAATATGTCCGTTCGTTCGACCGCACTTTTCCACGGTCGACGCGAAAAATGCGTTCGTCTGACCCTAGCCTAAATAGATTAACCATTACTTCTCTATGGAACAATTTCGCTGCTGCCGATCTGCATTGCACTGTAGTTCACTGTCAATTTTGCTATGAAATACATTGGTCAGTGAGTAACAGCAGTGGTATTGCTAATTTTATACGTGATAAATGGACAATGCCATTGCTTTGTAACAAATAAATTAAAGAAAAAGCAGGGGAAAAAAAATTGTGTTTTTTTATTTTTACATTATATATGGCCATATTTAGTACCATTAGAAAGGCCAGACCTGGCTAAGGAGCGGTCTGACTTCCTGTCAGGTATATCTATGATCTCTGCACACAGACAATCTACCTACGCAGCCGGTCATTAGATAGCTGGATTTCTAAACACAGAACAGACAGCCAAGACAAAGGAAATCAGTAAACCAGAACAAAGAGTTAACAGAGCCAGGGGTTAAATGCCAAATCCGGTAGTCAGACAGAGCCAAGGGTTATACACAGGAGAACGAAACAGTAGTATATCGAGGAATGCACTGAGGAGGAATGAACCACGGCAGGGCAACGTGTTGGATTCACTTGCCAGCTATTGAATCCGGCAGGTGCCGCGTCATCATGCCGCACCCCGCCTGCACCACCGTCCTGCGGCCAGAATCATCGGCTATTTCAAACGGCAGCTGCTGCTGCTGCTGCTGCCGGCTACTAGGCACCCAGGGGCGAGGAGGATGTGACACTTCTGTCAGACCACTGTGGGATCCCCCCCAGACCCACGGAGGTCTCCCCCAAGGCTGCATGTAATATATGATGTGTGGGGAATATCCTCTGCATGTTGTGGGGAACCTCAAAGGACGTCCCTCACACATCATCTGCAGCCAAGGGGTTAAGAAAAATTGGTCTAGAAGAAAATTATTGTTATTGGATAGATCACTGGTTAAAAGACAGAGTACAGAAAATGGTCATAAATTTTCAAGAATGACACCGGTGGAAAACCATGTCTCACAGAGCCACATGAGAAACAGCAGAGCTAGAGCCAGGATTTCCAACATACTAGGAAAAACACATTTTGCCCCCCCCCATTTCACCACTACCAAATATTGTCTTTGATTTGCATTCCATTATCACTAACAACTGTGTCCATTTTTTTTGATTCTATAAAGTTTGAATACTGACAGGGTTATTCAGAGAGCGTGAAAAGCAGGAGAATGGCTGGAGAATGACTGGAGAATGAACAATTCTAGGTCAAAATAGCCAATTTGGAAAGTGAGATGAAAGGAAGAATTTTTCTGGTTTGGCTATTTTGACCTAGAATTTTTCATTCTCCAGTCATTCTCCTGCTTTTCACGCTCTCTGAATAACCCTGTGAGTGCTAAGTTACCTTTCAAATCTCTCCCTTAATATGCCCTCACCCTATAATGCAGGGTTTCCCAAACCTGTCCTCAGGACCCACTGACAGGTCAGGTTTGCCAGATATCTGAAGCTCAGCACAGGTAATATAATTTGCTGCTCAGTGATTGCAGTATTCAGTCTGCATTCGCCCAATGTGATCTGAAAAATTTGGCCTGTTAGAGGGTCCTGAGGACAGGTTTGGGAACCACTGCTATAATGCCTTACGCTCAACCCACCATTCATTGGAGCTGCCACTGGTAAACTGAAATGACTGCACTTTCATGAGTAGATGCCGCAGACTGTTATACCCATAGGCGTAGCTCCGGGGGGCACAGGGACGGTGGCCACAGCACAGTTTTCTTAGGGGTGCATAATTTCAAAAGAAATTATCAGTTTCAGCGTTCCTCCGCCCCTATTCCCCCCTCGGCCCTCAATATTTTAATGTAAAATATATTTTAATGTATTTTTAACCTATACATCTTTTTAATATTAATTAATACTTTTAAATATTAGTGTATTACTTTATTATATACGTTATATATTAAAAATGTTATACAATTATTTTCATGTATAATTTGCTTTATTATTAAAATATATATGAATAAATGTGTTGTTTAAATATATTTTAATATAAATATTTTAATATATAAATTTGCAGTAATCTATAATTATTTTAAAATGTTATTGTTCTGGAAGTCTGTAATATGCTCATACACACTGCACATTACTGGAAGTTTTTTTTGCTCTGGAGCTCTGTAATACGCTCATACACGCCGCACATTACTGTGTTTTATTGCTGTAATATAGTAATGTGCGGTGTGTATGAGCGTATCACAGAGCTCCACAGCAATAAAACTCACTTTAATATTTATTTACTAGTTGTTAACCCCTTAAGGAGGGGAGCAATTTTACAACTTCGGCCCTCTTTGGGAAGTGAAGATTGCTGGGCTCATTTTGACCGTTTTTGCTCATCATGTTTAAACGCGGTTTTAAGTCACGTATTTTTATACCACCCTGACAAATTATATATCGTTCTTTCAGGCAGACTCGGCAGATTAATAATATATCATTATTATATGTAAACGTCCTGCCCTGCCAGAATGCTATAACAAAAATTTTTAAAACAAAGTGAATTTTTCAATAAAATTTCAATCATTCACAGTGTGTAAAGTATTTTTTTTCGCACTTTATTATCCGAGCCTTTGCGTTATATTCTATGGAGTAGAATTGTTAAAAAAAAATAGAACGGGGAACCCATTTTTTTTTTGGAGAACTTAGTGGTTTTATCCAAGGCTGGGGTCAGATGAACGCAGTGCGAACGTGCGTTGAGCCGCAATTTATTACGGCCGTAGTAGCAGCAAATGACATCCAATGACGGCCAATATACGAAGTACGGCCGCACGAAAGTTCAGCCGCGCAACGCAAGCGGCAAACGAACACATTTTTTTGAGAATTTGGAACCGCTAGTACTGACGGACAGAGTGCGCTGCGTCGGCATAGCGGTGTGTGTGTGCGTGATTAGATGACGTCAGACGCTGCACATGTCCGGCCAACATCGCGTCCATTTGTTTTTTATAGCTCCATCAAAAAATACAGCCGAAAATGCGCGTCGTATGACCGCTATCGCGTCTTCCGTGAAAAAATGCATTCGGACGCATCAACGCACTTTTTAACAGTAGACATGAAAAATGCGTTTGTCTGACCCTAGCCTAAACCCCCCCAAAAAAAATCATTAGTGAAGCATCATTGTTCATATTATAATTGAAATGTGAACAATAGTGCTGCATTAAAAAAAAAAAAGCATGTTTTATTTTTTTATTTATTAATTCATTTTTTTATTAGGCCATGCTCCGGCCTTTCCAACAATATAAGACATGACCCCCTAGCTGCCACCGATCAGGAGATAAGATTTGAACCCCCCCCTATCTCCAAGGGATTTCCTTAGGAAATCCCTTCGCAGCTAGGGGTTCCCTAGTTAAACTGACATCATCACGCATGACGCGATGAGTCAGTTGATGCAGGGGGGGGGGCCCAGAGGTCCTGCGTCCTTAAAGGGTTAAGTCTGCCCAGAGGGCAGTCTATTGTTGTTGTTGCCAGCTCAGAATCCATGTCCACATATTTGCTTTTCAATGTCCTATCCAAGAGTATCTCTATATATAAATGCGTTTGTAATGCGTCCATCGCTGTCCCGCCCGCAGCGGGAGGGCCTAGTGAGCAGCTGTGATGGGTGCGCGCACAGCTGACTGCGCATTACAAATGCATTTATATATTAGAGCAGGCTCCTCTTCATTCTTAGATTGTAAACTCACGGGAGCAGACTCCTCTTTTTCCCTCTTAGATTGTAAACTCACTCTCTTTTCCCTCTTAGGCTAATATTAGACGAACGCAGTCTGAGCGCACTCTGTGTGCGTGCATAACGGACAGACGTACTGACGGAAGATACTGTAGATACCACATGATCCGCTTTTCTTGACGAACGTAGGAAAAAAAGGGAACTATAGGAAACAAAATGAATATAAAAAAATGATAAAAATTGATACATGATACGAAAAGCCATTTTGTGCGTCAAGGTGCTGGACGGCGCAAATGTGGTCAGACTGACTTCGTTCCATCACACACACACACAACTCTACGCAGACGTGGCGCACTCTGCACGTCTGTTCTAGCGGTTTTACATTCTTGTCTAAATTGCATCCGGTGCCACGTGCGTTGTGCGTGCGCAGTTCGGTACGCATGTACTTCGTGTGTGCGTCTCTATTGATCATGATTCTAGCCTACGACGCACGTTAAACTGTGCGGCAACATGGATGTGATCACTGCGTTCGTCTGATACGTGCCTAAGGCCTGTGTAAGGCTAGGGTCAGACTAACGCATTTTTCGCGTTGTCCGTGAAAATGTGCGTTCGAAGAATGGACGTATTTTTTCACGGAATACGCAATAGCGGTCATACGATGCGCAGTTTCATCCGTGATTTTGTACGGATCTTCAATAAAACACTTTGTGCATCTGGACGTTATGTTGGCCGGACATTAGCAGCGTCTGACGTCTCCAATTCACGCACACATGCCTCTAGCGGACGCAGCGCACGCTGTACGTCAGTACTAGTGGTTTAACGTTCTCGAAAAAATGCGTTCATTTTCCACTTGCGTTGCGCAGCCGGACTTTTGTGCGACCGTACTTCGTATATTGGCCGTCATTGCCCGGCATCTGCTGCTAGCACGGCCGTGATTAAGTGCGCCAGAACGCGCGTTCGCACTGCCTCAGTCTGACCCTAGCCTCAGACGAACGCAGTGATCACGTCCGTGTCGCCGCACAGTTTAGGCTAGGGTCAAATGAGGGCATTCTGTGCGGACTGCGCGTCCGTGCACAACGGACGTACTTTCTGACTGACGACAAGGTAGTGGCCACACGGTCCGTTTTTGTGACGGACTTTTTTTTGACTGATGTAGAAGGGAAAATAAGTTGATATGAAAAACATTTTGTCCGTCAAAATGTTGGACGTGAAAAATGCAGTCCGTCTGACTATGTTCCATCACTCACACACAAAGCTATGCAGATGTTGCGGAAGCAGCGCACTTTGTGCGTCCGTTCTAGTGTATTTACTTTCTTGCCTAACTTGCGTCCGTTTGCTGCGTCCGTTGTGCATCAGCACTTCTGTGCGGACCTACTTCGTGTGTGGTCTCTCTCTATTGATCATAATTGTATGCTACCATTGATGTTAAAATGTGCGGCAACATGGACGTGAACACTGCGCTCCTCTGACCCGAGCCTGAACGTCCGTCGTAGCATTCGGCGCTGGATCACAGCCTAGTTCTGGTGGGGGCTGCCATCTTGGATGGCATCTCCACCTCCGGGTCCCCCCCCCCGTCATCTGCCGTCATCGCGCATAGGGCAATGACATCAGTTAGCTGGGGAACCCCTAGCTGCCCAGGGATTTCCTAAGGAAATCCCATGGTGGAGAAAGGGGGTTCCTTTGAATCCCGATCAGTGGCAGTTAGATGGGGCATATTTGGTATCATTGGAAAGGCCAGAACATGGCATTTCCAATGATATCAAACATGACCATGTTCAAAATAATAAAAAAAATTATAAAAATAATAAATAAAAATATATATAAAAAGATTTTTGGGAAAAATAAAAACGTGTTTTTTGTGTTTTTTTTTTTTTAATGCAGCAATATTGTTCCCATTTCAATTACAATGTGAACAATGATGCTACACTAATGATTTTTTCTGTGGGGGGGGGGGTTAGCTAAAAATCACGTAATTTCCCCCCCAAAAAAGTAACGAGTTCCCATTTCTAATTTTGTTTACAAGCATACCCCATAGAATCTATAACCGCAAAGGCTCGGATGATAAAATGTGAAAAAAAAAAATCAGTTTACACGCTTTAGGCTGTGGTCAGACCAGCGCACTTTTAACGTGCGTTCTGGCGCACGTAATTACGGCCGCAGTAGCAGCAAATGCAGGGCAATGATAGCCAATATACGAAGTACGGCCGCACAAAAGTCCGGCCGTGTAACGCAAGTGGAATTTGAGCGCATTATTTCGGGAACGCAGAACCGCTAGTACTGACGTACAGAGTGCGCTGCGTCTGCTAGCGGCGTGTGTGCATGATTAGGAGATGTCAAACGCTGCTCATGTCCGGCCAACATAACGTCCAGACACCCAAAGTTTCCTGATTTGGATCCGTACAAAATCACGCACAAAAATTGCGCATCGTATGACCGTTTTTGCGCATTCCGTGAAAAAATATGTCAATGCATTCGGATGCACTTTTTGACGTTCGCGTGTAAAAATGCTTTCGTTTGACCCTAGCCGTAGCTGATTGAAAATTCGAATTTTATTGCATTTTTTGTTACAATATTCAAGCATGGCATGACGTATACATATAATAATGATATATTATGAATCTGCCGAGTCTGCCGAAAAAAAGGATATATAATTTGTTTGGGTCGCGTAATAAAGCGTGACTTCAAATCGCGTTTAAACATGATGAGCAAAAGCGGTAAAAATTAGCTCAGCACACAGAGGTGAAATGGCTCAGCAGTGAAGGGGTTAACACAGAAAATTAAATATGTAGGAAATATACTCATTATGTTACATGTTTACAGGTGCATTCAGTATTGAGGTATGTTAATAGAGATCTCTTATTTTACTTAAGAATGGGGAAAGATTTGATGGTTTCCTTGGAAGTTATTCAAATGTGCCGTGTGTATGAGCGTATATCACAGAGCTGCATGGCAATAAAACTCACAGTAATGTGCCGTGTGTATGAGCGTATATCACAGAGCTGCATGGCAATAAAACTCACAGTAATGTGCCGTGTGTATGAGCGTATATCACAGAGCTGCATGGCAATAAAACTCACAGTAATGTGTGGTGTGTATGAGCGTATCACAGAGCACCAAAGCAATAAAACTCACAGTAATGTGTGGTGTGAATAAGCTTGACTCTATTGTTGTGGAAGATATTGGGATGGAAGCGAGGGCGGAAAAATACACCTTTGCCTATGTCGACAAAAAATCTTGCACCAGCCCTGCCCAAATTACCTGGCTGTGATCACAGGGAATCAGGGCATGCTAACGTGTGCACAGGTTGGGGGCACAATTCTTGCCTTACCCCTGGCGCTGACAACTCACGCTATGCCACTGCCCATACCAGCACCGAGGGACCCTGGTGCAGGAATGTAGGGGATTAATGCACTCACACTTTAACTCAAAGGTTAAAAAATGAGGAGAGGCGCATGAAGGGCTAGGGTGGGCAAATGTTTAACCCTCGAGTGCTCTTTAAAATCAAAGTCCGACCTGACCAAGAAATAAGTTAGAATTCCCAAATCAGATCTAAATTTTAAAAAAATCTAAGGTGGATGTGTTTTTTCATTCACTCTACTGATAACTGGTTTATTTATTAATTAATAGCATAACATCTTAAACTATCCCAAATGCCATTTTCTGAACAATTGGTTAATTTTCATGTGAATTGCTCTGAATGAAGAGCCAGAATAGCAAATCATTCTGAATGAAGGTGAAACTGCACTCACTGGTTTTGTGAAGAGACTTCCTGAACCCAAACCATTGTTATACAGAGAATAGATCTCCACCTTACAAAGATACCTTCCAGTCTGTGTTATGAGGATTTCATACCTTTTTTTTTCAATTTGAAACGTTTCATATGAGGTGATACAAAGTCAACACTTTGCTGTCCTTGTGATGTGTGCAGCACACAGCAGGTGATACAATTAAACAAGTCATTAATTAACATTTCTGATGCATGACAGGATCAGGATGGATTTTTGAGGCATCTCTATATGAGGAATTAACTCTCTGAGGGGAGGGCTGGCAATCTGTGCTGGAAGGCAGCTTCTTCTCTGAGACCCCCAATACTTGCATGCCATTGGTCAATCTTCCAGCTTCACTTTTGTGCTACTTATCTGGCAGAACTCCTGCTACACATACTGCAGGCATATATTGGGTTAATTTGCTCATTTCTTCCAGCTTTATAACTGCATTATACGATTAACATTTACTTTTAAACTATCTGACATGTCTTTTACGTATTCGTTTGATTATACATTTAAAAGCTGGTTTTAAATGCATATACAGGCCTATTCAAAGAAAGGTGAAACTCAGGAGAATGACTGGAGAAGTGAAAATTCTAGGTCAAAATATCCAAACCAGAAAAATTCTCCCATTTATCTCACTTTCCAAATCAGCTATGTGGTCTAGATTGTTCTTTTCTCCAGCCAGTTCACCTCCTGGTTTTCACCTTTCTATGAATAACTCTGAGTAATTTTATTATAGTGTTTTTCTCTTAATCCAATAAAATATATATATTTATATTTCACAGATGTTAATCCCAGATTGTTTTTTAATATATGTATCTATTATACGAACATGCATTGTGGTTTTATTCTAGGTATCCTGTATAAAATGGTGTAATAGGGATTATGTAATTGGTTTATTATGGGGCTCATTATGATCTATGCTTTTATTACAGGGATCTTGTACACTATATGCTTCTATTATGCATGTTTTACTATAGGGATCTTGTATAATAGAAGCTTTAATTCTAGGTTGCATATACAATCTATTCTTTACATGTAGCTGTCACTCAGTGTGTGCTCTGTCCATGGAATGTTCAGATGTGGTCCCTTTAAGTAGACTTTGCCCACGGTTCCTTCGGAATCCATTGGAGAGGCAGTTGTGCACTCAGCCCTGGGGTGGGGGAATAGAGGGTGCTCGCAGGGCAGAATACTGGGGGAAGTGCACATAGGAATTTTAGGACTTTTTTTTTTTTTCCTTTTTGCAGCCGGCCCTTTGCACCCGGCGCTAAATTCACACGGACCCATAGGAGATAATAAAGAGATCCAAAGCCCTCGCACAGCCCATTCAGAGTGAAAAGCAGGCTGTGTCGGCGGCTCTGTAATTCGCCTTCAAACCCTGACAACGTTTCGATGGACGAAGAGAGGCTGCAGCTCCTAAAAGGAGATCCCAGGTGAGAACATGAAGCTCCTGACTTTATCCACTCAGTCTTGCCCGGTGCACGTTGTTTTCCCCTGCCAGCCGCACACAGTCCTCTGGTTTATAACCTGACTGACCGCTCTGTGCAACATGGAAGATTTATTTAATCCCAATCTGGAAAACTATAAACTATAAAACGTTTGCTTTGAGCACATTATGCTCGTTATCTCCATTTTATATATACACACAAATTGCCTTTTACATAATGTGTATTATACACTAAGATCTGCCCACCCTCTGTGTTGTAATGAGTCTTGGAATTGGTTTTGACCTGCCACCTGGGGGATCTCTAGACTGAACCAATGATCTGATTAAAAAGTGTGGTGATCCATTGCATGTGGACCAAAACCTGACTTCTAAAAAAATTCAAATGCATCGGTTTCTTCCAAACCACAATCTATCAGTTTCAGAGAATCCATTAGATTGACTCCCTAATCTCCACCAATCGGAAAACAAAACCAGAAAAAAATAGTCCTGTTTTCATTAAACCACTCAAATCCTTTTAATCCCAAAACATTAATTTGTGGGATATTTCAAAGTGAGATGCAAAAAAGTTTTACTTTTAGTTGTTTACCTTTTTTGTGTTCATTTGTTTTTTCCTGTTTGACCTTGGTGTTGCAGTTCAAGCAATGGCTGTTTCTTGTTTCTAGATTTGCAGTTCATCTCCAAAATTCTTGAACTAGATACCAAGCTTTATAGAGCGCTGGTAAATTTAGAAACTCCATTGACTTTAAAGGCTCTGTTAGCATGTTGGGATAATTTGACAGTAGGGACTATCCACGAAGCACAGGTGTCTCACTGGTATTACAGTGCCAACAAACCACAGCATTTCTCAAACTAAAAATCGAAGAGCAAAAGGAGAAGCTTTACCGTGCAGCTTCACCGATTTACAGTTTAGGCTAATGTCAGACGAGCGCATTTTGCACGGACTGTGCAGTACGGACGCACGTTCTGACGGAAGACGCGGTAAGGCCACACGGTCCGTTATTTGTGACTGATGTAGAGAAAAAGAGGGACCTATGGGAAATAATATTAATATGAAAAAAATGGTACATGATATCAAAAAGACCATTTTGTCCGTCATGGTGCTGGACGTCAAAAATACGGACCATCTGACTTCGTTCCATCACTCGCACACAAAGCTATGCGGACGTGGCGCACTCTGTGCGTCCGTCCTAGCGGATTGACATTCTTGCCTAACTTGCGTCCGTTGTTCGGTGCAGACGCACTTCATGTGGTGTTCTCTTGCTCGTTCTATGCTACCACGGACGTTAATATGTGCGCAAAAAACAGACGTGAACACTGCGCTCGTCTGACACGGGCCTAAGGCTGGGGTCAGACGAGCGCAGTTATCACATCCGTGTTGCTGCACATTTGTACGTCCGTGGCAGCATAGAATTCTGACCAATGGAGCCCCACACACGAAGTACGTCCGCAAGAAAGTGCGGACGCATGACAGACGCAGGTTAGGCAATACCGCTAGAACGGACTGCGCAACGTCCGCATAGCATTGTGTGTGAGTGATGGAACGAAGTCAGACGGACTGCATTTATGTGTCCAGCATTTTTGACGGACAAAATGGTTTTTCATTTCCCATCTACATCCGTCAAAAATAACGTCCGTCACAAAAACGGACCATGTGGCCACTATGGAGTCTTCCGTCAGAATGTACGCTCGTCTGACCCTAGCTTAAGGCTAGGGTCAGACGAACGCATTTTTATGTTGTCTGTGAAAAAGTGCGTTCGAACGAATGGACGCATTTTTTCCCGGAATATGTGATAGCGGTCATACGATGCGCATTTTCGTCCGTGATTTTGTACGGATCATCAATAAAACTCTTTTTGTGTCTGGACGTTATGTTGGCCGGACATTAGCAGCGTCTGACATCTCCAATTCACGCACACACGCTGCTATGCGGACGCAGCGCACTCTGTACGTCAGTACCTGCGGTTTCACGTTCTCGAAAAAATGCGTTCATTTTCCACTTGCGTTGCGCAGCCGGACTTTTGTGCGACCGTACTTCGTATATTGGCTGTCATTGCCCGGCATCTGCTGCTAGCACGGCCGTGATTAAGTGCGCCAGAACGCGCGTTCGCACTGCCTCAGTCTGACCCCAGCCTTAGACTTTAGTTTTGAAAGCTGCCAGCATTTGTTGGCACCGCAATATGGATTATTTTCGCTGGTATTTTCACCATCAGTGCTTAATGACAAAGTTATGTCACTATATCTAAGGGTTTATTGAAAGCGCTGCTCTTTCTTTCTAAATGAGATTCAAGTTCCGCTGACACTGCGGTCAGGGCTGGATTTATAACTAGGCAGAGTAGGCATGTGCCTACAGGTGCCTGCCACAAGAGGGTGCCTTACTCTGGATTTTTTTTTCTCAATCGTTTAGACATATGGGGGATCATTGGAAAGGCCAGATTATGGCCTTTTCAGCGCTACCAAACATAACTAGGTTGTTAGATTTGCCTAAAAATAAGATTATTATTTTTTTTTTTTTTCTCTAACGCAGCATTCAGTTTACAAAGTGAACAACGATGCTGTGCTAACCCACCTTCTCATTTCCCACACTGCCAGCAAGTGTGGAGCTGATGATGCAATACGTGGTTTCATTGATAACCTAGACTGTGGCACTGCAGTGAGGAGAGACGGGGACTTTGAACTCGCATCTGATTTTTACACAGCACAAGGTCAAGTGCGGTGTCATTGGAAAGTTTTTAGAGTCTGGTCTTTACATGGTCATGTTTGACATCATTGTAATGTGTAAAAATTTTAAGAAAAAGGCAAAATATTTTTTTTTTGCTCTGCGCAGAGGCAATCTATGCTTTTACATATAAAACAAACAATGCCACTGCACTAAGGCAACAGATTCTGCCCCTTCATCTGATTTTGAGCACAGAGACTGTTTTTCAGTTTAACCCTTTCACTGCGGGTGACGTGTGGGGAACGTCCTCATTGACTCCAGCTATATGCGGGGGATGTTCCCCACACATCACCCACAAGCGGGAGCCCTGGGAGAGATGCTCACCTCCCTCTCCGGGGTCCCGCGGCGTTCTGACTTCAGGGAAGCAGGGGTGTGGAAATTTTAAAAAAAATCTACTTGTCCAACGGACTAAGTGGTAGCCCAATCTACTTGTCCCTCAGGACAATCTACTTGTCCTGATAAGAAAAATAATTTCAACAAAATAGTGTTTAGAGGTCTTTATTCATAACAGCGTGCACATAATTTGAGTTAGAATGCAAGCTGTATTAATTTAAATACATATAAATTACTGCCAATTTTAATCCGAAAATCGTATCATGCCCAGATACATGTATACAGACCAGAACATGCCCACTCAAGATACATATACAGAGACCTCAGCCCAAATCATGCCCACAGATATATATATCAGACCAGATCATGCCCACAGATATAGACCTCAGACCAGATAATGCCCTTATCGTGCAGCCTGCCTTTGTATTGCACACTGCATACGCTGCCCTCGGGATACAGTTATGCTTCACACAATACACAGGGCTCAGATACTGCAGGGAAGAGCTTGCGCGTCCCATGTGTTAAAGTGGGGGAGGGAAGCGCTGGCCATGTTATTGATGATGTCATCCTTGTTACATTGGATCAGTGTCTGGCAGCTTGATACTAATGATTCAACGTCCGCAGAGAGACTGAAGGGGGGTGTACAGCATGTCAGTGCAGAGAGGAAGGGGGTGTATGATTTTTTTTTTTTTCTTGAATGGATATCATTGTATGAAAAGCAGCGGCTGCGAGGTGAAGGCATGTGTCACCAATGATTGTGTGCGTAGAGCGGCGTGAGGCTGCTGCCACTAAGCTACCCTTCCTCTCTGACGCAATGTAGGTGGGAGAGATCGCGCCGCTCAGTGAAAGAGGAAGGAATGTCCATGAGAGTGGGCGTTCCTTCCACTCATAAGAGCTTAGCGGCAGCAGCCTCACGCCGCTCTTACACACACAATCATTGGTGACACATGCCCTCACCTCGCAGCCGCTGCTTTTCACACAATGATTTCCATGTATCCATTCAAGACAAAAAAATCATACACCCCCTTCCTCTCTGACGTGATGTAGGTGGGAGGGATCGCGCCGCTCAGTGAGAGCGAAGATGAAGGAACGTCTGTGAGAGTGGGCGTTCCTTCCACTCTCTGTGATTAGTGTACAAAGCGTGATCCTCCTATGGAGGATTGCGCTTTGTGTGCCGGGAGCAGTCCGGCGGGCTTCTTGCCCACCGGACTGCATCTCAAAAAAATCTACTCGTCCGGCGCCTGGATCTTCATGTCCCGGGCGTCGGGCGATATAATTCCCATACCCCTGGGGAAGTCAGTCGCCAAATTTAACCCCCTCCTGACGTCAATGATGTCATTGTGCCATGCCTGATGACGTAATATTCAGGTGACCTCCCTGCCGGGAGATCGCCTGAAAGGGAGGGTGTGATCCTTTCGGGCGAGGGCCCAGCGCTACAAGCTAGGCATCGCTTAAGGCCCTTATCAGACGAGCGCAGTGATCCCGTCCGTGTTGTTGCACATTTTAACTTCCGTCGTAGCATAAAATTATGATCCATAGAGACTCACACACGAAGTACATCTGCACAGAAGTGTGGACGCACAATGCTCGTGGCACCAGACGCAATTTAGGCAAGAATGTCAAACCACTAGGACGGACGCATAGAGTGCGCCGCGTCCGCGTAGCTTTGTGTGTGAGTGATGGAATGTAGTCAGACGGACTGCATTTTTGACGGACAAAATGTTTTTTCATATCCTGTATCTTTTTCATTTTTACATATTTTATTTTCCCATCTACATCAGTCAAAAAAAACGGCCAGTGTGGTTTCTACAGCAGCCCTCAAAATTTCCACTCGCCTGCTCTAAGCTGGCGAGTGGAAATTAAATGCGGGCGAGTGGAGCGGACTGACCCGTTTGGGATTGCGGGATGGTAGGCGCCCGGTTCAGCGGGCCGCCTCCTTCTTAATCCTCAACTCTGTCAGATCTGCGCTGCAGCGTACCTCCCACACTCGTAACATGAGTCTGGGAATGGCACTCTACATTGGTGCCGCCACCTCCTGCGAGATTCACGTATAAAAATGAAGGGGGGGGGGGGTCTGTGTGAAAACCAAGGGGAAGCTGTGAAAATAATAAAACAATGAAGGGGGCTGTGTAAAAAGAATGGAGGGGGGGGGTCATGGGGGTGTAATGAGGAATGGGATGGGCTGGGGGTGTAGAAAAGGCTGTGGAGCTCTGTGATACGCTCATACACAGCACATTACTGCAAAATATATTAATGTGGAGCTCTGTCATACACTCTGTGTGTGTAATCTGTAGGCATATTTGTTCTCTCTACCATTGTACAGCGCTACGGAACTTGTTGGCATGTTTATAAATGCTTGTAACTGTAACACTCATGTACATTACTGCAAATTTTATTACTATGGAGCTCTGTAATACGCTCTGGGCAACTGGTGGCAAGTAACTTTTAGGGCCTGGCTAGTAGCTTGGAACTTGAAATTTTGAGCCCTGGTCTACAGTATCATCAGTCAGAAAGTACGTCAGTTGTGCATGGACGCACAGTGTGCTCAGAATGCATTCGTTGACATTAATGTAACTTTTCTCCTTCAAGCTGTACACCATTTTAGTAGCCCTTCTCTGAACTCTCCAGAAGGATATAGACACCTTAGAGTTCAGAGAAGGGCTACTAAAATGGTGTACGGCTTGAAGGAGAAAAGTTACCAGGAAAGGCTTAATGATCTTAACATGTACAGCTTGGAAAGAAGACGAGACAGAGGAGATATGATAGAAACATTTAAATCCATAAAGGGAATCCACAAGGTAGAGGAAGGGAGTATATTTAAACGGAAACAAAGTAGCAAAACAAGAGGACATAGTCTTAGATTAGAGGGGCAAAGGTTTAAAAGTAACATCAGGAAGCATTATTTTACTGAGAGGGTGGTGGATACATGGAACAGTCTTCCAGTAGAAGTGGTAGAGGCCAAAACAGTAATTGAATTTAAGCAGGCATGGGATAGGCATAAGGCTATCCTAAACAAAAGATAAATCCAGGTAAAGTATCCATGTAATTGGGCAGACTAGATGGGCCGAAAAAGGTTCTTATCTGCCCACATTTTTCTATGTTTCTAATGTTAAAGGGGAGAGTCTCCACTTTTAAGGGGTGCCTGGCTTTAACCCCTCAGGCACCGTGGCCTACAGTAGCTCTGGGGGGGCCGCGCTCCACCTCAGAGTCCCCCCTCGCCTCCTGATGTCAGGAGCATCTGTGTAGCATCCTCAAACGGAAGGAGCACAAGGTCTCTAATATCCACCAGCTCAGTGATGTCGTTGTGGAGTGGTAGAGGACTCCAGTGGCAACCTGTTAAGCCCTGGTGACGTCCATGCAAAACAGGGTTAAGGCGATGCTGCTGGACAATAATGGTGGCCACTTAAAATATTGACACTTTGGGCTCAATTTGGACATTTTCACTTACGGGGGGAACTCCCTTTTGTTGCTAGCAGTTTAAACCTTAACCCCCCCCTGACGGTGTTCCTGAGTGTGTCTCGGGGTTAAATTTCACTGCTGAAAGCAGTAACCCCGAGCCACACTCGGGCTGCATACATCACCTCTCTCTGTGCTCCCTTGCTGATTTCCTTCCCCCCGCAGTCTCCTCCGGCGATCACTCACAGGGAGGGAACCAGGAAGTATGAGGTCGCGGTCGCCAGTGGAGACTGCGGTGGACATCAAGGGAGCGCAGGGACAGGTGATGTATCCAGCGGCTTCCTGAGTGTTGCTCGGGGTTACCGCTTCCAGCATAGGAATTTAACCCCGAGCCACACTCGGGACACCGTTAGAGGGGGGGATGCAAAAAATAATTGACCACTCTTGGGCAAGAAATTTTCAAAAAATCAGACCGCCAGGGAGGTTAATGGCTGTGTTGAGTTATTTTGAGGATAAAGCAAATTTACACTGTTACACAAGCTGTATACTCCTTTACATTGTAGCAAAGTGTCATTTCTTCAGAGTTGTCACATGAAGAGATATACTAAAATATTTACAAAAATGTGATGGGTGTACTGTTCAATATTGTAGATCTGTAATCCTACTCCACTCTTTCTGTATATGATGCTGAACTGTAGTTTTTGTGGTTGTGGTCATATGCTAAGAGGCATTATTGTGGTTTTCTTTTGGTTTTATTATCTCTGGAGGTTATTGTTCATCCTGGAATTCAGGAGAATCACTTGTGTTGTGTTCATTGCCTCCCCCCTAGGTCATTCCCCCCCCCCCCCCCCAACAGAAATCAGCATCCAGTTTCCCACACATTTCGGACCGATGCATCTCCGTCCCTTTGCATTGTATATGGAAGATCGAGGTGTCATTAAAAAGAGCAGATTCTGGCCTTTCTAATGATATCCAACATGACCATATTCGGTGTGAAGTAAAAGTCAAACATTAAATAAAACCGTGCATGTAAACTTAAAATTTTCACAGGGTTGAAATGGCTCAGCAGTGAAGTGGTTAATGTTCAGACTATACATTGTGTATTACGTTCGTTTTTTGCCATGTTTTAGTTGTATATTAAGGGTTAATGGGTAGGCTTCATCCCTCACAGTAGACATTTTATTTATTCCTTAATGGCATTTTAGGAGTTAATGGGTAGGCTACATGCCACATTGTTATTTTTTTGTATTTCCCTGGATTTATGGCATTTTAGGGGTTATTATGGAAGTTAGAATCTAAAGGGTCTAATCTTCTTTAGATCCTCTGCTTTTCGTCACATTTTGCGAAAATATGGTGAATTCCCTATTTAGAGAATGGTCACTGTAATTTGCTAAAATTGGAGTAGCTGAAGCAGCAATCAGACATTCAGCGAAAACCGCCGAATAGCAGCGAATAAAATATTGATTTTAAGTATCGGGTTAGTACAACAAATCGGTATCCTTGCATCACATTACTCTTTGCATCACATTACTCTGGAGTTTTGGAATCCTATTTATATCCTATTTATTTTATTTGCAAAGTATTTTACCAGGAAGGATACATTGAGATTTCTCTCATTTTCAAGTATGTCCTGGATATATATATCTCACTATTACCTGGTGTGAGCTAAACCTAGCGTCAGCATGGTTTTGTGTTAGCGCCTGACCAACAGATTGTTTGCCTCCCGCTACAAACGGGAAAAATCACTTAGCGCGTTGCTATTAGCGATTTGTAGCACAAGCGTACTATACTTAACATGGGGAGTGTTAGAGATCTCTAGCGCTTTTGCAACTAACAGATCATTTGGTGCCAGCGCTATTTTTTTTAATTATTTTTTTTTGAGGGGCGCTGATTGCACCAACTCCAAAAAAAACAACCTGGTCCTTGCCCAAAATGAACAGGCACTTGAAAGGAATGTAGCACATGTGTTCTCTTGGCCCCATACACCATAGTAATGGATCTGGTCAACAATGTTGCTGCTGTTGCAGTAGGCTCTAATTATGATATAGAGATGTATCCTTTATCCACATATATCCTAATAAATTGCCTAATTTAAACCTTTTATGCTGGGGGTTATTCATAGTATGTAAGCGGTTGATTATTAGGGTGACAGCTTGGATCATGTTTAACCCTTTCGCTGCTGAGGCTTTTCCCGCCCCTGTGCTGAGGTCATTTTTACCGGTTTTGCTCATCATGTTTAACCACTTCACTGCTGAGGACGCGCTCAGCGCGTCCTCAGCAGTCCCGCTGGTATGCGGAGGACGCGCTGAGCGCGTCCTCCCATCGGGGTCAGCGTTCGGCCGGGTTCCGGCCGATCGCTGGCCCCTCCGGTGCGGGCTGACATCCTGGATGTCAGCCCGGCATCCGGACCAGCAGCCGCCAGAATTAGGTGTCATCGCGGGGGCGCGATGACACCTAATTCAGGCGCCCCCCCCCCGCATGTGCGGAGGAGGCGCCTGAAAGGGAGGGGGTGGGAGGTCCTTCGGACCTCTCTCCCTCCCGATCGGCGGCGCACAGGGGGTTAACCCAGGCATCATTTGGAAGGGCACAGCCTGCCCTTCCAAATGATGCCTGGCATTAACCCCTGGGGAGCTGGATCGCGAATCGGCGCTGAAAAGCGCCGGTTCGCGATCCTTTCCCGGAGCTGGCCGACATCTTGGATGTCGGCCAAGCCTCCGGGAACTCCCCCAGAGGACTGGCGTCATCGTGCGTAGCACGATGACGCCAGTCCTAGAGTTAACCCCTAACTGCCACCAACTGTGGAGATAGGGAGTTCCAATGAACTCCCTATCTCCACAGTTGGTGGCAGTTAGGGGTTAACTCTAGGACTGGCGTCATCGTGCTACGCACGATGACGCCAGTCCTCTGGGGGAGTTCCCGGAGGCTTGGCCGACATCCAAGATGTCGGCCAGCTCCGGGAAAGGATCGCGAACCGGCGCTTTTCAGCGCCGATTCGCGATCCAGCTCCCCAGGGGTTAATGCCAGGCATCATTTGGAAGGGCAGGCTGTGCCCTTCCAAATGATGCCTGGGTTAACCCCCTGTGCGCCGCCGATCGGGAGGGAGAGAGGTCCGAAGGACCTCCCACCCCCTCCTTTCAGGCGCCTCCTCCGCACATGCGGGGGGGCGCCTGAATTAGGTGTCATCGCGCTGCCGCGATGACACCTAATTCTGGCGGCTGCGGTCCCGGATGCGCGGCTGACATCGAGGATGTCAGCCCGCACCGGGGGGGCCAGCGATCGGCCGGAATCCGGCCGAACGCTGACCCCAATGGGAGGACGCGCTCAGCGCGTCCTCCGCACAGCAGCGGGAATCCGCATTGAAAGGGTTAAAGGGACACCTGGATAAGTCTTACCATGAAACACGCATTTATATACTGCAGCAGGGAAATTTATTATCGCTCACCTGGCCTTCCTTTTGGATCTATTAAATGCTTTGTAATGATTCTGCATGTTGTTGGGAGGCATTTATCATGCAATGCCCATTAGTCTTAATTAATGTATGTGGACATATAAACATGGATGATATGGCCACCTTGAAGGATTTTAATAATGCAGGGGTGTGAGGTTATTCACTGGATGTGTTCATATTCAAGCTTGAGGGTGGGGGATAGGTATGGCCCGGCACTCTGCACTGGGATAAAACGTTCTATCCTGTACACAAACACATTAGCGCTGGGTCTCAGCCTGGGTCTTAGTGTTTCCCTAGCGTGCGCTATTCAACCTTGTACACTGACTACCGTGGACAAGGTGATCTGTTAGTAGTTCGTCAGGCACTAAGTTTTAGCGACTCGTGCTAAATTTTTCCTTTAGCGATGGCGTTTTAGCTCACACCAGGTGATAGGGCCCTTAGTTTTATTCAGTGGTATGATTTAGTGGTGAAAATTAGTAGTGTCACCCCAGTTTTGATTGCAGTATCTTATGTGCCCCCCCTAAATATTGTTCCTAGAGTCGCCACTAGTTGTGTTTTTTCTTGTTAAAGGGTTTACTCTATAGCTTCTTGTAATTGTGGAGAGTAGTCTCCCCTCACGTATCTGAGTTACACCACTGAGACAAGAAAGTTGCTTATATTGGGAATTCACCATAGTTTCGGCGAAATGAAATCGCCAAATTGCACTGAAGGGAAAAGCACCGAAATTTTGATTTTAAATTTTGGTGCTTTGTGAATAACCCCTTTTTTTGTTTTCTGACACCCTATGGTTCACTTTATAATTATAATGCAGCATCTCTATCATTTATATTAACACACCTTCTCCTTTCCCACCCCTACAGAAAGTGTGGAGGCGATGGCACAACTCGTTTCAACAACCTAGACCACGGGCACTCCAGTGAGGAGGGGAAAGGGGGTCTTGGGAACCCTGCAATAAAGCATAATTTTCCATAGCTAGGGTTAGAAATTGGGTTTGGGCTTAGTAACCTATCTCTGCTTGTTTAGGGTTAACCCAAGCCCTAACATTCTTCATTTTAACGCAACAGATTCTTCCCCTTTTGAAATGAGTACAGCAAGAAACTGTCCTATGGATTCCATATGGCAATACTTATAGCAGCACCGCTGCAAGTACCCCCTTACCGTTGCGCTTCCTTCAAAGGCTAGCTACTAATAAATCACCTACTTTGGAATAGGCACGCTAAAAGGGAGACTGTAAGCAAATATTTTTTTTACTTGAGTGGTTATTGAAAGCACACCGCATTGCACTGATATAATATTGGAGAATTGCCAATGAAATCCCCATAGAAGTAATGGTTAATCTATTCAGAGCATGTCGCACGGCACTGAAATGTCAGTGACGTGCCCTGATTTTCAGTGGTTTCATTCGACAAGTTTAAGCAGGCGACTCCCATTGGTTTCAAAGTAAAAAAATTCCCAGTTTCTCTTAAATATTTATTCAACATACATACACATTTTTCAGGATTTTTTTTCAGCAAAATTCCGATATTTTAAATTTTTTTTTTTAATCCTGTAACAGACGTTTTTTATTGTTATTCCTACGACCTCTTAGGCTAGGGTCAGACGAGCGCATTTTGTACGGACTGTGCGTCCGTGCAGTACAGACGTACTTACGGACTGACAACAAGGTAGTGGCCACATATAATTCACGAAAAATGGACAGGCGCCAAGAACTAGTACCGCCACCAACAAACCAATGCCAACCAGAGTTTTAGTGGTTTCCCCCAAACCAGTGAAATACAAAAACAATGGTACGTATCTGGTGGCGCGATGGTGGTCGCTGAATGGTAGGTGGTGGTTCCCTTAGTTCGTAAGAAGCATATGGAAAAGAATAATACAATATATAGTGCAGATGGTAATAACACAAAAATTATATGTGCCAATGTGTGATATTCCACTCACAAATCAAAGAGCCCGAACACTGGCTCTAAGTGGGTCGAAACTTTTGGGTGTTTTTTTTCTTCTCCGTTCCTTAAGGTGACCCACGCCTTATACTGGATGGAGTATGGCTCATATAAATGAACATGGAGAGAAAGCAAAAACAACTTCCTTGTGCAGATCTTCTAAAATTGGAATGGCATAGATATAATGTAGCTATTTAACTCACATTTGTAGGAGCTTATAGACCAAGCTCTTAGTTTGTGCGCCTCAGGGCTTGCATAGGGTGGAGCCCAAACACCTCTTCAAATCCAGAATACCAGGGGGACAATCAAAATTTAAAAGATTAAAATTATTTATTAAGCATAAATAAATACTGGCTCAGCCAGGAGACCAGAACGCGTTTCGCCAGACGTGCTGGCTTCTTCATTTTGATTGTCCCCCTGGTATTCTGGATTTGAAGAGGTGTTTGGGCTCCACCCTATGCAAGCCCTGAGGCGCACAAACTAAGAGCTTGGTCTATAAGCTCCTACAAATGTGAGTTAAATAGCTACATTATATCTATGCCATTCCAATTTTAGAAGATCTGCACAAGGAAGTTGTTTTTGCTTTCTCTCCATGTCCATTTATATGAGCCATACTCCATCCAGTATAAGGCGTGGGTCACCTTAAGGAACGGAGAAGAAAAAAACACCCAAAAGTTTCGACCCACTTAGAGCCAGTGTTCGGGCTCTTTGATTTGTGAGTGGAATATCACACATTGGCACATATAATTTTTGTGTTATTACCATCTGCACTATATATTGTATTATTCTTTTCCATATGCTTCTTACGAACTAAGGGAACCACCATCGCGCCACCAGATACGTACCATTGTTTTAGTGGCCACATAGTCCGTTTTTTGACTGATATAGCAGGGAAAATAAATTACAATGAAAAAACATTCTGTCTGTCAAAAATGCTGGACGTATAAATGCAGTCCATCTGACCTCGTTCCATCACTCACACATAAAGCTACACGGACGTTGCAGATGTGGCGCACTCCGCACGTCCGTTCTAGCAGTATTACGTTCTTGCCTAACCTGCGTCCGTTTGCTGCTTCCTCCATGCATCCGCACTTCCGTGCGGACCTACTACGTGTGTGGGGCTCCATTGGTCAGAATGCTATGCTGCCACGGACGTACAAATCTGTGGCAACACGGACGTGATGACTGCGCTCGCCTGACCCCAGCCTTATTATTTCCAGGCATTTTTCATGCACTTTTTTTGAAAGCAAGAAAGAAGAAAAAAATAAGTTTCCGAGGTGGGGGAGGGTTTACACTTCGTCCGGTGGTATGTTTTGGCAGTTTGCGGCTGTGTTTGGTGGGTTGATTTGCCACCATTTACTGAATTCACCACAGGGTCGGCGAATTTAACTTTTCGAAGTGCAGTGAACGAGAGAGCCCTGACATGTCACCGACATTTAGGTGCTCTCTGAATAGCCCCTTTGGTCTTCCTTTTAGCTCCAGCCTTGTAATAGGGCCCTGATTTATTCCATATCTAAATTTCAGTAGTTGCCTTCTGGTTGCATGTCGTTTGGTTTGAGTGACATCTGTGTGTGAGTCACCCACTTTTCCATCTATTTGCTGGCTGGTGTGTTGTGAGTGTGCCAACATCTTTTGAGGGCCAAATGCAAAACACTCTGTAATGGCCATCTTCCAGTTCCACCAATGAAGGACATGGTGGGAGCTGACACTGGATATTACAGCAAGGATGGGGTCTCATTATTTTTTTTCTTGAATACCAGTGGGATATCACAACCGAAGGGAACCTATTCAGTACTAGACATGTGCACTATGAAAACGTTTTCGGTTTGTTCCGTTTTTCAATTCGTTTCAGTGCATTCATTAGGTTTCTGTGCCTTGTTGGTTCGACGGACGATAATTCAGATTTCAGGTTGCTTTGTTATACCAATTTTTATTGAAAAATCTACAGAAAGAAAATAGGCGCTGGAATGGCAAGTGGTTCCCCACAAACTATGTACTATATGGCAGCTATTTCCTTCAAAAGGGAATTCCCTACCATAACCCTTCAGATATACAACACAATTAGGAAAGCGCCTTTATAGCCCACAGAGTTTATAGGATAATAGGTGCATGTGTCTGATGTATCAAACACCTAAACACTGTGCAAACACAAATTTTACCCTTATACGACCAAATATAGGTGGGATACCGTTTTTCATGACCTACATACATGGGATCAGAAAGAGAATCACATAGCGCAACCAGTATACACAAATATTATAAAGTGCGAATAACAGGTAACCAGTCACGTGGATTAGAGCCTAAAGGGTTAAGGCTCAATACTCTGGCAGTGGGTCCTTTCAGGGATGACTCCGTCCCATCTTAGCAAGTCCCTTGCAGGTGTGCATGCATAAAAGACACAATAGGAAAAAATAATAGCGTGATACTGTATTTTCCCACAAAAAAATTGGTATGCGTATATGGATAAACTCACATGGCCCAGAGCCTGTGAAAGAAACACTGGCTCGGTATAGACTCCTGCGGTGTAATTTATATAGGTACACCAACCTCCCTTTTCCTCTCGGAAGAATGGATGCCTCTCTCCAATGAACAGAAAAATGTTTTTTGTTCCAAAGAATTACAGAAAATAAAAACAAATACCGAGATGCGTTTCGCTGTGCTACAGCTTCATCAGTCGGTATAGTTCGAATAAAATCATAGAGCTATATCTCTATCTCCCCCAATTGGTTTCCAGTGGTGTCAGTTATTCCACTTAATGTCTAATTCACATTTGCCAGTATGCCCGAGCGTCTTGCCACGTCAATTTTTATTGGTATTTTGTTTTTTGGATCAAATCAGATTTTGTTTTTTTAGTTATTTCGGAATGTGAAACTGCTCTATAGCCCCGCAGGGTTGCTATCCATGGTGTTGAATAGCTGATCAAACTCGTGCACCTTATTTTTATGGTTAGCGTGAAGGCCAAGTAAGACAGAAAATTCATCTGTAAACCATAAAAGATTTATACCTTTTTAATCTAAAAATGGAAACTGTTTCGTTATTTGGCAAATCTTTTCAAAGAGAACTGGTGTAATTGGTGGAATATGATTAGGGCACAGTTGTACACTATTTGAACATTCCTTTAAGGCCCAGTACAAAAACCTGCAAATGTCACTTTAATGAGCCGTATTCAGAGTCAAGTGGTAATCCCTGCATGATGTATAGTAATTATCTTGCTACTCCAACTCGAGGTAACTTGCATTAGAACTTTACTTTTATGCACAGTACAATCATTAATCTATATTGTATGAGATATGCGGTATTTGGCACCAGGGGTGTGGTGTCTGCTCCTGCTGCAGTTAGAACTCCTGGGCAGAGAGGGTGCCATTCTGGTCACATATCCTGTGGAACCTCTGCACCAGGTCATAGACCCAGAAGGGCTTTAAATGGCAACTGACAGAGCTCTGTGCCCTGTGTGGTTTTAAGAAGACCCATTGCGCTGCCTTCAGCAGAAATGTTGTTAGAGCGCCATCTAGTGGCAGTTTATTTTTATAGCACCCTGGTATTCAGCCAGCCTTAACAGGATCTTGTGGGCTGGCTTGTCACATGCTTCCCTCCAGCAAGGGATTTTGGGAAGAACCTAATTTCCTTACCACAGGAGCTGAAAGACACATCTGGCAACCATCTCTCTCCTCTATGAGAAGCATCGTCGGTAAGGACTTAAGCATAACGTTCCCCTAGCCATCCCACAGTCCCTACCAGCTTTAGAAGCCCCATATGTACTGTATATATGTTTCCTCGTACATTGCAGCCATCTGCTTTTCATATGGTTGCATATGGTTGTTTTATGTTGACACACCCTGTTTCTGTAATCTTATGTTACTGCTATACAAATCTGTGTATACTCTGTATTTTTACTCTGTACTGTTCCGCTTTTCCAGTTTTACCTTTCGCTCAACATCACATACTTGCGCATGCAGTTGTGTTCCTACGAGATAATAAACATAAAGACTGCAAACCAGCCTCCTTTATTCTACTCGTAGGAAAGGATTAGCTGTCTGTTAAGCTCTGCATAGACTCTGGCAGTACGCAGAGTGGGGACAGGACACCCCCTCATTTTGTTCTTGTGATCTTGATCCCTCGGTTTGATTTCTGGATTAATATTTTCAGTTCGGTTTTTTCTGTTTGTGTCCTTGTTTTGGTTTAGATCGATTCTGACCCTGGCTATGGTAACTGGACTTTATTCCCTGAATGATATTTTGTTTATATTCTGTATACCGACCTCTAGCTTTGTATTTTTACAGCGAGCGTACTTTTTTCCTTGTCGGTTCAGTTCTATGTATTGTCCTTGGTCAAATTCTCTATTCAGTTCAGCTTCAGCCATTCTAAGGACCAACCTGTCAGATTATGGGTTTCCTCGCTTAACTGGGTTTAGTCTTCGGGCTGGGATTCTCGTGATCTGTGACAGTGTCAGAATGAGCGAGAAGAAGGAAAAAATTGCAATTAAGTGACTTTGCACTGTTTACAAACACCATAAAAAGCTACAATATGCACCTTGTCTAAAAAAAATTTTTCTGTATGGTTCTGGGAAGATTCTACAGTCTTTATACACTGGGGAACAGGGGTTGAGTGCAGGGGGAACACAGGAACCTATTCCCACACGCTCCCTTGAAATGAAAGCGCGCACAGGGGCCTGCCAATCACTTAACAGCCTGAGAACCAGAGCCTCCCAATGCTCTGCTGCATGAGTCCATCACTTGGCAGCAAGTGCATTGAGGAGACAGACCTGCCAGGTATTTCTACTCATGTATTCTCTGGGGAATAACATCTAGGATGGTAAGAAAAAATTTATTTACTGGGGCAGAAATGGTTCATTTAATTTAAAAAAAAAAATACTAGCTGTGAGACTCCTTCATGTTAAATCTGTTACATTTATTTTGATTATTGTTGGTTCATGAGACGCTCATCACCATATGTGCTCCATGTTTTCTTTTATGGTTTGAACTACATTATTATACTGTACTACTATGAATGTTATTATAAAAAATAATCGGTTACTTAGCCTTAGTCCCATGGTGCAGAGGGTGTCTGCACGGCTCACACATACTAAAAGAGCTGCTAAGGGTTAACGACCCCCTATTACCACCTCAGCAGGAAACGTTTGGGAGTGCTGTACTTTTATTAGTACTTGATCCCTGCTGGGCAGCGAACACAGAAGTACTGCAATCTTGTTTTAATACTGCAAAGTCTCATGGACAACATTGGAAATATTGTTTAATCTGTAGGATTTCAAAGGATTTTTAATGGTGAGGGAGAGGGGTATCTAGCTGCCACAACATTTCAAGTAAGCTTAAGTGGTCATGATGCCTAGTGTGTTTTCATTTTGTACCGATACTTTTTTTTTTTTTTTTTTTTTTTTCCACGAAACTGGCCGATTCGGTACTTTGGATTCGTCCGATGTTCAGGATCGGCAACGAAATACACACCTTCCGAAATAATTTTGTTATTTTGTATGAACTTGAAATTTGTAAAATCGCAAGTCATTTTCGTTCTATTCACTATTTCGGGTCCGTTTTGGTACATTTCAGACACCGTATTTTCGTATCGTTGAGTACGTTTTAGGTTTTGTTGCTGATTTTGTAATGTCACTTTTTTCACTTGTTCCAGTGCTTTCTTTCTACATCAATAATATATTATTTAAATATTTAGACTGGGGATTTAGGGAGATTCATATGCTGCATTAATTATTTTTATTTTTTTTAGTTTCAAATAAAATTTCAGTTTTTTTTTTCATTTCAGATAGTCATTTTGTTCTGGTTTTTATTTTTAATGTCAGACCATTTGGGTCAGTATTTTTGTGTTTTTTAAATCGTTATTCAGGTTTTTTTTTCCATTTCATACCATTTTTAATATGATTTTAAAGGTGTGCAATGCATATTCATATGAAAAAAAGGATCTTTCATAATAAACGATACGTCCGAAGGAATGAATCGGCAGAATTACTGTATCGACCAACATATCGGAGCATCCGAAATACCATTCGCTTAAGTCAAAATGAAATACACTCTGAAACGAAGAGAACAGACGATCCAAAGGATCAGAAATTTCTGATATCACGAAATGAAAGTCGATACGAAACAATGAGCTGAAAAGAAAATCGTCAAACGAAAATTTAAAAAAAACGAACGAGACAAAACACAAATACGTGCACATCTTTACTAGTATCCCTTCAAGCAGTTTTACGCTCACCAGCCACTTTATTAGGTACATCTGTTCAATTGCTTGTTCACACAAATTGCTAATCAGCCAATCACATGGCAGCAACTAATGCATTTTAGGCATCTCGACGTGGTGAAGATGACTTGCAGTTCAGAGAATCTGAATGGTGAAGGGGATTTAAGTGACTTTGAACATGGCATGGTTGTTGGTGCCAACGGACTGGTCTGAGTATTTCAAAAACTGCTGATCTACTGGGATTTTTATAATCCACTAGCTCTAAGGTTTACAGAGAATGGTCCGAAAAAGAGTGAATATCCAGTGAGTGGCAGTTGTGTGGACAAAAATACCTTTTTGCAGTAAGAGGAGAATGGGCAGACTGGTTCTAGATGAAAGGCAACAGTAACTCAACCACTTGTTTCAACCAAGGTATGCAAAATACTATCTCTCAATGCACAACACGTCGAACCTTGAAGCAGATGGGCTACAGCAGCAGCAGCAGACCACACCGGGTGCCACTCCTTTCAGCTAAGAACCAGAAACGGAGGCTACAAGTCGCATAGGCTCATCGAAATTGGAGAATAGATTTGGAAAAACGTTGCCGGTTCTGATGAATCGCCTTCAGCTGTGACCTTCAGATGGTAGAGTCAGAAATTGGTGTAAACATGAAGGCATGGATCCATCCTGCCTTGCATCAACCCTTCACGCTGGTGGTGTAATGGTGTGGGGGAGTACTTTCTTGGCACACCTTTGGGCTCCTTAGTACCAATTCAGCATCATTTAAATTGGAGTTGTTGCTGACCATATCTGTCACGATACAGCTTGCAGGGTTGTGTGGTCGAGCCCAATGTGTGATGAAAACACGATAAGTATGAAAGAGGATATTTAAGAATAAAGATATGGCAATAGGAAATACTGAATAAAAAAGAAAAAGGACAACGGATACTTAAAAATAGAAGGAAAGGATATGACCGGAATCTAAATAGACACAGAAAGATGGGACCAGGGAACTAGGCTAACTGATAACAAGACATAGAACAACAGACAGAACTAGGGAACAAGGAGAACTAATAAATACACTGAATAGATGGATAAACTAATAATTGAGGTATGAATACACAGATGAACAGAACCAGGGAACAAGGCTGAATAATAACCCCGCTTGTGATTTAAAGGCTTCTTCCTGTTATCAGCGAAGTATCAAAGGAGTTAGCAATAAACAAAGTCCAGGATAGCAGGCAGAGGTTCAGCAACGGTTATTCAGAATAAAGGTTCAGCAAAGGTGTAGTCCAGTATATCAGGCAGAGATTCGGCAACAGGTTATTCAGAATAGGGGTTCAACAAAGGCGAGTCATTAGTCCAAAGCAAGGGTTCGTTAATAAATATAAAGTTCTGTAATCTCAGTGTCAGGAGACTTACTGCCGCTTTGGGGATCAGGAACAGAATGAACAGGTAGGACAGCAAGCCGGGCCGGTGCTAGACTATTTTGCGCCCTACGCAAGACCAGCTACTTGCACCCCCCCCCCCAAAAAAAAAAAAAAAAAGCTCACATGGTGGATATATTGCCCCCCAGCTCACATGGGTACATTTGCCCCCAGCTCACACATGGCATGGAGATATTGTCCCAGCTCACACATGGCATGAAGATATTGCCCCAGCTCACACATGGAGATATTGCCCCAGCTCACACATGGAGATATTGCCTGCGGTCCTGCTCCTATCTGACCCCCTTGATGGCGTCCGGCCCGACTACCGAGTCACTCGGCGTCTCGAGCAGCCTGATTTACTGACCTCTTGTTGGTGTGGAGGTGGCTGCTGGGCTGACTTGAGGCTCCTTTTCCTGGGATAGACGTGATGTAGAAGGCCGCTGAGTGCCTTCTAGGTGCAATGTGATATGCCCTGAAATAACTCACCAGACGAGGCTGTATGACTTTAAAACAGGGACTGATTTTTATGAAGGGTTTGGGCAGATGCATTTATACACACACCACAAAAGCATTTGGTAACCCTCGGACATGTCCAGACTTGAATGAGACAATCGGATTTGCATACAATGGCATTCTTAAATCAGCAGACTACACACGCACAGCGCTAATGCACACAGTAATTAGCATACAATTGAATTTCAACACCGCCGTTCAATCCTAGCAACCAAGGGAAAATATAATGCATTTAAATGCATCACACAATTTTACATCTGAATCCACACTCATACAATACAGGATACATGTTAATACCTCACACTCTAATAAAAACCACACCAGTAAAACCACATCTAGAAATGAAATAAAATGTCCATACACTTAAACGCACAACCAAAATATAAAAGGAAAAAATGGTCTTTAAAATTGTCTGAGTTTTGAGTCACGTGGCTCGCTGGAAGGAGCACTCAGGTCCGTTCCGTGACATTTCTCCCCCCCCCCCCAATAAAGTTCGACGGACACGGTTGGACCCCAACGGGTTGGTGAGCTCGGGTCTCCGGGTTCCCGGGCAGATTGCCGCGATAGTCCATCGGCATTCCCATTCTGAGGCCCGGGCCGGTACTGGATCGTAAAGTTAAACGGTTGGAGGGCCAGGCTCCACCGCAACAGGCAGCCGTTTTCCCCCGCCACCCGGTTGAGCAACACAAGTGGATTGTGGTCTGTCATAACGGTGAAGGACCGCCTGTAAACATATGGCTGAAATTTCCTCCGGGCCCAGACCAAGGCCAAACACTCCTTCTCCACCGCGGCGTATCCCACCTCCCGGGGTAAGAGTTTGTGGCTGATGTACGCCACCAGATGATTCCCCCCCCCCCACTCGGCTTAGCACGGCTCCCAGTCCGAACATTGAGGCGTCTGTATGGACGATAAAACGTTTGTTATAAATCGGAGCTGCCAAGAGGGGGGGCTTGGGTTAGGGCAGTTTTCAGTTTCTGGAAGGCGGCTTCACACTCCGGGGACCACAGGACTTGGCGGGGTAGGGATTTCTTGGTCAGGTCTGTCAGGGGTTTGGTGAGGTTGCTGTAGTGGGGGACAAACTTCCTGTAGTACCCTGCGGTGCCCAAGAAGGTGAGGACCTGGGTCTTGGTCACGGGGGTGGGCCATTCTAGAATGGCTTCTACCTTGCCGGGTTCTGGTCGCTGGGTCCCACAACCCACCCGGTGGCCGAGGTACAGCACCTCGGACATCCCTATTTTACATTTTTCCAGTTTAAGGGTCAGGTTGGCGTCCCTGATTCAATGTAATACCACCCCCAGATGGTGGAGGTGTTCCTCCCAGGTCTGGCTGTATATGGCTATGTCGTCCAGGTACGCACAAGCGAACTCCTGTAGGCCATCGAGAAGGCGATCAATTAACCACTGAAAGGTGGCCGGGGCGTTCTTCATCCCGAACGGCATGACCCGAAATTGGTACAGGCCGAACGGGGTGATGAAGGCTGACTTTGGGGTCGCCTCCTCTGCAAGGGGAATCTGCCAGTACCCCTTGCACAGATCCACGGTGGTCAAGAAATGGCCCTGGGAGATCTGGTCTAACAACTCGTCGACTCGGGGCATGGGGTAAGCGACAGTGATGGTGCAGTCGTTTAACCTCCGGTAGTCAACACAAAACCGGGTGGTACCGTCCTTTTTGGGGACCAGGACTACCGGCGATGCCCAGGGACTGGCCGAAGGCTCTAACCCCCAGCTCCAGCATTTCCCGGATTTCAGCCCGCATGGGTTCGCGGACTGCCTCCAGGAGTCTGTATGCTGGTTGCCGGAGGGGTCTCTGGCCAGGGGTTTCCTCTTGGTGCACAGCCCGGCTGGTATAGCTGGGGAGGGCAGAAAAGATCTCTTGGCGGTCTTGGAGCAGCTGCCTAACCTGTGCCTGTTTATGGGGTCCCAACTCCTCCCCCAGCTGCACCTGCTCTACCCCTGAGGGCTATCAGGGGAAACTGTTCTGCCTTCTCGGTGGCTGGAGCGCAGATGGCAGACACTGTCTCCGGGCGCTCATGGTAGGCCTTGAGCATGTTGACATGGAACGTCCGCTGGATCCTGGTGTCGGTACAGCTGACAACCACATAGGTGGTTTCTCCCACTTGGGTTACCACCCGATAAGGGCCCTGCCAGGACGCCTGCAGCTTATTCTGCCGCTGTGGCTTCAGCACCAGGACCTTCTGCCCCATGAGGAATGAGCGGCTGCGGGCAGAGCAGTTGTACCATGCCTTCTGCTGGGTCTTGGCTGCCTGCATGTTCCCCTGAACTAATTCTGTGAGTTCAGTCAAGCGCTCCATGACGGGGAGACCTTCGGCTTCCTGTCCCCCCTCCCACTGAGCCCTGACTAAATCTAAGGGACCCCTAACCCTGCGTCAATACAATAATTCGAAGGGGGAGATCCTGGTCGATTCTTGGGGGACCTCTCGGTAGGCAAATAACAAGTGGGGTAGGTATTTTTCCCAGTCCTTCCTTTCTTGGGTGAAGGCTCGGATTAGCTGTTTCAGGGTCCCATTAAACCGCTCGCACAGCCTGTTCATCTGAGGGTGATATAGGGTGCTGTGAAGCGCCTTAACACCGCACAGGCGCCAGAGCTGTTGGGTCAGCTCAGCGGTGAACTGGGAGCCCTGATCAGACAAAATCTCCCGTGGGAATCCTACCCGAGAGAACACCCGTAGGAGAGCATCAGCGATGGTGTCAGCCTGGATGTTGGACAGGGGCACCGCCTCGGGGTATTGGGTGGCGTAGTCCACCACGGTGAGAATATATCTCTTCCCGGTGGTGCTGGGGCGAGGCACGGGGCCAATTTATGTCGACCGCCACCCGACTAAAGGGTTCTTGTATGAAGGGCATGGGGTGCAGTGGGGCTTTCGGGTGGTCTCCGGTTTTCCCCATCTTCTGACAAGCTGGGCATGTGTGACAGTACTCTCAGGCATCCTCACTAAGGCGGGGCCAAAAAAATGCTCGGGATAACCGGTGTCGGGTCTTGGTCACCCCTAGGTGACCGGCGAGGGGAATGTTGTGGGCCAGTCTCAGGAGCTCCTCTCTAGGGGCCTGAGGGACTATTAATTGCTTATGGGTAGCCTGTGGCTTCCGAGTGCCCCCCCCTTGCGGTGTACCTATACAGTAACCCATCCTCCCACTCAATGCTGTCGTCCCTTACGCCTTCCGGGCCCTTGCCGGCCTGGTCGCGGTACCTCTGTAGGGTGGGGTCGGTCTGAGTCTGGTGTCGGAGGGTGGCCGGGGAGCTCCACGTGAGGGGGTGGTCAGGTCGAGGGGATGTGGTCTCGTTTGGTCTGGGTTTTGGAGGTTTGGGTTGTGGTCTCACCTGGGTCCCGACTGGAGTGCCGTGGTTGTTCCGGTGGCTCTGTTGCCGTGTGGTCACCGGGGCTGCTGCGTCCGTGGCGTAGGCCGAGACCAAGCGTCCCAGGTCGTTCCCAAGGAGGATTTCAGCCGGTAGTTGGTCTAGTAAACCCACCCTCACGGATCCCTCCCCAGACCCCCAATCAAGGTGGACTCGGGCAGTTGCAAGTCGAAGCACTTTTCCTCCGTCCACGCGGACAGCGACGGTGTGGTCTAGCCGGTTCTTTTTGGATATCAGGTGGGGGCGCACGAGTGTGATGGTGGCGCCGGAGTCTCGGCGGCCCGCCCGTTGATCCACACCGCCTGTCGGTGTTGTCAGCTGAGGCAGCTTGTACAGGGTCGGCCTCATGCAGCATCCCCATTCTTCCTGGGGGTCCCAATACGGTGATTCGGTCTGGTAACAGTGGGCCACAGGTGGTGCTCGGGGGGGGGATCCCCGCGGAGGGGGAGGTTGGTTGGGACAGTTCTGACGGTAGTGCCCCACCTGGCCGCACCCGTAACATCGGATGATAACCGTGGAGTGGGAGCGGTTTGTCGGTCTGGGTGCGGGCCAGCGAGTCGGTGGCTCTGGGGGAGGGGTGGGTAGTGTGGGTCGAAGCGGTGGGGGTCGTTCTGCCCCATTGGGTTTCCATGGGTCTGTATACTCATCTGCCCAGGTAGCCACTTGCTGCACCGTCTGGGGCTTCTTGGTCAATTTACAGGCCAGAATCCCGACCCAAGCGGAACGTTGAACCTCGTGTATTTGGCACGACTGCTCAAAGTCTTGGAGGAAGCTCTCGATCTCTTCCTCCATCTCGTTAAAAGTCTTGAAGACCTGGAAGGGTACCTTCCGGGCCACTGGTCTCTCGGGGCTCTCCACTCTCTGGTATTTTCTGCCAGCCGTAGCTCATGCTGGCGCACCCTCTCCTGCTCTTCCTCTTGCGCGATTTCTTGAACAATATTCTGGAAGGTGGCTTCCGTCGGGGCGGCTCCGTAAGCCACTGCCGTACCTTCTTCTGGAAGGAATTTTCAGAGATGGGCGCCTGGGGGGGGGGTGTCGGTGGTGGTGGGGGTGCGGGCGTGGCCCTCTCCCGCTGATCCATGTCCTTTAGCTCTTCGACCAGAGCATCCTTGGTTTTCAAGCCCGCGGTCCCTCCACGGCTCTCCAGCAGATCTCGCAGAGTGTCTCGTTTACAGCTGGCGTAGGCTGCATGCTGAGATGAGGGTCTCTTCCGGGGGTGCAGAGAGCTATCCCACTGCTTGCCACCAATGTGACGGAATGGGGTGTCCGCCTGCGGTCCTGCTCCTATCTGACCCCCTTGATGGCATCCGGCCCGACTACCGAGTGACTCGGCACTCTGCGTCTCTGGCAGCCTGATTTACTGACCTCTTGTTGGTGTGGAGGTGGCTGCTGGGCTGACTTGAGGCTCCTTTTCCTGGGATAGATGTGATGTAGAAGGCCGCTGAGTGCCTTCTAGGTGCAATGTGATATGCCCTGAAATAACTCACCAGACGAGGCTGTATGACTTTAAAACAGGGACTGATTTATGAAGGGTTTGGGCAGATGCATTTATACACACAACACAAAAGCATTTGGTAACCCTCGGACATGTCCAGACTTGAATGAGACAATCGGATTTGCATACAATGGCATTCTTACATCAGCAGACTACACAGGCACAGCGCTAATGCACACAGTAATTAGCATACAATTGAATTTCAACACCGCCTTTCAATCCTAGCAACCAAGGGAAAATCTAATCCATTTAAATGCATCACACAATTTCACATCTGAATCCACACTCCTACAATACAGGATACATGTTAATACCTCACACTCTAATAAAAACCACACCAGTAAAACCACATCTAGAAATGAAATAAAATGTCCATACACTTAAACGCACAACCGAAATATAAAAGGAAAAAATGGTCTTTAAAACTGTCTGAGTTTTTAGTCACGTGGCTCGCTGGAAGGAGCGCTCAGGTCCGTTCCGTGACATTGCCCCCAGGCTCACACATGGATATCTGCTCCCCCCCAGGGCCGACCCAAGCCACTGTGCCGCCTGGAGCAAAGTATGAAATGCTGCCCCCCCCAAAAAAACACGTGACCTGCATGAGCGTCTGAGCTCCAAAGCAATAAAACTCGCAGTAATGTGCGGTGTGTATGAGCGTATCACAGAGCCCCACAGCAATAAAACTGTTACGCTCATACACCCTGTCTGCACATAACAGTTTTATTGTTGTGTGGCTCTGATATGCTCATACACACTGTCTGCAGATAAAAATGTTATTGTTGTGTGGCTCTGTGATACACCCATATACACAGCACATTACCATGAGTTTTTTATTGCTGTGGAGGCTCCACAGTGGAGCTCTATGATATGATCCATGGGGGAGGGCGCGTATCCTGGTTTGTTTGTTTACTTCATTACCCTCCTAAAATACTTAATTTGGGCACACATAAATAAATTTTATATTATTTTTTTTTTATTTGCACCCTAGAATAATAATTTTTAAAAAAACATTAATTTGCCCCCAGGTGGAAAGGCAAATTAATGATTTTTTTAAAAATCTTATTCTGGGGAAGACAAATCCATCTTTACTTCATTTGGCAGAGAGAGACAGAACGCGCAGGGAGACAGAACGCGCGGCACAACACAGAGGGGGGGGGGCAGAACAGGAACACTCACTGACAGGCAGAACACACTCGGTTCCTCTTCCGATGGCTGCAGCCATCTTCCCTCTTCCGATGGCTGCAGCAGGTGGTGGCACACTGCACATTCCTCTGGCTGCCAGTGCGCATGTGTGACCATTACCAGCAGAGGGAGAGAAGCAGGAGGGTCCCAGCAGGCAGCAGCCCATTGGTCTGTTAACAGACTGACGACATCACCTTGTGCCGGATGTCTGCCAGGTCATCTGACCAGGAAACCGGCTCAAGGCCACAGAAGCCTTACATTTAACAACCGGTAGCCCCTGCATGCCGAGCCGCGGCCACAACATGGCGGCCGTGCACCTGAGGCCTGGGAGGTTGTTTTGATTATATTTTTAATTACTTTACCCCGCATTTTGCCGCCCCTGACGGGGGCTGTCTGGAGCCCACGCTCCACCCTGCTCCATGGACGGGCCGGCCCTGCTGCCCCCAGGCTCACACATGGGTATTTTCCCCCAGGCTCACACATGGGTATTTTCCCCCAGGCTCACACATGGGTATTTTCCCCCAGGCTCACACATGGGTATTTTCCCCCAGGCTCACACATGGGTATTTGCCCCCAGGCTCACACAAGGATACTTGCCCAGCCGCAGCAGCTCACATTTGCCTCCAGCGCTGTCTTCCTGTAGCCAGTCTCATGCATGCTGGCGTTGCCGCTGGCGTCAAGGAGATGGAGGCGTGGACTTGGTCCAGGAAGCTGGAAGCACCAAGTCCACGCCTCCATGTATTGGGGCTGGCTGCAGCACATGGCCGCCCCACGGGCATGTATTAATTATTATTTTTATTTTTTTAACACAATTGGCCGGGCCGGCTGCGCCCTAGGCGGGTGCTGCGCTCTAGGCGCCCGCCTAGTTGGCCTAGCGTCAGCGCCGGCCGTGACAGCAAGCAATGCAAAAAGCAAGGCATTGTGGGTGCTTTGCTGTTTTTATAGGGAGATGCAGGCAGCTTGATGAGCACCTGCACCTCTTGCAGGATAGGAACAGTAACTGGAGGGGTGGATTTAGGAATGCAGGAATACACCCGCACCGATTTGTTTTTCCTGCTTCGCCGGCTACTGGGTATGTGACAATATCCAACCCTTTATGACCACAGTGTAACCATCTTCTGATGGTGCATTATCCTGCTAGAAGTAGCCATGTCACAAAACTCATAATCTCAATCATCTGGTTTCTTGAACATGACCATGCTTTCAATGTACTACAATGGCCTCCAGTCACCAGCTCTCAATCCAATAGAGCACCTTTTAGGATGAGGGCATTACAGCCCATGCTGTAGTAAGGGGCCCGGGGACTGGGGGGGCCCGCCATCGGCAGTTATGTTTACTATAGGCCGCAGGCCTCGGAGGAGGTACTGCGGCCTGGCCGCTGAGTAGGGCCCCCTCTGTCAGGCATGGGCGGATTCAGCCGATCGAAACCTCTCGCACAGCCTGCTGTGTGTGTGTGTTCAAGCACTTGAGCAGGCAGCCTCTCGAGTGCTTGTACACGCAGTGCAGGCTGCGCGAGATGTGGGCTCCGCCTCTGACAGTGTTTCCACGCAGAGCGCACATGCCCCTGTTTCGCGCACTCCGTCTTCAGCTCACGTGGGAAGGAGCAGCAAAACGAGGCGAGCTGTGCCACCGCGACGTGAAGGAGCACTTCACCCTGCCTTGGTGGACCCTCTGAGCGGGACAACTACTCGACCAGGCAGGTAACTACACAGTGGCGTAGTATGTGTGTGTGTTGCCAATGGGGCGATTTTCTTATGGGCACAAATTTCTTTTGAAATTTTGCACCCCTAATATTTTCCAGCTGCACTGAATCCGGAAGAGAGGTCACGTGATGCCGTGCGCCAGTGCTACAGTTATTGTCACGTGGGTGGAAAGAGCAGGAGGCTGCACACGGCTGCCGGACCAATGTGCGCGCACTCGCAGGTCAGCGGTGAGTGCCTGACACACAGAACCGATCCTGTGCCGTCTATACCCCAAGCCTACCTGCTGTGAGTGACAGCGGCAGCCTGTACATTTATATATATTGTCACGGTTACTTCTGCCAGTGCATGCAGGGGGTTGACTAAATATGGGAGGCTTTTTATTTAAATAATTTTGGGGGGGGCTTAGTCACAATTTCATGCTGTCTTAATTTGAGCCAGAGATACTTTTTATGTTAAATGTGCTGTTTTGAGAGCAATATGTGTGATTTTAAGATATTGGGACTATACCGCTCTGTAATGTGATCACGATTCACACTAAATGTTGTATTTCCTATTGGGGGCGGGGCATTCTGAGGGTCAGTAAGGGGTCCCAGAGTTTCTGATGGCTGGCCTGCTCCTCATGGATGTGCAGCCAGTGGCATAGCGTGGGTTGTCAGCGCCTGGGGCAAGGCGAGAATTGTCCGCCCCCAACCTGTGGACATGGTAACACGTCCAGATTCCCTTCCACCAGTAGAGTAGAAACATAGAAAAATGTCGGCAGATGAGAACCTTTCGGCCCATCTAGTCTGCCCAATTACATGGATACTTTACCTGGATTTATCTTTTGTTTAGGATAGCCTTATGCCTATCCCATGCTTGCTTAAATTCAATTACTGTTTTGGCCTCTACCACTTCAACTGGAAGACTGTTCCATGTATCCACCACCCTCTCAGTAAAATAATGCTTTTTGATGTTACTTTTAAACCTTTGCCCCTCTAATTTAAGACTATGTCCTCTTGTTTTGCTACTTTGTTTCCTTTTAAATATACTCCGTTCCTCTACCTTGTGGATTCCCTTTACGTATTTAAATGTTTCTATCATATCTCCTCTGTCTCGTCTTTTTTCCAAGCTGTACATGTTAAGATCATTAAGCCTTTCCTGGTAACTTTTCTCCTTCAAGCCGTACACCATTTTAGTAGCCCTTCTCTGAACTCTCGCTAAGATGTCTATATCCTTCTGGAGATACGGTCTCCAGTACTGCACACAGTACTCCAAGTGAGGTCTCACCAGTGCTCAGTACAGTGGCATGAGCACTTCCCTTTTCCTACTGCTAATACCTCTCCCTACACAACCAAGCATTCTGCTAGCATTTCCTGCTGCTCTATTACATTGACTACTTACCCTTAGATCCTCTGCAATAATAACCCCTAAATCCCTTTCCTCAGATGTTGAGGTTAGGACTGTATCAAATATTCTATATTCAGCCCTTGGGTTTTTACGTCCCAGGTGCATTATCTTGCACTTATCCACTGTTAAAACTCAATTGCCACAGCTCCGACCATTTTTTTAGTTTACCTAAATCATTTGTCATTTGGCTGATCCCTCCAGGAACGTCAACCCTGTTGCAAATCTTTGTGTCATCAGCAAAAAGACATACTTTTCCATTAATACCTTCTGCAATATCACTAATAAAAATATTAAATAGACTGGGTCCAAGTACTGACCCCTGAGGTATCTATTATTTTTGTTACCCAAATGAGTATTGACCTCCTTACCCCACAAGCACATGTATTGTATAACAAAATACTGATATAATAAAAAATGAAACACACATGCCCCCCACGCTACACCACGGCTAAATCGCCCTGTCCCAGTATACCCTAGCATAGTTTCACTTTCACACTATATCCAGTCACACTCTCTCCCAGGACATCCAGTCCCTTTCTCTCCCAGGACCCCCAGTCACTCTCTCCCTCCCTCCCAGTACCACCACTTTTTCCCAGGACCCCCCAGTCACTCTCCTCAAACCTCCAGTCACTCTCTCTCTTTATAAAAGTACCCCCAGTCATTCTCTCCCAAAACCTCCAGTGACCCTCTCCCGGTACCCCCTCGCTGTGTGGTGGTCACCCTGCTCTGGTGTCACAGTGTTGCCTACCTGCGTGGAGTTGCAGGAAGCCCGGGGGGGGGGAGCTGTGCAGGGGGCTTAGAGGAGACAGGATTTTAAATGTGCTACAGGGCAGGCACCTTCCTCCCTCTTGTCTGTTCAGCGGCTGCAGAGCTGCCAGTGGCAGAGGGGGGGTACTGGCACAGGGCTTCAAGGGGGATGCTGACAAACGTGGTACAGGGTGTTCCATCGGATAATGCTGCGCTGCTTCACGTGACTCATGTCAGCATTAAGGAGGAGTCCGGACCGGACCATAATTTTCTGTCCTAGTCCTCCATTCCGGACGCTGAGTGCTAAGTCACCGCCGGCACTGCAAAACTGGCGGCTACCCGTGCAAGGGCCTCTCACGGACACTAGTGTCAATGACCAGACACCTTGCTGATCGCTGCTGGAAAATATTAGTGGTTCAAACTTCTTTTGAAATTCTGCACTCCCTAAGAAAATTGCGCCTGGGGCGACCGCCCCCGAGGCCCCCCCACACTGCGCCACTGTGTGCAGCGAACAAATCTGCAGAAACTACGTGATGCTATAATGTCGCTATTGGCCAAAATCTGAAAGTTTCCAACACCTTGTTGAATCTATGCCATGAAGAATTCAGGCAGTTCTGAAATCAAAAGTGGGGGGGGGGGGTGTTTTACCTGGTACTAGCAGGGTGTACATAATAATAATGTGGCAGGGGAGTGCATCCTTCCGCTCTGTGTGAAACTGATTTTCTGTGGGAAATTGTACAGCAGTGCACACACGAGCAGCTGGTGGCTTCTCATTGATGAAATCTATGAATAGGAGTTTAGTTTGGTTTAAGTTTCTGTGTGCTATTGTGCATTTCTGTACATGCTTCTCACTCTCTGGGGGGGGGAATTTTTGTTTTCATTAATAGGTTAGATTGAGTAAACCTTTTCAGGTAGTGCACGCGCTGTACTGTGCATACACCTACATATCTGAGGCTAGATTCCAAGCGTCTTGTAAACTGTTACCACCAGAGCCATTAAAGTATTGAGTTTTGTTTTTGAATATAGCCCTTGTTTCGATCACTGGTTTTGCCTGCAAACACGTGAAAGCAATAGAAGTCGGACATTAATTGGTATGTCTCTATTTGGTTTTATTTTTTCGAATTCTTGGAATTTGTTCTGTCCTGTAAATTGCACAGAAATACATATTTTTCTCAGAACATCACATTTTTCATATTTCATACTTTTTACATTTCACGTTAACTCCCTTTTTTATTGTGTTGCAAAGGGAGGCAAATTTTCTTGTTCGGTTTAGGAAATGGATGTTCTGGTACTAGTCTGTCATACCATCCTTTTAGCGAAGTGACAAAGAATTAGATTTGGCACAGAGGGTAGCGTTTAGTGTGTTGTGGTGGGTCTATGAGGTCTCTGGTCCTAGAAGTCCAGCACAGCATCTTTTTAAAAGTTGTTTTTTTCCATTGTCCCCACTATCACGAATGAAAACGATCGTTCGGTGTCAAGCATGCTTGTTTGTCAAAGCGCACACTGTGGGGTTTGGGAAATCCTTCAATTGGCTTACCCTAATCTAATGAACGCTGGACTCAAAGATGCATTGTGGAGCAGGCCCACAAAGCAGAACAATGTTTCTGCACAATAACCCTATAATCACAGGTGGATATGAATAAAGATGACCGCTCAAACATTTGCGTGTTCGTCTCTTTCTAACAAGATACTGTGAAAGTGCTGGTTCATGCTCTTGTCATTTCATGACTTGATTACTGCAACTCGCTCCTCATTGGCCTTCCCAACTCCAGTATTGCCCCTTTGCAATCTGTAATGAATGCAACCGCCAGGCTTATTTTTTTTTCTCACCAGACGCACCTGTATGTTCCAGGATACAGTTTAAAATACTGATGCTCAATAACTCAACTCTTCCCTATATTTCTTCATTACTCCACAAGCACGTCCCATCCAGACAACTCCAGTCAGCAGGCAAGCTGTTATCTGTCTACACGCGCACAGCCAACTCTCGCCTACTAGACTTCACGGTCAGCATCGGTCGTGTGGAATGGCTTGCCTCGCCCTATGAAACTAATCTTCAGGCCTTCAAGAAATCCCATCTCTTCAGATTAGTGTACCACATCACTGATGCAACTCTGCTCATCAATCCCTCTGCTCATCTACTTACACTTGATTGAAGCTGCTTCTATGGCCCCACCATTCCCAAACCACTGGCTCTCATGATCCTGCTATCTAGTAAAATTCCTCTGGTCTTCCTCAACCCCAATCGCTCTAGATTGTAAACTTCTAAGAGCAGGGCCCTCTACACCTCTTGTTTCCATCAGATGTCTGTTTATCTTGTTCCTTGTGGTTATCGTAAAATGCGCTGCGCAAACTGTTGGCGCTATATAAATGACGATGATAATAATTAGCAATGGTCAACTAATGGGGCAATGTTTGCCAAACTAAACAAGGACCTTTCAAACCTTTCATAGATCTAAAACCAATTCTATGCAGGGAGGTTGGAAAAGGCTACAGTGAGACATACATTCATATACACACACATATACACCTTTTTACATAGCGCATAGACCCTGTACCTTTTATCCACAGGGAGACCTGGACATAGAGGGCTAAAATGACGTTTCAGACTTACCAGAACCCATAGTCCCACATCTCCCAGCAGGAATACCAAGTCCAGGTACCCCAGTTCAGAGTCTCTCTCGCCACATTGGATATCAGGAGGGTGATGTGTTGGCTGAAGTGTGAGACTTGGTCAAGCCAATGAGACTACAACCAAAATGATTTTCTAGGAAAATCCAATAAAACTGCCACCACTTTACCAGAGTGCCGGGTCTCCCTTGTTCTCGATACTGCAGCTTTTGGCCTTGCTGGATTCTGTGAGGAATGGTTTCTGTATATTGAGTGCAGGCCATGCTTTTTACTATTCCATCCACAAGCTGTGTAGCATTTAACCCCATAAGGCCCACTAACTTTTTTAAATAGTAAGTCCGGGGGAGAATTCCACTTATCCAATTCTCAACTCTCTGGCTGGGGTCCGACCTTGGTCTGGCTTCCTGAAAGCCAGCCTGACTGTTTTAAGGGCTCCGGGCCGTTGCGTTGTCATTTTCAGGTGTCTTCCCCCCCCCCCACGCACTTGCAGGGGAGAACTTGGGAGGAGGTGAATTGGAACCCTCTACCTTCTGAATGGCTGCACAGAAGGGGGGGGGAAGAGGCACTGCTGGAGAGACTTTTCCTTTCCAGTGGTGCCTGTCTTTAACCCCTTAGTTTCCGGATCAAGATTTGGTGCTGGATCGCAATCCGCTCCTGGAGGTGGCTAACCTCTTGAATGTCAGCCAAGCCTCCGAGGTAATCTCCCCACCCACTATCGTCTCCATATGTGTGATGTCAGTTGGCCAGTTAACCCCCTAGCTGCCAAGTGGAGCTAGGGGGGTCCTTTTGGACTCCCGATCCATGGCAACTAGAGGGTGTGATGACGTCTGTTTTAGGCGTCCCCAGTCTCCTGCAGGGAAGAACCTGAAATTGGAGGTGTGGGTCCTTTTGGACTTCACCCTCCTGAACAGCTGCAAATAAAAACAGAGGCAGTGCTGGAAAGGGCAGAGTCTGCCCTTTCCAGTGGTGCCTCTCTTTAACCCCATTAGATGCTGGATCCCAATCCACTCCCGGAGGCGGCTGACATCCTGGATGTCACCCGAGCCTCCGGGGTCACTCCTGCCCCATGACAGCATGACCATGTTTGGTGTAAAAAGAAGTGTGTAATAAAATAGGACTTCAAATCTTTAAACCTGATGAGCACGAAACTGTCAAAATGAGCTCCGCACACTTGGCAGTGAAGGTTAAAAAGCAAAAACATGTAAAAATTGGATTACTAAACTCCGGACAAAATATAAAAACTATTAAGGCTTGTGTCAGACGAGCACAGTGTTAACGTCTGTTTTTGCGCACCTAATAACGTCCGTCGCAGCATAGAATAATCGCCAATGGAGCCCCCCACACGAAGTGCATCCGCACTGAACTGCAGGCAGACAACGCACGCGGCAAACTGACGCAAGTTAGGCAAGAACTTAAAACCGCTAGAACGGACGTGCGGAATGCGCTGCGTCCGCATAGCTTTGTGTGTGAGTGAACGAGGTCAGACTGACTGTATTTGTGCGTCCAGCATTTTTGACGACAAAATGGTTTTCATTTATTTTCCCTGCTACATCCATAAAAAATAACGTCCGTTAAAAAAACGGTGTGGCCACTACTGCGTCTTCCATCATAAAGTGCATCCGTACTGCACGGGCACACAGTCTGTACAAAATGCACTCGTCTGACACCAGCCTAAGCTGGTCTCTTGGTGGCTGTAGATTTTGGAGGTCAAAGTGTTTTTTTGTTTTTTTGTTTTTTTTCTTCAGATTTTCCAGTACAATTGTACGATATTATGAAAATAATGGAGAAACGATCTATAATATGTGTGGGAACCATAAGCGAGTAAGAGGAAAATTAGAGCTAAACCGAGCAGAAATGTAAACAGCAGTGGGTACTTTCGGACAGACAATAGTATAACCAACTGGTCACTATGGGGTTAAAAAGGCCACTACCACCAAAAAAAAAATTTTTGTTGCTGATCTCTTGCATGTGCTCTGGTTTTCTCTTATTTAGTCAAGAAGAAAATCTTTTATGAATGGATCAAGTCATTGACTCACATCATTGTATTTTGTGACATGTATGCAAAGGACATCACAAGGGGTAGGGTAGAAGTCTTTTATCTGTTAGCAGAGGCCGGAAAATAGCCCTCCTGCAGCCTTATCTAAACATTCCCTCCTCCACCTCATTGACTATTAAATACTCTAGATTAGTTACACCACAGCAGTAAAGTAAAACTTTTGCACGCATTTTGGGGAAAATCGAGAAACCAAAATTTTTTTATTTTTTTTTCCCCATGCAATTTCTTCAAAGTAAAAAACAGCATGTGTTTTTATTTTGTAATGCATGTAATCTAGTTACAGTTTATGGAAGTGCTTTAGTGTCTTTTTTAAGCATTGCACACTCACATTTGTATGCATTTAAGTGTATTGCATACTTATTTTGTCACCAAATTAAAGTATTAAGTTGTACCGAGGGACACCTTTTTAATATAACTTTTTTTTTATTATTGGTTAGTACCTATACTGGAGTTTCAGCAAAGGATTTCCATTGCCAGATGTTGGCATACATGTCGGATTTGAATGGCATTGAGCTTGCTCAACAAGGGACCCAGCATTGCCATTCAAATAGATCGCAGGAAGGCTTACACAATATGGAAAAGGACCGGGCAAGAAGGAAACTCTACGTGGCATCCGTTGTTTGTTTGCTTTTCATGATTGGAGAGGTGATCGGTGAGAAATTTGTTATCTTTGCTGGGAACCGTGTCATGCATACAGTAACATCTAACAATTTAAATGATAAAAGCTTTGTTAATCCTCAACAATGAGCCACTCCTAGGTTATGAAAGCTAGTCTTCTTTCTACCCATTTGGTCGACCTCCTCTATAGACAAGTATAATGTGACCTTCCTTCTCCATCACTAAAGGACATACGGGTAGTGTCATTGAGGCAAAATAGAAGGAAGATAACAGAATTGCGAAAAGGCTTTTAAAAACTCGAGTCTCAGCTGGCTTTACACTTGCATATTAAAAATGTTTGACACCTGACACTATTAAAACTTTTCTAATTTGACCAAAGTTGCCAAACTCTTGTTTAGACATTGTGTGTGTGTGACAGTGGTCATCCTTATACAATCTTTACCTTTTTGGCCTTTTGTTCGAAGCAAGTAAAAGTGGTTCTAGAGCTAAAATAACATGCATACATAAAACTTTCTTTTTTTTTAAAAAAAGTCTGATCAGGATCTTTTAACAAGGTTGACTTGTTATGCCAGCATTATTGACCATCTTTTAGTTACATATACAAGTTTTTTATAAAGCGCTAACAAGTTCCAGAGAGCTATTCAATGGGAGGCAGAATAATATACATACAGGTTAAACACCCAGAACAGTGGGAGAGGGGTCCCTGCTCAATAGCTTACAATCAAAGAGAAGAGGGGTGACACACTAGGTGATGGTAAACAGAGAATATGAAATCGAGGGCAGATGGAGTAAGAAATGAACAGGGGTATTAGTGAGATGATGGGCTTCTCTAAAGTAGTGTGTTTTCAGAGACTTCTTGACTGTAAAGACAAGTCTAATGTTGCGGGGGATGCAGTTCCATAGAAAGGGGGCAGCCCGGGAGAAGTCCTGAGGGCAGATGTCGATGCATCTCCAAGAAGATATCGTCAGATCATTGGCAGAACGAAGTTGTCGGGATGGGATGTACCTGTTCATAAAGGATGAGATGTAGACAGGGGTGCAGTTTTGGAGCGTTTTGTACGTGACTTGAGTACCAGTATTTTGAATTCCTATTTTAAAGGAAATGGGGAGCCACCGTAGAGATTGAAAAAGAGGAGAGGTGCGGGATGTGAGGTGGATGAGCCTAGCAGTTATTCAGAACATTCTGCAGAGGGAGAATCTGGGACCTCCGAAGGCTAGAGAGAAGGGTGTTACAGTAGTCAAGGTGGGAGATAAGTGCTTGGATGAGCATTTTAGCAGAGTCCTGATTAACACCGGAACGGACACGTGCAATGTTTTAGGTGGAAGTAGCAAGATTTGGTTAACTATTTGAATGTGAGGAGTGAAGGAGAGATCCGTCGACGAGGACCCCGATGCAATGAGTCCGAGAGAAGTAATGGAGGCACCATTCACCTGAAGGGAAATGGGTGCAGGAATGTTGGGTGTCAGAGGGAGGGAAGACAAGAATTTCAGTTTTGGAGGGGTTGAGCATTAAGAAACTGGAAGTCATCCATTTGGAGACAACCAATAGGCAGACTGTAATATGGTCCAACACAGAGAGATTGGGGAGGAAATGTCGATTTGGGTGTCGTCGGCATAGAGTTGATATTGGAGTTCATATTATTCTTTATATATAAAGCGCCAGCATATTCCGCAGCGCTGTACAATGGGCACAGTATAGACAGGGTTGCAATACATTGAACAACATTTGACAAACCAGTACGAGAGGAGATGCGGGCCCTTTTCCCGTAGGAGCTCTGTCTAGAAGGGTTGGGGTTGGAAACAGGAGGAGAGGACTGCTAGGTGAGAGTGATGGACTGGTTGGGGCAGTTAGGTGTATTGGTGAGTTGGGTGGTAGGCGTCCCTAAATAGGAATGTCTTAAGGGAGCGTTTAACTGTACGAGGTAGTGTGTTCCAGAGAATGGGGGCTGCACGTGAGAAATCCTGCAGTCTATCATGGGAGGAGGTGATGCGGGGAGAAGCTAGGCACCGATCACTATTTGATCTTAGGGAGCGGGCTGGGGTGTATTTGGTGATTAGTGGGGAGCGGTTTTGGCACGAGCTTTGTAGGTCAGGGTGAGTATTTTGAATTTAATTCTGCAGTGGATGGGGACTGCAGGAAGAAGTGAGGTTGCCCAGAGAGGCAGTACAGTTTTAGAAGAGTAGAGGACCCAGGACGGAGCCATGAGGTAGCCAAACCAAAAGAGGAACTGGGAGTGAAGAGGCACCAGCAAAGAGAGCAGTGTCTCTGAGGCCAAGTTGACGCAGCATGACGAGCAGGAGAGGGTGGTCAACAGTGTCAAATGCAGCGGAAGAATGAGGGAGAAGTGACCTTTTGGTTTTAGCAGCAACGAAGTCATTAGTCAACTTGGTCAGAGCAGTCTCAGTGGAATGCTGGGAGCGAAAGCCGGACTGGTGCGGATCCAGTAGAGTTAGCTGTGAGAAAACCGGTGTGCTGGTTATAGACCAGGGGTGCTAAGTGGAGCAAAGCAATGGGTCAGTAGTTTGAAAGAGGTGGTATCAAGAGATGGCTTCTTTAGATTGGGGTATTCAGAGCATGTTTGAATGCAGAGGGGACGAGTCTAGAGAAGAGGTTGAAAATGAGTCAGAGCAGGGACAATCACTGGTAGCACAGACCGAATAAGATGCAAGGTGATGGGGTCAAGCGGACAGGTGTCTGGCAGGAGGACATGAGAACTGCTGAGACCTTGGAAAAAGGAAGACTAACAGGGTTATTCAGAGAAAGGTGAAAACCAGGAGAACTGGCAGAAGAGAACAATCTAGACCAAATAGCCGATTTGGAAAGTGAGATAAATAGAATGACTGGAGGTGAGAAATCCAGGTCAAAATAGCCAAACCAGAAAATTTCTCCCGAGTTTCGCTTTTCTTTGAATAGACCCAGTAGTAGAAGAGGGGACAGGGAGTGACAGATTGAAGTAGAGTGGTTAATGACGTTCATCAAAACCTGACTTTTTTCTTTCAGGCGGATACATGGCACACAGCCTGGCAATTATGACAGATGCGGCCCATCTTCTGACTGATTTCGCTAGCATGATGATAAGTTTATTTGCCCTATGGATGTCTTCACGGCCGGCTACAAAAACAATGAACTTTGGATGGCACCGTGCAGGTATGGATGTTTTTTCTTTCTCCGAGTAATCGTGAATGTACTAGTTTTGAGTGTCTTAATTCTGTAAATTTATGTTTTGACGTCAATGTTTGCTTTTCGAGGCATTTTTGTATTTGACCTTTTCTTTGTTCTCAGAGATCTTGGGAGCCTTGGTGTCTGTACTGTCTATTTGGGTGGTAACTGGAGTCTTGGTGTATCTGGCTGTTGAGCGTCTGCTTTCAGGAGATTATGAGATTGAAGGAGAAACCATGCTAATCACTTCTGCTTGTGCTGTAGCTGTGAATATTATGTAAGTACATCTCCTGTAAGATGGGAATTTCTATGCAAAATACTCTTCACAGATCTTATTCTTGAATGACTTAACCCTATATTGAGTCAATATGGAAATGAAAAATATACCAAAATACATAGCTGATTGTTAGGTTTCCTTTTGAGATCTATTGGGGGGGGGGTGTTCCTTCAATGGAGAATGTGATTTAGACTTTTGCATCGTTTGAAGTGGACATTTTAACTTCTGTAAGAAAGTAAAAACTACTTTTTTAAAGTTGCACTTGGGACAAAGCCAATTATTAGTTTCACAAATCCGTGAAATGCTCATTCTTCCCTTAAAAGATGAGACAATGTTTTATCATACTGTCAATAATGAATGTATGCTCAAACATTTGAACGAGCTACATTTGTATTTGTAAAAGCTGTGGAATGCACTTCTTTTATATATGACTTGCTCCAAGAATGCTGTGTTTTGGCAGAAAGTAGGTTGCTATGGAATTATCGAGTAAATTCTACTTAACGTTGTTGCAAACAATGATGAAAATCACTGTTGTAACCATGATAAATGTCAGAAATCCAGATCGGGAGAATCCAATAACAATTGAAGCTTCTTTGAACCCTTCCATGCCTCGGAGTTGCCAAAATTTTCAGTATTTATCCTAGACGCTAATAATGGCTTGGACCCTTTGGGCTGTGATTTGAATTAAATCTCAAGTAACAAATTAAAATACTTTGGTTTATTAAAATGATCCACTTGAAAACCGCTATTGTATATTTTCTAAATCTTTAAATCAGACTATTTTGATGCCTCAATGTATGCATTTTACAGAGTGTCCCTCTCATCAAAAACGAAGATTAATGGGGTGGGAGGAGTAGACACATCAACCCCCTCCTGTTTTAACTTTTAAGAACATTTTAAAACTTGCCACCTCTTCTAGTTCAGGACTGGCTCTCCAATTCTCTGGTTATGACATGCTGCAAGTTTCTTGGAAGTCACATGGCCCCTGAGCTCTGGACATTCCAAAGAGCCTCTATTTAATCTAGTGGTTTGGGAGGGAGGAGGGACTCATTCGTCCCCAATTCCTGACGCTCAGATGAGTTCTTACTGATTTGAATTTCTTGGAGCCAAGCCCCTGCTCTCGGATGGTAGTATAGGCCTTCTGAGATCCTGTGGCAGGGAAGAGAGGAGTGAGAGAAGGTGCAGGGCACTGACCACTCCATTTGCTTTGAGTGATCACAATGCCTAGAGTCTCTTTTAAAACTGTTGGGGCCAGAAAAACTTACATCTGTTAGTCTGTTTTCACGTGGTGAACCTGTTCATTACTGTTTTCACTAGTATTCTAGTAACTGTTCATTTAGAGCCTCCTAAAGCTCAGCACTGCTAAACTTTTATGTTTTAGTTTAAAGCATGTTTATAAATGAGCTATTCTAATATAAATTGTATTCTTGCCCTGCAGAATGGGAGTGACTCTTCACCAGACAGGCCATGGGCACAGTCATGGAGCTGGAAACTCTCACGCACATTCTCACAGTTCTGGTGAACATCATAACCCCAGTGTCAGGGCTGCTTTCATTCATGTTGTGGGAGACTTGCTGCAGAGTGTTGGAGTTCTTATTGCTGCTTATGTGATATATTTCAAGGTGCGTTAACTAGGGGTTCTCACTCCTTGTTTATACTTTTCCATGGCTGACTGAACAAAAACTCAGCAAATGTAAGGCTGTAACGGGGAAAAACCTGTTACAGGCATCCCTGTTTTAGTACCATATTACAGGGTAGGCACTGATTCCGCAGCCTGCCCCATAACTCAGCACTAATGCACCGCCACAAGTATCACTTCCTGGAGTCCATAGGACTCTATGGAGGGCTGTGCTGCAGGGCCGCGGAGTATCCGTCCCCAGTCCCCAGTCTCCATCTGCTCCCGTCACCCAGAATCAGAGCATCAGCCATTGTTTGTGCTGCAGTGTTAACGCTAGTGTTAGGCCGGGGGCACACTAGACGTTTGCCGTCAGATTGCCGTCAGCACTAACGCGCGTTAAAAAAAACCAGCGTCGCACTCGACGCTCGTCCACCCCCCCTTGCGTGATCTTCTATAGGAGGATAGCGGAGCCCCGTCGACGTGAATCCAAACGCATCATCACTGGCGATCCGCTAGGATTCACGTCGACGGGGCTCCGCTATCCTCCTATGGAAGATCACGCAAGGGGGGGTGGACGAGCGTCGAGTGCGACGCTGGTTTTTTTTAACGCGCGTTAGTGCTGACGGCAATCTGACGGCAAACGTCTAGTGTGCCCCCGGCCTTAGCGCTCAGATATGTGAGGGTTAAGTCTGTAATAGGGCCCGTAGTCTTTTGGTCAGTTAATAATTTCCCTGAACAATCTCCTGATTACATTTCTGTTACAACCTTTTTATGTTGGGAAATTCAAAACAATCTAATATTTCCTTTTTAAAAGATAAGGTGTGTGTTTTTTTTTTTTTTTTTTCCAGCCAGAGTACAAAATGATCGATCCGATCTGTACTTTCCTGTTCTCCGTCCTGGTCTTGGCCACTACACTTACAATCCTTAGGGATGTCTTGCTTGTTCTCATGGAGGGTAAGTAGTGATACAGCTTTCAAAGGTATCCTGTTCAAATTTTGGTGATGACTTGACTGTAGCTTCTAACCTCCTTTAACTTTGTTTTTCAGGTACTCCAAAGGGTGTAGACTTCAACTTGGTAAAGGACACCCTTTTGTCAATCAGAGGAGTGAAAGCACTTCATAGTCTTCATATCTGGGCTCTGACGGTCTCTCAGCCCGTGCTATCTGTCCACATTGCAATCAGTAGGTTCTACATGTCAACTTTTTTCTATGGTTTCTTTTGTTGCATTTTGCAAAAGAATGTTTCCACATCTAGGTTCACGTTTGATCGATCATGGCCATAATATATTTTCAAATCGTAAAATATTAGGGGCCGTATTCAAGGGTTGCAGTTATGCAGTGCTCTCGAGATTTCAGAATGGCTTGAAAGCTCCGTTTAATTTAAGTTATTCCATCCGAGACGCAGCTCTACTTGCATTCTTGACATTGCACCGGCTTACTGTATATTAACGTCCCCTATACTATGTATTCCAAATAGCTCACTCGTCATCTGCTCTGTCCTGACACTATTCAGAAATGAATAACGTCTTGTAAAGACTGGTGCTAAGTTGCTCTGCATCTGTGAAATCAGTAGAAAAACTAGGTCGTGAGATTGATAGTTCTCACAAGAACAAATAAAATTTTTTTTTTTTTTTTTAAGAATTAACGCTAATAAAAATATATGCTATGAAAAAAACATTCCTAGAATGGCCTACACAGGGCATACAAGGTGCAGACTACAGTTAGAAAAATCTTTAAAAAAAATTCCTTGGCACGTTCTAATATCCCGGGCTTCACTAGAACCTAATCTGGCCAAATATAAATACATATTTGGCTCTGAAGTCCTGTGGACTGTGTTAGTGCTGATAATGGCGTGGTGCATAGGATGCTCCAAGTATTGCGATTCAAGATGCAGTGAAAACTGCTCAGTCGGAAACGAGTGTTGTAAGACCCTAATGGGAAATGGCTAGCACACAGGTTTTTCCATCTGACTTATAGCTCCAATCTTGGAATAGTTTCCTAGGTTTTTAAAAGATTGAATGTACAATCTTCAACTATGCTTCCAAAATGACTTCTCATTTGACATTCAAATAATGCTGGGTCTGTATTTTTGGAACGTCCTCAACAATGCATTGAGACTTGATCCTTAGTCTGTAGCATAGTGGAGATACTTCTATATACGGGAAGAACAGCATAAATGTGTGGGGTCAAAAGTCTTGGATACAAAAAGAAAAACTTGTATCCAAACAGACTCAAACTCTTCTGGTGGAAGATCTGTGTGTGCACATCTTCTAAGAATGAGCACTCAGCACATTTTATTGGATGTACAGTCTTGAAACATTGACTACTGTTATGTAATTTGCAATTTTTTGTGACTGCATTGAAAGAAAATGGCATAATTACATAAGTGGAAAACAACCATATGTACAATGACAAAGGGCGCCATGACTGGCAATGAAAAGGAACCGATCAATGCATGCAGTTTTTCATTTTAACATTCACTAGACCAGTAACCGATACATAACCGCAGATAACCAAAATAAAGGGAATAAAACAAAACGAAAGACTGCCAGCCTGAACATGCTTAACTTGATAAAGATGTGGACAATTGGGTGGTAGTGTTAATTTTTACACTCAATAATAAAGGGGAGGCAATTAAGCCAAGGGTCATAAAGGATTGCGACCCACTCTCCTCTCCATTGAATTCCAGCTTCGTACTGAAGGGATGATTGAATAGTATTTCGCATAAATAGAGAGGGGAATTAACATTGCCAGGTCCCATCAAACGTCTGGACCTGTAGTTACTTATTAAGGAGTATGTAAATACAGTCCATGTGGAAAAGAGGACTCCGTTTGGCCTATAAGAGTGGTGAACCGAGGTTGGCTGATTCCAGATCTGAATAGTTTTGCAACCAACAGCTGCTACCATAGAGAGACTCTTTTTATGTTTCAATAGTACAAAGATTGGCCCTAAAATTTGAAAATCGGATGAAGGGGGAAGAGAACGTTTGGAAAGAATGCGTGGACTGTAGAGCAAAAAGTTTGTATCACAGGGCACTTCCGAAACCAGTGGTAGAAGTCTGTGTGGTTTCTTGCATTTAACACGTGATGGGGCAGGTTTACAGCATGTGGGGTTTGTAAAATGCGTGGTGCAGTGTTTTAAGGAACATCTACTATGACACCACTGGCCTAATTTTATTATATATGCATAAACAGATAATAAATTCTCAGTTAATATGAGAAGGGAGATGGCAAAGCCACTGCATGGAGCCTGTCTGTATTTCAGACCAATGAACCTTGTGGCTGAGGATGTCAGACAGTGAAGAAAGACTGTGCCGGCTGGGTGGAGTAGAGGTAACAAAACTGCTCTGCATGGAGAGAGCCTGTGGAGACATGGGTTCGATCCCGACGAGCACTTCTCCAGTAAGTGTCCTTGGGCAAGACACCGAACGGTACATACTTGCCACCCAGGACATACATTGAGATTTCTCTCGTTTTCAAGTATCCTTCCTGGTAAAATACTTTCTCAAAAAAATAAATAAAAATAGAGCAATCCTTTAGTGGTCTCTTTCTAATGCAGTTGACCTGTCGGTTAGCCTAGTCTTTCCTTGAGCATGAGGATGTGACTTTGTAAAAGTATGAAGTTGGAAGTAAGTGAACCACGGAAATGGCATTGTGGGGTATTTAGGCTTAAGGGTCCGAAGCCGTACAGTTTACTGAGGTATACAAAAAATGTAATTCTCCCTCTGCCCAAGTAGTAAATGGTGGGGACTGTAGTTCCTCAACAAAGTGGGGGTTTGCTACAAACGGGAGGAAGTTTGGTAGATGGCCATCATAATTGGGACAATTTCCAAACCCTAATGGTCGTGGAGAGTAATGGAATATCGTAGAGTGGCGAAATGTATCAGGAACATCAGAAAATTGTGAGCAATTTGTTTATCCAATCAACAGCATGCCTAAATTGTGCTACTTTTTATATCTAGCATTGAGCAGGTCGATGCCACCAGGGTGATTTGGCTGATTTTTTTTAAAGCTTGATCAGGCTGCCAAGCTTTTCCAGAGAAATTTTGTCTGCTGTAATCAGGGTCTGCATTTGAGGTCTTTTCCTCTTTATATGTTAAATGAACAGGCAGTACTTGCAACGGGTATGGTAATTTGGGAAAACCATTGCTTTGTAAAGCATGACCCTACCTATTAGAGATGGTGGAAGCTTATCAATGACCGAGTGTAAAATCAAAGGGATATTAAGATTATAAAGTGCACGCAAGTCTCTTGGAATATGGACTCCTAGGTAGTTGAGTAAAATGGCAGCACATGTAAGGGTGCACCTGCCAGTAACTGAGTGGGGAGGTGTGTTGGAGAGCAGTAGATTTGTACCGGTTAACCCTCAACCCTGAGACCACGTGAAAGGTGTGTGTGTAAAAGGTTGGAGATGGCAAAGCCAGTGGCAAGTTCTCCGTAAACCTTAGGTCGTCTGAAAATGCAGAAACCTTTTGAGCGCTCTTCCCTCACCGAAATACCTCTGAAAGACCGTAGTGAATTGATATCCATGTCAAATAAGAGGGAGGAGTGGGGAGAACCTTGTCAGATACCGTTCCCTATAAAAAAGTATGGAGAGTCTAGGCCATTTTTTGTGATGCAGGAAGTAGGGTATTGATTTTTTTTTTTTTTTTTTATATATTGGGCTTTCAGGATTTTGTATTGGTCCGTAGCGAAACCATCTGGGCCTGGTTATTTGCTAGAATGTAAAGAAGGAATGGCTTCTCTGAACTCTCGCTCAGATTGGCCTTTCCAGGATCTCCGCGTAGTGCAGGGTAATGGTCTAGAAAGGTCTCACCTAGTGTAGCGGTGTCCTGTAGGGATTGTGAGCGAGATTTGAAAAACTCCTAAATTGTTAATCTGTGAATGAGATGTGACTTGTGTGTTTTCCTGCTGTTGGTAGTCTTGTGATTGGTTGTCCTTTACATCTAGGTGTGGTCATTTGTGAAAGAAATTTACCCGACTTGCTGCTCCATCAATAGCTGTGATTTCCAAGCACAATTCTATCTTTGGCTTTAGCATGCACCGGTGTTTCCAGATTTTGTTTGGCTTGAGTAGATGTCATGATTCTCAGCAGTCGGAACATTTGTAAATTTCATTTGGAGTCCGTAAGGTGGATTTGAGGGAAGTTGGGGTAATACACCATTGTTTGTAGTGAGTGAGGCAACGTATGATTGAATATAGCTACGGAGGACTGGTTTGGAGGCCTCCCGGAATAATTTAGGGTGGTCAATATTATCTGTGTAATTTGCCTGGCTAGATTGTAAATGGAGACTAAAGGATGGAGTGGTTGTGAGAAGTGCAGGGAAGTGTTTTAATGTTTCCTGTTAGGGATTACGCTGGGAAATTTCCGCTTCAACCATATCTGGGCATGGTCTGAAAGTGAAATGGCATCAATATCCGCACTCAACAGCCTGGAGAGAAGGTTTGAGTTGATCAAGACATGGCAATTCTGGAAAATGTTTGAATTTGGGATTGAAAGATGGACTACCTCTCAGATGGGTGTAGATTACACAAATGGTCATGAAGGTTCATGGGCCCTGGGAGGGGGTGTCTGGCCATTCCCCCAGGCTGGCAGGACATAGTGGAGGATGAGGTCAACATCGCTAACCGACATGGTAGAGATCAAAACCACCGTCTAGGATCATGCAACCATGATTCCCTAATGTTCTAATGGAATGTACCAAATAGAGAGGTTAGCGATTAACCCTTTAAAGATGCCGGACGTTCCATGCCATCCTGCATTTGGCAGCTTTAATGCCGCAGGACGGCATGGAACCTCCTGGACGTCCGGTGCCAGGACGTGCTTTATACTTGCTTCCCCCGGTGCTTTCAACGCAGATGTGGCTTCTATGAAGCCAGATCTGCGTTTTTATACCCTACCGGCGCACTGATGTCATCACGCCAGGCGTTGTTATATTTTTCTACACAAAGGATGGTGCAGCGCCACACAACATGCATCCACCACCACGGCACCCAGATAGCCAATAACAGGATATAGTGGTTTCCTCTATACCAATACACACAACATATGAAATGGATAACCTGAATCGGTGTAAATATTGCTCTCTGGGGTCCTGGGATCTCGCATATATGTGGGAGAAATAATAAACAATAATAGTGCAACACAGTAAATGTAGAATATACTTTGAATGTATATAGTAGATATCCCACTCACAAATAAAGAGCCATAACACTGGCTCTGAGTGGGTCCAGACGTGTTGGTAAATTGTCTTCAGTTTCTCAGGTGACCCCCACCTTTATTGCAGGTCTTATTCTGAGGAGCTTACATAGCTTGTAGATGCATGCCCATGGGTTTTTTCAGATAGGGAAACCCAGAAGAAAACCACCAAGGATCCAGAAAATGGCAAGGCGAAAACCGGATTGGAGATAAAAAAATAAAATTTATTAAAATATAACTAAAATAAACTCCAGAACGCGTTTCGCCGCTTAAAATAGCGCGGCTTCATCAGCTGATGAAGCCGTTATTTTATGCGGCAAAACGCGTTCTGGAGTTTATTTTAGTTATGTTTTAATAAATTTAATTTTTTTATCTCCAATCCTGTTTTCGCCTTGCCATTTTCTGGATCCTTGGTGGTTTTCTTCTGGGTTTCCCGATCTGAAAAAACCCATGGGCATGCATCTACAAGCTATGTAAGCTCCTCAGAATAAGACCTGCAATAAGGTGGGGGTCACCTGAGAAACTGAAGACCATTTACCCACACGTCTGGACCCACTCAGAGCCAGTGTTATGGCTCTTTATTTGTGAGTGGGATATCTACTATATATACATTCAAAGTATACTCTACATTTACGGTGTTGCACTATTATTGTTTATTACTGATCCCAGGACCCCAGAGAGCAATATTTGCGCCGATTCAGGTTGTTATATTTTTGTGTATTTGTATATGGCCTTGGTGGTGACGCATGCGACAGTGCCATAGTATGATTTTGGGATTTCTGGATACCTTATTATTTTTTTAAATACTTTTTAAACTGCTGCCAGGTTGTTGGCTGCGTCCTGAAGATTGAGAAACTTTGCAATGACCGGAATTGGCCTTGTGTTTTCTGCTGGTTTGGTTGCCCTTAGGCTATGCACCCATTCTATCAGACTTGGCTATGCGGGATCCACTGGGCAGTGGTGGCTTGGGCAGTGATGAGCCACTCCTGCAATAAATTCAAGGTGTGGAGCACGCACCAACTCTGGAATTTATCCCGGAGGGCGTCAATGGTGACTTGCTCCGTTTTGAATTGTCTGCAGAGCATTGAGGTGATCTTCCATAGTCGATTGACTCCGAAGTCCGAAAGTTGCATGGAGTGGGGTTGGTGTGTAGTATCAATAGAAGATTTTAGAGCTTGGAATTGTGTTTTGACCATGGACTTAATGGATTTATTTATTTGCAAAGTATTTTACCAGGAAGGATACATTGAGATTTCTCTCGTTTTCAAGTATGTCCTGGGCAACTTCTTTGGCAATTTCCCCTGCAAGGTACACTTGCTGTATGCAGCGATTTGTGAGATGGTGATGGTTTCCTCAAAGTCCTGGATGTTAGAGTGAAGGAGGCAGTGAGGTATTCGCTGGCGAATGCTTTTTTTTTTATTTATTTTTTTCCCCGACCTGGTAGGCTTTGGGGTTTGTTTCCTGGAGTTGGTTTAGCCACAAACCTATCCATAGAGAAAGCAAGGGACGTTGAAGAACTGGAGAGTAGAATAGGTGATGCCAGTGGCTGTATAGTTATATATCTGATTCTGCAAAACCGCTCAATCTCCCCTTAATTACCAACGTTCAAAGCTGATAAAGTTGTACCACCTATGATAGTTCAAAAATATTAGGACTAAATCCTACACTGTAATGGCTGTCAGAGTTGGCTGCCACAGAGAACTAAATCTTTTTGTCCTTTTCCCCATAGCTGTCATCTCCGGGGGGGGGGGGTGGTGGTGACGCTGAGGTGTCAGATGTAGGTCAGAGTTCCAGAATGGAATTGCAGATGACCCCCTTTCTGTGGTGGGATGAAGGGGGTATCAATACATGCATCGTCAGATGTGGATGCGCATGGGGGGGGGGGTCCCAGGGCAAGGAAACATTAAGGAGGTGATAGGCCTCAAGATGGGTGCTGGTAATACGGTAGGCCCTCTTGCAGTTTCCCCATGATTACGGCTGCCGTGGGAGCCCGCCTGGGAAAGTCAGGCTGTGGGGAAGCCAGAAAATCAACTCTGGAGGCCATGCAGCAACAGGTACTGATTGCGCACCAGGTAGAAGAGACTTCCCCCAGTGGCGGAAAGCCAACTCTGCTGCGTCTCAGGGGCCTAACTATCTTTTGGTCTGGATTAGAGAGGTGGACTCCTGCAATGTCTCATCACCTTCTGGCTGGCAATCCCTTTGCAGCCAGAGTCTCCAGAGGAGAGCGATGTTAAGAGCTGAACTATGATGCGGCCATCTTCAATGGCCGATGAGTCAAAAGTCATGTAACTATTTTTAAATGATCAGCTATATGTAAAAAAAATTTAGATGGTATTTTGTGTCTCTACAAGTGGGGAATGTAATGTGTAGCTTGTCCCTCCCCATTAGTGTGTGCAGGACTGCCATCAGAATTCTTGGTCCCCTTATTAAACCATTAGTCTGGTTTTCTGTAAACTCTTCCCCTCCATTATGGGGGGGGGGGGAAGTGTTCCCATGTGGGAGATCATTGGTTAGCACCTCATCACCGAGTGAGCGATCAGTACAGTCTGCACCAGGCTGAGCCAGAGTGCTCTTGCCAGCCCCAAATGCCATGGCCCACTGGAGATTTGTTTATATATTCGTGGGGTCAGTCCTGGGTGGAATGGAGTGTACTTATGCATGTGGCACTTAATTGCACACTTTTTGGCCAGGGCCACCAGGAGAGAGGGCGAGAGTCTTTGTCTTTACATTTATGAACATTCTTCTGTTGCAGATGAGGATGCAAACTCGCAGATGGTTTTAACAGAGGCCAGCTCTCGGCTACAAAACAAATTCCACTTTCACACGACTACCATTCAGATAGAAAATTACTCTGAGGACATGAAAGATTGTCAAGAATGCCAGGACCCTACAGACTAAGAACTGCATTTTCCTGGTACCTGGAATTTCGATATGCTTGTAGCTGCAAAGTTAAACAAGCACTAATTTGTTTTGCTGGAAAGAACGACTGGGATTTGTGGTCAGTACCACTAGTAAGAGGAGTGTCAATGGTCGGAAGAATTAAAATTGCTGCTGAAATTCTCAACTTGCTCCCAGAATGTTACTGCATAGTGTCTAATGTGCACTGGCTGAGGGCAGTGGCTATGGTATGTGTTCTGGTTCTCTACTCATCTTAGACTCTTGCACGTGATTTGAAAGACTCCTTTACTTGTTTGGAGTGTTGTAATAAATTATTTATCATTTTATGATAATGGAGCTAATGTGCTTTTTTCTTAACCTACTTTCATACGGGATTTCGAATTCTCAATATGGCATTTAGTGTTTATATGCGCACATTTTGCACAAATGCAATATTTTTATCCCACCTACTAAAACAAAAGTGGAGCATGCTGTGTTGATTTTCAATGCTTTAAAGGGGTTATTCAAAGAATACCGAATTGGTCACGAACTTGCACTGAACTGGCGAATTGCCAGCGAAATACAGTGATATATGGCAGCAGTGTAATCCCATAGAGTAGAACGGTGGTTTCTGAATAGATTCACCAAACTGCAGTGAAATGCCCCGATTTTCAGTGTATTCACTCGACAGATTTAAGAAGCCGAATGCCATAGGTTTCAATGTTAAATAAAAAAAAAGCCCTGGTTTTCTTAAATCTTTTTTTTAACCTTTCTTTTCATTTACAGCAAAGTCTATTTTTTTTATTTTTATTCTATGACAGATGTTTTTATTGTTCATAGAACCCTTTATATATTATTTCTAGGCATTTTCATGCAACTTTTTTTTGTTGTTTTTAGCTTTTTAATAACTGCAGGGTTTTATGTTTTTATCACTGTTTGGCAGATCGTCAGATGCATTTGGCGGGTCGTTTCGCCACACTTCGGGGACTCTGCGGTGAATGCTGAATTCCGTTACAGTTAAAAGTATTTATAAAGCGCCAACAAATTCCTTGGCACTGTACAATGGGTGAGGCAGAATAACAAATATACATACACATTACACACGGAACAGAAGGAGAGACGACCCTGCTTGAGAGCTTACAATCGAAGAGCTGAATGACCCATTTGGTGAGGGTGAATAGTGTAAGTGAAGTGGCAGGTTGCAGGGGGACTGAATGGGAAGAGGAGCAGGAAATAACAGTGGGGGAATCCTGGAGTGAGCCGATAGGCTTCTCTAAAGTCATGTTTTCAGAGACTTCTTGAAGGACTGCAGAGACGGGGAGAGTCTATTGTTGCGGGGGAGGGAGTTAAATAGAAAGGGGGCAGCTCGGGAGAAGTCCTGAAGGCGAGAGTTGTGGGTGCAAGGAACTGATGGCATCAGATCAATGGCAGAGCATAGTTGTTGGGTCGAGATATACCTGCTAATAAGGGAGGAGATGTAGGCAGGGGCGCGGTTATGGAGAGTTTCGTATGTGAGCACCAGTATTTTGAAATTGATTTCTAATGGAAATGGGGAGTCCGTGTTGAGATTCAGAGGGGTGAGGTGTAGGAGTCTGGCACAGGTGTTTGTTACAGACTGCGGAGGGAAAATCTGGGATCTCTTTAGGCCAGAGAGGAGGTTGCATTCGTCAAGGCGAGACATAAGAGCTTGGACGAGCATTTTTAGTAGTCAGGATTTAGAAAGGGATGGATGCGTGCAATTTTTTTTGGTGGAATTCACTGCAGGGTCAGCGAGTTTAACGCACCGAAGTGCGGCAAACGAGAGAGCGCCGACATGTTAGTGACATTCTGTTGCTCTTTGCATAACCCCTTATGTCCTGTTTTTAAAACCTTAAGTGTTAACATTGGATTAGGTACTTTATTCTTAAAGCTTGCAAGTCTGAAATGTGGGAAATGCAGTCAAGATTGGTCCTTTACCCATCTAAAAGACAACCGTTTAGCGGGAGGTGGGATTCAAGATTGAGTAAAGTAATTTGATGCCGGTGAAAAGGGCAGTGATTGCAGTTGACCCCTTACTCAAAAACATCAGTTCTGAGCAGGGTGTCTAGTGTGGAGATGCTGTTAAGAGAAGGCTCCCTGAATACCCTGCAGCCAACCTGGCCCACCAACCTTGTGCTAGATCTATACCACTGGTGCTGACTCCGTTTATGCCCATCTTCTTGAGGCCACAAAAGGTAAGAACTGGGACAGGTGGCAATTTGTCTTGTGGAAAGCCATCAAGCTGGCTGTTCTAAATGCAACGTTTTTGACCTGAATTATTGTACCTAGAATTGCCTAAAGCTGCTAATGTGTTCTCCAGGTTTTCATTAAATTATTTTAAGTGCACCCATTACAATCACGATGTGTTACTCCATAGGCTTTTCTAGAGTGGGGCTTCATTCTGCTATGTTACCTCATCACCAGTAATTTATTATTATTTTTAACTTAATTTTTTATTTTTATTTGTAGTGGCCTTTTTTTTGTATTTTGTTACGGCTATATTGCATGTAAATTGTTTTTCCTCCTTGCATGTTTAGTTAAATTATCTTACTGTGTCACTGGGTGTATCCATTTTTGTGATGCAAACTGCCCCCATTGTATCTTTACCTCACTTGGTCCTCACTGTGTGGTTTTGGCCATATAACAGAGTTTATGGGTCAGGCAGCTGACACTTTGTTGTCCTTTGAATACATCCCACACAGTAGAAGTCTTTTAAGCACCCTGTCATCTCTCATTCAGCTGCCAGCTCTTATCTCAGGTAGCCTAGAGAATAATTGCCTTATCTAAACATTCCCTCCCCTACCTCCATTACTGCTGTTTATTTAATCTACAATATATATAATGGCCACAAAGCAAAGCTTTTGGTAAATATTGCATCATGTCAGAAAAATCCAGAGATAAAATACCTAGTTTTTCTTTTTTCTTTTTACATGGAATTACTTTAAAGAAAAAAAAGTCAGCGTGTATTTTAGAATATGGTTTTATTTGTAGTTCACATGTAATCTAATTACAGCTTATGTAAGTGATTGTGTCTGTGACAGATGCCGCCACTCCGAGGTAGATTGCCGATGATTACTTCCTTGCTCCGGAGATGCCATGGGGATATAGAAGATTGTAAAATGTTCCTAATCCCTTATCAAACAAAATGTAGGTCACAAAAAGATGGAATATATTTATTTATACACATCGGGTCCTTTTCTACAAAATCCTACCCTGCGCACCCATACATTTCAGGACAACACCGCCTCAAGCTCAGTTTATTTTCATACAATGGGGCTCCTGCCTCCAGCGCGAGTCCTGTTTCTCTTGAACAATGGAGAGCACCACCGCCTGAGCCCAATCTGGTGGAATGTGAACCCATCTCTAACTCAAGCCCACTTGGCTGTAGGATCGGAGTGGTGTGCCAGTTAGGCTGGGGTCAGACCAGCGCACTTTTAACGTGCGTTCTGGCGCACATAATTACGGCCGCACTAGCAGCAGATGACGGGCAATGACGGCCAATATACGAAGTACAGTCGCACGAAAGTCCGGCCGCGCAACGCAAGTGGAAAACGAACGCATTTTTTCGAGAACGCCGAACCGCTAGTACGGACGTACAGAGTGCGCAGCTGCGGCATAGCGGCATGTGTGCGTGATTAGGAGACGTCAGACACTGCTAATGTCCAGCCTACATAACGTCCAGACGCAAAAAGAGTTTTATTGACGATCTGAAAAAATCACGCACGAAAAATGCGCATCGTATGACCGTTTTCGCGCACTCCGTGAAAAAATACGTCAATTCGTTCGGACGCACTTTTTTACGTTCGCGTGTAAAAATGCTTTCGTTTGACCCTAGCCTTAGTCTCTAGACAGCCTGATGCCGTGCCATTTAATGTTTAGTTATTTGGGGGGTGATTCCAATGGAGCGGTGGCACTGCTGGGTAGCTTTGGTTCCCCAGCTACTTCTGTCCAAAAAGCGCCCCTCAGGAATCACCCCATCGTAGGCTAAATTTTTGGGGCCTCTCCTCCCAGAAAGCACTTTGCTAGAGGGAAAGGCAGCTGAAGCGCTCAGGGGCAAAGTCAGGTGGGCATTTGTCAGATCTCAGGTGGCAGTCAGGTTACCGTTTTATAGAATGTATCCAAATGGGTTAAGAAAATGAAAAAAGAAATTTCTTCTGCAAGATCAATTTGCCGACCCCTGTGGTGAATTCATCATTCACCGTAGGGTCCCCGAAGTGCACACTGAATGTGGCTGACGAATCAACCTACGACTGAACAGCCACCAGAAAAAGCCGACCAGCCACTAAGGCTGGGGTCAGACGAGCGTAGTGTTCACGTCCGTGATTGCGCCTAAAAGTACGTCCGTGATAGCATGAAAGTAAGTCCATTGGAGCCTGACACATGAAGTACGTCCGCACTGAACTGCGGACGCACAACGGCCGCGGCAAACGGACGCAGGTTAGGCAAGAACGTAATACTGCTAGAACGGACGTGCGGAGTGCGCCACGTCCACAACGTCCGCATAGCTTTGTGTGTGAGTGATGGAGCATGGTCAGACGGACTGCATTTATACGTCCAGCATTTTTGACGGACAGAATGTTTTTTCATTGTAATTTATTTTCCCCTCCTACATCCGTCAAAAAATAACTTCAGTGAAAAAACGGACTGTGTGACCACTACTGCGTCATCCGTACTGACGATGTCCGTACTGCACGGACGTACAGTCCGTAGAAATCACGCTCGTCTGACCCCAGCCTAAACAGGGGTAAAAGGAAAACTGCAACTTTTAACCCCATAGTGAGCAGGCGGTTATTTTTTTTTCTTCTAAAATCATTGTCTGTTTTTACTTTCCTGCGCTGTTTGTGTTTTGCTCTAAATTTTCCTCTTACTCTTTTGAAACCCATACTTATTCTATACTTTCTTAAAGACTTTCTAAAGATACTGTTATTTTCATTATAGTTTATAATTTACTATAAAAAATTATGAAATATGATGGAAGAAACCCCACTTTTTTTGAACTTTAATCCCCAAAATCTAAAACGGCCAACAAAAACCCTACCTAAATGGCTTCTAAATTTTGTCCTGAAATTAGAAATACCCAATTTTTCAAAGTGTTTTTTTTTTTACCCCTTCACTACAGAGTCATTTGACCTCTGTGCGGAGCTCATTTTGTCTCTTTTATGTTCATGTTTAAACGTGATTTGAAGTCCTATATTTTTATTTTATTTTTTTACACCAAACATGGACATGTATGGGATCATTTGTGAAGGCCATGACCATACCTTTTCAAATGATGCCAAACCAGACAGTCTAGCTACCATCGATCGGTAGATACAGGAGTTCAAAGGACCCCCCCACCACTAGCTCCGCTTGGCAGCTAGAGGGTTACTGGCCAACTGATGTCTTCGCCATATGTGTGATGGCATCAGTGTGTGGGTGTGACCCCGGAGGCTTGGCTGACTTCCAAGATGTCAGTTGCAGGATTGCAATTCGCTCCTGGAGGTGACTAAGGGGTTAATGAGAGGCACCCCTGGTAAGGGCAGACTGTCCTCTCCAGCAGTGCCTCTCTTTTTTTTTTTCTTCCTGTGCAGCTGTTCGGGAGGGAGAGGGGTCCAAAGGACAACCCTACCCCTTTTCAGGTTCTCAGAGGGGCACCACAATCATTGTGCCGGACACGGCCCATAAAACCATCAGGCCAGCTTCAAGGAAGCCATACCAATGTGGGCCCCTGTGATAGAAACCTGCAAATGCATGTACAAGGGAGTACATACTGTAAAGAAACACACAGATGGCAAATAGTGAATGTAAATGGAGATCACATGGCCTGGATCAACTTGCCCTGGAGCTCCCCAGCAGGCTCTAGGCCAGGGTTTCTCAACTCCAGTCCTCAGTACCCACTCCACGCCAGATTTTGCAGATCACCTTGGGGAAATGCAGACTGAATACTGCAATCACTGAGCAGCTAATTATATCACCTGTGCTGTGCTTCCGATATCCCACAAACCAGGCCTGTTAGTGGGTCCTGAGGATACGAGTTGAGAAACACTGCTCTAGGCCTTTAAGGTGTGGCTGTCTGTAAAGGCCTAGAGCTGCTGGGGAGCCCCAGGGTGAGTTGTTCCTGTAAATGGAGATTCGGTCAAGTTAGATAGGACCTGTCAACGATGGGGTATATTGGCGTTTGTGACCAGCTTAAGAAAACCATAATCATACTTTGTGAACTGAATCCCCATCTATTCCCTCAATCAGTTTTTAGGAACATTTTTAAAACTGCTTTTTTTTTGCCACAGAAAATGCTGGAAGAAGGTGGTCATTGATATGGAGTGCTCTTTCCTGGTGTTGATATTTATATATATGATAGATTTATTTTTTTAACAGTAGATGGGAAACTGAGCACCTTGTCAGTTAACATGGTCTACAATACAATTTAAGCTGAGAGTGAGGATTGAAAGTGTGATATATATCTATCTATATTTCCAACGTACTTGGAGCCGCACACGTGTACTCATGTTGTTTAAAATAATAAATTTTAATTATTATAGTAAAATGAAACCGTTTCGGCTCGTGTTGGAGCCGAAACGATTTTCAAGGTTACAAACATGAAATTCAACAGCGTGTAGAAAGGCACTCACCATTTCGATTGGTACACCTTAATTAATCAGACATAAAATGCATGACGTAAACTGCTCACCGGGATTCGTACTTGCGTGTGAAATCAAACGCTCAACGTACCCGTTGTCTATGGATCAATAGATGCGAGATCTATTAGTACAAACGGATCCTGTTACTGCATACATGCTGTCAACATCTTTTTCGAAGAAAGGCTGTTTCAAATGCCTTAATTGTGTCACATGTAGTCACATGAATGCTGGCACTACATTCGTACACCCATGGACTGGACAGAGATTTGACATTAAATATCGAATTACTTGTCAAACGGAATTTATCATTTATTTAATAACTTGCCCATGTGGTTTATGTTATGTGGGAAAAACTGATCTGACGCTCCCAGATCGCATTTGATTCATCGGGATTGACCACATTCCATCATTAAAGAGGGGAGGGAATAGATCACAGCTATTACTCCAACGAGAAGCATTTTGAATTAAAAAAACTTGATACCCTGGCACCCAGGGGTCTTAATGAATATAATGCCCTCTCATGTTTTTTACAAGATCGATAGATCCCCAATAAGATTGCATTGTTAATTTAACATTAGGTTTGCAATTTCAACTATTGCCTTCTAGCAGAGCAATGATAATGATTGATTTAGTTTGCCATAGTCAATTAATGATATTCTATGCATGCTTCTTAGGATTCTATTCATTTCACATACACAGTAGGCTCTTTTTAATTTCATTGCTACCTCCATGATGGTTTTTAATTTGTTGTGGCCAGTTGTCATGGTTTCCAGGGTACGTCGACCGTTTGATTTCACGCGCAAGTACGGAATCCCGGTGAGCAGTTTGTCATGCATTTTAGGTGTGTGATTTAATTAAGGTGTACCAATCGCAATGGTAAGTGCCTTTCTACTTCCTCTTTAGATACGCTGTTGACTTTCATGTTTAGCACCGTTGTGTTCAATCTTGTTCTCATTTGGAGAATAGAAAGTTGCTGGGACTACGTTGGGGGGGGGGTGGTGTGTGTGTGTGTGTGTGTGTGTGTGTGTATATCACCACAAAACTATTTCAGGGCAACAAAAGGGATGGTTAAAAACATTTGTGCTGCTCAAATTAATGGCCTTGCAGGGGTTAAAGACCACAGGGGATGAAAATTGTCCTTTCCAGCATGGGTTGTAATATGGCAGGAATGTCTGCTACTGGACACGAGACCCCTCACACATTACAGCTTACACTTGGGGGGGGTCTCTGTAGGAGGGTGCTGAGATATGCGAGTTTACAGTGCAAAGTGCAGATAGTTTCTCACCTGGCAGAATGAAATCTCTGCTCCTCACTCAGCACATGTGGGACAAGAGAACAGGATGCCATGTTCCCGCTGCTCTGTAGCAGCCTGCAGCTTCCAGAGCTCATCAGCAGCTGAGAGCAGCCACTCACTGGGGGCTGTGTGTGCACTGCTAATCTGACAGTGCTGGAGCAGCGCCCCAGGAGCACGCTGCCTGGAGGGACTGGAAGGAGTAACTCTGGCGGCATCGGCTCCTTTCACTGCCTGGAGCTGCTGACATGAGCTTGACCAGTGAGTCTGAGGTCACTGTGGGGGAAAGCAACCTTGCGAGGCCCCAGGGAGAGTGAGGCCTTAGGTGGCCGCCTTAACTGCCTAATTGGAGAGCCGCCTCTGTCTGCAAGATGTATGTTGGAGTGCTCCAACTGTAACCCTTTATCGGGTAATAACTCTATCTCTTAACCAAATCACAGTCCTAACCTGTTTCTGCATACCGTGGGAATAGAACTCAAACAACTCACAACACGAGGTGCAGGTTAGAATTCTACTAAAGGCCTACAATCGGGCAGATAGACTTTGTAGAAACAGATTACATGTCGTAGTGTGGACTTTTTGTCACGAGGCGTGTGCGGTTCTGGTATGGGCCCAGCAGGCGGCAACACAGAGGGGAGGCCAGACAGGAGTCATGCAATGCAGATTCTTTAATAAAACATAAATGGTCCTTAACTGCAGGCAAAAGAATAAAGGGAATAGCAATAAAGTCCAGGGAGAGTCCGTGGATTGTGGGTAGTGCAGTCCTAGACTGCAGACAGGGCCCACCAAGAGGAAGTCTGGACAGTGGTACCTGGATCAAAGAGGTCAGAGGGTGATCAACAACTGTAATCCACAGGTAGTCAGATGGGTCCTGGATACGTAGGATAAGCTGGTTCTGGAAGAGCAGGTTAGCACACCACCAAGAGACCTCAGTCAAGGATAACAATAATGCAGAACCACTGCTAGTTGGGTCTCTCTGCTATTTAAGGAGGCTTGATAGCAGATGGGCCTCAGCTGTAATTCCAGGGCTAGACCGGAAAACCCAGGCTGGATCTCCAGGAGCCTGGACATGGTGCTTAGCCTGGGCAAAACCTGGAGTGGAATCCAAGAATGAAGAAATCCAGGGCAAAGTTCGTAGATCCAGGTGTGCTAGACAGGTACACTGGGTGGACCGTGACACTTTTTCAGTGAATCCTAGACAAACTGCTCACAGGAGGCAGTGATCTGAATACAGTGGAAATTAACTACAAGGTTAGTTAACTGCCAAGCTCTGTATACTTACACATCCTACATAGATAAGAGACGGAGACAAGTTAACCCCTTGTAACGGGAACTTGCCGGGTTCTGTCCAAAACTACAGAACCAGCCTGTTATTTGTCCATCCCTACTCTATCCCAGAACCACCCCAGGAGATACGTCACCATCCAGACTACCCGACTGGTAGCCCTGATATTGTAGAGAGATTCTCCAGTGAAGCAAAGTTCCCCACACACCACCAGTTAGACGTTATCTTTAGCAAAAGCAGGAATAGACTGACATTGTCTTTGTAACTGTGTACCCTGTAAATAGACAGGGGGAATGTATAGAAAACTACACCCCAGCATTTCCATGCTGCAGAGCCTCCCCCTTCCCACACACATGCCCTTGTGAGACAAAGGCTGAAGGAAGAGAGCAGGGAGAACCAGTCCAAGCCAGTTCCTGAGGGTGGTTAAACTAACACAAGCAACACCAGAAACGTGTAGATAGTGAACCCCCAAAACTAGCGCCCTGAATCGCAATACTATGTGTGACTTGGGAGAGCAGCCCATAGGGGAGGCAAGTGCAGTAGGCTTGTGCACCGATTTTTTTTTTTTTTTTTTTTTTTTTTTTTTTATTTTTTTTTCGGTTCGATTCGATTTTACGGATTTTCAAACTTTTCGATTCGGCTCGTTTCGACCTATTTCTGTTTCAGTTCGGCTCGACTCGTTTTTCGTGTACATTTTTTTTCGGAATATCGACCATTTTTCGTGTCACTTTGCTCGTTTTTTGTATCGACTTTTCGTGATTTCGGAAATTTTCGTTTTTTCGGAACGTCTGTTCTCGTTTCAAAGCTGTCTAACTCTATTCGTTTTGATGTAAACTACTATGGTTTACTTTTTTTATACTTTATTCAAGGTGGAAAGCCTGCCCAGAGGGCAGTCTATTGTGGATATACTGCCCCAGCTCGTGGATATACTGCCCCAGCTTGTGGATATACTGCCCCAGCTCGTGGATATACTGCCCCAGCTCGTGGATATACTGCCCCAGCTCGTGGATATACTGCCCCAGCTCGTGGATATACTGCCCCAGCTCGTGGATATACTGCCCCAGCTCGTGGATATACTGCCCCAGCTCGTGGATATATCTGCCCCAGCACGTGGATATACTGCCCCAGCACGTGGATATACTGGCCCCAGCTCGTGGATATTTGCCCCCCACCTCTCATGGCTATATGCCCCCCAGCTCAGACCCCAGACCAGACATGGGCGGCTGTTCGAATGCTCTATCGGCATTCGGACAGCCGCCCCATGAGCTCCTCATACTTACCTTCCCGAGCGGCGAAGTGAAAGTTTCCCCGCTTCCGGTCGTTGAAGGACCCAAGCCGCGGTCACGTGACCGCGGCTTGGGTCCTTCAAAGAGCGGAAGCGAGGGAACTTTCCCTTCGCCGCTCGGGGGTTGGATGCGTGCGGCAGCCGGGTAGAGGCTGCGAGGCGCAGCCTCTTACCCGGCTGCTGTGTGCATCTTGTAACCGCCGCGGTGAGCGCACAAGCCGGCTCGTGCCGCGGCGGTTGCATGTGCGCGCAACCAACCGCCGCTGGTTGCGCGCGCATGCGCAGAGTAAGGCTTGGCGACGGACACGCCAAGCCTTACTCAATTATATTAGAGATATTTTTTTTATAATAATTTTTGGTTTGTTTTTCGGATCCGGTTAATTCATTCTGTCGATACGATAATTCTGGCGATTCTATTGTGTTTTTTTTTTTTTTTTTATTAAATAAAGATCCTTTTTTTCTTATGAATATACATTTCACAACTTATTTTAATCACATTAAAAAATGGTATGAAAGCCAAGGAACAAAAAAAAATGAACAAAATGATTTTAAAAAACGCTAAGCTGACCCGAATGGTCTGACTTTAAAAATAAAAACCAGAACAAAAAGGTTTTAAAAACGGAAAAATAGTTGATCAAAATGATCTGAAACAAAAACAAAAAAAAAAAAGATTTAAAACAGACAAAAAAAAATTAACCCTTTCGCTGCTGAGGCATTTCACGGCTTCCCTTCACGCCTGTGTGCGGCGCTGCGGTCTGCTGCTGAGCTAATTTTTAACAGTTTCGCTCCTCTTATTTTATAATCTGACCCAGACTATATCGTTCTTTCCGGCAGACTCGGCAGATGATTCATAATATATCATTATCATATGTATGCGTCATGTCCTGTCTGTATATTATAACAAAAAAACGCAGTGTTCCCGCTGTGGCCCGAGCCCGAAAGGCTGGAGCAGGCGGCACGTGCTTCCTGTTAGAACGGCCCGCTGACAGGAAGTGGAGCCGCTCGCCTGGCTGTTTCATCGATTCCCAGGCGAGCGGCTGCACTTCCTGTCAGCGGCCGTTCTAACAGGAAGCACGTGGCCGCCGGTCGCAGAGAGGTGAGCTAGGGGCACTATCCATGAGACCTGGGGGCATTATATCCATGAGACCTTGGGGCATTATATCCATGAGACCTGGGGGCATTATATCCATGAGACCTGGGGGCAATTCTATCCATGTGAACTGGGAAAATATATCCATATAACCAGTGCCGTGTATATTATTATTCTGGGCTTCCAGTGCTGTGTATATAATTCTGGGGGGTCTGTGCCTGGATATATATATAGATTATATATAAACGCGTTGGTCCAGTTGCCAAAATCGCGAGTATACCTGTACATAGTGATACCATTCACTGATCAGTATAGTTTCCAGTTTACACTCTTGAAAGCTTGTCTTTTAAATGTAAAGTTAACCCAATAAAAATGGTATCACCGGCTCGTCAGGCTATACTCGTGATTATATATATTTTTTCTTCAGGTAATGGGGGTTGTGGAATTCGTGGGGGAGTTCCCTCACTTTTTTTCCCAGGACTTGACCCCTGGAGGAGGTGTTGCGTGAAGCTGCAAACGGGGACAAATAAACTAGACCTGAGCCGCACTGAGGATCTTTGGGTTGTGTCGGAGAAGACTTCACGCAGTGCTGCCATCAATATTTTTTGATAAATTCTTGGTTCTACAATGAATGTGACTGTGGACAAAAATTCGTGTTGTTGTGACATCGCCTAAGCTTAACAAAACCATGCCACGTCGGTAATCAAATCTAAAAGGCAGTACAACAAGGTTGTGTTAGTGTGTGACATTTTTTGGCCAGGCAGGAAGTGTAGAATGTGCACAGTCACATTCATGGCCACAAATATGTTGACAAATTTATGACAAAGGGTCCATAGAAATGTCAATAAATTTATGTACATATAATTTTAACAGTGTGGAAACCAAGCAATACATATTAACTTGTTAAGTAAGGAAAAGCAACGCACACAAACAGGAAAATATAGAAAATTTATTTACAACATGGGGAAGGGAAGGGAACATGCCAAGGATGGCAAACTGCCCAACAGGGGCACAACAAACATAGACTGGAAGATGGCCGCCATTGTAAGCCAGGCGAACATCTTGTTCAGAATATTGGTTCACTTGAGAATTACTGGCATTTGAGGACATGTTGGAGGTGGTCCGCATCTTTGATTACAAAGATTATGACTGCCGTAAGCGCCCTTACGGCAGGAAGAATAATTCTAGAAAGGATCGTATCGTTGACCAGCTACGCACCACCATCCTGGAGCTGTTTAGGAAAGACCGGACGAAGGACCAGATCCGAAAACGCTGGTCCGACCTCCAAAGCACGCGAGCAGGAGTAGCTGAGGCACATCCGTGATATCACAATAAAGATTGCATTTCCTGAAGAGACTCGTGTTCAGACAATCCTTGCTCGTGTCCGGTCTGGCCTCGTCTTGAGTGAACCTGCAGATTTCGGGAGGAGGCTGCCACTGGTCTGTCTCACTGCCGCTCCAGGATGTCCGCGCCATTGACTATGTGCTCCCGCAATTCTTGCAGAAGTTCCTGGATGGCATCAATTGTTGAAACAACCAGCCTTAGCTCGCCGATCGCCTCCCGATTGATTATCCGGACACTGGACGTGTCCGGTCTGGCTTCTCCTTCTATATATCCAATAAATGAAAGCAGGAAAATACAGTAAGTAAAGCAGGTTTCTATTTTTGACTGAAAGTCTTGAAAAAATATAACAGTAGTATATACCAGAGCTGGCGGCCTCCTCCTGCTCCTCCTCCTCCACCACCACCGTCAGCATATCCGGTGCTATATCTAAGAAATTAAAGAAATAAAAAATACAGTAAACAACAAAACTGATGTATTTTGCATCGACTTTTGTTCAAAAATAAAACAGTAAAAAAAAAAAAAACCTGGACTGGCGGCCTCCTGCTGCTCCGGCTCCCTCTCTCCATCATGGCCCTCCTCCTGCTCCTCTTGTGCTATACATAAAAAAATTTAATTAAAATACAGTAAACAAGAAATGTTTATGTTTTTGACCAAAAGTCGTTGCAAAATAAAACAGTATATACCAGCGCTGGTGGTCGCCCGTGGCTCCTCCTCCACTGGGGCACTGGTGCCCGCCGGGGCAGATGCTGCTGCCTTCTTCCTGTCTTCTGCCAAATCCAAAAAATAACACGTAAATAATGCAGACTGGAAAAAATGGTATATCTATACAATATATTGCCGAAAGTATTGTGACACCCCTCCACTACCCCACTACCAGCTTGACACACCACTACTCCCATCTCATAAGTCTAAAGTCACAAAATATTTATTTATTTCCCCTGCACATAGACATATATTACCGTTCAATTATATATTTTTTTTTGAAAGTAAACATTACGTTTATTCAATAAAAACTATTATTTGTGTTGTGTGCGTACAAAACACATTGTGCGACTGCTTTTAGTTATTTTATAGAAGGCCTCAGCCTCAGTTTCACTTTCAGTTTCTGCGAATAAAACTGGATATTGCAGAAACAACAGAAATCCGCCATTTTTTGTTTTGAAATTTGCATCTAAAGCGTTCAATAATGACACTGCTGCAGCAAACTGAATTGCTGCGCTGCAAACAATTCAGCAGCTGCTGAGGATGTATTGAACGCGGTTCTGTTTGGATGCACTTTCAAAAGAACTACATGTCCCATCCTACCACTTAGCAGAGACGCAGAGATTTTTGTTGATACGCAGGTGGGAGCCAATATTGGGCAAGCTGCGGGTCATCTCGTATGCATCACTCAATCACAACACAACCTCCCCCCCAGCACACTACAGTACACACAGTGCCAAAAGAAATCTAGCATTGTAACTTCATCTACATACATCAATTGTCACAATTTTCACGAATACGTAAAATCACAAAAAAGAAGAGCTATGGCAAAAATGCATGTATGACGAGTCGTGAAAATGCAAAGCTATACACAATCACATTGCATGAAAAAAGGACTAGATAAATCAAGGTATTTCTGTGCACATTAGCACATGCAAGCACATTATTATTATTATACAGGATTTATATAGCGCCAACAGTTTGCGCAGCGCTTTACAATATAACATGACACTTACGTTTGGCTATGACACGCCGGATGTGCCTCAGCTGCTCCTGCTCGCGCGTCTTAAGGTCAGACCAGCGTTTTCAGAGCTGGTCCTTCCCGAACAGCTCCAGGATGGTGGTTCGGAGTTTGTCAAGGATACGATTCTTTCTTGCGTTCTTCTTTCTGCCGTAAGGGCCCTTACAGCAGTTATAATCTTTAAGATCGAAGATGCGGACCAGCTCCAACATCTCCTCAAATGCCATGTTACTGGCCCGCTTCTTCCTGGGTGTCTCTGGGGTGGAAGCAGATGAGGAGGTGTCCGAATGGGACTCTTCGGTCTCTTCTTCAGCCATTTTAAAGAAATTTCTATATTTTTTGGCAATTGTCTACAAAATGGCTCAATAAAGTTACGATATCCGCGCGTGCACGCATGCGCGACCCACGGACGAATCGGATCCGACCCGTTTACGAATTTTCGTATCGACAGAATTATCGGATCATTGGAAACAAAATAAACAAGTGATATAAAACCGTAAAAGTTAAATATACGATGTCCAGAATTAACCGAAATGGAACCGAAATCACGAATGGAACCGAAATCATGAATAGAGCGAAATAAATTTCGATTTGACACATTTCAAGTCCTTCGAAAATTCCGAAATATTTCGTTTCGGCTCGGAAAACTTTTCGGATCTGCCGTTTTCGGATCTAAAATTTTCGGAAATTCGCCGCATCCGAAAACACGAATCGGGAAATTTCGTGAAAATTCCGAATCCCGAAACGCACATCCCTAAAGTGCAGGGCTTTGCTCCTGTACTACAAATAAGCGAAGAGAGTATGTATGGGTTCCTCTGTCTAGTCACTGACTCCGATAAGTGTCCAGATCCCCCACCTCCCTATGATGCATATACCCCTATATTTTTATACCAGCTTGTAAGATTAACCCCTTTAACCCTACAAGAACCGATCCACCCTAATAAGGCAATAAATTCCCAGATTCTACAATTATCCACAGGAGGACAATAGGGTTTAACTAAAATTCCTGCTGTTTTTTTACCAGTGATTTATTTTTTTTTATTTTATTTTTTTACTATCAAGTTTTGTCGCTACCTTTCAATATTACTTCCCTTATTAATTGGTTATTTTAACCGTTTCGCTGCGGAGATCGCACTCAGCGCGTCCACCCGCAGGTAGCGTTGTGTGCGGAGGACGCGCTGAGCGCGTCCTCCCTTTGTGGCCAGCAATCGGCCGGATTCCAGCCGATCGCTGTGCCCCCCTGGTGCGGGCTGACATCCTCGATGTCAGCCAGGGACCGCCGCCGGCACCATTAGATGTCCTCGTGGCGGCGCGATGACATCTAATTCAGGCGCCCCCCCACGTGTGCGGAGGGGGGGAGGTACTTCAGATTTCTCTCCCTCCCGATCGCCGGCTGTCACCGGGTTAAGGCAGGCACGGCTTGGAAGGGCACAGCCTGCCCTTCCAAGCCATGCATGCCTTTAACCCCTTGGGTGCCGGATCACGATTCGGCACCAAATCGTGATCCTTTCCCGGAGCTGGCCGACATCTTGTATGTCGGCCAAGCTTCTGGGAATGCCCCCTGAGGACTGGCGTCATCGTGCATAGAATGATGATGCCAGTCCTGGAGTTAACCCCTAACTGCCACCAATGGGATAGAGGGTTCCAATTATCTATCTCCTGATCCGTGGCAGCTAGGGGTTAATGTTTGGTACTGTTGGATCGGCCAGAGCATGGCCTTTCCAACGATACCAAACATGACCATGAAAAAAGTTTCTAAAATAAATATTAAAAAATATTTTTAAAAAAAACAAGTTTTTTTTTTCTTGTGTGTTAATGCAGCAATATTGTTCCCATTTCAATTATAATGTGAACAATGATGCTGCACTAACGATTTTTGTATGTGGTGCGCTTGTTAAAAATTGCATAATTTTCCCCAAAAAAAAGTAACGCGACCCCATTTCTAATTTTTTTTTAACAAGCGCATCCCATACAAAATATAAACGCAATTGCTCGCATGTGAAAAAAAACACTTTACACATTGTAAATTATTGAAAATTCATATTTTATTGCATTTTTTTGTTATAATATACAGACAGGACATGACGTATACATATAATAATGATATATTATGAATCTGCCGAGTCTGATGGAAAGAATGATTATATAATATGTCTGGGTCATATACTAAAATAAGCCTTCAAAACACGTTTAAACGAGATGAGCAAAACAGGTAAAAATGAGCTCAGCACAGAGGCGTGAAACGTCTCAGCAGCGAAAGGGTTAAACTAATATTTGGTCCAGAACCGAGTCCAGTGTATATATATATTAAAGACCTCAAAGTTTTTGAGCATCAACCTTTTTATAAACTAACTGAATGTATGGAGAGCACGAATTTAGACAGATTTATGATAACAGTTTGCATTATGCCTCCATTCTCTAAGAAATTGAATGTTTTGGGCACCAAGGAACAGACTCCCAGGATATTTATAAGCTATAATGGAAGACCACCAGGATCATACCAATCTGAAACCTCACGCATGCGCTCCAGCTAGAGAGTTGGCACATGCGCAGGACGAACCGTAAGTGAACGGACCAATCCAATCCAGAAGACCCCGTACCCTGTATAAAAAGATGCAGCGAGCTCTGGGGGGGGGGGCACCTGACTGGAGAGGCCAGCAGCAGCTGGCAAAATGCATCTCAGAGACCCCCCCCCCAATCCTACATATTTTATATTTTTTGGTTTTATGTGTATATACCTAAGACCCTCTGACTCTGGTAACCTCTTGTGAAAGCGGCATACAGCAAGGGGACCCTTGCAGAGCCCACGAGGAGATAGCAGACACCAGGTGATTTATACCACACTATGAAACCAGACAGGTCAAAGGGGGAGAGCGGTCACCCATACGGACCTACAGGCCTGAGCAGTGAGCGGAATTCTTTCTAGGCTCCAAATCACATGAGTGGGTCTTTTTTTTTTATTGCTACTTGTGGTTCAATCCAGAATACAGTGTGCACGATGTACTGGGGAGTACTGGCACAATGCCATTTTTTTTTGTATGTATGTATATTCTGCTGTAACACCAGTTAGTCAATTTTGCTGCTGTTCCTTTTTCCGTGTTTTTGTTTTCAACCACAAATGGGAAGTGCTTGGTGCGTGTATAAATAAAACCCACCATTTTTCTGCCTCTCCTTAGCTGAAAAGCCGCAGGAGAGCATGCAGCTGCTCAGAGGAGCAGCTTTTGGTGTATTTGTTAGGGCTCACTCTGCAAAGAGGTGCCTTGATGGGGCGAATGAGCTTACACTTCAATGGCCATTCAAGCAAACTAAAACCTCTGATAGTGTTTTGTTGCACATAGAATTCTATAGAAACGAGCGCAGATTACATCTTTTTTTTTTCTTATGTTTTATACATGAATTGGGCTGTTAGAGCGGCTGCATCAGCCAGGAGTGAGTACAGGTGCAACGCCATTTTTTCTGTATATATAAACTCTAAGGGCTGATCCATGAGGACAATTCACTGTCCACGATCACCTAGCTAATTGATATGAGACTTAACCATATCGTTTTGCTTGCATTACGCACTTTAACCACAGAGTGGCACTTGTGTCTCACCAATAAGCACTATATGTGTATATAAATCAAATATCACTATTTTCTTGTATAACAACATTGTTTTTATTTTTTCCATCTAAGCACTTTATCATAAAGTAGCTCTACTGTTAGATCGGATATCATTGGATCATATGAGAAAGTATTACCAGTGTCTAGATATTAGACCTGTGCATTCGTTTTAGTACTAAAACGATTTAGTCTGAATTTTAGGATAATTTAGTTTTCATATGACTCAAGAGATACGAAACTGCTCAGTACAAAAAACGAAAAGAAACTAAAATAAAATGCACTACATTTTAGTTTCAGTCCTTTTTGTGATATTACATTGAGTGAAGGAGACCAGCAATGAAGAGTGCAACAATGCAAAGCTACAGAAAAGGTTTGTATGTGTAATCCTTCCCGACCCCTACCTGAAAATCTGACCGTGCTAGAGCTCCAGAATACTCACCTCGCAGCACAGACAGCCAGCACAGGAGAGGAAACCTTTACTTAACCCTTGCATGTCTATGAGGCAGACAAGATGATTAAATGCAGCTGGAAAAGGAAAACCTTCAAATAAATCACACTGAAAGCTAATGACAGGAGGGCGGAATAGTAAAAACCCCTTTATAACAAGCAGCGCTGGGAGAAGAGAGGGACTTTATAAAATGTGTGTTATCTCCACTCCCGCTCTGCATAATAGGGGCTTAGGTCTGATACATTTTATATTATCCAGGAGCAGTATCCCCCTTTCCTCCTCTATAATACACGTTTTATATAAAGTCCCTCTCCTCTCCCAGTGCTGCTTGTTATAAAGTTTTTTTTTTTACGTCTGATACATTTAGTATCCAGCTCTCAGTTACTGTCATTATGAGCCTTCAGAGTGATTTATTTGAATGTTTTCCCTAGATTTAAAGGGCTTTATTTTATTATAAAAATAAATTTGCACCAGTCATCTCTTCTCTGAGCTTTCAGACCGATTTACGTTAATATTTTCCCTCTCCCCTGCTTTTATATTCCTGTGTCTCCCTCCACAGAGATACAAAGTTTAAGTAAAGTTCCCTCTCCTGTGCTGGATAAGCATTGCATTCCGAAGTTCTGCACCCTCCACATGCCAATGCGGTAAGATGTTCTATACAGAGAGGGACATTCGTTAACCACTTGGCTGCTATGGACGCGTCCAGCCAAGTGGTTCTCCTGTGCTATGGACGCGCTCAGCGCGTCCGAGCACAGGAGGCAGCAATCCGCCGGATTCCGGCGGATTGCTGCGCCCCCCCCCCGGTGCGGGCTGACATCTTGGATGTCAGCCCAGCACTCGGGAGCCCGGCGGGGACATTAGGTGTCATTGTGGCGACGCGATGACACCTAATTCAGGCACCCCCCCCCCGCATGTGCGGAGGAGGCGCCTGAAAGGGAGGGGGGGGAGGTCCTTCAGACCTCTCTCCCTCCCGATCGGCGGCGTTGCGGGGGTTAACCCAGGCACCATTTGGAAGGGCACAGCCTGCCCTTCCAAATGGTACCTGGCATTAACCCCTGGGGTGCCGGATCACGAATTGGCGCTGAAAAGCGCCGGTTCGTGATCCTTTCCCAGAGCTGGCCGACATCTTGGATGTCGGCCAAGCCTCTGGGAACTCCCCCTGAGGACTGGCGTCATCGTGCATAGCACGATGACGCCAGTCCTGGAGTTAACCCCTAGCTGCCACCAACGGTGGAGATAGGGAGTTCATTGGAACTCCCCATCTCCCGATCCGTGGCAGCTAGGGGTTAAAGTTTGGTACTGTTGGATCGGCCAGAGCATGGCCGCTCCAACGATACCAAACACGACTGTGAAAGTTTTTGTAATAAAAATTTTTTTTTTTTCTTTTTTTTTTTCTTTTTTTTGGTTGGTTAGTGTAGCAATATTGTTCCCATTTCAGTTATAATGTGAACAATGATGCTGCACTAACGATTTTTGTATGCGGTGCGTTTGTTAAAAATCGTGTAATTTTCCCCAAAAAAAATGTAACGAGACCCCATCTCTAATTTTTTTTAACAAGCGCACCCCATACAAAATATAACCGCAATTGCTCGCATGTTAAAATGTGAAAAAAAACACTTTACACATTGTAAATTATTGAAAATACATATTTTATTGCATTTTTTGTTATAATATACAGACAGGTCATGACGTATACATATAATAATGACATATTATGAATCTACCGAGTCTGACGGAAAGAACGATATATAATATGTCTGGGTCATATACTAAAATAAGCTTTCAAAACACGTTTAAACATGATGAGCAAAACCGGTAAAAATGACCTCAGCACAGAGATGTGAAAAGCCTCAGCAGCGAAAGGGTTAATGCAGGTGGATGTTGTATACATTATACAGAGAGGGGTATTCATTAATGCAGGAGGATGTTCTATACATTATACAGAGAGGAGCCTTTATTTTTTTAGCCCTTTAAATCCAGTGGCTGTGAGCGCTGAGCTCGGCTGCTTGTTATATTATCTCTCAGTACAATGTATCAGGCTCAGCTGTTACAGTAACTGACTGTAACAGCGCTCAGTTTCAGTAAAACAAGAAAATAATATTGTGCTAACCTCTTATATATAAAAATATTATTTACTAGTTTTACTGAAACTCTGAGCACTGATGAGCAGCAGTCAGTTACTGTAACAGCTTTGCCTAGCACGTTGTGCTGAGCGTGAGTGTTACTGTAACAAGCAGCGATCTCAGCCCTCTGAGCACTACAATAGTATTTGGATCCACTGGTTTTCGGATGAATGAAATTCGTTTTCAGTTCTTTTAGTATGAAAACTAATTTCTTTAGCAACTAAATAAATTACATTTTAGGACTAATCCATTAGTTCAAAACGAAATTTTTGCTGTGCACATGTCTACTAGATATCACCAATTGATAGCTTTGCCTGCACATTGCACTTTAGCCACTAGGTGGCCCTGTGGTTTTAAACTTCTCAAATATCCATATACCAAGGTTTTGTTGTGGCTCTTATTGGTTCTTATTATTTTATCTATAATGCTGCCGCTTGTGCTACAATGTATCTTTATGACCCACCATTGTGACATGTTAAAAGAGCTAAACTGGCCGTCGCTGGAATCTAGACACACCCTTCACCTTTCCAACCTGGAGTTTAAGAGCTTTTCGAGGTAGCTACCACCCTACCTGAATAGGCTGCTTCCCTCAGCAGTTCGCTCATCCTATAACCTCTGATCCAAGCCCAGCACCTTACTTGCAATACCATAATACAAAAAGAAAGTGTCTCGATCCTTATTTTCCTACAGAGCACCACAATTCTGGAATAACCTCCCAAAGTCCCTTAAGAGCTCACTATTATTTAACATACCTCAATATGGAATGCACCTGTAAACCTGTAACAGTGACTATATTTCCTACATATTTGTTTTCTGTTAATATCTTGCATTTTACTACTTTGTATTTCTGTACCAACTCAATTTTCATGAACCCAGGACATCAAATCAAAATAAGCTTTATTAGCAGGACCAAATGCATTTTAGCATTGCCAAAGCATATGGGGTGGAGGGGGGTAGTGGGACATATATGGGGGCAATGGGCAAGTCCATGGACATTATCAGGGGTAAGGGATAATGTGAAGGGGGATGGAGGCGAGTCCGTGTTGGGGATTTATAAGTCCGGGATCTCTCGTGTTCCTCTCCGTCTGTGACATTCTGTGACGTATTGTGCAGATATTTTCACCGCCGGCTCCTCTTCTTCCAGTATGATGGAGTTTCCTTGTCTCTTCTATAGAAGTGAAGTTCGGGATGAGAGCATAGAGTCTCTGGAAGTGAGTGTCCCTCAGTGCTGAGTACTTGGGGCACTGTAGGAGGAAGTGGATCTCCTCTTCCAGGGCCCCCTGGTCACAATGCTGGCACAGTCTATTCTCCCTGGGCTTGTAGGTCTGTCTATGCTGCCCTGATTCGATTTCCAGGGTGTGGGCGCTCAGTGGCTCAGGAGTTGTCTGTCCTTGGGGTCTTTTAGTACCTCCAGGTATGGGGCCAGTTTGTATTCCCTCTGTAATGATTGGTAAATGGTGAGTTTCTGGGAGTTTGCTATATCATGTCTCCATTCTCTGATATAGTTTTCCCTGGAATCATTAATTAGGGCCTTTTTATTTGATATTTTGTCAGGTTGCATTCATGGGGGCTTTGGATGATCAGGATGGATATGAGTTGTTGCAGCCCACATGGTTTGGGGTGGTCCTTGTTGGCCAGTAGGGCTTTATGGTGGTATGAGTTGAGGCTGCTGATGTTTAGGTGGTCCCAGTATGATAGCGCCCTCTTCTGTACTGCAAGATATAAGGGGAGTCTGCACAGCTCGGCCCGGCAAGCATTGTTAGAGGTGCTCCGATGGACTTGGAGGTGCTTGCAGAATTCCAGATGGAATATTTCTGTTGGGCTGGTGTCCCATTTATGTTGGTCTAGGTAGGTGATGGGGCCCCATACTTCACTGCCATAAAGGATTGGACATACTTGAAAACGAGAGAAATCGCAATGTATCCTTCCTGGTGAAATCCTTTTATAAATAAATAAAATAAATAAATCTACATGTAACAAAGAGCTTATACTTATAAGCACAGTGCACTTTATTGTTGAAGTAATTTTTAAAGAATTTCACTTTTTGTACACGAAGGTGCTTTAAATTCAAAAAATCACATTATAGATAATGCATGAACACCATTTGATGTTCTATGATATTCATGTGAGTAATATTTACCTATATACTGGGAAATCACGAAACTGTTAAATAAGATTTTTTTGGAGGTGTTATATGCACTCTTTTGCACACAGAATCAAGGCCCAACATACCACCATTTAACAGTGACTAGGTTGCGCCAGACCCATAATACTCTCTTAACTCCAGAAACTTGTCCAAACAAATCCACTACATACAGCATGCCAATGCCCAAATGCTCCACAATGAATCTCTGCCATAATCACCCATAGTCTGTGAGCAGGGGCCCAAAGGGCACAAAGTCCATATGTAGAGTGGGCAATGCTGTGAGTGTGTGATCCAGGCAATCTCAGACACTTGGAACTGAAGTCTTTTAAAAGATGGCAAAAGCTATGGTCACAAAGATAGTTAACCTGATTGTGGTAGTTAAGGGGTGTTACGAGGTACATGGACCTAGAGATGCAGACCAAGGACCAGAAACCAGTCAGAATTTACAGTCACTCACCCGGCCGACCCCGGCATCTCCCCTATGCTGTAGCTGCCACTGGAGAGAAGTGTCAGCTTCACCATCTCCAGGTATTTCTATCATCCAATGGAGAGCATGTGGGGTGGCTGGTGTCTCCATAGAAAATAGGTGAAGATCTGGGCCCAGCATCCAGGCGGCACACAGGTTGAAACCAGTCCCCTCCATGGCTGCAATGGAAATATCGGTTGTGTCCAGAGAACACTGGCACTCTGTTCTGCTGCTGGCTCCTCAGCTGAGGCTGTATTGAGCTCTTCTGGCGATGTGAGGCTGTTCTCCTTGCTCCAGAGATCCAGGCCATCTGAATGTGGGCAGATGCCAGTCACACCATGCTCCGACACCAGAACTTCTCCCAAATCCACTGGCTTCCCGCCAAACAAAACCAGGTCCACGGCCTCCATGACTGCTGTCCCCTCAAGCTGGGGATCTCTGCTTCTCCCTTGTGTAGTAGGAAGGAACAGCCTTTTCCAACTGTGAGCCAGAGTGATTGCCCTTTTCCCAACTCCTTTTGTCTGGTGTAACTCCTCACTGAAAGCCTGTCAATCTCAGTGGCCAGCTGTATCTCTAGGTGCACAGTGCCTCCAGTTCAGCAACTGAAGCCTGCAACTCTGCCTGTATCTGCTGGTGCAGCAATGTCTGGAGACTGTTTTTCAGCTGTTGGTGGACAACATACAGCATCCTGTCGCATTCTTGCAGCTGCTCACCAGACTGGTGGCGTGACGGAGTTTCTGCATCTAGCTGCTCCTGAAGCTGACGGCATTTTCCTCCCCAGGCATTGATGGAAACCTGGAGTTCAGCCTGCAGTTCTTGGCACTGACCCTGCTGTTGATGGGCCTTCTCGTATAGCTAGGCCGTGCTTCACTCTGCCACCCCATGTGCTCTCCGTCAAACCAGTCTGGTCTTCTCTAGATCATCACCTACTCACTCAGCGTGACTCTGCTTTTCCGCTTCTCCAGGTGCATGATCTGGGACTCCAGGAGACACTTTTCCTCCCAGGCTGCCTTGACTTTTAAATTGCCAATGGCCATGGCCTCATCTCACTCCCGAGCAGCATTATCCTTGGCTCGCTCAGCAACTGTAAGGAACTCCCGTAAACCAGTGATCCCAATCTCTAGACTTTGTATATTAGCCTACCTACAAATCATATCTGGATTGTCTTGTCTCATCCAGCTCTCTCTGGCCATCTTTCAGTTGATTCTGTAGGTGGTGCAGTTGTAGGCTTGTCTTTTTGAGTAGCAGATTCTATTTGCCATCTCAAGGTCTCTTTATCTCCTTTTTGAAGCTGTTCCCATAGTTTAAGTTTTCCTTCCAGCACCTCATTTCTTTCACTAGTCTACCCCTCTACCTCTTTTTAGTCATACTTGTGGATGGTGGGTTGACAGTCATGACTGGTGCGGAGGCATGTCATGTTTTTTTTTTTCGTTTCGGATAATTTAGGACCGTTTTTTTTTTTTCTTTTGTTTCGGGTCATTTTGATTTGGATCAATTCGGATCAGTTGGTTTTTCGCTTTTTTATTGCTTATGTAAGAATGGGAAGTAGATTACTACCAATAGAATGAACGTTTCTTTACTTAATTATTCTTTTAGGATTTTTCAGGCATTTTTTGGTGAAATTTTAGGTTTCCTAACTTTTTTTAAAAGAAACAAGGCTTTTTAACCCAAAGGTTTCAATGCGGTATATGAATCTGCACACTGCCGGGCAGCGCCTCTCTGCAGTATAATTCAGCATATTAACAGATCCTCAGTACCCTGACTGGGTCACTTCTGTCAATGCTGCTTCCTTGCCGGACCCTGTGTTCTTCCCAGGCAGGCTCTCATGCCTTCTTCCAGTCCTCAGACGAAGCTTAAGGACCGGGACACGTATAGAGCCTGCTAGCATCCCCCCAGAAATAAGACGAGGCTGTAGATCTGGAGGTTTTCAGAGTCAAAATGGAACCGACCCACTGAACATCTTTATTGAAATATATACAGTCTCAGGAGGGGCTAGAGACAAATGAAAATTTATGCCCTGGCGTCCCCCCCCCCCCAAGACTCAAGTGGTCCAGACATGAAATAGGTTTCATGTAATTACAGACTGCGCATCAGACTGTCTGAATACATTAGATAACAATAGAGTAGAAGTTACATAATTAGACCATGACCACACAGCAATTAAATAAACCATTGTAACTGTAATCAGATAATTGGGCAGTGTTTGCCTGGCAAGGCAGATTAACGACACTACTCAAACCGATAATCACACATTCTAACTCATGAGGATCAAAACCGAAGTTAAGCATTATAATATTTAATATGTGGGTAACAGCTGCTAGTAGAAACCTGACTACCATTCTTTTCTTTTTACTATCCCTAGTTAGTTGCATGATTAGAAACTGTGTTTTTTTTTTTCTCTCTCTCTCTCCTTTATGGGTAAACAGAAACTTGCGTGTGTAAGGCTGAACTATGTGGACACATGTCCTTTGCTTTTTCTTTTCAGTCTATGTAACTAATATGCTGTTTCTATAAAGGATAATGTTTTGCTGCCATCTGCTGCCCAAACTCTGATCCTGAAACTAAGCTATATGGAGGCATAGAGACATAACTTAATTATTTTTTTTTAAATTCTAGAGCCGTGATTACCAAACCTGTCCTAGGGAGCACTAATAGGCCAGGTTTGCAAGATATCTGAAGTACAAAACAGATGATATGATTGCTGTGCCGTGATTGCAGTAGTCAGTCAGCATTTCCTAAAATAATCCTTAGACTCTGGCTTGCAAGGGCTCCCTGGGAACAGATTGTTATGGATTGATTATGCATATACTTCCAGTTTTCTGTTCTGACCTCTGCCTTGCATGTAGTTCTATAATCCAAAACTCAATAATTCCTGGTGTATTAGTGGCACTTTGATACAATATCTTTGAAGACCCTCTTAGGTTACTTCAAAGGAATGTAGGGGGTAACCCTTGTTGATATTAGTAACTAAAGTTTTGAAGTGAACCAATATAAAAAACGATACGATATACACTCAGATGGCAGCAAGTGCATGAGTACATTATTGAGTTCGCCCAGGTATCACAACCTGGAAATGAGTAATCAATTCACAGTGCAATATGCTTCCTGCCAGACAGTGCTATCACTATTGTACTCAAACCCTGCTGAATTTATCAACCGGTGCATAGCATGAAAATAGGAGATGAGTACTTAATTCACAGTGCAGTGGTCTTCCTGCCAGATATCAGCACTGACACCATTACTCAAACCCTGCTGTCTGAATTAAGCGACATGTGCACAATACAAAAGATATAATTCACAGGGCAGTGGGTTGACTGACCGTTAACATTTGTTGTCGCTACAAGTATAGTAAGGTTTGAGTATACTAGCGACAACATTGTTAACTGTCAGGCAACCCACTGCACTGTGAATTAAGTACTCCTCTCCTTTTTCATGCTGTGCATATGTTGATAAATTCAGAAAGCCGGGTTCGAGTATAATGGTGATAGCGCTGTCTGGCAGGAAGCATATTGCACTGTGAATTGATTACTCATTTCCATGTTGTGATACTGTGCATGCACCTGGGTGAACTCCGTAACGTACTCCTGCATTTGCCGCTATCTGAGTGTATACCTTACAGCCACTCAGAATCAGCACTACTTGGGAAACATTTCACCCAAACTGGATCCTATATATTTCTGTCACTGGGAGCCAAATACTAATTCAGCTGTGGACTCCACCGACCTCCACTAGTGTCTATCTGCTTTTAATATATTTTAAATAAGGAGATATAGGAGGGTTATCTCCCAACCTTCAGTCACTAACAATTTATGCATGTATTGTTTAATAAAGATTGAGTTTTTTTTATATTGGTTCACTTTAAAACTTTCATTGCTAAATTCTATAATCCAACATGACTCCTCACACAAGCAGCTTGCAGTAAGAAGTAACTAGAATCAGGACTGAGCCTTGACTGGAGCACAGCAGCTTTGGGAAACAACACAGGCTTGTGAACTGTGGCCTAAAACTGTTCCTTGTGGATTTTTTGCTATTTGAGAGCTTAGAGGCTTCCTGACAGTATGGCTGCAATGAATTGCATACCTCCCCTAGAAGGGATGAGAATGAGTGGGAGCAGGGGTCAAGTCCCAGGGAAAACAAGTGAGGGACTCAACCAAGAATTCCACCCCCCCCCCATTACCTAAAAAATAAAAGATGCATGTACATATACGCCCCTTTCCATAGACAAAAAAAAAACAATGTGCATGAAATGTCAGTGACGCTACTTGTGCAGTTTGGTGTGGCGCGCATCTGTATTGTGTTGTTTTGGCAGTGAACAGCCAATTTCATGCCAGCAGAAGGGCTGTACATGTACTGTCAGTGATGGAACTCTAGTAATAGGGAGTTGCAATCGGTTAATGGCTTGCACAATGATTGCTATTTTGTGGCTCTATTAACAGCTGAGCTGGATACTTTTATTAAAAGTCATGTGACTGCTTTCCAATAAATAATTTTGGATTTTGCTGAAAGCCTGTCCAGTTTATGTTAATATTGAAATGTATGGCCAGACACCCCATTTACCCATCGCACATGCGCGCGCACACACACACGCAGGCCCCAGAATTCTATATATAGCTATCCAGCAGACCCCAGATATATACTTGCCCACAGACCTCAGGATCAGGTGACCCACGTGTTCCTCCGAGCTCCAGCTTTCTCCTGCACGCGGCCGCCGCCTTCTTCTGATCTAAAGGCTATGACGCGCTCTCGCGAGATCTCGGCTGCAGGCCATGTCACAGCCTTCACAGGGCTGAGGATGGTGGACGTGCGAGGGCGCACACAGGCAGCGCTCGAGGGAACATGTGGCCAGTCGAGGGGGCTGCTAGTGGAATGCTGTTAATGCATTCCGCTAGCAGCCCTAGCGATAAACTAAATCCACATGCATTCCCGAAACGTTTATGCTGTGGCAGAAGTGGGGGAATGCCTTTCCTGCAGGACTCGAGCCCTGAGTGAGAGTTGGTGCAACAATTGGGAATCTTTCAGAGCTGAATTTGAAGATTTTTCCCTGGCTACAGGCTTGAATGAGAAATCTGCAGCAGTGCAGGCAGCAACCCTGAGAAGAGTGATGGGGAGTAAATGCAGACATGTGTATAAACACAATGTGCACCTCACAGCAGAGCAGCAAGAAAATGTTACAGCCATTCTACAAGCACTGGGAGCTTATTAAATTAAAGCGTAATTTAAGAAAGGTATGTGTTTGGGTTCTGCAAACAAGGAGAATCTTTTGATAACTTTGATAGACGATTAAGAGAAGAGGCCGCAACTTGTGATTATGGTACTCTGAGCTGAATTAATAAGAGACAAAATTCTTCTCTGGCTAGTGAGCGAACACGCAGGCACCTCCTAAGAGCACATGACTTGACTCTAAACAAAGCCATTGAAACGTGCTGTACAGCTGAGCTCACTGACAGACGTCTGAAAGTCATGGAACAGGACAGACAGCAGACCAACCTTGCAATAAAGCGTCATAACCTTAGCAAGCCGCAGCAACTCCACCTGATTAGCACAAATGCTGCCAACCTTACAGCATGCAAATACTGTGAGACTGTGCATTAAAGAATTGAAGAGCAGTGTCCAGTTTATGGGAAGTCTTGTTAGTCTTGTGGCAGAATCAACCATTTTGCTAACGTTTGTCGAGCAAACAGCCGTCAATTTAAGAAAATAACACACCGTGGAGAACATCTGCATATGAAGTTATATAGCAGTGAATTGATCAGTGCTGTGCAATCTAGCACTCTGCAATATACAAATGTATATTAGTGACACTCTTGGCAGAGCTACAGCAGCTGGAGGTGCACTGGAGTGTGCACAGTTTGCAATGTTCAACAGGACCTGGATGTCCTGTCACAGATTAAATATTCAGACTATTTAAACATCACAGACCAACGGTTGCTTCAGATAAAACAGCACACTGAAACCGATGAGGGTTTGCAAGCTCTTAAATACATTGTTCTGAATGGTTGGCCTGATTCCAAGGCGGAGGTGCCATTAACTGTGAGAGAATATTGGACTTTCAAAAATGAAATTGGCATTCAGGATGGTGTTCTATACAAGGGGGTCAATGGTCCTCATTCCTAAATCTTTAAGATCGGAGATGCTGACATGCTTTCATGCCAGTCACAATGGTGGAGAAGCATGCTATAGGCAAGCCCATGATACCCTTTACTGGCCCAACATGCAGAATGAGGTTAAAGACTTTGTTAGCCATTGCTCAGCATGCAATGAATATGCACAGGCCCAACAGAAAGAACCCATGATGTCGCATGTGCTGCCCACCCGGCCTTGGCAAATTGTAAGCATGGACTTACTGAATACTCCAATCTACATCAGACTTTACTCCGCTTAACAGCGCCCTTGCTTCAAGCTCCTGATGACGCCCTATGGGCGAAACGCTTTGAGCTGCACTGGCCTGACTAATGGAACTTTGATTTTATTTGTTCTTCTTCATGACTACAAGCTGATATATTCTTTATACTAAGAGGGATGAGACTGCAACAAACAGATACTTTCATGAGGACAGATAGGCAAAGTGCCTTTACTACCTTTTTCATTCATGCTTTCCTATCCACTGTGAACCCACAAAGGCTCACATTCCAATCTATTTTGCGCTTTGTCAGCTAGCATCTGTACTGAAAGTTAGCTAGCCTTTTTTGCGGAAATTACGTGATTTTTAGCAAACCCCCGCATAGAAAAAATTGTTAGTGCAGCATCATTGTTCACATTCTAATTGAAATGAAGACCATATTGCTGCATTAATAAAAATAACACACCCAAAAAAAACACGTTTTTATTTTTTATTTTTAATATTTTTTTATCAATTTGAACAAGGTAATGTTTGGCCTTTCGAATGACCCCAAATATGTCCCTCTAGCTGTCACCGTTCGGGAGATAAGGGGGTTCAAAGGAACCCTCTATCTCCACCATGAGATTTCCTTAGGAAAACCCCAAGCAGCTAGGGGTTCTCCAGCTAACTGATATCATCGCGCCATGCGGAATGACATCAGATGATGAGGGGACCCGGAAGTGGAGCTGCCATATAGGATGTGGATGGCGGTCCCACCCGGAAATAGAAAGCGATATGGCTCCGGATCGCGGTCCGGCACCTCAGGGGTTAAAGACAGGCATCGCTTGAAAGGGCAGGCACTGCCCTTCAAAGCGATGCCTGTCTTTAACTTCCACCTCCTCCCCATCAAGAGGGAGAGGGATCCGAAAGGACCACCCCTCCTTCAGGCAATCTCCCTGCTTTGACGAGTGGTTGACTTAAAAAGACGTCATCGTGTCCGATTATGTCGGAGGGCCCTTAAAAGCAGCGTCTGACTTCAAGGATGTCAGAACGTCGTGGGACCCTGGAGGAGAGAGGTGAGTATCTTTTTAGGAGCTCCCGGGTAGCGGATGAGGCTGACAGCCTCTGCCCAATTATTTTATTTCCTTTTGGGGTGATTTTACTAACCTTTTCTCCCTCACTGCAAGCAGATCCTCCACTCCAGCTCAGGCTCCCGAAACTGGAAGTCCATGACGCTTTTTTGTGCAGTTTGCACTCCTTACCTACTTGTGTATGGTTGAAACTGCAAATTGCGCAGCGTTACAGGACTTGCACTCTTTACGTATGCAAGTTCTGTAGCACCTGTGCAAAATGATGGAATGGAGCACATTCACAGATCTGGTCCATCGGCTGCCTTTCTGAGACTACTGCCCCAGAGAGGGTGGCATCAGCATACTCTCTGCATAATATGGTAAGTAATGCCAATGGCATTGTTCATGTTATACGTAAAAAGTTGACGATACCACTGCCTTAGAAAAAAAACTATTTATAACATAAATGTGTCCAGGAAAACCAGGTCGATCTGGTAACGTGAGGGGGAAGCTCTATTTTTGAGGTCATCACAACTTTTGTGCCTTGCTCTTTTGTAGGTCATTCTGTATATGAGTGAGTAATAAAACTCCATTTGAACTGAAACATTTGGTGTGTGTGTATATAATTTGCTGAGGAGATACTCCCTGTACTACACTAGATAATTAGGCTTGAGCCCACACCTTTTATATATAACCATGCTGTCAGCACCACACTTGGTCCCGGCGTGGGAAATGATTAGGGGAGTTATTACAAAAGAATTGTCTGCTTTACAATTTAAAATCTGGCAGTGCCATTGGCTTAGCACCAATACAAAAAATGGCATTTTCCTTTTTATCCATAGTCCTATTTGGTGTCATTGGAAAGACCAGTCCCTGATCTTTCCAATGACACCTAAATTGTGTGTCTGGATTCCCAGATCTATGCTGATCTGTGGGGTGAAGACAACGTGCTGAACACATCCACTGCTCAGCAGGGGAAAACGGGAGGATACACTCAGCGAGGTGTCCACAGAGAAAGGGTTAATGTTGTAGGGCAGGACTTTTCCCAGTGCTCCCCTCTACATGTACAAGTCATAAACTGCAGGAATGAAATCAAGGCAGGCCACTGTGATTACTTTATGATTTCTTCCTTACACTACATTAATTCTACATGCTGTGGAGTTGCACTTTTCATGTACAGCTTGAATAAATTATGTGACCAGGAAAACCTGGCTTATTTGGCAACCCTATCGAACAAAAATTATCTGTTTTCTTTGCACATACAATCCTCAACACAATCACACTATTCTGACCATGCACAAATATATGTTGGGCAGTATACAGGAACCGCAAAATGCATCGTCACATGCGCACCTCAAATCTGTGCAACAACCCTGTTTGTGAATTATATACTAGTTGTATTTGCGTCAGTATGTTTGTGCATAAATGTATTTGACTAGAAGCAGGTATTTTAAGGTGTGTCTGAAAAAGGTTATATGTTAAAAACACATACGCAAATATAGCCTTGAGGAAGGAATGATGAGACAGGAATACACTTTAAAAAGGCTAAGAAATGCACTGTACACCTGCAACTATTCTGGTCAATAAAGGTCCTGAGAAATCATACTGGAATGGTACAAAAGATTATTTCTGAACTACATTGTATGAATTTCACTGTGTTTAAATATGTTGGCGTAGGCACATAACAATTGTTATAATGTGGTTATTTCAGGAATAGCCCAGGTTCTTCACTGCTAAACAAGAAAGAGAACTGTTAATTTCCTGTGAATACACAGAGCTATGATGCTGTCATTCTGTACATCAGTATTCAAATAAAATTTGACGGTGTAATTGTTTTAGTTTTGTGGGATTTTTAAATTTATTTTTGCTATTGACAGGTTCGAAATAGCCATGAAATCCTGCTAAATCAGAGCAATGTTAGGGCTAACTGCCTTGATATTTAATTCTCATCATCCTCAGCCAGATAACTGCATGTATTCTTTTTATTTTTTGCATTTTTCTAAGCCTTCAATACTTTAAAATGACAAAGCCAGACCGCATGTACACATGTGAGCCTGTGAAATCTGCTTCACATGGTTAAGTTTGCCTGACCCATATATTTCCTGATTTGGGGGGGGGCATGTATAATCCGTTGTCCATCAGACTCTTGCTCTACAGTACAGGTAGAATAATCATGCAATATCCTTGCACAAATCCTTGGCACCATCCTTTCTACCAATCTCATGTTTACTCAGTCTCAGCGGCCCTTGTTCTTTTATGCTAACGAAAATGTGTGCTAAAATGTATGTATGGATTATTAGAATCCTGGAACTGAAAATTTTAAGTTTTTTTTATTTTTGTTTGTAAAGGGAGGCAAATCGAAGTTTGATGCGTTGACTGCATTGTAACTGGCAATCTATTATCGATTCGTCTACAGATACGCAGAAACGAGTTCAAGAAGGGTGCTTTATTGGTACCAGACTCGAGCCGGAGTAAATCCAAAATCTCAAGTGAAGCTTCTGGGCAGAAACACAATTCTTATACATTGAATCGTAAAAACGTACATCCCAGGTACATCTCCTGACCAAATGCCCCTTCCCTCCATCTCGGAGACAAAGACCATTTTGCAGCTACACATATAATAAACAATTTGGACACAAACTTGATTTAGAAGGGAGGCATGAAATCTGGTGTACCCTCTCACAGTCATGGTGGCATTCCTCTCTAGATAAAGATGCAGCTGCGAAAACGGATTTCTTTGTTCGTTCCTGGTCCAGGCCCAAGGCCTGTGTTACCTTGTTCATTTAAATCTGGTCTATTGTCATCTTTATTTACACTAAGTTTTTAATTGCTACAGCAGAAATCCCTGGAATATTAGAATCTAAGCAAAGTGATTAAAATGGTAGTTATTATTTGTTAGAATAAAAATCATGCAAGATGGCTGCCGGTATGCAAGATGGCAGCCATTCCAAGCTATTACCCGTTCAGTATCTAAAGGTTAACTGCGGGTCACTGATGAAATAGTTCAATATTTACACAGACTGAATCGATGTGTCCATTTCAGTTAAGCTTTTCACACATCATCTACTGTTGTTGATCCGAAAGTAGCGCCAGAGCTTATCCGATTCCGGTGCTCTCTTTGGTCTCACCTGTAAGTTGTTGCAAATTGATTTAGTTATTATATAAGCGAGATGTTGTTTGTGTTAGCATATCGTTCTGAGGAACGTCCAGTGGAACTGAAACGTTGACCTCGAATAAATATCATTTTATAACCTATTGAAAAGACTCAGAGTGGTGGAATCTCGTGTGTGTGTGTGTGTGTGTGTGTGTGTGTGTGTGTGTATGTATATGTATGTATATATATATGATGTGCACATATACATATATATGATGTGCAGGTGGCTTCTGTAATAATAAACACAACTAATTATAGGGTGGAGGCTTTTTATCTCCCTTTTAGTCCTCCACCGCAACCCTTATAGACACTTAACTATGGTCCAAGCATCCACTGCAACTGGTCATGCCTACCTCCTAGCTGATGAGGGTTCAACAACGCCGAAACAGTGCTGTCCTGGGAGTGGCTTTGACCAGTTGCATAACCTTATCTCTGCTAGAAAGCCATAGTTTGGCATAGCATTGATTTGCATATCCTACCCAGATTTCCTTGCTGCATATGGGGAATGTGGCACAGGAGCTCTGGGATGCAATTCTTTGAATTGCTATGATGTGCAGGTGGCTTCTGCAACAATAAACACAACTATATATATATATGTATATGTATATGTATGTATATGTAAAAATTATCGCTAGACCGGGCACTCGTTTCCCCGGGCGGCTGACTCCAAGGAGGCCCCCAATGAATAATCGGTACTTATTTACCTCGGTGCTTAGCTCCCTTGGTCTAAATATGTAGAAAAAATATGGATGGAGGGAGGCACACGAGGACTGTTTCCGTAAAATTTAGAGTTTATTGAAAAACCATGTAAAATCCAACGTTTCGGACCCTAAAGGCCTTTTTCAAGGTAAAAGATAACATGAAATAAAATACATTAAATAAATAGACACAGAGCAAATAACTCACCCAATCCCGCCTGTCCCGGTGATCCGCTACGTGAAAGAGGAACCCGGAAGCGCTGGGTGTGTGAGCGTGATGATGTAAGGGGGTGTGGCCAATGAATCCGTTGCCATGGCGTTCCTAAATGCTGGGAGAGGAGGAAGGGGGCAACGAGCCAGCGTGCAATCAATGCACGTAATCCTGAACAGGTCCCTAGAGAAGGGATGTCAGAAAAGAACAGTCTATTGTAAATAGGAAGGAGGAGATTGTGACAATTTGAAAGCCGGGATGATCAAGATATGGAGGGTGGATTGTGCATGCAAACACTAATACATATAACTGTAGTAAATGATGAACGGTATCTGTATGTGCAGCAGACTATTCGAGGGGAAAAGGGTCCTTCTTGGATGGGGTAACACGGTGAATGTCCGTCAACTGATCATTGCGCAAAAGGAAGAATGGTGGAGCTGATAAAGAAAAGTGAGGAAAACCAAGCGAGAAATAAAGATAAGTGGAAAGTGGGTAAAAGTGTACAAAGTGAATGTGTGTGGAAGGGGAAGGAGGGAATTTTTTTTTAAAAAAAACCTGAACAACTGGTGTGGCTAAAAATTTGCCAAAAAGTGATAGGTGAGTGAACAATGTAAAAGTGCATGTGTGTGTGTCAAAAATAATGAACATGGTGAACGATGAAAGAAATAAAGGAGAAAGGATGGTGGAAAGATGCGGTGTATGAGTGTATTGTAGGACAGTGATATGGTAAAAAAATGAGATGAAATGAAAAAGGGGGGGTAACTGAGGTGCCAATGTGAGAATGTGGCGCACTGAAGAGTGTGTGTGTGTGTGTGTGTGGGAGAATGTGAAAGCGTAGAGGGAGAAAAATGTGAGCGTGAGGTGAGAGTGTGTGCAGGAAAAGTGAAAAAAGAAAGAGAAGAGAGCATGTGCCTCCCTTCATCCATATTTTTTCTAAATATATATATATATACACACACACACAATCTCTATCACAACCTGATAACATAAATGACACAAGGACTTAAAAACACATCGAGTTGGGCCACTAATAGTGAGATAATCGTTTCTCAATCACGTTATCATATAAATATTGGAAATAGATGGCTCAGACAAATTCCTTCCCTTCATGCTTATCCTATAGATTTTCAAAATCAGTGGCGCCAACCAAAAAAATCATCTGTTAAAATCAATCATGACAAAATCCATTCAGTATCGATAAGATACACCATCTCTGTCAGGGTTGTAAAGTTACAATTTGCATGTGCTGATTGCTGTAAACAAAGAACAATGGTAATTATCAATAATGTCCAGCATATTACACCCTCCTACAGTGAAGATTTGCCGCCGGTATAGAGATATTTTAGTCCTTTTGCATACATCCAATGAAATAATCAGTTATATCCACATATTCAATCCCCAGGTATATACATTCCGATATACAAAGAATCAATTGGTGTATACTCAGCGGCCCAAATTAGAGGGGAAAAGAAGAGCACAGATTAACACGTCCGACGCGTATTTTGCATTGATCTGCTCATCGGCTCCCTTACTTGTGTATTAAACAAAAGATTAACATTGGGGAATCCGTTATATCCCCTCCAATCAGGCATGTACTGGCCATCGGGACTACCGGGAGGATCACGGTGGGCCAATTGCTTAGTGGGCAGGCCGCCTGACTGGGGCTCGTCGACGCAGTGAGGACAATGACACTCCGGACACGAGTCAATTGGCAGGAAAGTCGTCCTTTATTTGGTACCAGACTTAAGCAGGATGGACTCCAGAAATCTCAAGTGAGGTTTCTCAACAAAGATACGATTTTTATACATTGATCCATATAAAGGTACATCCCCTGACCAAATGCCCCCTCCCTCCATATTGAAGACAAAGAACACATTCCAATTACATGCTCAATAAACCATTTGGATACAAACTTCATTTAGAAAGGAGCCATGAGATCTGGTGTACCTTCTCACAGCCATGGTGGCACATCCCGCTAGATAAGGATGCAGCTGCGAAAACGAATTTCTTTGTTCGTTCTTGGTCTAGGCTCAAGGCCTGCGTGACCTCTCTCAATTAAATCAAGCCTTTTGGCAACTCTGTTTACTCTAGCTGGATTCTAAAGTTTTAATTGCTACAACAGAAATCTTTGAAATGTTAGAAGCTAAAAAAAATGATTACAAGGGTGGTTAGTATTATGCTATATAAAAATCATGCAAGATGACTGCCAGGGTACAAGATGGCAGCCATCTCTAGCTATTTCCTTTACAACACCAGTCTGCCATAATACCAGTGTGCCATAATACCTGCATGCCATAACACGAGTGCATGGGTGTCCGAAGAAATTTTCCAGGGGGTGGAAAATTTTTAATGGCATCCATATTCTGCCCTTTTGACAATGTCATGAAGGGGACAGTCACAAAATAAAGCGTAGTAACACAGAGGCTTTGAAACATGATGGAAGTCTGAGTGTTGCATTTTCTAGGCCATCTCTGTATACACAAACCATGACCCTCCCACACATACTGGCACACACACCACGCCCCCCTCTACACCCACACACACTCTTCATTTCTGTATACACAGAGCCAGCTCTGTATACAGATATACAATCTGTATCCCCTCTCTTCTTAGATTGTAAGCACTGGAGCAGGGTCCCCTCTTCTTTTTGATTGTAAGCTCTGGAGCAGGGTCCTCATCCCCCACCAGATTACTAATAATCATTTTGTGTCCCTCCTCCCCACAGAAACTAGACCTCAGACCAGGGACCTCTCATAAAAAATAATAATGGCATCAAGCTTAAAAAAAAATATTTGACAATCAACACATTTTTTTCCTGTGTCCAGCATTCCAGCCAGTGGGCACAGCAGCAGCTGCTCCTGCATCTCAGCCCCGCCTCTCCCTGCATGAAAAGTGAGTGGGAGCACCTGGTAGAGTGGGGAGGTGACATACAAAATCAACACAGACCACCCCCACACTGACTGGAACTCCTCATGCAGCCTGCTGTGTAACAAACACTTGAGCACACTGCACACACAGTTATCAGGGCAGAGCAGACAGGCAGCACTGTTTCCAGGGGGGCTCCCTCCTGCAGATGCACATGATGGTTAATCTATTCAAAGAACACCAAACAGCAATGAAATGTCAGTGAAACACCCTGATTTTCAGTGGTTTCATTCGGCAGGTTTAATCTGGCGAACCCCATAGGATTCAATGCAAAAAATATTCCCATTTTTAATATTTATTAAACCGTTTATTCTTTTAATTTGCAGCAAAAAGTCTCTTTAATGATTTCTTTTTTGTGAGACTTTTTCTTTCCAACTTTTTTTTTAATAGCGTTTTTTTTCTGTAACAGACCTTTTTATTATTATTCATAGGCCCTTCTATGAGCTCCAACCATTTTCATGTAGTAGTTTTTTTTTTTTTTTTTGCAAGCCGCTTTTAAAAGTTGGAGGGTAGAGCTGGAGTCTGCATTTATGTTTCCTGATGCTCTGCACAAGTGGATGTGGCATCTAAAGAAGCATTGTCCTCTTATACGGACATCGTGTCCCACCGTCCTCAACTCCTTTAGATTTTAGAATATGGGGTAAATTGGCCACGAAATGTGATCTTACCTCTTTTCCGTCCCCATTCACTCGTCTCCTTCGAAATACAGATTTCTCACTGGGTCTCAATGGTCGGCAAGGGGATGGATGGTTGAGTCCCGATATTCATAGAATCGGGCATTTATATCCAGCAGGTACCAGGGCTGGACTGGGACAAAAAATCAGCCCTGGACTTCCAGACCGGCCCACTTTATACTTATGCAAACACACAAAAATGGAATCTAAACCAACCAGATCGCTCAACCAATCGCTCTACAGAGTTGCTGCAGAGCGATTGGGTAAAGAAATGCAGCGGCACTGAGGTGTAGTGCGCACCATGTCTTAAGGTGGATGCGCAGCGGGTCTCACAGACACAGTGGTGCCAATATGAGACTGTGGCAGACTGTTCAGTTTTACAGATAGTGAGGAAATTCTCGCCACACCCATTAGGGGCAGTGCGATCCGTGCGGTGAACCAGCATTCACACCGGACCACTGAGCCATCGGCCCACCAGGAATCTCCCTATAGTTCCTATGGCCAGTACATGCCTGGCAGGTACTTTATTTCAACTACCTGAGCTTATGAGGCAAACTGAGGATTGCTCCTTAGGGCTGCTCCAATATCTTCAACTTCGTGCTTACGCAACTAAACCTCATGTTCGTTTGGCAGCCTTGAGTAAACCTAATTTTTTTGAACATCTTTGTATCATGGGACGGTACCCTAAGGGCCTCATTTGTATTCTCTATAACAAACTAACTACATGGATCAACTGGAAGGAGCTTCCTTATATTGTTGCTTGGGAGAGGGAGATAGGGTCTACCTTGGAGCGGGAAAAGTAGTCGGGGATTTGGGAAGCCATGAGGAGTAGTTCCGTAATGCACCACTCATTAGGAGCAACTAAAGAATGTATTTCAGTGGTATGTCGCTCCGGTGCAACTATCTCGTATGGTTCCTTCCACCCCAGACATCTGTTGGTGTGGATGTGGCGCAAAAGGTTCCGCCTTACATGTATGGTGGTCCTGTCCTCGACTCCAAAGTTTTTGGCCTCAGGTCCAGTCTTTACTTGTATCCACACTATCAAAGGATGTTTCGCTGGACCCGTGGACTTACATTCTTTCGAGACCAATTCTGGATTTTACATGCCCAGAAAATAAATTGGCCGGCGACACCTGGCAGAAGATTGGAATTGCCCAAGGGTCTCTTCTTTCAGTCGTATCTATCCCAAACTGCGTAATGTCCAGATCATGGACGAACTTACTGCTGTGTCTATGTCACGTTCGCTATGGCGCTCACCCCAGATCCAGCGTGGTTTGGATCCTTTTGGACAGATCTCTCTGATACTTGAATTTATAGTAGTTAAGACTGCCACACCCAGCACTCCCAGCCAGGGAGGAGAGACAGAATACTAAATACCACTCCGTAGCAAATGATTTCATGACCAAGTGTCTACTGAGTGAAGGCAAGTTAACCAAGTACAGACAGAGATGATGTAGCAATAATTATATATATCTTGGTTTATCAAAAGCATGGTCGAAAGTACATTCCGAGTTGGCACCAAAGAGGGTAGTCATACAGGCAAGATTTGCAACAGGGAGGATTCCCATATACTCTCTCCGTAAAGTAGCACGAGGGTACAATAGATTCAGTATCATGCGGGGCAGACCCACAATCTGAGACAGTACGGTATGATATATCTATCGAGTTAATACCAGCAAGGCAACATGGAGGGTTGATAGATTCAGCAACCTGCAGGGCAGAACCACACTCTGAAACTGTGCGGTATGATGTGTTTCTTGACTTAGTACGAGTAAGGGAACATGGAGGGTTGATAGATTCAGCAACCTGCAGGGCAGACCCACAATCTGAGACAATGCGGTATGAACTACACTCACTTCGTGTCCGCAGGGTACACTATACACATACAAAGGGAATTCGAGAGAGAATGGTCAAGCAGGCAGTCTGGGTCAAACACGAGCGAGATCCTCCTACAAGCAGAATTGGCAACTAGGCAGTTACATTGAGAGATGAATGAAATCAGCTGGCAATGCGGGAATAACTCCACGTCAGGGCGACGAGCAGAATCTCGCGCCCTGCATTTAAGGCTGGCGGCTTCGCGTCATCATGCCAAGCCCCGCCCCTCTAGATGCCGGCCAGCCCGAACTCCTGGCACCCCGCCAGCTAACGATGCTGCTGGGTGCCCGGACCCCCCAGGGAGCACCACAGGAGCCGAGAATGTGACAGTCTAATGATGCACTGGCCTCATATTATAAAACATGGCCCCCATGGTTGGCCTGAATGGTTACATAAACACCTGGGGGCAGGGTTTGGTGGGTTAGAGATAACTTGTTATAGTTAATATTTAAGTAGGACTATTTCTTTTCTACTTTTTTGTTATATTTGTTATCCTATCTCATTATTTTCCTTTCCTAATGAAAATGTAAAACAAATTATATGTATTGGTTTGTGCTGTATCGATTCTGTTGTTCATATTCCACTTCTTTATTCATTTCAATAAAATTACATTTAAAAAAAGAAAGAATTGTGTGTTTTTTGTTTCTTTTAATTTTTTTTTACCCTGTTCGTCGGCTTTTTCCGGTGGCTGTTCTGCGGATCATCAGCTTTTTTTAGATGTGTTCAGCGTTTTTTCCCTGCACTTAGGAGACCCTGGGTGAATGCCGAATTCATCTCCGGGTCGGGGAATTTGACTCCCCGAAGTGCAGGGAATGAAAGGGCACCAAAATTCCAGTGGAATGTCGGTGCTTTTTGAATAACCCTGTATGTATCCTTTACTACCCTGAGGTCATGAACATAGGGTGTGTTCAACCGTCATACTTTTTGCTATGTAAGAAATCTTAAGTTTGCACAGTTTGATATTTGCTGAAGTCATTTGGAGTTTTATCTATGTTACCATCTTTTTTGTGATATTGGTTAAGGATTGAACAAGCCTCAGTGTTAATAATAAAATTACACACCATAAAGTGACACCTATCTTTGTGCCCCATTTGCCTTTTCCCTCATAGTTTTGTACCAAATTTCTCCTGTGTTTGTGTCTGTGCGCCCACACTTCTAGGGCCCTATAACAATGTTCGCGTTAAAACGCTCGCGCAACCCGTGAATTTATGCGCCAAGCGTTAAACGTTAACGTGCGTAAATCACCGCTGGAATTACAATCTGTAACGGCTCAGCTACCTTGCAGGGGTAGCTCCGTCTGCAGCGCTGAGTCTTGCTGGAGAGTTTAGCCGGGTAGCGAGTTAGCAAGGTGGAAGAGAGATTGGCAGCGGTCCCTGGATGGTCTGGAAGTGAAGGATTCAGTAAAAGCCGGCTTATTCAGTGATTATGCCCTCCCCAAATACTAGTCGTGACTCAGTATAGGTTTAAGCAAGTTGGTTTAATGTGAAACAGAACATACACGGTCCTTTTATATGGTACAGTCCCATTGTTCTCTCCCATGCCTGCCCCCGGACCCCTGGAGTGAATTCTGCCCCGGGGCTTAGCCACAGCCCAGTTTCTGGCGCCTGCCTGTCTGCTGTCCGATTGCCCCCCCATGGTGCGGGTGCGGCTCCCAGCCCGATGGTCTGGGAAATGGGGGTTTTCGGGGGGATCCCCTGGGCGCTCCGGCACCCCCTTTACACCTTGGGTAGCTCGGGTCCCCGGGCTGCTTCCCTGAAAGAATCTACCCGATCCATCCAGAGGGGTCAGAACGCCATCAGATACAGTTTGTCAGCTCTCTCTCCGAGACTGTGGTGCAGGGGCTGACAGGCTCTGGGCAGGAGGGGGATTTCTAGTGGGATGGAGGGGTTCTCCTCTGCGAATCCTCTCCAAACTTGCCCCACACCAGGCTACCATCCCTGGGGACCTATGATCCAAAAAGCACCTTGCTCGGGGTAGAGGGGGCTCCAGGGCAAGCAGGGGAACTCAGGTCGGGTTTTGGCAATTTGCCAACAGCTGTTTGCTACAATGTTGCCGTTTTTCTACGAGCAGAATTGGTAAGGCATCTTGCAGGGAAAACACAATTAAATATGACCTTGGGGACACTTTACAGCACATCTAACAGGGGAATTCATTTGGATAAATACAGGGCAAACGAAATACATCAAAACAGATACTAAATTATAGAAACAAATTTAACCTTTTAAATGGCGAATAGCTACAACATAATAATCTTTTTATACACGTGGCGGCCGTTCCGTCACACAATCCTCGCGCATTTTTCCATCCGTTGAGCAATAACGCGCGTAAAACAGACACGCACAAATGCTGTGCAGTAACGTTGCACGCAGAAATCATTGTGCGGACTGTTTTTCTCACGCGATTCAGCCAATCAGAATTAAGAACCACAATTATCTCACGTTATGTTTTTGCGCCTGTCAAAGTCAGTCTGAGCCAGGGGCTGACTGGCAACTTTTGGCCTGGGGGGCCAGTACCACCCAGAGGCCCAGAGTTCAGCAACACGGGCCCTTGTTTAAGTAATAAATAACATTATTACTATTTAAAATAATTATAGAAATCATATATATATATATATATATATATACACACACACACACACACACACACACACACACACACACACACACACACACACACATACAAACATAAATTGGCCAAAATACAGAAGAATATTTGGCACGTTTAGAACATAATTTACACTATTTTATATTAAACAGGCTATAAATGAATCAAACTGCTCCCTGAAGCAAGCTTTGTACGCTAATTGAAATTGACCAACTATAACTAAATTGCATTTCAGCAGCTAAGGCTGCGCCGTTGCACAGAAGGTCCCTGTGGCACACGTGAGAAGCTGTAAATCACTTTTCAGGTTTATAAGATACTGTACCTTACTGTAGGGGTGTGCGGTGAGGTTAGTCGCTGCTGAGGCACTGGTTAGTATCAGAGCCAGATATACACAGATATTAAACTTTCTGCGGTTTGTGTTTAGCTGTAAATTATCTTTTACTCATTTACTGTACCCACAAAAAAATTTCTTGCCATTGAATGGACTTTCTAAATGTACCATTTTCATCATGTCATATACTTTGCTGTTAAAAAAAATTAAGTGATAAAACCAGTTTTTTTCTGTGCCTGTCATACTTTGGATCCGCCACTAGAGGGCACAGAGAGGAAGCTGCCTGGGCCCCTTCCTTTTATTAACCCCCAGAGGACTCCGGCAGGGCCTTCACAAAGTTTATTCTCCCTCACAGGCACAGCAGGGCCAGATTCCCCTCAATTAATCCCCACAGAGGGCTCAGGCCAGGCCCTCACTTCATTCTCCCCCAAAGCAGGCGGTGCCCTTCTCAATTTATATTCCCAAGCCACACAGGCAGCTGCGGCAAGCCAGCCTGCCCAGACCCCCCAATAATTTATTATCCCCGGCCCCCACAGTGAGCAGAGACCTTAATGTGTAGCCAAGTACCTGGGAACAGCGGCTGGGCTTAGAAGTGGCTGGGCAGCGGCTGGGCTTAGAAGTAGCTGGGCTGGCTTCCTCCACGCAGGTTGTGCTGCGCAGTGCACTGGCTGGCTAAGCGAGGCCCCCGACGTCACTGTCGACCGCGCCCCCCTTCAGCGTGTGCACGCCGGCACACGTGGGTGGTGACTGAGGCTGCGGATTTACAATCCAGAGCCATCACGTGGGGGGCCGGCCAGCGCCAAAGCTGCTGCGCGGCCGCTGCCTGCCTGCAGGCATGTAACTAAAACAATGGGAGGCTCGGGAGTTGGGACGTCCATGGAGGCGCATGCCGGCCGGCAGCCTGGGTGCCATATGCCACCCTGCCCCCCGGCCCAGTCCGCCCCTGGTCTGAGCATATATGCTGCAGCAATAATAAATGCACACACAACTTCCCAATTTTATTGGGTACCATTTTTAGTCCCATAACGCTTCCTCATAAAAACTTAGCCACGGGTCAAGGGGTGGGGGGGTGGGTATCGGGTCTATTCAATAAAGGTATAACTCAGGAGAATTGGCAGGAGAAGTGAAAATTCTAGGTCAGAATAGCCAACCCAGAAAAATTCTCCAATTTTTTTCCTTACTTTCCAAATCGTCTATTTGGTCTAGATTGTTCTCTTCTCCTGCCAATTCTCCGGAGTTTCACCTTTAGTGAATAGACCTGTATGTGTCTCATTTGTTCTTAAGTTTTGTGGCTTTTCTACTGGGGTTACTTCTCTATTGTCAGAATTCTGTGGAAACAACTGAAAATATTCCAAAGGAAAGTAGCATTAAAGGGAACCTGGCACAACTGGTACACTTCTCGACTTCTGTGTAGTCCAAGCCTCTAATTGTGTTTTGTTTCACACATGAACAGTAGACTTGACAATGTTGTTGTTCTATTTTTGGTGATGGAATAAATCCCATTTGAATTCTGCCTTATGCTGGAACTATTTTTTGGATATTTGATTTGGTCCTTGGAGTGAGGACATTCCGGTGGGAGCTCCAAGGTGGGTGCTAACAAACTACTACTTGATAATTCACGAGTATCGCAGTACGTGGTGATATCATTTTTATTGGACTAGTATTACATTTAAAAGACAAGATTTTGCAATGATTATTCTCTTCAGGTCTGGAAGCGAAAAGGACATGCATTCATTTTTTTCCCTGTGCCCTTTACACATAACTTAGCGGTTAACTGAAAAAGCCTGGACTGTTGAAAAAAATGTTCCACATACCTTTTTGATTTGGGGCAAACTAGTTTCTGCTCTTTGGGACTCATACCTCTCATACATTGTGTCAGCTACCACCCTGAGGTGAAGAACAAAAGATGTGTTCAAATGTCATACTTACTGCTATGTAAGAAATCTCATATGGGTGGAGAAGAAAAGTCATCATCTATTGCTATTTGGAGCTTTTTCTAGAAGTTAAAGTAATAAAAAATATGTTAGGCCAGAGCTGTAGCTAGCTCCTTTTTGCACCCGAGGCAAGGAAAGAAAATTGTGACTGCCCCCCACGCACAGTATTTTTCCAGAGGTTATATTGAGGAAAATAGGTAATAATTTAAATAACAAAAAAAAGAGTGCATGTACACACCCCTATTATGTACCAGTACGTGCACCTACACACACAATTATCCCTCAATTTATGCCCACACACACACACACACCTAACCACCCTCATAACCTAAACACACACACCTAACCATGCAAACAGAGGATAGGGGAGGAAATGAGAGCATTAGGGGCTGAGATGGCTATAGAACATCACAGCAATAAAACGCACAGTAATGTGCGGCATGTATGAGCATATCACAGAGCTACATAGCAATAAAACTATAAAAATAATAATGAATTACTATAAATTAAATTTTCAATTAAAAAATACATTCAAGAAATTACACTACAACACATTTAAATATTGATTTAAATTAAATATTAAAATAAATTCTATAAATACTATTAAATATCGTACATTATTAAAATATGGCCATTGAAAATAGCGCACTCGAGGCTTGTGCCAATAAAAAAAAATATTTTGTTTCAAGTCAACGTTTCTGTCCATTCTGGACTTTTATCAAGACACAACATAAGTGAACAAAAAACCTATACAAATAGCATATACAGGTGCATCTCAATAAATTAGAATTTTGTTGGAAAAGTTTATTTATTTCATTAATTCAACTCAAATTGTGAAACTTGTGTATTAAATAAATTCAATGCCCACAGACTGAAGTTTAGGTCTTTGACACCTCTGTGTGTGGAGGCACTTGATGCCTTGACCCCAGCCACAGTCCATTCTTTGTGAAGTTTACCCAAGTTCCTGAATCGATTTTGCTTGACAAGTCTCTCAAGGCTGCGGTTCTCTCGGTTGGTTGTACATCTTTTTCTTCCACACTTTTTCCTTCCACTCAACTTTCCGTTAACATGCTTGGATACAGCACTCTGGGAACAGCCAGCTTCTTTGGCAATGAATGTTTTGTGGCTTAGGTAAGGGTGTCAAGGATTGTCTTCGGGACAACTGTCAAGTTGTAACTCCAAGACAGCGAACTTGGTTTGATGGGGAGATGGTGATACCCTCCACCGTGATAGAGAAGTCAGGAGGTGGGGAGGCATTGGAGGGAGGAATAAGTAGGAGCTCAGTCTTTGACATGTTGATCTTTAGGTGGTGGGAGGCCATCCAGGAGGAGATGCCAGATAAACAGTCACTGACTTTTGAAAGGACAGGGGGAGAGATATCAGGGGTAGAGAGGTAGATCTGAGTGTCATCAGCGTAGAGGTGGTAATTAAAGCCAAAGCTGTTGATGATTTTGCCCAGGGAGGAGGTGTAGATGGAAAAGATCAGAGGACCAAGGACAGAGCCTTGAGGTACACCAACAGATAGAGGCAATGAAGAGGAGGAGTTACCAGCAAAGGACACACAGAAGGACCTGTTGGATAAATAGGAGTCCACCCAAGCAAGTGCAGTGTCACCGAGACCCAGAGAGTTGAGGGTCTGTAGAAGGAGGGGGTGGTCAACAGTGTCAAAAGCAGCCGAGAGGTCAAGCAGGATGAGAATAGAATAGTGGCCATGTTTTTTTAGCAGTTAGGAGGTCGTTGGTGACTTTGGTGAGGGCAGTTTCAGTTGAGTGTAGGGGACGGAAGCCAGATTGCAGGGGGTCAAGTAGGGAATTGGAGGACAGGAAGAGGGAGAGGCGGTTGAAGACTAGTTTTTCTAAGAGCTTTGATGTGAAGGGAAGCAGGGAAGCAGGTATACAGGGTGGTAGTTGGATGGAGAGTTGGGGTCTAGGGATGGTTTCTTTAGTAAAGGGGTAACTAGCGCGTGTTTGAAGGCGGATGGAAAGGAGCCAGTGGAGAGAGATAGGTTGAAGATGTGTGTGAGAGCAGGGGTGAGGGAGGAGGAGAGGGGAGGAATTAGATGTGAGGGAATGGGGTCGAGCGGGCACATGGTGAGATGTGAGGAGGACAATAAGGAATTGACTTCCTCCTCAGTGGCTGGGAGGAAGCGGCAGAGGGTGGCAGAGGGGACCTGTGGGAGTGGAGGTGGCAGATAACTATCTTGTGTTGGGATGTTGCTTCTGATAGTTAGAGTTTTACTGAGGAAGTAGTCTGCCAGGTCTTGAGCGCTGAAGGCAGCTGAGGGGGGATGTGCAGGTGGGTAGAGGAGGGTGTTGAAGGTGGACCAGAGCCGTTTAGGGTTGGAGGACAGCGTAGATATAAGAGATGAGAAGAAGGATTGTTTGCCAAGTGGAGGGCAGAGGTGTATGACCGGAGAATAAACTTGAAGTGAACAAAATCAGCTTCAGAGCGGGATTTCCTCCAGGCACGCTCTGCGGTGTGGGAGCATCTTTGCAGGTAGCGAGTCTGGAGGGTGTGCCAGGGCTGAAGCTGGCGGCGTGGGACCTTACAGAGTCGAAGAGGAGCAAGAGTGTCTAGAGCAGAGATAAGCGTAGTGATTAGTGGCAGCATCAGGGCAGGTGAAGGATGAGGGAGGTGGTGAAGTAGGTTGGAGAATTGATGGGGGTCCACAGCATGTAGATTTCTGCGAGTGTGTGTGCGGGGTGGGGGAGCAGGGTGTTTAGGAAGTCCAGATAGGTTGAAAGAGAGAAGGTGGTGGTCAGAGATGGGGAAATGGCGACATTTGAACTCAGAAATGGAGCAGAGGTTGGAAAAGACCAGGTCAATAACGTGACCATCGCGGTGGGTAGGGAGGAGGGAGGATTGTGTGAGTCCAAGGGAGGACGTGAGTGAAAGAAGTTTGGAGGCAGCAGGAGCGGAAGGATCGTCAATGGGAATGTTGAAGTCCCCGAGAATTAGGCATGGAAGATTAGAAGACAGGAAGTGAGAAAGCCAGGTAGCAAAGTGGTCAAAGAACTGGGAGGTTGGTCCCGGTGGGTGGTAGATGACTGCCACCCTGAGAGCCAGAGGAGAGAACAGGCGGATGCAGTGTGTCTCAAAGGAGGAGAAGGAGAGGGATGGGGGTGGAGGGAGATGCTGGTAGGTGCAGGTGGGAGCAGGGGCGGATCCAGAGACTAGTCTCGGGAGGGGCACTGACAGAAAATAAGGTGTTTTAGCAGAGAGCCCGACTCACGAGAATTTACAGAGGGCCCGGCTCACAGGAGTTTACAATCTAGAGGAGCAGAGGGTCCGGCTCACAGGAGCTTACAATCTAGAGGAGCAGAGGGCCCGGCTCACAGGAGCTTACAATCTAGAAGAGCAGAGGGCACCCAGGATCTTACAATCTAGAGGAGCAGAGAGCCCCCAGCTCATGGATTTGCCCCAGCTCACACATGGATTTTCCCCAGCTCACACATGGATTTGCCCCAGCTCACACATGGATTTGCCCCCAGCTCACACATGGATTTGCCCCCAGCTCACACATGGATTTGCCCCCAGCTCACACATGGATTTGCCCCCAGGTCATGGCTTTGCCCCCAGCTCATGGATTTGCCCAGCTTACACATGGATTTGCCCAGCTCTCACCTGGATATTGCTCCAGCTCCGGCAGGGGTTGAGGGGACCCAGATGCCGGGCAGCGCGGGAGTGCCTGCCCGGTCCTGAAGAGTCCGTCCTGTTGAAGGTGATGCGGCTGCGTGGCGTGCGTGCGCAGGTCAGGCGGTCCGGCCAGTCAGGTGGTACAGAGAGGTGGTACCACCTGATTAGCCGGACCACGTGACCGGCTGCGCCTGCACACAGCCGCTTCCCTTTAACAGGACGGACTCTTCAGGACCGGGCAGGCGCTGCCCGGCATCTGGGTCCCCGGCTCAAATCTCGGGGGGGGGGGGCAATTGCCCCGTTGCCCCCCCCCTGGATCCGCCCCTGGGTGGGAGAGAGCAGGAGTCCGACCCCGCCACCATTTTTCTCACCCGGTCTGGGGGTATGGCTCAAGTGTAGACCGCCATGTGAGAGCAGCAACGGAGGCCGTGTCAGAGGGAGTTAGCCTGGTTTCAGTTAAAGCTAGGAGGTTGAAGGAGTTTGAAAGGAAGAGGTCATGGTCATAGGCATGAACGTTGTCAGTAGCTGTGTTGATACAATAGCTGTGAATTCCTGATTGGTTACAAAGCAGTGTGGTCTGACCGAAGCGGGTTGAGGTGCAATAGCAGACCAATGGTGACTGTTGCTATTCATAATATTGATAAGTGTGATTTAATACTAGCAACATAGTTACCTATGCAACTCCATTGTGCTAGTTCTACCCGAATGGTTTAAACACCATGTTTTCTTCTGCACAGGTTTCAGCGTTTTGAAATATAGGCTGAGACAGCCAGGAGATTGATTTAATGCATTAAGTGAATTATATACCTGTACGACCTTTTGCATGAATCGGTGGCAACTTATGTGAAATCATAAAGTTTAGGTTTCAATTACAATTTACTATTAAAAGGTTATATTAAGTGACCCAAAATATCGGTCATCTTATAAACTAATTGTTTAATAGCATTGTACTCAATATATGGAATATGCAGAGCGGTTGGTTGCCAATTTAGCAGGAAAATATATGCATTTATCAATAAGATGGCAAACAGAATTTAAATGTGGAAAAATTAGCCTGTGAGGCCACCAATTTTATTTTCTGGATGGATTTTCATAGCATTGTACTTATTATAGGGAATATGCAAAATGTGTGTAAATTAAACTTGAATGATTAAATATTTCCATACAATGAATTATAACACACAGTTGGAATGTTAATAATGCTTAATATCCCATAATTTATTTAGAATCAACACAGCTCTAATATCAAAACTAACGAGTTATAATCGCCTAAGGCAAGTCATTTTGGTCATTGGATGACCTGTTGTTTTAATAATAAAGAGTATAATTTTAATCATTTATTAATAAAGGTAATTTGTTTATAATTTAAGGAGGGATATCTCCCCATGATTGAGGAGTCTACACAGGGCAGCGGAAAAACCTGGTCTGTCACATCCTGGGAGCATAGCAGGAAATGGGCTGGCAGGGAGTCAAGCCAGAGACAAAACAAGATAACTGGCTCTCCAGAGAGCACCAGGGATGGAAGCATGACAGGTACAGAGTTAAGGAAATCAAAGCAGGAGAAGGATTTGGGAATAATCATAGACTTCAAACTAAGAAACAATGCCCAATGTCAAACAGCAGTTGCCAAGGCCAGTAAGGCATTGGCATGCATTACAAGGGGAATTCACTCTGGGGATAAAAACATAATTTTACCTCTTTATAAATCAGCGGTAAGAACACGACTTGAAAATGACGTGCAATTTTGGGCACCTGTTTTAAGAAAGGATAATATGGCGCTAGAAAAAGTGCAAAGACGGGCAACTAAATAAGGGGAATGGAAGATTTAAGTTATGAAGAAAGGCTAAGCTTAAACATGTTTATTTTACAGAAATTGCGCCTTAGAGGGGATCTGATAACTTTATTTAAAGTTGACATACCCTGGCAGAATTTAAGATTTCTTGGCCATTATTCAAAGAATATGAATGATCACACAAAAACATTTCTTTCACTCATGGTTAGTGTTTGGCTGAAGCCATTTATTATTAATCAAGTGTGTTTACACTTTTTAAATCATAATAACAGAAACTACCCAAATGACCCTGATCAAAAGTTTACATACCCTGGTGATTTTGGCCTCATAACATGCACACAAGTTGACACAAACGGTTTGAATGGCTATTAAAGGTAACCATCCTCACCCGTGATCTGTTTGCTTGTAATTAGTGTGTGTATAAAAGGTCAATGAGTTTCTGAACTCCTGACAGACCCTTGCATCTTTCATCCAGTGCTGCACTGATGTTTCTGGATTCTGAGTCATGGGGAAAGCAAAAGAATTGTCAAAGGATCTGTATGAAAAGGTGGCTGAACCGTATAAAACAAGAAAGGGACATAAAAAGATATCCAAGGAATTGAGAATGCCAATCAGCAGTGTTCAAACTGTAATTAAGAAGTGGAAAAATGAGGGGTTCTGTTGAAACCAAACCACGGTAATGTAGACCTAACTGCCAGGAACATTATTCGGGATGCAAAAAAACCCCCACAAATAACAGGTGAAATACAGGACTCTCTGAAAACATGTGGTGTGGCTGTTTCAAGATGCACCATATGGAGGCACTTGAAGAAAGATGGGCTGCATGGACAGGTCACCAGAAAAAAGCCATTACTACGCAAATGCCACAAAGTATCCCGCTTACAACATGCTAAACAGCACAGAGACAAGCCTCAAACCTTCAGGCACAAAGTCATTTGAAGTGATGAGACCAAAATTGAACTTTTCGGTCACAATCATAAACGCTACATTTGGAGAGGAGTCAACAAGGCATATGATGAAAGGTACACCATTCCTACTGTGAAACACGGAGGTGGATTGCTGATTTTTCGGGGACGTGTGCACTACAAAGGCACAGGAAATTTGGTCAAAATTGATGGCAGGATGAATGCAGTATGTTATCAAAAAATACTGGAGGAAAATTTGCATTCATCAGCCCAGAAGCTGCGCATGGGACGTACTTGGACACTCCAACATGACTGAAGCAAAACACAAGGCCAAGTCGACCTGTCATTGGCTACAGCAGAATAAAGTGAAGGTTCTGGAGTGGCCATCTCAGTCTCCTGACCTCAATATCATTGAGCCACTCTGGGGAGATCTCAAATGTGCAGTTCATGCAAGACAGCCCAAGAATTTACAGGAACTGGAGGCTTTTTGCCAAGGCGAATGAGCAGCTTTACCATCTGAGAAGATAAAGAGACTCATCCACAAATACCACAGAAGACTTCAAGCTGTCATTGATGTTAAAGGGGGCAATACATGGTATTAAGAACAGGGTATGTAGGGCAGTATTACAAATCTGGTGCTAACTTTACCAGAGCTGTTGTAAACTTACCAGAGCCTCTATAGTCTATGAGGTTGTTAAGTTTACATCTCTGGTTAAGTTGGCACCAGCTTTGTAATACTGCCGGTAAACGTTTGATCGGGGTCATTTGAGTAGTTTTTGTCATTATGATTTAAAAAGAGTAAACACACTTGATTGATTATAAATGGCTTCAGCTAAACACTAACCATGAGTGAAAGAATTGTTTTTGTGTTATCATTCATATTCTCGGAATAATGGCCAAGAAATCATAAATTCTGCCAGGGCGTGTAAACTTATGAGCACAACTGTATATACGGGGCCAGTATAAACCATTGTCTGGAAACCTATTCATTAATAGGACTATACACAGGACACGAGGTCACACATTAAGGCTGGGGTCAGACGAGCGCACTTTTAACGTGCGTTCTGGCGCACATAATTACGGCCGCACTAGCAGCAAATGACGGGCAATGACGGCCAATATACGAAGTACGGTCGCACGAAAGTCCGGCCGCGCAACGCAAGTGGAAAACGAACGCATTTTTTCGAGAACGCCGAACCGCTAGTACGGACGTACAGAGTGCGCTGCTGCGGCATAGCGGCGTGTTTGCATGATTAGGAGACGTCAGACGCTGCTAATGTCCGGCCAACATAACGTCCAGACGCAAGAAGTGTTTTATTGACGATCCGTAAAAAATCACGCACGAAAATGCGCATCGTATGACCGTTTTCACGAATTCTGTGAAAAAATACGTCAATTCGTTCGGACGCACTTTTTTACGTTCGCGTGTAAAAATGCTTTCGTTTGACCCTAGCCTTAGACTGGACGAAAGGAAATTCAGCCTAAAGCATAGGAAGAGTTATTTTAAAGTGAAAACAATAAAGCTATGGAATTCTCTGCCTGTTGAGGTGCTTGTGTCAGAGACTTTTAAACAACGACTGGACGCCTTCCTGTAAACACATAATATTAAGAGTTATAATATTTAATATGTGGGTAAAAGCTGCTTGATCTATGGAGAAATCTGACCGCCATTCTGGGGTCAAAAAGGAATTTTTCCTCAATATGTTGCATATTTGGCGAGCGCTCCAGACTGGGTTTTTTACCTTCTTTTGGATCAGCAGCAGTAGGTGATGTGTGAGGCTGAACTGGATGGACGCACGCTTTTTTTCCAGGCTATGTAACTATGTATCCGCAATGTAGTTGTGCTCCAAAAATCCCTCAAATACTTTTATGCACATTTCTTACTCTCCTCCTTTGATTTGTTGCCCAATTTAGTCCCGATTTTGTTGCTTCTCCAATATACTGATTCTGTGGAAACTTGGAGAATGACAAAAGGAAAGCAGCATTGAACCTGTAGGGGAAAGGCCTGATTTGTTCATTATTGATTTGTTCGTGCAGCATGCCCGTATTAAGTAGTGACTGGGCTTCACTTTCTAGCCAGCGGTCACTGCAATAAGATAAAAGACTAGAAAATTAAATATATAATTTTTATTGATCCAATAATAGGATCTCCATCCGAAATGTACACATAGACAATCTAACCATTAAAGAGAAACTCTATTCCACCTTTACTTGGGCTCCGGCAACTCTGACCTCCACGGATTGCCTTGGTCGATTATTGGAGCACAGAAAATGACAGACACAGGTTTAGGTTATTTCTATGCCCACAGCATGAGCTTTTGTGCATATCTTTTATTAGTGGCTGAGAAGGGGAGAGAGGGAGGTGTCGTTATGTAATAGGACCCCAGGAATGCCATGCATCAATCGGTAACTTTGTCACAAGTCACATTGTTATGGAAATCTATCTATCTTGCATGACTGGAACATTGGGCATTATGACCCGATCATCTTTATTATGGAACATCTTGATACAAGGATAGTAAATGATGATGTTCATCCATCGTATTCGATGAGGACCTTGACATCTAACAGGTTGTGGGTTGTCCACGGTGTGTCCGCAGATGGCTGATGAGGCCTATTCGAGCACGAAATGTTCTTGTCACGTCTCAGCCTTGCCCCCTGCTGGTGGTAGCAGGGATTCCTGTTTGTTTTTGTTTTCAGGCTGCAGGCCATCTGGTGGGCTTATTGGTCTGCGGTCACATGACCTGATCTGCACTATATGTAGGACCAGGATTCCCCTTGATCCTTGGACCAGGATAGTCTTTCTTGCCTAGTCCCTGTGTGCTGGTTAACTTTGATATTCTGTGTATGACATCTGGCTCATGTGTTTAGGATCTCTCTCTTGTCTGACCCCTCTAGTTATGATATTCCGTGTATGACCTTTGGCTCTTGTATTTGGATCTCTCTTCTGTCTGTCCCCTGTACTGTGCTTATTTATCCGTGTAATACCTGCATTCATCGTATGTCTGGTTTATGTTTTGTTCGTCTTGCAGGCCTAGCCTAGTTAGTATCTCGAGACCACCTTTCAAGGATCTCAGTCAGGGCTTAGGGATCTTTTTAGTTTCTGTAAATATCTTGGTTTGTTCCCTGGAATCTGTATACCTGCATTCATTGTATGTCTGGTTTATGTTTTATACACCTTGCAGACCTAGCTTAGTAGTTCGAGACCACCTTTCAAGGATCTCAGTCAGGGCTTCGTGATCTTTCTAATTCCTGTAATATCCTGGTTTGTTCCCTGGAATCTGTATACCTGCCCTTAAGGCTTCAATCTCCGCAGATTGGGGGCTCCCCATCACCCTATAGGGGGCTCATCGTTACATTATCCTCGTCCCATAATAGAAGCTGGCAGGTATGTCTCATATGTATGAAACTCTATTGAACTTGGTGCTTGCTATGCTGAAAGAGCTGCAGAGGTTAATGGAGGCTCTGAGCCTATCACCTGCTGCAGCTAACGATGCAGCACCACCCTGCACTACTTGCAAACCCATGTCTGAGAAGGAAAGACGCAGGTTGTATGGTCTCTGTTTTTATTGTGCAGATCCAAATCACACTATTGAACATTGTGTATTAAAACCTGTTAAGCAATGGCAGGGGAACCATGTATCCAGGTATCGCTATGGAGGTACTGGTGTTTCCTCCATAGGCATCCAGACTGGCAGAATAGCCACCTCAAATCTGTTGAATCATGGGATCACTATGCCCTCGTCTCACAGTGAGGTTGCAGTGTCTCCGGTTGGGAATGCTATGCCAGCCATGTCTGTATCCACTGGCACGCTGCCAGCCATGTCTGTATCCACTGGCACGCTGCCAGCCATGTCTGTATCCACTGGCACGCTGCCAGCCATGTCTGTATTCACTGGCACGCTGCCAGCCATGTCTGTATCCACTGGCACGCTGCCAGCCATGTCTGTATCCACTGGCACGCTGCCAGCCATGTCTGTATTCACTGGCACGCTGCCAGCCATGTCTGTATTCACTGGCATGCTGCCAGCCATGTCTGTATCCACTGGCACGCTGCCAGCCATGCCTGTTCTCACTGGTAATGAAAAGCCACCCATGCCTGTTCCCACTGGCAATGAAATGCCAGCCATGTCTGTATCTACTGGCACGAAGCCAGCCATGTCTGCTTCCCCTGGCACGAAGCCAGCCATGTCTGCTTCCCCTGGCACGAAGCCAGCCATGTCTGCTTCCCCTGGCACGAAGCCAGCCATGTCTGCTTCCCCCGGCACGAAGCCAGCCATGTCAGGTACTGGTAATGAGAAGCCAGCCATGTCGGGTACTGACAATATGTCATTCGTGATGCCTGAGGCTGGCACCTTGCCAGTGGTGTCCGGGACAAGCTGTATGTCAGCAATGACAGCTGCGCCCAGGTTAGACGAGACAGCTGTGACCACGTTTTGTTATGAGGCCGACGTGCCTGGATTGGCACATGAGACCACTGTGCCCTTGCCCCACAGTGAGTCCAGTGTTGTCCCCACCATTGTCAAGCCTTGTGAGGTGGTCACAAAGTCTACGTCTTGCTCAAAGAGAAGACAGGAAAAGGTGATCAACCCTAGTCAATCTGGTTCTGAAACTTCCACACTCTGTTCTGGTTCCAGTGATACTACACCCTCTAAGTCCGAGGTTGCCTTACTCCGCACAGTAATCAGGGAAATCCGGCAAGCTGGTGGTTTGAAGGGTACTATGATCCCCAAATCACATTGTGTTCCCAAGGGATATATACGGACGCCCTCTGGCTCTTTGATACGTGAGACGCACTGGGTAGTGCTCCAGAGACACCCTGGCATTCTGCAAGGGCTGTTGGAAGAGTCTGATTCAGATGATCCACAATATACTCCTCCTGGGGAGAGGTGTAAGACTGTTGTGGCGCCAACTGTACCATGTCCTGGTGATGTTCCATATCCCGAGAGTTTACCAGTCATGCACACACCCTGTACTGTATCGGTCGGGGCCATGTCTAATGGCAAGGTCATTGTCTCTGGGGCAGACAGTAAGTCCACTTTGTCTAGTGGTTCCACTGTGAGATGTAATATACAATCTCAGGGCAAGACTACTGTCACTGGATCTGGCAGTACCTCTATTGCCTCTATGTTCTATGGTGTGGACAGAACTCCTAGATCACTGCCCAGGAGACGCAAGAAGGTGACTAACCGTAACCAACCTGGGACTGATGATTCACTCCGTTCAAGGTCCAAGGTACTCATGCCGTCGGACCCTCGAGACTCTAGCCCGGTTGCCGAGGGTTGTGTACGGGCCTCTAATGGTGCAGTGATCTGCAGAGAGGATCTGGAGGTTTATGAAAGAGCTTTGCTTGCTCAGGCACATACTGACTACTCTGAGTCTGAGTGGGATTCCAATGGGTACTGGTGACTGTTGGTCTTATCCGTTTTCATGCCGTCCATGTTTTCTTTCTTGGGTGCCCAGGAGGTCACCCGTAAGGGAGGGGGTTATGTCACGTCACAGCCTTGCCCCCTGCTGGTGGTAGCAGGGATTCCTGTTTGTTTTTGTTTTCAGGCTGCAGGCCATCTGTTGGGCTTATTGGTCTGCAGTCACATGACCTGATCTGCACTATATGTAGGACCAGGATTCCCCTTGATCCTTGGACCAGGATAGTCTTTCTTGCCTAGTCCCTGTGTGCTGGTTAACTTTGATATTCTGTGTATGACCTCTGGCTCATGTGTTTAGGATCTCTCTCTTGTCTGACCCCTCTAGTTATGATATTCCGTGTATGACCTTTGGCTCTTGTATTTGGATCTCTCTTCTGTCTGTCCCCTGTACCGTGCTTATTTATCCGTGTAATACCTGCATTCATTGTATGTCTGGTTTATGTTTTATACACCTTGCAGACCTAGCTTAGTTAGTAGTTCGAGACCACCTTTCAAGGATCTCAGTCAGGGCTTTGTGATCTTTCTAATTCCTGTAATATCCTGGTTTGTTCCCTGGAATCTGTATACCTGCCCTTAAGGCTTCAATCTCCGCAGATTGGGGGCTCCCCATCACCCTATAGGGGGCTCATCGTTACAGTTCTGCCACACGTCAAGCAGACATGTGTGGGTACCCCTGTTGCAACATTTGCAGTTCTGGCTTTGCGAAGTGCTTGCTTCTCTTGTGCTATGGTTGCTCTTCTGTCCTCAAATATCTGGCAGCCTTGGATCAGCATGCGCCATGTCGATCGATCTTGTGCCAAGATTTCCCAGAAGGTGATATCAATATCCATGGACTTGAAGGAGGCTTTCAGTGTATCTTTTCATCGCTTCCTTTGTCCCCCATGTGACCACTTTCCTTGAAACAGCTCACCGTAGAGGAGCTGTTTAGGGATGCGATGATCGGGCATCCTTGCAACATGACCTGTCCAGCGTGTCTGGGCTTTCATCAGCAGGGTGTAAACTGATGGCAGGCCTACTCTGGAAAGGACTTCTGTGTCTGGCACCTTATCCTGCCACCGGATCCTGAGAAGTCTGCGGAGGCATGTCATGTGGAAGCGATTCAGTTGCCTAGCATGCCTCCTGTATACAGTCCAAGTCTCACTGGCATACATCAGGGTAGTTAACACTACTGCTCGATAGACTTTGAGCTTTGTGTCAAGGCTTATTCCACGGCGGTCCCATACGTTGGTCAATAGTCTGCCAAATGCAAAGCTTGCCTTGGATACTCTCTAGTTGACCTCAATGTCAATTGTCATTGCGTGGGAAAGGGTGCTACCTAGGTACGTAAATTTGTCCACTGCTTGCAGCTTTTGTCCCTTCACTGTGATGGTGGGCTCTTGATGTTGGGCTTTCGGAGCTGGCTGATGCATCACCTCGGTCTTCTTTGTGTTAATAAGGAGGCCAAAGTTGTCGCATGCTGCTGAGAATTTGTCCACACTGGCTTGCATTTCCTGCTCTGATCCAGCATTCAGGGCACAGTCATCAGCAAAAAGGAAGTCTCGTAGCACAGTCTCCTTTACCTTGGTGACAGCCTGGAGTCTACGCAGGTTGAACAGCTTCCCATCAGTCCTGTATCTCAGGCTAACTCCCAAGGAAGTGTTCTGGAAGGCTTCTGACAGCATAGCTGAAAACATTATGCTAAACAGGGTCGGTGTCAACACACAGCCTTGTTTGACGCCGTTTGTAACGGGAAAGGCCTCTGAAGCTTCTCCATCATCCAGTACACAAGCTGTCATGCCATCGTGGAACTGACGTATCATTAAGATGAATCTATCAGGGCACCCAAACTTCGACATGATGCGCCACAGACCTTCGCGACTGATGGTGTCAAAAGCCTTGGTGAGATCTACAAAGGTGGTATACAATTCACGATTCTGCTCTTGACACTTCTCTTGGAGCTGTCGGGCTGCAAAGATCATGTCCACAGTGCCGCGCTCTTTGCGGAAGCCGCACTGTGTCTCTGGTAATAGGCCCTGTTCCAGGTGGTCAGTCAGGCGGTTCAGCAATACTCGTGCAAGGATCTTGCCTGCGATGGAAAGCAGTGATATTCCTCTGTGATTATCGCAGACTTGTCAATTCCCTTTCCTCTTATAAAGATGTACGATGGACGCATCTTTAAATTCCTGAGGAAGAGATCCTTGATTCCAGAAAGACTGGAACAGCAGAGTGAGCTTGTCGACAAGCACTGTACTGCCATCCTTGTAGACTTCCGCTGGAATCTCATCAGATCCTGGGGCCTTGCCACTGGACAGCTGGCTGATGGCCTGTTGGGTTTCAGTATTTGTTGGTGGGGCGTCCAGGCTGTGGTTGATATCCACCTGAGGCATTCTGTTGATCGCCTCGTTGTTAATGGAAGATGACCGGTTCAGTACAAATTGGAAATGTTCAGCCCACCGCTGTAGGATCCGAGTCTTCTCAGTAATGAGAGTTACGCCATCTAAGTCTAACAGAGGGAAGCTCCCTGATGGTTGAGGTCCGTACAAGGATCTAAGGGCTTCGTAGAACCGTTTGGCATCTTTTCTATCAGCAAATTTCTGAATTTCATCTGCTTTGGCACTCAGCCAAGAGTCCTGCATCTTACGAAGCTTGCTCTGTATGGTCTTGCGAGTGTTGTTGAAGGCATTTTTCTTGGCTATTGATGACGGGTCGTTCTGATAAGCACGATGAAGGCTGTGCTTCTCAGCAAGTAGGGCCTTGATCTCCTCATCATTTTCGTCAAACCAGTCCTGCTGTTTCCTGTGTGAGGGTCCAACATAGTCAATAAGATGCCAGTGCTTCGAACGTGGATGCATCCAGGACGTCTTTTTGCGATTGGGCAGGCGAAAGATGGTATTGGTGATGGTTAGATCATGGACTGCACATGTCTTCAGTAGTAATAGACCATTGCTATTACATTTGCCGATTCCGTTTTTTCCAATGACGCCATCCCAGGGAGAGTGATCAGATCCTACTCTCGCGTTGAAATCGCCAAGTAGAATCAGCCTGTCAGTGCGCTTCACGGATGAAAGTAGTGCATTGAGATCTTCATAAAACTTGTCTATACTTCATCCGGATTCGTCATTATGGGTGCGTAGGCGCTGATCAGTGTGGCTTGTTTTCCTCTCGGTAGTGGGAGATGCGGTGTCATGAGTCTGTCGTTCACGCCCTTGGGAAGACTGGCAAGTGTGCGGACAAGGTGATTCTTAACCGCAAATCCAACTCCAGATGTACGGTGTTCATTACTGCTGCGGCCAAACCAGAAGAATGTATAACCGCCTCCTATTTCTGTGAGCTGACCTTCGTTAGCTAGACGAGTTTCACACAGTGCCGCGACATCAATGTTAAATCGTGCGCGCTCTCTGGTGACCAAGGCTGTTCTTCTTTCTGGTCGATCTGCTGAGGGGTTGTCTTGAAGCGTGCGTACGTTCCATGTGCCAATAGTGAGTGGTATCATCTTATGTTTACTTTTTAATTTTGCTATTCGACCGCATGAAATTGGGATCCCCTCCAGCCACGGTAAACTGGCTAGGGTTCTGTGAAGCAACAATGTTTAGGGCACCTTTTCTAGCCCCTTCCTCTGGCTACGGAGGTGAGCAGTGTGGTCCTAAAAAGGGCTGTTGCTTCAGTCACCAAGAAAACGACCATTAGACCTGAGCCACCTGTGTGCAGGTCCGCGGCTACAGCTCCCAGTGTATCCACACCTGCTGCTTCGTCGCTCGCCCATCGCCACAGGACTTCGAGTTGGGGGGGGGGTGAGATGTCAAAACTTGCGTTTGTAGTAAATACACTTTAATTGTAAGGCAAAGATATAGCTCTTGGCTACATCTCCTTACCCAAATAATGAAGATTTGCATGAATAGAATAACCACCTATGCAGTTTATCATTGATTCTTTCCTGCAACATTTGCAGGGTTATTCAAAGAGAATCGAAAAGTCACCACAAGTTTGGTGACTTTTCGTTCTCTCCAATTCGGTGCGATTTGGCGATCCCATTTCGGCGACCCTGCGGTGTATTCAGCAAGCACCACAGGGCCGTCATAGTGCAGGGAAAAGCCGCCGAAAACCTGCCGAACACTCCCCGCATAACCCAGGCGAATGCACACCGAAACCCGCAAAAACATCTGGATTAACCCCGCGAAACACGCCGGAGAAACCCGAGCAGGAGCCGATCACGGCACAGAGCAGCCGCCGGAAAAACCCGGCACCGCAGACAAAAAAACCCCCATTACGCTTGAATGTTTGAAAAGTGAAATGCTGTTTGCAAACAAACTACTTAGCGAAAATGTCTGAAATTTACATATGAGGTCCAATCAATGATAATAAAAAGGGCTGTTACAGAGAAAAAGAAAAAACGTTTAAAATAAATAAAATCGGAAAATGATTTTTGCAAAAAAAATCCCGGGAAAATGCTTAAAAGATCCTAAAAAATCGATAAATAGACTTTTTACTGTAGAATATTATAATAAACGGTTTATTAGATATTGAATTAAAACGGGAATATTTTTAACATTAAAGCCTATAGGATTCGCCTGAATAAACCTGTCGAATGAAGCCACCGAATGGCATGGCATTTCGGCAACTTTTCACTGCTGGTTTTTGTTCTCTGAACAGATGAAGCCATGGGGATTTCACTGCCCTCGAACAGGCACTGTATGTGCAGGCAATTCTCCAACATTTGGCATTTTGGTGCATTTGTATGCATGTACTACCTGTGCAAGTGAGTTCCAGTCTTTCTTGGTATCTGGCGACAGGGTCCGAAGCATAGACAACAGCGTACGATGAATCTTTCACATTGTCCATTACCTTCTGGATGATATGGAGTCGTGTGAGAGTTCTGCATGTGGCAGTGTTTTCCTAGTGCCAAGAATAATTTGTTTTCAAATTCTTTTTCCCATGTCATGGTAGATTCTGGTGGGAAAACCAAACTTTAAGACGAAGTCACTGAATATCTTGTCGGAGACAGTCTTTGCAGACTTGCTTTTGGTGGCGTAGGCCTGAGCAAACCTAGTGAGATGGTCTATTACCACTAGTATGTACTCATAACATCCTGTACATACTTCAAGATGGAGGAAGTCGATTTAGATCATCTCAAAAGGATAAGTGGTGACAATGTTGTTCAATGGAGCTCTAGTCGGCTGATTAGGGTGTTTGTCTTTCAGACAAGTGCACTGATGGTTGCTGTATTGCTCTGCGTCCCTCTGCATGTGTGACCTAAAGCAGGGGCGGACTGATAACTAATGGGGCCCCCGGGCAATAGGAGATCATGAGGCCCCCTTGCGCCACACCCACAGGAGGCCACCGCAATAACACTCACACACGATGCGCATTACTGTGAGTGGTGTGTATGAACGTATAAGAGCATCACAGTAATGTGCGGTGTGTATGAGAGTATCACAGAGCTCCACAGCAATAAAACTCACAGTAATGTGCGGTGTGTGTGTGTGTGTGTGAACGTATCACAGAGCTGCACAGCAATGAAACTCACTCATACACAGCGCACATTACTGAGTTTTATTACTGTGATGCTCTGATACGCTCATACACCGCGATAAAACTCAGCAATGTGTTCTGTGATACAGTCAAACACAGTAATGTGTGCTGTGTTTGACTGTATCACAGAACACATTGCTGAGTTTTATCGCGGTGTATGAGCGTATCAGAGCATCACAGCAATAAAACTCAGCAATGTGTGCTGTGTATGAGCGTATCGGTGCATCACAGTAATAAAACTCACAGTAATGTGCGCTGTGTATGAGTGCGTTTTATTGCTGTGGAGCTCTGATACCATCATACACAGCGCACATTACTGTGAGTTTTATTACCATGATGCTCTGTGATACACTCATACACACAGCACACATTACTGTTTATTGCTGTGGAGCTCTGATACAGTAATGTGTGCTGTGTTTGTATGTATCAGCGCTCCACAGCAATAAATAGTAATGTGTGTTGTGTATGAGCGTTTCACAGAGCTTCACAGCAATAAAACTCACAGCAATGTGCACTGTGTATGAGCGTATCACAGTATCCACAGGAATAGAACACAAATATATTAGTTATTTTTAAAATAATTATTAAAGTGAAAGTAAATTGTAAAAATAATTACATAAACTAAATATAATTAAAATATTTTATTATTTTAAAATATATAATAAAGTTTCTATTTATTTTAACCCCTTAACGCCGCAGGACGTACAATTACGTCCTGCATTAGGCGGGCTTTGACGCCGCAGGACGTAATTGTACGTCCTCGCAGCCCCCCCCCGGCAGATACTCACCTCCTCCGGTGGCTCCCTCGCTGATCTGAGTCCCACGGTGTCAGATCGGCAGGGTTTCCTCCTCGCCGGGGGCGCGATGACGTCAGTTTCATGCGTCCCCCCTGCCGGAGCAGGGGAAGCACCTGAAGGGGAGGGGGGATCCTTTGGATCCCTCTATCTCCCCATCGCTGGGGACCAGGACGCTGTGGCCAGCATCGGTGGAAGGGTCACAGCTTGACCTTTCCAGCGATGTAGGGGGTTAACCCCTTAGTTGCCAGGTCTTGGATGGCAGCCCCCACCTCTGGGTCCCCCCCGCCTCAACTGACTCATCGCGCCATGCGCGTTGATGTCAGTTAACCGGGGAAGCCCCTAGCTGCAAAGGGATTTCCTATGGAAATCCCATAGAGGAGATAGGGGGGTTCTTTGAACTCCTGATCGGTGGCAGCTAGGGGGTCATGTATGATATTGCTGGAAAGGCCAGAGCATGGCCTTTCCAATGATATCAAACATGACCGTGGTAAAAGTAAAAGAGTTAAAAAGTTTTAAAAATAAAAATAATTAATTAAATAATAAAAAATAAATACTTTTTTTTAATGCAGCACTATTGTTCACATTTCAATTATAATGTGAACAATGATGCTTCACTAATGTTTTGTTTTGGGGGGGTTTAGCAATTTCACGCAAATCACGCAATTTCTCCCCAAAAAAAAAATGGGTTCCCCGTTCTAATTTTTTTAACAAGTCTACCCCATAGCATATGACCGCAAAGGCTCAGATAATAAAATTGAAAAAAAAAAACACTTTACACACTGTGGAAGATTGAAATTTTATTAAATTCTAATTTTTTTTACTTTTTTTACATTTTTTGTTATAGCATTTTGGCAGGGCATGACCTATACATATAATAATGATATATTATTAATCTGCCGAGTCTGCCGGAAAGTACAATATATAATATGTCTGGGTGGTATAATAATACGTGACTTAAAAACGGTCAAAATGAGCTCAGCAAACTTCTACTTCCGAAACAGCGCCAAAGTTGTAAAATTACTCCCGTCCTTAAGGGGTTAATATATGCTATACACACACATACTGACTTAACCCCTCACAAAAATACTTAACCCCCCTCACACACAGCTTTCACCCCTCAAAGGCACAGGCTTAACCACCAAAACACACACACTGACCCACACACAGTGCCACATACACACACACACATCCCCCTGCTTTTATACACACACACACGCACCCATCCCCCTGCTTTTGCTGCATACTTACTGCTGGTGCTGGGAGGTTTCAGAACTGCAGGCATGTGGGGGCGGGGCTTCCCTCCATGAAGCAGCAGCTTTGTTCTCCCCTCCTGCCTGCATTGTGTTCGAGTGGCCCCAACTCTGGCACCATACCAAACTACAGGGGGCCCCTTACAATGCCAAGATCGGATTCAGCAGGAGCAGGAGGAGGAAGGGCCTGTCCACAGCTGGTGGCTGTAATACAGCAGGCAGCAGCAACACCTTGAGCCCCTTCACAGCTCAGCGCTAGTTCCACGTGCAGATGGCACATAATGACATCAGCACAGTCACGTGTGTGCCTGCACCAGGCTCAACCCTTTGCAGAGAGGCTGCTGTGGCTGAAGCCCACAACCAAGCAGGGGCTGAACAGGACAGGCGTGGAGCGTCATGCTTGCTGGGGAGGGAATCCCCATAACGCTCCACGCGCGTCCTGCACTGCAGGGGTAGCCAGGACAATCTGGACCTCCCCCCCCCATCCGGGCCCTCGGGCGGTGCCCGAGTGCCTGATGGGTTAGTCCGCCCCGGCCAAAAGAATCTTTCTCTAATCAGGTTGACTCTTAGGTGACCCATGTTTTCGTGTAATTCCTTCAACACCAATTGATGATACAACTTGGGTAACACTAGTTGAGAACAGGAGCACGTTTTCGTCTCAAGATTCCATATTCATCGAGGTATAACTTGGTCCATTGCTTCGTTAGTATGAGGAGATCAAGCGGTCCTCCTTGTTCCTGTTTCGATGGGAACCTATCTTGGTTTTTGTACTTCCACACGGGGCCAATCACAGAGTCTTCTTTTTGTGCTGTCCTTATGATCGGTTTTGGTATTTGAGCTACCTTCTTTTGGGTACCATCTATTACTAATGTTGTCTTGGCGCTGGTTATTGGACACAACCAAGGCGTTTCCTCTATCTGTCGTACTTGAAGTGCTTGGGAAAAGCAACTGATGACTTTGGGGTCCACTTCTTGCGAACATTGTTGCATGTATTGTTCCGGACTTAATGGCTTGCGAGAGAGTACATCCGCATTTCTTTTTCCTGGACGATACTTGATAGTGAAATTAAAATCAGCTAGTTCTGCAACCCATCGATGGCCTGTTGCGTTCAATTTAGCTGTAGTGAGAACATAAGTTAGTGGATTATTGTCTGTATTTACTACAAAGGATAGACAGGTTCCGGAACTACCTATAATACTATCACATAGCTCACTTCATCACTAGGAACTGTAATTTTCCTGAATGCATGTGATAGTTCTTCTCGGCAGGTGTGGAGTCCTAGACCCGTAAGCAATTTATTTTAGCTTTTCTTCCTGCTCTTGGTACAACATGGCTCCTAGTCCTTCTTGCGAGGCATCACAGTGCAGAACAAAGGATTTGCTGTAGTCAGGGTAACTCATAACTGGAGGATGCGTTAACACCTCAATTAGCCGGTTCAGCAATACCTAGTGGTGGTCAGTCCGGACTATAGACTGATGGGAAGGTAGTTGACCTCTTAGTTTTGGGGATGGCTTCTTCTTCTTCTTGGGCTGGCTAGCTGGTGTTGACTTTGTGGTAGGTGTTTTATACACTGATAGTAATTCATATAGGGGTTTTGCAATCCTGGAAAAATCTTGGACATAAGGGTGATAGTAAGAAATAAATTCTAATAATTTCCTGAGTTCCCCAACAGTCTTTGGCTGGTTGTTCTTCATGGCCAGCACAGGTGCAGTGTCTGCTGTATCCATGGAATGGCCATCTTTGGACACAATCTTGCCCAAGAATCTGACTTAGTTTCGGAAGAGTTCACACTTCCTCGCCGTTAACTTGACTCCATGTTTCTGATACCGTTGCAGTACCAACCGGACATGTTCCACATGTTCTTGGGATGATCTGCTGTGAACCAGGTTGTCATCTAGGTACGGCAGACAGATCTCGTGCCTTAGTCCCATTAGACAGGTTTCCATGCTGTGTTGAAAATCAGCTGGTGCAGCGCTAAGGCCAAAGGGTATTCGGATCCACTCCTATAGACCCCGAGGTGTGATGAAGACCGTCAGTGGTCTACTGGATTCTTCTACAAATCCTTGATGATAGGCTTTCCCTTGGTCTAGCACCGAAAACCATGAGCTTCCTCCTAGGCTGTCCAGCATGTCTTGAATCCTCGGGATGGGATGGTGGCCAGGGATGGACTTCTGGTTCAACTCTCTGTAGTCGCAACACAGTCTTAAACTTCCATCCTTCTTTCTCACGCACACAATGGGTGAAGAGTTTGATGATTTTGACTCTGCAACCCATCCGCGGTTCAGCAGATCTTGCAGATATTCTTTCACCTCCTGGTGTAGTGGTTTTGGTACGGACATGCAAGTTCTTCTAACCGGTGTATTGTCTTTGAAGCGGAGTTGCAAATGTAGGGAAGGGATGCATCCGACGTCAGAATCCTCTTTAGTAAAGGCATGGCATTCCTCCCTTAGCATTTTCTTGACTATTTGCTGATCTTCCTCCGTTAGTTGGTCGATAGGTACTGGTGGATCCCAGTGTTCTCGATGAGCATAGCTTACCAGTGGCTGACTCGGGTTCAGATTATCCACTCGACCTTCTGGCCCTGATCTGGATGACTGTGGTCTGTGAGTTACCGAATGAGTGGCGACACTCACTGATTCTTTCAGTTTCATCTGAGCTGGGTATGCGGTCTTGATGGGCTCGAGGCACCCAATCCTAGTCTGGCTTGGTAAAATAACGTCTTGCATGGTGGTGTTTCAGACAGGGATGGATAGCTTGGAGAACTGTCCCTTTTTGAGTGACAATAACGTCTCTCCGATACAGTCTTTCTGGCAAAGAATGAGTTTCAGGTGTAAACAAGACCATCAGATCTTGCAAAGCCGGTTTGGCATGGGCCCTACATCTGAGATGCGTTACAGTGTTTGCCGGAATTCTTTGGCTCCTGGTACCAGTCTTTAGTGCAGTACCCCCAGTTTCTCTCAGGCTGACTTGTAGTTGACTCACCAGGACTTCTGATTTGGGGGTTGGCAATTCCAAGGCGGCTCCTAGTATGTCTACAAACCCTGGAATGGTTCTCCTTCCCTGGCCAGCTGTCTCCCTGAAGAGTTCTTCTATAACATTATACCCAATGATTGGCGTCTCGGTGACTTTCTCATCTGCTGATACCACAAGTGCCACTGCTATCTGTTTGGTGCTGTTACTTCTCACTGTTAGTTGAAAAACTACCTCAATCCACCCGGAGAAGGGAATTTCAGCCTCGTTGGCTGCCTTCCCAAGGAGAATTCCTGACCCCAGCAATTCCTCAAAAGATTGGAGCACTGTGTGAGGTAGAACCCGTTGTCTCCAACTCTCATTGATAATGCTGACTTGCGAGCCGGTATCCCATAGAGCTTGGACCAGGGGCGGATCCAGACACAGGTTTCGGGGGGGGGGTACACTACCAGTTTTGGCTAAGAGCTAGTGTTGTGTTTGCAGTGAAAGGCAGAGTCGTGCATAATAGCAGGCTGCGTTCATCACACTCACTCTCCCCAGCGCATTGCACAGGGTCTGTGCGGCCCCAACCACGCCAAGAAAGAAATGGCACTGACCTGCAGGACTTAAATGATGTCCTGAGTACATCCTCTGAACACAAACATGAAACCAGAGGATGAGCCCAGCACGTCGTCAGCAGCAAAGAGGGTGAAGGGATAAAAGGGGGTAAAATTTGAGTAGATTGCCCATTTAACCTCTTGTTGCCCCACACCAATATTTAATCTCCTACATGTACCTCACAATGCTTTCATTCATATTTTTTGGATTGCAGATAATGTGCAGAGCTCCACAACAATAAAACTCACAGTAATGTGCGGTGTGAATGAGCGTATCACAGAGCTCCACAGCAATAAAACTCACAGTAATGAGCGGTGTGAATGAGCGCATCACAGAGCTCCACCGCAATTAAGCTCACAGTAATGTGCAGTGTGTATGAACGTATCCTAGAGCTCCACAGCAAAAAAATTGTAGCAGCCGACTGGTCTCATTAAAAAGTGCTGCGGCAGTTTTATTGGGCTGAAGACCGGCCCGGGGGAGCATGAGCTGAGCAGTGGGTCCTTGCTCGTTTCACCCAAACACACGGGCTGCACAGCAGTGCCCGATCATCCTGGGAGCAGAATATTTTTAAAAATGGATTGGATTTTTTAAAATATAAAATTTTTATAATTTTTTTTTCTGGTTGCCACTTTACAAAGCAGCTCTCCAGGTTGCCACAAGGGCCACTAGAGGCCTTTTTGCTGCCCCCCCCACTGGGGGCTACGAGCCTACAGGGCTTTTTGCCATCTCCCAGCCCACATGTTAGAAGCAGAGCACCCATACTCCTGGTTGCCTGGTGTTCTATCATTTTCAATTTGCCAGGGGAACCAGGAAAATGATAGAACACCAGCAGCAGCAGAGCGTGACACAAAGAGCATGAGGAGATCATCTCACCTTCCCCCAGCTCCTTGCAATTCACTGCATCTTCCAGGGCACGTGTGTCACATGACACAGACCACCCGGAAGCTGCTTCCTGCGTGCAGCCAGTGGAGAGAGACGGAGAGACGCGATGGGGAAATTCCTCCTCCAAGTCCATCCGGACAAAAAACAAAACAAAAGCATGGAGCTGCCTCTATGAAACAAGCCCTGGCAGCCTACCAGTCCGGCCCTGTGCTGCAGCTCAGGCTCTCATGGGGAACAACTGAAGCTTGTTCTCAGACTCAGTCTGGCACTGGCCGGCAATATTTTCTCGGGGGGGGGGGCAATTGCCCCGTTGCCCCCCCCCCTGGATCCGCCCCTGGCTTGGACAGGAATATTTTCTATCTTTCAGTTCACCAGACACCTCATACCAATGAGACTCATCAACTTACTGTTCTGTCTCATTGTCACACCGTCCACACGAGTTGTCATTTTCTCAGCCATCTGGTAGGATCTTTGAGTATTGTAGTTGGGCACTCTTTGAAAGGGGTTTGGGTTCACCTTTCCAGCCGTGGCACTGATGGTGGTTTGGGAGCTTGATGGCTTCCTACTGACACGAGTTGTACTTTGGGACACATGGTGGGTTCTAGCACAGGTTACTGTCGGTCCCTTGACCACAACCCCTTTTCCGTTTAACTGATTTGCTCTGGGCATTTGGCAGTGTCTTGCTATATGTCCGTATTGACCACAGTTGAAGCAGTGACGACATGCACTTTTCTGGATAGTCTTTTTACAGCATTGACAACGTCCATTGCTCATACCGCCTGTTACCTGAGGCCCTCTGATTTCACGGTCTTGTCAGGTTCCCGGATCTCGGAGAAGTGTCTTCATCTCTATCATCTCTTTTTGCATCTGTAGTATCAGCTTTTTCAGTTCAGAGTTGTCCTTAAACAGTTGTTGAACCGTTGGGCTACTTGCCTGAGGTGGGGACTGAGGTGTTGTGTCGGCAGTTGTTGTCAGGGCACTTGGTTCTTGAGGATACTGTAAGGCAATGGACTGACATTCTTTCCCTTTCGTTGAACTGCTGGACTGGGATTTCTTTTGCTTCTGTTCACTTTCCATCTCCATATTAGTGGCTTCATTCGTTTTCTCTGAGCACCTCTTCGGGATTGGAAGGATCATCTAGAAACTGCTTTAATTGGAATTTGATGTGGTCATTCTGCAGTCCAGTACCCACTGGTTTTAGGAATTTCATCTGTATCAGCTGTTATGTTATCCTTAGTTGATTCTAATCTTATTTTTTGACAGACCCTCATTCATGTCTACATGAACAATTACAGAACCAGGGATTTTTTAAAGCACAAAAATACATGAATGTGTTCAAAGAGATTTTCTATATTTTTCTGGTATTTGAAGGTTTTTACACTGAAAACTCTTCTTGTACTTGAGGTACTGTTGCCTTATGGACTATCTGGGTTATTCGCAGAGATCCGACTTGCCCCGAAATTGCACCAAACCGTGAATGTCCCCGTACGGTGCATTTTCGTAGCCATTCAGCTATTCAGAATTGTCAGCAAAATAGAGTGCCTGTTCGACGGCCATGAAAGTCCCCATAGAGAAGCAATGGCAAATTAATACGCCGAATGGCAGGAAAAAGTTTTCGAAATGCCCTGATGTTTGGTGGTTTCATTCTGCATGTTTAATCAGGTGAATTTCAATAGGTTAAAATGTTAACTATATTCCCATTTTTATTCAATTTCTAATAAATTGTTTATTCTTCTAATCTGCACCAAAATATCTGCACTATATTTTTTAGGATCTTTTAGGCATTGTTCAGGATTTTTCTGGCAAAATTTTAGTTTCGATTTATAATATTTTTTTTAAACAGCATATTTTTTTCTGTAACAGACCTTTTTATTATTATTCACAGGACCTTATATGTTAATTACAGAGATTTTTGTCCAGTAGTTTTTTTTGCCAACAGTGTTTCAATTTTGAAACTTTCAATCGTTTTGTTTTTTTTGTTGTTTTCCCCCGTTCGTCAGCTTGTCGGCTTTTTACGGCAGCCGGTCGGCGCTGTGTTTGGAGGCTCATCGTTTTTGGTTTTTTTTGGACGTGTTTGGCAGGTTTTTTGTGACTGTGCGAAGTGATCCGATATTTCAAATCGTATCGGCTGGCGTTTTTTGCCAATTTTCCGGATGTTTTGCGGCAGATTTTTGGATCTGTTCCCTGCACTCTGGGGACCCTGCAATGAATGCTGAATTTGTGTGGGGAATGATTGAGCACTGAAATATTGGTGACAAAGAAGGTAAGAAAGGATAGTATTTCTGGAATATTCTAGATCCTATATGGATGGGAATTATGTTTTGGGACTTCTGTGTATTTTGGAGATCCCACACTGGACTATGTGTTATCTAATCTCTTTGAATGTAAATTTTCAGAGAAAAAATATTCAAAGAATCATAGGTGGACTTTTGGAATAGTTTATTCTGTAAAAAAAATTGAAACTCTCTATTAACGTGATATACTTAATGCAGTAAACTTTCTATCTATTTAATCTCCCTATTCCAAACAAACCATTAATCAATGGGGTCAATAATTCTGAATGGGTCCACTCCTTAATTTACCAACTCAATCCGCTAATCCAATAGAGTGGCAAACTGTGCTTTGGACTCAATTTTAGCAGCTCCTTACTGTACAAAACATAAGATATTATCTCACCTAGATACGGTCAGGGGCGGATCCAGAGACTAGTCTCGGGAGGGGCACTGACAGAAAATAAGGTGTTTTAGCAGAGAGCCCGACTCACGAGAATTTACAGAGGGCCCGGCTCACAGGAGTTTACAATCTAGAGGAGCAGAGGGTCCGGCTCACAGGAGCTTACAATCTAGAGGAGCAGAGGGCCCGGCTCACAGGAGCTTACAATCTAGAAGAGCAGAGGGCACCCAGGATCTTACAATCTAGAGGAGCAGAGAGCCCCAGCTCATGGATTTGCCCCAGCTCACACATGGATTTCCCCAGCTCACACATGGATTTGCCCCAGCTCACACATGGATTTGCCCCCAGCTCACACATGGATTTGCCCCCAGCTCACACATGGATTTGCCCCCAGCTCACACATGGATTTGCCCCCAGGTCATGGCTTTGCCCCCAGCTCATGGATTTGCCCAGCTTACACATGGATTTGCCCAGCTCTCACCTGGATATTGCTCCAGCTCCGGCAGGGGTTGAGGGGACCCAGATGCCGGGCAGCGCGGGAGTGCCTGCCCGGTCCTGAAGAGTCCGTCCTGTTGAAGGTGATGCGGCTGCGTGGCGTGCGTGCGCAGGTCAGGCGGTCCGGCCAGTCAGGTGGTACAGAGAGGTGGTACCACCTGATTAGCCGGACCACGTGACCGGCTGCGCCTGCACACAGCCGCTTCCCTTTAACAGGACGGACTCTTCAGGACCGGGCAGGCGCTGCCCGGCATCTGGGTCCCCGGCTCAAATCTCGGGGGGGGGGGGCAATTGCCCCGTTGCCCCCCCCCCTGGATCCGCCCCTGGATACGGTATGAACCAGGAGGGATTGGAAAAAACCTAAACCAGAAGGATTAAACCTCTATTTTGGAACTAAGAGTCCTTTTCATTCCTTGTTTCTAACGAAGATTCCAACGAAGTGAGCTGGGTTAGGTATACAAATACATAAAAAAATATATTAAATATATATTGTTGAGGGATACCTTCAAATATATGGTCAGTGACGCTTGGCAAAGAGTATTCCCTTAGCCCAAATATACTTAATGCAACCAATTAATTAACAATTCATAGGGCAGGGGGAAATGCCAGGGCCTATCTGCAGAAGAAAATGAACCAGAGGTGAAAGTTGGAGGGTGGATCATGATTCAGACATATTGAGGAAGAGCTAGGCAAATGCCCTATTGTGTCTCCTACTCCTCATTATTTCTGGTCTGTCCCTAAAATAACCCTGGTATCTGTTTTATGAATAAATAATTAGATAATAGACAGGCACTGAAGTAAGTGAAAGTCCTTGCAGGCAAGGAAAAAAAGAGTACCCCTGTAGCCCAAATGTGTTGTGCATAATACAATCAATTAATGAACAATTCATAGGGCAGGGGAGAAATGCCAGGGCCTGTCTGCAGAAAACAATGAACAAGAGGTGGAAGTTGGAGGGAGGATCAAGACTCAGACATGTTGAGGAAGAGCTAGGCAAATGCCCTTTTGTGTCTCCTACTCATTTATTTCTAGTCTGTCCTTAAAATAACCCTGGACTATCTGTGTTCTGTATAAATAATTAAATACTAGACAGGCCCTGAAATAAATTAAGAGCCATGCAAGTCTCAGGAATATAAGAAAAAAAATATTATTATTATTTTGTTTAATAGAAAGCATCAGGACTAGGATATCATAAGCTGGACCATAACCACAGAATAAAGCTGCTAAAAACAATACCCATCACCAAAACAACACTAACGCGTGTTTCGCCACTACCTATCGCGACTTCACAGGAGCGTGAATGTCCCCCAAAGCCAGTGTGGTTAAATACCCATTAGCTAATGTAGCGCTGTGTTTAAACCCTTACTGTGGCAGTACCTATTTTTGGCCACCGGAGGGAGACAAGCGCGATAAGAGACACTGAACATTGGGACTACATTTCCCGGCATGCTTTGCAAACAGACACAGGGAGTGGGTGGGACACAGACTCTGTACATCCTGAGCCTCGTGTAGCTGGCAGAGCGCGCCAGGGAGTGCATGAGCGCGGACACAGTGCTGCAGAGCGGAACCGTGACTAGGCCGGAGTGCAAGTGCGGCCTATCAGGATTCCAAGTGGGGTTATCCAGCCTTGCAAGAAGGAGACCCAGTGATCCACAGACATTACCCAAGCTGCTGTGAAGGAAGCGGAGGATCCTCGAGTAAGGAGTACCGCAGGTCCATTGGATGGGAGAGCAGGCGGTAGCTGGACCAGCCACTGTCGGAGCAGAGAGAGCCAGACAACGGATCCAGTAGCCAGTATCCCAGCAGGGCACCGAGCAGAGGGACGTCCTGGATCAGAGGAACCTTGGTGATCGAGTGGATGGGTGAGAGGCCTCCAAGGCCGGTTTTACAAAGTCAAGAAAGCACGCTGTTGTTTATTTCTAAAACCCACAGGGCCCCAACTTGACTAGTCGAAGACATCGTTTAAGAGATTCACTGGCCAGTTGAATAGTACCCGGGTACCATAACACACACATACACTCACAGTTCGGGACTTAACCTGTTCGGGACTCACTCCCTAGTACTCAAGAACGGGGCAAAGATTTGCTTCTTATTTTGTTTTCCGCTGCGCGTTTCTCGAATTACGAAATATTGTATTCTCTTTCCGCTGCGCGTTTCTCGAAATTACAAAGCATTGTATTTTTTTCTGTTCGGTCGCGCATTTTTCCGAAATATGAAGTCTCGTATTTCTTTTTCCGCTGCGCGTTTACCGCGATACGAAGTACTGTAAATATATCTACGAACACCGTGTCTCATTATATGCCTTTTACTTTATTAAACTATATAATTTATAAAATCCACAACGGTGCTGGAGTATATTTATTCCCTAGTGCGGGGAGACTGACCCGAGGTTCATTTTCAGCGGCTCCTCCGGGAGTGAGCGCTACACTAAGTTCTCCTCACCGTAGGTCTCAGTTGGAGTCAATCACCGGTCAGTCAGTCTGCCTATCTTCTGTGTCATGTGATTATGGTGTCACTGAGGCACATAATTTACTTTGGCCAATAGGACTCCACAACCTACTCCCCCATTCACTGAATGGAAACAAAGCGTCTTACTCTTTCCATTCATGCAGCATCGTCTTAGTGCATGTGGAAGCCGTATGGACCCTAAAAGCAAACCTAAAGGCTTTGCATTGGTGCCTTTTATAGCATTACGAATGGCCTATATACCGGGAGGCAGAGGATTTGACAAAACATAAGGTTAACACCCCAACCCCTACACCACCATGACCACTGTTTACATGTGGATTTCATTACTTAGCAACCTCCATTTCTATAGTGGTGAACCAGTGCAGGTATTCTGACCTCAAACAGAAAGCTGTAAGGACTACCACTATCAATCAATGCAAAAATTAACTTAGCACCTAATGATCACATGATCGACCATTTATAACTATAAAATACGACGGTTATTCATACACCTATAATGAACTTAATAGACCACCAATAATAAGGAATATCAATTCGTAGAACTACAGTGGCCTTCATAAGAACAAAAAAAGACCTTGCATATGTGTATATATATATATATTATAAATATGTTAAACAAGGGAGGAGGAGTGGAAAAGGAAGGCAAAGAGAAGGTATATAAATTTACTAGGGAATAACAATAGAAACGTCTTACTGTGTACAATTAAAAACATATGCATATGGGTGAAATAAGAATTTATAGATCCGTATTTGAATAAGTGCTTTAACGTTTAATGAATTTGGTGAAGGTAAACCCCTAAATTGAGTCCTTCTGGGGCTAGCGCTTTGAGAGAATATATCCAAAAACGTTCCCTCTGTCTCAAAAAGGTCTTAGTCACCCTTTCTTTGGTGACCCTTCACCAGCTCAATGCCAGAAAAACGCATATGGTTAGTATGACCCTTTCGACATGTTCTCACATGTAGGGATGAGCGTTCGGTTCGGATCTGTTCAGAGTTTGAATCGAACATCAGATGTTCGAAAGTTCGCGAACTTCGATCTTTTTTGGGATGTTCGGCAAAAGTTCCAAAAGTAATTTTTTTTTTTAAAAAAAGTATAAAAAATGCTTACAAAATACAAAAAAATCTAGAAATAAAGAGACTCTTTACTGCAGAATATTATAAGCAACGGTTTATGAGATATTGAATTAAAACCGGAATATTTTTAACATTGAAGCCTATGGGATAAAACATTCTTGTTACTAAAACATCAGGCAGACACGGCCCACTAATCAGGCACTGTAGAGGGCAGACTGCTGGGGCCTCCCAAGGATCCCCTTGAGGAAAATGCGGCCGCCAGATGGCAGAGCTGCGACTGTGCGGGCTAGCCGCCCGGGTGCATGTGGCAGAGACAAGCGGCGCAGGGAGGGAGCCACTGCACCTGCGGCCATGGCAGACCTCCCCCCACAACCGGGATCCAGGGAGCCCCCACTGACCACCAGGCTAAGTTAAGACGACACATTTCTAAAAAAAAATTAATCCGAGGACATTTTTAAATGTCCCCGGGAGCATAAAATAAAACCTTTTTTTTCTTTCTGTACCTTGCTAAATGTATTTAGTTATATATATATTAGATACATTCAGCCAGGTAGAGGTTGGGTGGCATGTGGGCTGCGCGGGGTCTCAGGCAGTGGTTTGTTTTTTGTGTGTGTATATTTTTAGCAAATTTATAGGGGAAGGTAAGGGCAAGTATGATTATATATATATATATCTATATTCTTATAAATATATATATCCAGACTTGTATTACACACACATTTTGGCAACTAATTGCCCCCCCCCCCCTTTGGCTGATCCCTCCAGAAGAAATGTTGAACCCGACAGAGCAGAGAATAATATATATATTCTCTGCTCTGTCGGGTTCAACATTTCTTCTGGAGGGATCAGCCAAATGGGGAGGGGCGCATTTAGTTGAGATTGTCCACATGCCACCCTCCCATGTGCGTATGTGCATATATGGTCTGAGGTCTGTGGGTGGGTGTGTATATATATATATATATATATATATATCTGCGTGTTGATTATAGGTCTGCGTGTTGATATATACATATGTTTGTGTGTGTTATGAATGCATCTCTACTCTATACACAGCGCTCCGTGTCCCTATAATATATATGATCAGGGGTTACCTTTTTTTTATATTTTTATACTATTCCTATTAAATTAACAGTAATGTATTTTATTCAGTAGAAACCTTTTTTGTGCCAATATAACATGTGCTTTGTGAAAATAAAACGGTTTTGTGTGTACATTTTAATTTAGTTAGTGGATTCCTGTCCAGTGTGGTGAGAAGCAAACGTAATGCAGTGTAGACACGCTGCGAGGCGGAGCAGAGTGAAGTCAAGCCTGCAAAATGTTTGCTTCTCTTCGCTTCGCTGTGCGTCGCTACACGCTCAGTGTGTCTCAGCCTTTATTCCTGCATCGCTAGCTTACCGAATCAGTTTGTATACTTTTTATTTATTTTTTTTGAGAAAGGATTTTACCAGGAAGGATACATTAAGATTTCTCTTGTTTTCACGTATGTCCTGGGTGGCGAGTATGTACCGTTAGGTGTCTTGCCCAAGGACACTTACTGGAGAGGTGCTCGTCGGGATCAAACCCATGACTCCACAGGCTCTCTCCATGCAGAGCTTGTTACTTGTTACTGACCCTGCTTGTTCTGAGGACCCGATCTGTTGCCGACTTTGCCTGCCATTTGACTATTCTCTCTGTGTATTCCCTGCCTGTTCTGTTTGCTTCCTGTTGCTACTGGTGTGCGCCGATTCTCACCATATACAGTAGCGCAGTACAATTGCCTAACATTGCTGACCTGGTTTTGTTATAGCTGCTGATGTAACTGAATAGATCGGGGATCTCTTCTGCATTACCAAAACCTCCACCACTGCACTCTTCCACAATACCTCAGAGGGGTTACGGTGTGAAGGCACTTGCTGCCACCAAAGGCACAATATTTGGGTGCACTGCCACTGACACCTATACCAGATTCATATAATTTTAATATTGGACCGCAGGGTCCACCGCCGCACCCTTCCACAATACCACATAGGGGTTACGATGTGAAGGCACTTGCTGCCACCAAAGGCACAATATTTGGGTGCCCTGCCACTGACGCCTATATCGGATTCATATCATTTTAATATTGGACTGCAGGGTCCAACCCTGCACTCTTCCACAATACCACAGAGGGGCTACGGTGTGACGGCACTGTTGCCGACACTAAAGGCCCAATTTTAAAGCACCTATTGTTACTTTGATCCAAAGCCTGTATAAGTTTCACCATAATTTAGCCAAAAAAAATAACTAAACGTGTTCTGCGTGTCCTAAAACCTCTCCTCTTTTCATACAGGCTGCCGCCCCAAGCCGTTGTTTATGAATAGATTAAAGGAAAACCATTTACCGTCATTTGAAATGTCATTTTTTTTAGTTTTTAAATGTTTCTATACATCCTAGAAATCCGCCACTTCATGGGCAGGTTATGGGGACCTTTTAGGCACGATATTTGAAGGAAATGTTTATTTTTATTCTTAACCTTTATTTCATGGAAAACTCACTGTTCCTTTTTTTTTTAAACTTTTTGTCCTTGTTTCCTGTCCCCAGGGCACTACCCGGACCCCCATACACCTTTTATGTAAACACATAGATTACAGGATCAGAAACAACATGGGTTTACCTCAGGGAGATCATGCCAAACTAATCTTATTGATTTTTTTGATTGGGTAACAAAAATAATAGACACAGGTGGTGCAGTAGACATTGCTTATTTAGATTTCAGTAAGGCTTTTGATACTGTTCCGTATAGAAGGCTTATCAATAAATTGCAATCTTTGAGCTTGGATTCCAATATTGTTGACTGGATTAGGCAGTGGCTGTGGTAAATGGAGTTTATTCGGCGCAAGGTCTTGTTACCAGTGGGGTACCTCAGGGGTCAGTACTTGGACCCATTCTATTTAATATTTTTATTAGTGATATTGCAGAAGGTATTAATGGAAAAGTATGTCTTTTTGCTGATGACACAAAGATTTGCAACAGGGTTGACGTTCCTGGAGGGATCAGCCAAATGACAAATGATTTAGGTAAACTAAAAAAGTGGTCGGAGCTGTGGCAATTGAGTTTTAATGTGGATAAGTGCAAGATAATGCACCTGGGACTTAAAAACCCAAGGGCTGAATATAGAATATTTGATACAGTCCTAACCTCAACATCTGAGGAAAGGGATTTAGGGGTTATCATTTCAGAGGATCTAAGGGTAAGTAGTCAATGTAATAGAGCAGCAGGAAATTCTAGCAGAATGCTTGGTTGTGTAGGGAGAGGTATTAGCAGTAGGAAAAGGGAACTGCTCATGCCACTGTACAGAGCACTGGTGAGACCTCACTTGGAGTACTGTGTGCAGTACTGGAGACCGTATCTCCAGAACGATATAGACATCTTAGAGTTCAGAGAAGGGTGTCATGCTGTGGTATCGTAGATTCGTTTGGAGTCCAGTATGCAGATATAATAGATAAGGAAGGATGCAAGAGAGGTAACCTGGGAAGGAATTGGTGTCGGTTCAGACGGAGTTCATTCGTTAACGAGGGAGGAAGCCAGGAATTGGTAGCCGGGAGGTCAGTCAGAATCGAGCGCGGTACAAAGGAGGTAGACTGGAGACTTGGTCAGGTGGAAGCAAGGGTTCGTTCAACTATTTCGGAGGTAAATAATGCAAGGAACTTGAGTAGCTTAGGGAGGTGACGACTGAGCGTCTTTCCTTTGGTGTTCTGAACTTTTATGGTGCGCAGGTAATGGGCTCCGCCCATTTGCGGGAAGAGGCACCTCCCCTGCCCCTCCTACCCACTGGGTCTCCCCAGGCTCCATCCGGAACTCGCAGGAGCCACGCCCCGCAGGTGAGCCGGGAGACGCCGCCCCCGCCGAGACCCGCGAGTCCACCGCGGGACCCGGAAGGAGGACCGCGCCCGCGAGTGATGACCGCCACGCGAGAGGCCGATGGGAGAGGGAGGCAGCGGGGGGACCCCAGCGCTGGACCGAAAGGTCACCACAACCCGTGGCAAGGGAGTTCCCAATGCCCGACGTCCCCCTACATGGAAGACGCCGAAGGTTGTCGTGACACCTCGGCTGCACTGCGGGGGTAAGGCATGACAAAGGGCTACTAAAATGGTGTACGGCTTGAAGGAGAAAAGTTACCAGGAAAGGCTTAATGATCTTACCATGTACAGCTTGGAAAAAAGACGAGACAGAGGAGATATGATAGAAACATTTAAATACGTAAAGGGAATCCACAAGGTAGAGGAAGGGAGTATATTTAAAAGGAAACAAAGTAGCAAAACAAGAGGACATAGGCTTAGATTAGAGGGGCAAAGGTTTAAAAGTAACATCAGGAAGCATTATTTTACTGAGAGGGTGGTGGATACATGGAACAGCCTTCCAGTTGAAGTGGTAGAGGCCAAAACAGTAATTGAATTTAAGCAGGCATGGGATAGGCATAAGGCTATCCTAAACAAAAGATAAATCCAGGTAAAGTATCCATGTAATTGGGCAGACTAGATGGGCCGAAAGGTTCTTATCTGCCGACATTTTTCTATGTTTCTATGTTTCTGGCAAATATCTTGCATATATGCTTTTTTGGAGGGCACTCTAAAAATCGAACGTTCGAGTCCCATTGACTTGCATTGAGTTTGAATCGTGTTCGCGTTCAAACCAATGTTCCCTCTAATTTTTGGGGGCCGTGAGCGCACCAGATTTTTCATGAGCAACAATATTTTCGTCATGAGCGCTTATTGACTATGGTAGCCAATAGTTGGTTTTTTAAAAGTAGCGCAATTGATCGTACGTGTAAGTGAAAACTGTTCAAAGCTAAAACGAAGCAACCAGATGATTTGATAAAACTTATATCTGAATGAATGTATATTTATATTTTCTAACTCATGTGAGAAAAGAAAAGGAAAAACTTCCATCAATTAAGGTACATGAGACTTCTACAAATATCAGTCCTATCATTTATAAGAGTCTGATAACCTATATTTACCTAGATTTGTTCACGTCTGTCACCACTGGGATTTTTCCCTGCTTTTTTAGACAGCTAAACCAGATTTCCCTGCTTTTTTAGACAGCTAAACCAGAGATTTCCCTGCTTTTTTAGACAGTTAAACCACTGGGATTTTTCCCTGCTTTTTTAGACAGCTAAACCACTGAGATTTCCCTGCTTTTTTAGACCGCTAAACCAGATTTCCCTGCTTTTTTAGACAGCTAAACCACTGAGATTTTCCCCTGCTTTTTTAGACAGTTAAACCACTGGGATTTTTCCCTGCTTTTTTAGACAGCTAAACCAGATTTCCCTGCTTTTTTAGACAGCTAAATCAGAGATTTCCCTGCTTTTTTAGACAGTTAAACCACTGGGATTTTTCCCTGCTTTTTTAGACAGCTAAACCAGATTTCCCTGCTTTTTTAGACAGCTAAACCAGAGATTTCCCTGCTTTTTTAGACGGTTAAACCACTGAGATTTTCCCCTGCTTTTTTAGACAGCTAAACTACTGATATTTTCCCCTGCTTTTTTAGACAGTTAAACCAGATTTCCCTGCTTTTTTAGACAGCTAAACCAGAGATTTCCCTGCTTTTTTAGACAGTTAAACCACTGATATTTTCCCCTGCTTTTTTAGACAGTTAAACCAGATTTCCCTGCTTTTTTAGACAGCTAAACCAGATTTCCCTGCTTTTTTAGACAGCTAAACCAGATTTCCCTGCTTTTTTAGACAGCTAAACCAGAGATTTCCCTGCTTTTTTAGACAGTTAAACCACTGGGATTTTTCCCTGCTTTTTTAGACAGTTAAACCACTGGGATTTTTCCCTGCTTTGATTTCCCTGCTTTTTTAGACAGCTAAACCAGAGATTTCCCTGCTTTTTTAGACAGCTAAACCACTGAGATTTTTCCCTGCTTTTTTAGACAGCTAAACCAGAGATTTCCCTGCTTTTTTAGACAGCTAAACCAGAGATTTCCCTGCAGCGTTAGAGAAGCACAGCCGCGGTGAGATGCTGACAGCGCGGGAGAACGGGCGCGCGCAGAGTATTTATGCTCTGCCCCCTGTATGTGCGTTCCGGCGTGACGTCATCATCGCGCCGGAACGCAGGTACGTGTTCAGCTGCGCGATGAAGAGCTCCCCCGGAACTTCCCCGTCGCGCAGCGCCTACAGCCTGTAAGTTACAGGCGCCGGACAGAGCGCTCTGTAACTTACAGCCTGAGCAGGACGTTCCGGCGCCCCCTTTCTACGCGGGTCGGCCACCCCTGGTATAGAGCCTCACGGGTTGGCCACCCCTGCACTAATTTGTGCGCGCATAAATACACGTTGTGCGCGCTGTCATTGCATTCCGTGCGCGCGCGCGCGCACGTTAGAGGGAACACTGGTTCAAACCCAAACTTTTGAAATTGTTCCAGTTCAAATGCAAACCGAACACGGGGGTGTTCAGCTCATCACTACTCACATGTCTTGCTACTGGTGTATCTAACTGATTATGTACTGACAGTATATGTTCTCTTATTCTATGTTTGAAAGATCGAAAAGTTTTGCCTACATACTTTACCACAGCTGCAGGTAAGTAGATATACCTGGTCTATAGAATTACAGTTGATTAAAGATCGTATTTTAAAAGACCTTTGGCTAGAACTATCAGTAATTCTCTTGGAATCCTTCAGGATCGAGCTGCAGCTTTTGCACCTACCGCACCGGTAGGTGCGACCAGATTGTTCTTTAATTAATGCGTGGGTGCCAAATGCTTCTGTTGATAGTGGTTGGTGACCAATAAATCCTTTATGCATCTATCACCTCTCATGATACAAAAACTTAATCACTAACAACCTCTTTCAAATGGGGATCTAGAGTAAGGAGAGGCCAGTATCTCTCGAGTATATTCTTAACAGCATACCATCCTGTGTCATAGTTGCATATACAACGGATGAGTGTTGTCTCTTTCCTAAGAGTATCTTCCAACAGCGCTACTCTACTCATGTTGATTGCTCTTTGATAAGCCTTTTTTAGCACTCTATTTGGATACCCCTTAATTTTGAAGTTTGCGCTCGGAACATCAGCCTTTACTTTAAAGTCTTCATCTGAAGAACAAATCCTACTTAACCTAAAGTATTGTCCATAGGCTATTCCCATCTATAAGGGGACCCGGTGATAGTTGGTCAAATGTAACAGGTTGTTAGTCGCTGTTTCTTTCTTAGAGTTGTGGCTATTGTATGTGTTAATCAGCCTGGATCGTAACATCCAGAAAATTTAGTGTTGACTTATCCATTCCATGAGTAAGTCTGAGATTGAGGTTGTTGTTGTTGACAAAATCTATAAATTTCAAGAAATCAGATTCTGTTGATAGCCATACAAGGAATATTTATAAAGTATTCTACCAGGAACTACAGGAGGGGTGGGGTCGCGCCTATTCCCCGATGGGGTGGCTGCAACCCCAGATGTATCCAGCCCAGCAACATGTATAAAACATAAGAAAAAAATATGTCATCTGCACTTATTTCCCATTTATACCGTGCGAAACAATACACAATTAGAGGCTTTGGTTTCTATTAATGGCCATTAAGAGAGTAAGCTCACCCGTCAAACGTCAAGGCACCTCTAGTGAGTCCTATCCAAAAAGGAAGCCGCAGGCTGCAGTGTAGCGAACCATCACTGCTCACGTTGTTTTTCAGTATGAGGTAGACTGGTGGGCCTTTATTTAATGCCCTCCCAGAAACAAATCCACCTCGGGAAAAAAAATTGTGTGAAACAAAACACAATTAGAGGCTTTGGTTTCTATTAATGGCCATTAAGAGAGTTGCTCGGCTGGATACATCTGATGGTTGCAGCCGCCCCATCGGGGAATAGGCGCGACCTCACCCCTCCTGTACTATGTTTGTTTTATTGTACCTCCAGCCAGGTCATCATTACAGCATGTTCCGCTCTGTGTCTTTGTTTTTTGATCCCAAGGCGGATTTGTTTCTGGGGGGCATAAATATAAGCCCACCAGTCTACCTCATGAGTGAAAAGCAGCGTGAGCAGTGCTGGTTCGCTACACAGCAGCCTGTGGCTTCATTTTTGGATAGGACTCACCCTCACTAGAGGTGCCTTGACGGTTGGCGGGTGAGCTTACACTCTTAATGGCCATTAATAGAAACCAAAGCCTCTAATTGTGTTTTGTTTCACACGGTATAATGGAAATAAGTGCAGATGACATATTTTTTCTTATATTCTACCAGGAAGGATACATTGAGATTTCTCTCGTTTTCAAATATGTCCTGGGTTCAAGAACATTGAATTGTTACAGTTGTTCCAGAAGTACAAAGTAATAAAATGCATATGCCTGCGCCAAAACATAATACCGGACTGGAAAGGATTTTGTAGAGGGTACAAAAAAATTGACCTTTCCCACATTTCTAAGTAGATATTTGCATATGATGGTACACAGGTTGTTCCCATCGCCATTCCTTGTACTTGGTGATAGAATGTATTGTTAAACAGGAAGAAGTTGTGTGTCAATATGAAAGATAGTAAGTGTAAGATAAAGACCATAGCATTTTCAGAGAATTTTTTTCAAAAGTTGTAACTCCAATCTCATCGCTTCTAACCCTTGTTGGTATGGCATAGAGCTGTAGAGAGCCTCGACGTCCAGACTACATAGCTAGATGTCGTCCGGTAACTCTAAGGTGCTCAATAATTGCAACAGCTGTTTAGTATCCGTAAGGTAGGAGGGTTGCAATACTACCAGATCTTGCAAGATATTCTCAATATATTGACTGCAATTCTGTGTTAAGTTGCCTACTCCTGATTCTTGTTCCTGGAGGGCGATCCCTATTTTCGTGTACTTCAGGTAAAGCGTAAAATGTCGAAATTCTTGGTTTAAAGACCCTTAAGAATTCAAACACTTGTTGAGAAATTACATTAAGTTCAATGCCTTGGTGCAGGTTTAAATTCAATTCCTCAGTGAACTTTGCTGTGGGGTCTAGAGGAATAATGGTGTAACTATTTTTATCACTCAACAGCCTTCCTACCATTAGGGATGAGCTGAACACACCCGTGTTCGGTTCGCTTTCGAACTCAAACAATTTCAAAAGTTCGAGTTCGAACACGAACCGAACTCAATGCAAGTCAATGGGACTCAAAAGTTTGATTTTTAGAGTGCCCTGCAAGAGGGCATATATGCAAGATATTTGCCATGAAAGGTGTATGGGGGTCCGGGTAGTGCCCTGGGGGACAGGAAACCAGGACAAAAAGTTTTTTAAATAAACGTTTTAAAGGAACAGTGAGTTTTCCATGAAATAAGGGTTAAAAATAAAACCAAAAAATTCCTTCAAATATCGTGCCTAGGAGATCCCCATAACCTGCCTGTGAAGTGGCGGATTTCTAGGATGTATAGAAACATTTAAAAACAAAAAAATGACATTTCAAATGACGGTAAATGCTTTTCCTTTAATCTATTCTTAAACAACTGCTTGGGGCGGCAGCCTGTATGAAAAGACATTTTAGGACGTGCAGAACAAGTTTAGTGATTTTTGGGCTAAATTATGGTGAAACTTATGCAGACTTTGGATGAAAGTAACAATAGGTGCTTTAAAATTTGGCCTTTAGTGTTGGCAACAGTGCCTTCACACCGTAACCCTTTTGTGGTGTTGTGGAAGAGTGCAGGGTCGGACCATGCGGTCCTATATTAGAAAGATATGAATCTGGTAAAGGCGTCAGTGCACCCAAATATTGTGCCTTTGGTGGCAGCAAGTGCCTTCACACCGTAACCCTTTTGTGGTATTGTGGAACAGTGCAGGGTTGGACCCTGTGGTCCAATATTAAAATTATATGAATCTGGTAATATAGGTGGCAGTGCACCAAAATATTACTGCGCTATAGTGTATGGCAGGATGGAAGCGCACCAGCAGTAACCAGCAGCGGAATATACCAGACAGGGGCACAGAGCGAGAGTAGTTGTTATAACAAAACCAGCTAAACAACGTTTAGGCACTAGTACTGTGCTACAGTATAGGGTGAGAATTAGCGCACACCAGTCCCGGCGGCTCTGCATCATCACGCCGCACCCTGCCCCCTGATCACTCACAGCTGCGCCGGGTGCCGTCGGAGGTCCTGGCATTCGGCCAGCTGGCGGCACCATGTGTCTGGGGTCCCCCCGATCGCCACCCGGGGCCCTGGATGTCACAATATTACAATCCAAACGCAAACGGGTTAAGTAACCAAATTTGTAAGAATAATTAATGCAGCATATGAATCCTCACACTGCCGAGCCGCACCTTAAGGCCCGGTTGACACCTAAGCGTTTTACAGCGCATAAACAGGGAAATCCCATTATTCGCTATGGGACCCGTTCATACCTGGGTGTTTTACAGCGCGCAGAAACGTGCTGTAAAATGTCCTACGCCCAAAGAAGTACAGGAGCTTCTTTGGGCGTATTGCAGCGCATTCACTCTGCAGTCTATGGCCGTGAACGCGCTGCGATGCGCGTTCGCATGTTTTTTACGTTTGCGCGATACGCGCGTTAAAAAATGCACGTATTGCGCACGTAAAAAAAACGCAGGTGTGAACCCAGCCTTACAGTATAATTAATACAGCATATGATTCAGCACCTCTACAGTTTGTGGATCCAGGAATCAGGTGAGTCTTAGAAGAAAAAAAAAGGTTTTATTTTATGTTGCTGGGGACATTTAAAAATGTCCTCGGATTATATTTTTTTCAAAAATGTGTCGCCTTACCTTAGCCTGGTGGTTAGTGGGGGCTCCCTGGATCCTGGTTGGGCGGAAGGGGGGTCTGCCGTGGCTCCCTCCCTGGATTCCCTGCGCCACCTCTCTGCCACATGCACCCTGCAACCTGGATCCTGGTTGGGTGGAAGGGGGTCTGCTGTGGCTCCCTCCCTGTATTCCCTGTGCCACCTCTCTGCCACATGCACCCTGCAACCTGGATCCTGGTTGGGCGGAAGGGGGGTCTGCCGTGGCTCCCTCCCTGGAGTCCCTGCGCCACCTCTCTGCCACATGCACCCGGCTGGCCAGCCCGCACAGTTGCAGCTCTGTAATCTTGCGGCCGCATGCTCCTCAAGTCAAGGGGTCCTTGGGAGGGAGGCTCCGGCGGGCTGCCCTCTACAGTGCCTGATTTATAGGGCCTCGTCTGCCTGATGTTTTAGCAACAAGAATGTTTTATCCCATAGGCTTCAATGTTAAAAATATTCCTGTTTTAATTCAATATCTAATAAACCATTGCTTAGAATATTCTGCAGTAAAGAGTCTCTTTATTTTTAGGGATTTTTTAAGCATGTTTTAAAAAAAAAATCCTCCCTGCAACTTTCACCTCTGGTTCATTGTCTTCTGCAGACAGGCCCTGGCATTTCACCCCTGCCCTATGAATTGTTCATTAATTGATTGCTTTAAGTATATTTGGGCTATGGAGATACTCTTTGCCAAGCGTCATTGACCATAAATTTGAAGGTATCCCACAACCATTGTTGTTCACTATGTCATGTATGTCTGTTTGCACTTAATTAATGTATGTTTTTCTGTAATTGTATACCTAAACCAGCTCACTTTGTTGGATTTCTGTCCAAGTGAGTCCCTTTCATTCCTTGTATCTTAGCTCCTTACTGTACGTGGATGCTTCCTATGCATTTTATAAGAAACATTAATAGTCAGCTGAAGAATAACAAGCAATACCCTGGTAATTTGTTATTATTGTCCCGTAACGTTATTCAAAAATGAATACTGGTTTGGAGACCTTGGTGTTAAGTGATTTGCTCTGGTGATCCACCACCTGCTATGGCCTTATGTAGTGGAACAGCGGGAAAAAAGAGTTACCAATGTCCTTCTGCAACCATGTTATAAGAGCTTGCACAGAGCTGACATTGAAAACATGCTAGTCTCCTTGATGCCCTATGAAGTCCAGAAGCTGAAACCAATGCCGGCAAGGCATGCAGCACCACTGTAGGTATTGTGGCTCTCTTCTATTACCACTTGAGGTGCTAAGACAGCTGTGTGGTTGCTCACACTGATGATTGCTTTTTTGCTGGTAGGTCAAAATAGGGGCCATTGTGTCTGTTGGTAAATTGATTTTTGGAAAGCCCCTAAAATATTTAAATACTAGGTTTTGTTGACAATTATGCAGTTCTTCATAATAGCAATGCAGAAGACATCTATAGATAGCATATAGAGTATGTCACACAATTAGCTTATGTGCGTCAACCGTGCAGTTCCATTATGCTTAACTATGAAGTGGAACACCTCAACATAACTGCGTACTTACAGAAAACTGGAATTTCCAGTGTTTGTGCATCACAGATTTTTTAAATCATACAAACTCGGTATTTGCTTAGGGCCAAATTTAGTCACATGCTAACCAGTGTTTCATTTCTTAAAACTTGTTATAGTCTATTCATAATAGTTCATATTGGTTATTTTTACAAGTCGTAAGCTTTATTCTACTTTATTCAATTTATTCAGTATTATGCCATTTCACACTTGCAGTTGTTTGCAGCAGTAAGTTTCATTTAACCAAGTTAAATGGATATCTGGGATTATGTCCTATAGTATGTGTGACCCTAGTTTGTATGTTAGTGTTTTTCTGTGCAATACTATGACTAAAGGGACATTCTAATAATTTTATGTTAATCAACTCAACATTACCTAAATCAATTCAGTAATTACATTCTTTACATTTCCCCTGTTGATAATGGATCCCTATTAATGTGTAAAATAAGCAATCCATATTAGTATGCTGTCTGGGTTGTAAAATAAAGATTGGTGTTTTCTAAAGTATACAGTACCTAGCTACCGGGGAATCTAATGTCTGCTTCAAGATGTCTCACGGGATGTCTTACTTATCGCCATGGGGCTAATGTTTTGTATAAAGAGACTTGGGGCGTCACATACTATGGAGGAACGCTTGTCAATTTTCATTGTATCTTTGGTTGTGTAGAGGAACAAAGGTGAGGTACCTAGGGATAATCCTAATCTCGAAGCCAAAACAGGTAAAGGTCAGTGCAGGCGATGCGGCACCTTGCACCGGACTAACTTGCCGATTACGAACATTCTTGGGGGTTTTTTTTATCCCTCATTTGCCTCATTTTCTTTTTTTGTTGCCGACTTGACCTTGCTTTGATTCCCCCCCTCCTTTATTTAATTTTATTTTATTTTATTTACCCATGGTGGGTGTGGAGAGAGGGTTCAACCATGGGTGAGCCGTGGGGCAGTCACCTAGGCTCTCACTGCCACTCGACCCTGTGGTGACCCGTGCCTGTGGTTCCCTCTGTGGCCCCCTGCCACTCTGCGGAGTGCTAGGGGTGAGCCGCCAAGCACCACCTTTCCTTTACTGGAGGCTTTCTCCCCCCCCATTCGTATATGGGGAATTTTGTTTGTCCCCTTTTTTTTTGGGAGGGAGGGCCCATGTATCCCGCTTCTCCCCTGCTTGACTTTAATGTTTCCTGATGTTGCTGGTTTGATAATGCCTTGTGGTCTCACTGTCTCACATTCCTGCTCAAAAATGCCTCCTCTGACTGCTTCTAGAGATGTAATAGTGGTTGTGGGGGACATCAGTGTCAGAGACCAGCTGCTGAACATGATGGTCCGGGCCCCCCCAACTCGATTTGAGGACATGGAGATCGTCATTTTCCGGGACTTACCGTTTCTGGCCTTAGCGGCCCGACGCCGGTTTGGAGACATCACAGCGATTCTGCGGGATAGGGCTATCCGTATCGCTGGGAAGTGTCAGGATCCTTGCTCATTCATAACGGATCAGAGACTTTAACGACTTCTATGACAGAGGAGGCGCGGGTACACCTGCTGAGTTTGGGTCTGGCGGCGGCCCCGGCTGAGGTTCTTGAGGACATATTGCCTTCACAGCAGATGATTTACATATAATGCTCAAAACTCAAAAATTCGTGGAATCATTCGAAAGTTCTGGCCACTTTTAAGGAAGGACCCCGCTCTAGAAGTTATTCTACCTAAAGTCCCGTCCATTATATGCCGAGGAGCGAAGAATTTGAGAACTGAACTAGTAAATAGCAGTACAACCACAAAAAAGAACACTTTCGGCATACCTAACGGATTTCATGCTTGTGGGAACTGTCTTAATTGTAGAAACACCAACAGCCATAAACACACTATTAAAGAATTTGAGGCCAACAAAAGAATCTATAAAATCAGAGACATGATCACGTGCTTCACAACCACGTGATATATGTATTAACCTGTCCATGTGGCCTAAGGTATGTAGGACGTACAATACGTCCTCTGAGCAAAAGAATCCAAGAACATATAAGGAATATAAAGAACGGTGTAGAAAATCACAGTGTCTCCTTGCATTTTAAAAACATTCATAATAAAAACCCAGAAGGTCTCAAATTTATGGGGATCAAAAAAGTCTACAAAAATTGGAGGGGAGGAGACTATGAGAGAAAGATAGGGATGGAAGAGATAAGAACCATCTAGGAGTTAAACACCCTAGCCCCTCATGGCCTTAACTCTGATTTTGAAATGATTCACTTCTTAAAAAATTAACGAGTGTATACATGATTAACATCATTTTGGGTTTAGAAAGATTCCTCAAATGGAGGAGATGTATCTCATCTCGTTGATAATTTAACCCCCATCATTTTTAGAATAGAGGGTAGGGAATGTTCCCCCTATCCATTTGTTCTATGCCCAATGTCAACCTGTCATATATGCATTAATATAGAAAAAATAAGTCTTTATGTACACAAGGTCACTAATGTTTGTCCGTAACTATACGCCGGAATTCTTTACTTGTCTAGTACCTTACAGCTCTTCACATGGAAAATTGAAACATTGAATGTGCGATGTTTTAATGCAGATTATGATATTACTGACTCCTATTATATTGAAGGAACAATGCCTTTTAATGCTTTCCTCAGCCTATATGCTTAGTGGAATGTTTAAGACTGTCTAAAACAGGCAATACATGTCGATCTCCAAGCAGCGTTTATAGAAAAGACATTGGTCTCTTTACAAAATTTGATATCATCGGCATTCGTCGATATGGAACGCATGAGAAGCCTTGGTGGAACGCGGAAGTGACTGCAATGGAACGCACGCTAATTTAAAGTGGGCGGACCCACGAATAATTTTATGTATAAAAAAAGGGAATGTTACATGAATTTACTGACTGATGAAGCCTATCAGGCGAAACGCGTTTCAGTGGCACTATTAGTGCTTTTTATTTACTATTAAATTTTTTAAAACCCATCAGATGGTGGATTTTTATTTCTTTTATTATTCCCTTTTCACCACCGCTGGACTGTTCCGGGCTGGCAGAGTATCCTAAAGAGGGCTAAGGGTTGCCAAATAAACACCCTAAAGGTGAGATTTCCTCAGAGCCAGGACAAGGGGCTCTCAACACTGTAAGTACCCCCCAGGGGAATCACAGGGGCCACGGCTATAGCGTACTGCGCAATCGTTTCTCTTCTCTACATATTTTCAGGACACTCGAGAAACCTGATTGAGCCGGTCCTCTGGAAAAATTCTGCCTACAATATTTGAATATCCTAAGAAGACACATATTCAATCTGAAATAGCCTGTGTCGATTTCATTACATGTAACCATCAGAGCTGGAACTCTACGAGATTTAAAACTTTTTCACCCTTGCAGATTCATTGTAGGCATATATGGTGAATTATCCCTATATCCGATCATTGCTATTTGAATTATATATAAAGGTGACAACATTGATAGGTATTATTGGTGTACCTTACAGGAATTTTCTGTTCCACGCGCCTAAAGGGTTAATCCCTATATAAATATTCTCTGTGTTGCTGGTGTCAGACATATCCCTCGGGCTGTGTGGAACATTATTACACTATTTTAGGCACAGTCCATAGCGCCATTTGTCCCTACATTCCTTTTATAACAGGCTATAAGTCGCCTACTGATGACCGGTTCGGACGCAGGGAGACAATAAATACTCAAAAAATACGCAAACACATAACTGTGGAATAATATATATATATTTATTAAATAGGCCACAGCTAAAAACTCCACACAATAACCCACCACCATGACATAACCATTCCCATAACAAAATTAAAACAATAACCCGGTGCTGAAAGAGGACTCCCCACAACCGCCACACACCTCCAAACCAACCAACCAACCACCAAAAAACTTCCCAACTCCCAACCATCTGACCAAAGTTATCCTAACTAAAAAGGAACCCCTAGCCAGCACTGCCTACAAGCCCCCGCCGTGACAAAGGAGCCCACAAAAATACTGTACTAACGAAAAAACCCCAAAAAAAACAACCCAACCTGGAATTAAATAAAACAGGGTGGGAGGGTAGGGATTTTAACTGCTCTACCTCAGGAGAAAAAGGCGCGCAGAGCCTCTCCACACGCGCCTTAAGTACCCTCCTGGTGACTCCTCCCACACCACTCCCGCTCAATCTCCTCACGCGCTGCACAACCTTCTAGAAAAATCCTCCCTGCGTCCTGGCATCAGAGGCAACTTAAGGGCCCTACGCCTTTGGTGCTTCAGGCCTTCATAAGTCGCCTACTGATGACCGGTTCAGACGCAGGGAGACAATAAATACTCAAAAAATAACACATAACTGTGGAATAATATATATATTTATTATATATAGGCCACAGCTATTCTATATAGGCCACAGCACTGCCTACAAGCCCCCGCCACGAGCTCCTCACATAACCCCCTTATGGGAGAGCTCCCCCACCAAGAAAAACAGGGCTTGTTCAATCCCCTCGAGTCCCAGGATGAACAGATCCTTGCCCACATCCGTCAGGTGAACGCCATCCGCCATAAAATAACACGCCGCATCCTCCTCTTCAAATGGTAGATGCCGCACCACCACACCATCCATCCGCCTCACAAACCTTCCCATGCAGCGATTCACCTTGATCCAGCAAGGCCGCACCGCCTCCTCATTCTCAGCTTGCTCCCACACCATCCTTGGCATCACCTCGGACCACACCACCACTGTCCATGGTAACCACTCCCTCAACTGCCGCAGATCCGCTTTCATCTGCTCCAGCAGCTTTCCATGAGGGACCACTCCCAAACCCTCAGCTGCCGTAGATCCACCTTCATCTGCTCCAACAACTTTCCGTGAGGGACCACTCCCAATTCCCTCAGCTGCCGCAGATCCGCTCTCATCTGCTCCAGCAGTTTACCATGAGGGACCACTCCCAAATCCCTCAACTGCTGCAGATCCACCTGCATCTGCTGCAGCAGCACACCAAGAGGGACCACACCCAAATCGTTCCCTCCCATGTGTACCACCAGCACATGGGGAACTTCACCGTGCCTAAGGGCACCCAAAACCGTCGGCTTAAACTCCTCCCATAGGAGTCCACAGATTCCAAACCACCGTACCCGTGTTGCCGACCCATGCAAACCCATCTGTACTCCAGATGTTCGCACCAACGCCCTTCTCCTCCCCAAAAAACCAACGAGTCTCCAATAATCCATACAACTCTCGAAGGATCTGCAAAAAACAAAACAAATTACCCACATCTCCACCACACAAAATACTCAGAAAAAGAAAAAACTCTCCGCCAAACCACCACACCCCCACCAAATAAACGATGTTCATACCTGCAAGAAAACATAACATAGACAATCAATGACCATATTCCTCGCCTCCAAATCCTCCAACCCCCACACTCCTCCACAAACAACAAACAGATATACAAAGATAAAATAGAATAAATATATATATTCCATATAAAAGGTATAAATTATTCCATGTAAAAGGTATAAATTCATATTCCATGTAAAAGTTTGTTTTTCTCTTATGTTTTTCACTTTTAAAAAAAAAAACAAAAAACAGAACAGATCATACAGCAAACCTTTCTCCACATAGCCTCCCAGCATTAACAAGTGTTTCCAAAATTCATAACACCAAACCTGGACGCACGTAGGACTGAAAAGCCCTCCAGTTCCATCTTCCCAATTCTTGAATTTCCACTGCCGACAAACCCAACCTTGAAGCTTCTGTTGCTGCCCCAATACAAAAGGATTGAGAACCAAAATTCCTCCGGATTTCTCCCTAAACTCAACAAACCCTTCATAAAAATGGTAACAAACTGGTACCTTGATAAATCCGACCCGTCCGCGTGACTTAAAAAGGCCACTCCAGACTCCACCCATACCTCCAAAAATTCCTAAACGTTCTTCACTGAACAAACCCCGCAGTTATCCACACTGGATAAACCAACTGTACGCCCCCTACCCAACTGAACAGTTTTGGAGTTAGAAACCCAAATAACAATTTCCCAAACTGCATCAACTCTCAAACCACCACCACCTCTCCTAGAATTGCACACCAGGTCACCCACTCGAACTTGATCACAGAATCCTTGGTGACATCTCTTTTCGCCGATACCTGGAAAAGGAAAGCCAAGGCGGCCAATGACTGCCGTACCACCCCAGGAGATACCCCTGACTCGAATAACCGAATGAGGTATGCCCTAAGCAAACTTTCCTCATCCAATCCACCCACCAAAACGTACCTGAACCGTTCAGCCGATGCGTCCCAATCCCTCTACACTCGCGAGTAGGCCTTCCAAGAGGACTCAGACAAAGAACCTCTCGCCCATCTTCCAAAAAATTCCGAGCCTAGCCGCCAAAGGCCCTCCGGACAAGGGGTGCCCACTTCCTCCGCCAACGGAGCCAGGGAGCGAAACCTGTCCCACTGAAACCGAGACAAAGCATCTGCCACTGAGTTAAGGTGACCCAGAACATGACGTGCCTTGCATAAAACATTAAATTTAAGACAAAGCAACGCAAACCTCTTCAGCAATCTGATGACTGGCAATGACGAAGCCCACAAAGAATTAACTGCCAACACCGCCATGTTGTCAGAACGGAACAGAATCCTTCTCCCCTCCAAAGCACCTCCCCACCACTAAGTAAAGCAAACAACCAATGGAAAACAAAATGCCAAATTCCGCACCAATGAAGATGCAAACCAACGATCAGGCCAACTAGAAGCACACCAACGCCCCCCGAAGTATACCCCAAAACCAACACCACCCAAGGCGTCCATGAAAAATTCCAGCTCCTTCGCCAAACCTCTTTCGAATATGGCCACCCCATAAAACAAAACCAAAAAGGATCTCCCCACTTCCAAATCTCCCTTCATGGAACCAGATATTCTAACAAAATGATGACCTTCCCGAATACCCCGTGTCGCCAAAGCCAATCCACGTAAAAAGACTCTTCCAACCGGAATGACCTTGCACGCAAAATTCAAACGACCAATCAGCGATTGCAGCTCTCTCAACTGCAATTTCCTAACCGACAGGGCCCCCTCCACTTGCCACAAAGCTTCCACCACTTTCCTCACAGGTAGACGACACTCACCCTTCACCGAATCAATCTCGATTCCCAAGAAAGTGATAACTGACACTGGACCTTCCGTTTTATCAGAAGCCAAAGGAACACCAAATTGGAGTGCCACCCACTGAAAAGACCAAAAAATGTGCAGACACTCTCCTGTCCCTTCCTTACCCACGCACAAAAAATCATCCAGATCATGTGTCAACTTATCGGACCCTGCCACTTCACGGCCCACCCATTCCAAAAATGTACTAAAACATTTAAAAAGGAACAGGAAATGGAACAACCCATAGGCAAACATAGATCCACATAAAATTTGCCTTCAAACCAAAATCCCAGAAGATGATGGCACTCAGGATGAATAGCCGAAAAGCCGACTCAATATCCACCTTAGCCATCAAAGCCCCCTTTCCTGCATCCTGAACCGCGAAATAAAGTGACACATATGACACCGAGGCCAACTCCTCACCAATATCATCATTCACCGATCCTCCCTGCGGATAGGATAAATGATAAATCAAGCAAAACTCTCCTGCCTTCAGCTTCGGCACCACTCCCAAAGGGGATATCCTCAAATCCCGCACCGGCGGAGACGAGAATGGACATGCCATCCTACCCGCCCCAATCTCCTTACACACCTTCTCCCGAACTAACTCCGGATTTACTCAAGTCGACTTTAAATTTCTTAACTTGCCACCTCCTGGCCTAACCACAAAAGGAATCCGAAAACCAACACCAAAACCGTCTTGTAGAAACTCTGCATCCCTACGTCTTCCGTAAAGCCTTAGCCACGGTAACATCCCGTCGAGTTTCACTGGGGAAGCCCCCCTCTCAAGACCCTCCAAAAGGCAGGCCTCCCTGTCTTGCCCTCTTAAAACATCTGGACAATGAATACAATCCTCCACAATTTTAACATTCGTGCTTGAACCTGCACCCATTACCAACTTGCACTGACCCTCGTTAAACTGCCAGCACAATCCATTTTTAACACCTGCCGGTGGGGAACTGACCCCTCCCCACCGACTCCCCCCGGAAAGGGCAACGCCTTTTCTGCCCCCATCCAACGCAACAACAGCGTAATGTCCATTTGATCCCACCCCATGCCTGGGTGAGCCGCCAAACATTGCCTAAACTGCTCATCGTATTTCCACCACGCCCAACCACCATAAGTCCGATAAGCCTCCCAAATCCCATCCACATAACAAAAAAGACCCTACCAGTGCTGTGGGCTCTTCTCTCCAACCACACTTGCCAAAATACAAAAAGCCCGGAGCCAATTCCCGAATGACTTAGGAATCCTCCGAAACCTCTTTTTCCTTTCCTCCTCTTCCTTTAAACCGTCCTTAGACGAATCATCTCTTACCCCAGCCACCTCATCCAACGGAAGCAGGGAAAAAAGTTCCACATACTCACCCCGCCATAAGCCTTCTTTAACCTTCTGTTTCAAATGAAACCCCAAAGGCCCAGAAAATGACACGTAAGCATTCCTCCTTGCCACATCCATCACCCCTGTGGACTCACCGAGTGAACCCACATCGCCACTCGGCCCTCTTGAAGCCATAATTTCACCCCAAGAGCTCCACCAGCTCTCACAACTGGCCCACCTGCACCCTTCCATGCTTGAGCCAAATCCACACCCTGGTTCACACCCCTTGGTGAAACCGAGCAAGCCTCAAAGGCCCCCTGTAAAAAAGACATGAAAGAACTCACATCACCACCATTTCCGCTACCTGTTACCACACGAGGTCCACCCGAACTTCCTGGAACCTCCTGTGCCACAGTTTCCGAACCTCCTGCACCAACTCCACCAGCCTGAAAACCACCAACCGGCTGTGGACTCCTCTCCTGAACCATTGGAACTGTGGACAAAAAACATTTGTGCGATGAGCCCCAGAACCCAAAGTACCAAAATCATTAACTCGCTCCCTCACACCAAAATCCAGAGCCCCATCAGCACCACCATCTGAACACCAATTTACTTCGAGCTCCTGAGTGACCTCATACCGCACACCAACACCCTGTGCCACACCACCGTCCACATCCCTATCCACCAACCGTCTTACCGCCGAAACCTCAGTCCCTGAGACAGCCCTTGCTCCTCCTCTAGGACCCCTGGCTGACCACCGAACTCTTCTTGTCCCCGAGGAACTCCTCGACCTCCGCACTCCTTCTCTCCTGGTAGAGCTCACCACACCACCCCTCCAACCAGAAGGATCCTTAGCCCCAGATACCGGCCTCGAGCTCCTACCTTCCCCACGTCTGGAAGCACTCACGCCAGCCTCATTCCCAACTGCGTCACCACTAGGCAACATCCGCTGAACCAACCGTCCACAGCCTCTCACAGCCTCCAATCTCAATCTCTCTGCCGGGAATGGCCGACTGAGGAGGCTTGCAGCACGCAAGCGAAACGCGTCTCGGATCTCATTTTATATATTTTACTTATTATTTTGTTTGTTTTTATTCTGAATAAATTCCTTTATCTATATATTCGATTTCGGAATTTTATCCAATCAATAGTTTGAAACGGCTCCTGTACCCATGGGATACCCACGGGCTATACAGATCATCTGGACCATCTGGATATTCCTTGGCGGGTGAGGTCCCCCCTATTAAGAGACCTACAGGCGATTTACTACGAGCCAATCGAGGCTCTGCCTTAGTGCCTTTGTGAGTGCAAACACCGATTTCCTATATAAGTGTTGTACAATAACTGTATTACGCGATCAGATTTCTGTTTCCTTTTCAGGATACATTTTTTTGATACAGAATCTTTGAATAAGTTCCAACCTATGCTGATACATATAAGTTATCGACTTTGTATATTCGATCCTATATGTATATATGCAATAATTGCGCTCCCTATTAGGTACATACTGTATGTACGAATTTTCTGTTAGTAGCAAGTTTCTTCACACCGTAAGTAACCCCTCTGTGGTATTGTGGAAGAGTGCAGTGGTGGAGGTTTTGGTAATGCAGAAGAGATCCCCGATCTATTCAGTTACATCAGCAGCTATAACAAAACTGGGTCAGCAATGTTTAGGCACTTGTACTGCGCTACTGTATATCTTGAATTGGCGCACACCAGTAGCAACAGGAAGCAAACAGAACAGGCAGGGAATACACAGAGAGAATAGTCAAAAGGCAGGCAAAGTCAGCAACAGATCGGGACCTCAGAACAAGCAGGGTCAGTAACAAGTATACAAACTGATTCGGTAAGCTAGCGATGCGGGAATAAAGGCTGAGACACACTGAGCGTGCAGCGACGCACAGCGTAGCGAAGAGAAGCAAACATTTTGCAGGCTTGACTTCACTCCACTCCGCCTCGCAGCGTGTCTACACTACGTTACGTTTGCTTCTCACCGCACTGGACAGGAATCCACTAACTAAATTAAAATGTAAACACAAAACCGTTTTATTTTCACAAAGCACATGTTATATAGACAAAAAAAGTTTCTACTGAATAAAATACATCAAAAATTACTGTTAATTTAATAGGAATAGTATAAAAATATAAAAAAAAGGTAACCCCTGATCATATATATTATAGGGACACGGAGCACTGTGTATAGAGTAGGGATGCATTGATACCGCACACAGACATATACGTATATATCAACACGCAGACCTATATATACATATATATCAACACGCATATATATATATATATATATACCCACCCACCCACAGACCTCAAACCATATATACACATACGCACATGGGGGGTGGCATGTGGACAATCTCAACTAAATGCACCCCACCATTTAGCTGATCCCTCCAGAAGAAATGTTGAACCCGACAGAGCAGAGAATATATATATTATTCTCTGCTCTATCGGGTTCAACATTTCTTCTGGAGGGATCAGCCAAATGGGGGGGGGCAATTAGTTGCCAAAATGTATGTGTAATACAAGTCTGGATATATATATTTATAAGAGTATAGATATATATCTTATCTATATATATATATCTCTCATACCTGCCCTTTCCTTCCCCTATAAATTTGCTAAAAATATATACACAAAAAAAACAAACCACTGCCTGAGACCCCGCGCAGCCCACATGCCACCCCCCTCTACCTGGCTGAATGTATCTGATATATATAATTAAATACATTCAGCCAGGTAGAGAAAGAAAAAAAAGGTTTTGTTTTATGTTTATTTAAAAATGTCCTCGGATTTAATTTTTTTTAGAAATGTGTCGCCTTACCTTAGCCTGGTGGTCAGTGGGGGCTCCCTGGATCCTGGTTGTGGGGGGGGTCTGCCGTGGCCGCAGGTGCAGTGGCTCCCTCCCTGCGATGCCTGTCTCTGCCACATGCACCCGGGCGGCTAGCCGTACAGTCGCAGCTCTGTCATCCGGCGGCCGCATGCTCCTCAATGCTATTCAAGGGGATCCTTGGGAAGCCCCTGCAGGCTGCCCTCTATAGTGCCTCATTAGAGGGTCGTGTCTGCCTGATGTTTTAGTAGCACAAATGTTTTATCCCATAGGCTTCAATGTTAAAAATATTCCCATTTTAATTCAATATCTAATAAACCGTTGCTTATAATATTCTGCAGTAAAGAGTCGCTTTATTTCTAGAAATTTTAGTATTTAAGCATTTTTTATACTTTTTTCATTTTTTTTCTTTAGAACTTTTGGCGAACGTCCCAAAAAGTTCGAAGTTCGTGAACTGTCGAACGGCCGATGTTCGATGCAAACTCCGAACAGATCGAACCGAACAGCTCATCCCTACTCTCCAATATGCAACACACTGGGAGCACATTGAGCTAGTTCATTTCCTGCAACAAATCCCCTGATATATTCAAGGATGGTGTTCCTGGCTTCCCTTTTTTTTCCTGTGACTTTTCACTTGAAATTCAAAATATAGAGAAAATACAAGTTTTTCTACAAAATAACCTCAAAGCAATAAGCGTTAAAACAGAAATGACGTCAATGAGGGGCAAGATATGTGGTCAACACCCAGATACCTCCCACTAAGACTTTGTTCTTGTTGAAAATATAGAACATATAAAACAGGTATACGACAATTCTAATTACTTACAGCCCTTGGGTAGCCTATTATGTCTGTACATATTTTAGAGGTAGACATACCAAAGATGCTTTGTCATTGGTACTTGCTATGTGCACATGTCTTCTTGGTAATTAAACACTTTGCTCATGGCGGTAAGAAAATGTCAACATAACAGGAATATTTCTTATATGAGATAGGAACAAGTGTATTGCTGACATTTTAGAGGTTTTGGTTTTAAGATTTTAAGCATCATATTTTTCTTCTGTAGAAAACATGGTTAATAATATAATCTCAACTAGGCTGAGACTATGATTATATGCTGATATGTACTCTATATACAAGACAAATAGTAGCAATTTACATTGACAGTAAGCTAATAATAAAAGTAACAATGTTTGACAACTCATCCATCACACACGTGGCAATCAATGTTTATTTTTAGGATTGAGATTCCAAGATAATTTTTGATTATTGATGACGGGGATCTCAAATTCCCCCCCCCCCAGATGTTCCCAGTCTACAATTCCCAAAATTCTTTGCATGCAATCTATGTGAATCATGGGAGTTGTAGTTCAGCAACATCTGGGGCCCAGGATTTGCGTTCCCCGATCTCTGATAATCCTGGCTACTGTTAACTTAAAATCATGGAAAAACAAATTCACATAAACCAATAGTTTTATGCTACTAGCATTTTTATTTAATAAGTTATAGCGATTTGCAGTTGACAAAATAGGACCGAAATATAAATGTCAACAATTTTAATGTCGTATTTTGATTGAAAAATAAATAGCAATGACCCTTTCAATGCACTTAAGTTGTATACACAATTATTGTGGTTATCCTAATTTTAATGATTATATATGCTTTGGAGCTAGACTGGGATAGATGGGATACTATGTAGGAATTAGGGGTTTGGGTAGGTCTAGACTTAGGGGATAGGAATATGGTTATGGTGTACCTAGGGGTAGTATTAGGACATGTCGCAGGATGTACTAACGGTCGAGTTACCCATGATGGATGTCAATCGCATTGCAAGCAGACATGACAAAATCACTGTTTAGTGCGATTGCCTGCTTTTTGCCTACTTCACATAAATAAAGAAACCAATAAATTAAGTTCCAGTATAAATACCTATGCATGGAAGAGAGTAACATGTTTAAAGTAAAAATGTGGTTTTACTGCAAGATGTTATAATGTAAAATGGGGAGTTACAGTAGAGACATTGCAAGTTACATGTTTACTGTAAATGGAGGATTTTCACTCTTAGGGGTTCCTACCCCTTAACCCTTTCACTGCTGAAGACGTGTGGGACACATCCTCATTGATGCACGTTGCATGCTGAGGACGTGCCCCACACGTCATCAGCTGTGCGGGACCCCCGGCGGAGATACTCACCTCTCTGTCCGGGGTCCCGCGGCGTTCTGACTTCAGCGTCCTCAGACGCTGAAGTCAAGCTCCTCCGGCGTAAATGACGTCATCGCGCCATGCGCGATGACGTCCTTTCCAGGCGACCCCCCGGCAATGCCGGGAGATAGCCTGGAAGGGAGGGGGGGATCCGTTCGGATCCCTCTCCCTCCCGATCGGGAAGGAGCAGCGCTAAAAGCCAGGCACCGCTTAAAAGGGGAGAGTCTCCCCTTTTAAGCGGTGCCTGGCTTTAACCCCTCAAGTGCTGGGTTGCACTTCAGCGCCTTGCGGCGCCGAAGTGCAGCCTATCTCCAGTGGGGGCCGCCATCTTGGATGGCGGCTCCACCCCCGGGACTCCCCTCGCTGTCTGACGTCATCACGCATAGCGTGATGACGTCAGATGGCGGGGAACCCCTAGCTGCCGGGGATTTCCCAAGGAAATCCCCTGGTGGAGATAGGGGGTTCTTGTGACCCCGATATCTCCAGAACCATGGCAGCTAGGGGGTCATGGAGGGTGTCATTTGAAAGGCCTGAGCATGGCCTTTCGAATGATACCCAACATGACTAGGTAAAAAGTAAAAATAAAATAATAAAAAAAAACAATTAAAATAATAAATAAATTTTAAAAAATAAATAAATAAAAAAAAACATGTTTTTTTTTTGTGTGTTGTTTTTATTAATGCAGCAATATTGTTCAAATTTCAATTATAATGTGAACAATGATGCTGCACTAATGATTTTTTTCTATGGGGTGTGTTTGCTAAAAATCACGTAATTCCCCCCAAAAAAAGTAACAAGTCCCCATTTCAAATTTTTTGTACAAGCGCACCCCATAGAAAACATAACCGCAAACGCTCATGTGATAAAACGTGAAAAAAAACACTTTACACACTGCAGATGATATAATTTTTATTGTATTTTTGTTATAATATACAGGCAGGACATGACGTATACATATAAAAATGATATATTATGAATCTGCGGAGTCTGCTGGAAAGAACGATATATAATATGTCTGGGTCATTTATTAAAATGTGGCTTTAAAATCGCGTTTAAACATGATGAGCGAAAGCGGTAAAAATTAGCTCAGCACACAGTGGTGAAATGCCTCAGCAGTGAAGGGGTTAATATAAAAAGATGAACCATGATACTATTTTTAACTTGCTCCCAAAGATAAGCTTACCCTTAAGCTTTCCCCTATATGTAGGTTGACCAAAAGGTCAAGTGAAAAGTGTCGAAATTCACCTAGGTTATTCTCAATCGTTAACGAAGTTTGACCAAAAATTTACTGTTGAGCAACTGTTTTGTTTTGCATGACAACTAATAAGCTTACTAGCTTCGCATTGATAAATGTCAGAAATAATTGTGAAAGGAAAATCTTTATTGGTATATTTGCATTCAGAACAATACAAAAAATATAAGAGAAAAATGTACAAATGTGATCTTGTATGTTGGATGAATGCATAAAGAGACCACTAAGTCTGATAGGGTCTCTGCCTGAGCTGAAAAAAGTCTGTATCAGTTTAACAGCTAGTCACCAATAACAAGGGAGGCAAATATACTTATTCAACAAATCTAATGTGCATCAAAACAATTATAATTCTGTATATGTAAAACAAGCAAGGAAACTGTCAATCAGAGCCCAGCTGTAACTTGTAAGCAATCTGTGACTCTAGGTGGAACCACGAGCTTGAAAATAATGTTACCACTTAGTGGTCTCTCTATGGATTGATCCAACATACGAGATCACATTTAAACATTTTTCTCTTATGTTTTTTATTGTCCTGAATGCAAATATACCAATAAAGTTTTTTCCTTTTATTAATTTTTGGGTGAAGCCCACTTTTAGCCAATTTTGGCATTGTATTGTTGGTTCCTACCTTTCATATCTTCTGAGTATAAAACCAGAAACAAATGTATCATAGCGCAACAATGTAGAACATTTGGATGTATTGGCCCCCTTAAACCGCACAATAAGTTGATTATAATATTATACAGAGTAAAACTATTTTTTTTTAAAAAAACTGATACAAATTCAACTGTTGATAATAGGAGTTCCCATGCCAGAAAGTGGTTAAGAAGTGTCCCAAAAGGACAAATGATTAGTTTACGAAGGAACTGTTCAGAGATAGAAGTATTCAAAGAACAAGCAGAACTTATAAAAAATAAATATATACAGAAAGGATACGATAAACATTTGATAGAGAAAGATTTCAAGATAGGGAAGACCTACTAGAGAATAAGAAAAGAAAAAATGTCCCAAATGACAATAAATATTCCTCCTCTTTCATAAAACAATTTAATCCACATGCCGACAAAATACGTAAAGTTATAAAAAAAAAACATTGGCATATTTTTAAAACTGATGAGATTTTAAAAGATGTGTTACTGAAATCCCCTGTGGTTATTTTTAGAAAATTAGAATTCTAAAAATTGGTTTGCCCCAACTCTTTTGCCTAAAATAAGCCAGTCCAGTTTTTTAACTCAAGCAAAAGGTTTTTATAAGAGCAATAATTGTAAGGCATGTACTTATTTATATAGAAAGATAACTTCCTTTAAATCTACCCATACAGGTTAAAGTTTTTTTTAATTAAAAACGTTTTAAATTGCGAACGTAAAGATGTAATCTATCTATTGGAGTGCCCATATGGAGCCCAGTATATCAGCAGAACCATAAGAGAGGTGAAAGTACGGATCCTAGAACATTTAAATAATATTAGAAAAAGGATTGGTCATAGGGTACCGAATCACTGCAAAAATGTCCTGAATTTAACATAAAAGGTTTTAAGTGGATGGCCATTAAATTAGTTATTCCAGATTGGCGTGGAGGGAATTTTATTAAAATTTTGGCTTAAAAAGAAAGTCGATGGATCTATAAAATGCCGACATGGATTAAACGTGGTTTAAATATTGATAAAGACATTGATAACTGTATCTATGTTGTTTTAATATGTTGGCACATGGATGGATCGATAAATATACTGTTATGCATAGAGATTAGTTATTTAATGTGGACATAATTTTGGGTCCAACTGTTTTTAATAAATTTTTCATTTTTTCTGTATTCTGATATACACAATGATCGTTTTTGCATATAGGATTTATACTAGGAGCTGTTGATTGACGGCCAAGGACTTTCAAAGATGGCACCCGATAACTCATGCGAGGACATTTTCAATTGGAGTCTAGTGTGAAGATGATGATCAAATTGTGAGACGCCATGTTGTGTTCCAATCGTGGAATGCAGAAGCAATATTAAGCATTTGTTTTCCCTGTGCTTCATTATTCATAGCTATATTTACTGTATTAACATAATGCAGGGGTAAACTGTTCCCTATATGATAAAGCTGATTTGCTTTATTCAAGCAAGTTAAGTTACTAATGTATTCAAGGTTACAGTTGTCCAGAGTCTGGAAGAAAAGAGATCAAAAAGCCACTGTGTGAAAAAAATTTGCTCATATTATGAAGCTTGTTTTGGGTGAAACTTGGCACCATACTAATGCCATTTTAATGATGTGAGTATGGTGCTAAAATCTCCTTTAAATTTTAGGATTAGTAACAAGAGTTACCGCTACCATTTATTAGGTTCCAATCATATGATTCCTTATAAAGTCACCCAAAAATACTAAATAATTATTACGATTATCATAAGAGTTCGTAAAAACCCAGACTATCTCTAAGATTAAATATCAAATTTAAACACCATACTCTCATCACTAAATTAACTTTAGCGCAGTGCCACATTTCTGTGGAAAAAATGCCTTCCACTATTTTTTCACATGAAATACAACCTTTTTTAACCCGCATGAGGAAAATTTTTCACCTGGAGACTTTTCTGCTACATTTTTTCATCCACTGTCCAGAAGGTGGTGAATTTGCTATAGTAAACCCTTACTGACTAGTGTGTTCTGCTAATGATGAATCTGTCTGAAAAGTCACATTATGCACTGTGGGCTCTATTACAGTCCTAACGCAAACAATAACGCTCACATGCGTGAGCATTAATGTTTGCTGCGGTATTTAACGCATATTACAATCCACACGCAAACCGGTTAAAAAACCCGTTTGCATCTGGTTCCTTGTGCTCCTCTGCGCGAGGTTACTGCACTTTATGCTCCCTATACTTAACATGGGGAGCGCAAAGTGTTACAAAGTCCCAGCACTGATTAACGTCTGGCTCTGGTTAGAGAAAAGTCAACCAGAGCCAGGACTTGGTGTTAATAAATTCCACTTCTGCAGAATCCGTTAACACCAGCAAAAAAAAATAAAAAACAGATCGTATACTCACGCCCTGGCCCGCGGCGAGGACCGTGGCTCTGTCCGCCTCCTCCGGCCGGCGGGAGCAGAAAAAGTCCCCCCCAGTCTCTCCCTGCGTATCCCTAAGCCGACTGGACGGATCTCGCGAGGCGAGGGAGGAACTCAATGGAGTCCTATGGACTCCAGCGAGTGGATGCTCGCGGCTGCGCTCAGCGCTACCACGAGCATCCAGAAATTTTACGCTCGGAAACAATGCAGGCATAATTTTTTGCGCCTGCATTGTAATCCAGCGTTAAAACGCGGGCGCAAGGGGGAAAACTGCAGGTGCAGATTTACCTCCCTTGTGCCCGTGTTTTAACGCGCAGAGCGAAATAGGGCTCTTAGTTCTTCATATAGCACATTGCATTGTACACACTTGACCATGTGGGGTGTACAAGAATGGAGATAGATGGGTCAAAAAGACCTCAGCCTCTCCATCCACTGGTCCACCAGCTTAAATTTTAGATCAATGCGTGAATATGCATTGTGTCATCACCTCCACACTTGCTCTCAGCATGGTAAAATGACAAGTTGAGTTATTACAGAGGCATTGTATACTTTACAGTACTTTTTTGTGTGTGGTAAAAAGACCAACATTCAGATACCTATACAACATTATTGTGGAGAAAAGTTAAGTAAATATAATAAAAATGTGTATATAATTCCAGGTCAAATGTTGAGTTCATGTCTTGTGCTCAGTAAGCAGGGTGGTGTCCTTTCTCAAAAATAGGACATATCGTCAAGACTTTTTGTGTTTAGCTGAGGTATTAAAACTTGTGGTCTGGTGGAATGGTGACATTTTAAACAATGACAGTTGCTATTAGTGCGCAAGATTAATAGTACATAACAAAATAGTTTTGTGTGTGGGCTTGAGGGTAGATACATTTCATTCATTCTGTAGCATCTCCATTTTAAATTTAAATCTAGATATTCAATAACTATTTTGAGTGCATGCTTTTTTAAAGTTTTGTCTATGCACTTAACAAGCATATATTGTTGCTTTTAATATAATGAGAGTTGGTTATTTTGACATCTATATATATCTATACAGATATATTTACATCTATCTATAGGAATAGGAAGACACCATAGACACACAATGATGCCCAAAAAAATAACCTTAATTTCAGTCACATGTACTTAATGTACACGGGTACAAATATATGTTAGTGAATATATACTATTATGTAGAGTGTATATGTTACACCATGACTGTACTATATAATAGAATCGAACTTGCAGGCCCCAAATATTGTGTACATTAGGGACACCTGAAATGATGGTGTACCCACCGCTAGATTATAGTATTTGGTGGCTCGCACTGCAAGTTAATTGCTACCATTCATAATTTGCAAGAATGTATGATATACTGAATAATATGAACTGTGAATTTAAGCTAACAATGACAAATAAAAAGTAGAGGGTCCTATTAAAGAAGGCTGGCGAATCTAAAGACTTGTAAAAGCAATAAAGAGCTGTAGCAGGTATAACATTTACCTGTTGTAATCTAATAACAACTAGTCAGAAGTAATTATTTCTAAGTAAAATAATGTAGTCAAAACAAATAAGAAGGAAAAAACTAAAAAGGGTATATCACCCTGTCCCATTGCACAGCACTGATAACAAAGCTCCTATTCTTGAATATTTCATTGGCAATTTCTTTAACCTGGGAGTGCAGTTTTCAATACAATTGAAAATTAGAAATGTATTTATCAGTAATATTGGTAAAGTATGATAATAAAAGTGACACATATTGACTGCAAGCCACCAAATATTGCTGATGAGGAAATAATTGTATCTTTGTACATCTTTAAACTGAAAAGTGACTGTGGGAGGCAAATGAATGCAAACTAATACTAATGCTAATTAAAGGGTAGAAGTGACTATAGAAACAGAAACAAAATAAATCACAAGTGAATTTTCCAAGAACAATAACAAAATCCCACAGTACATGCTACACCTGGAGCAGCAACCCTACTGAGATCTTAAAGTTATTGTTTAGAAATGAAGACAAGAATGGTAGCCTTGGTAGAATGAAACATAACATTCTCATGGTATATAAAGTTCAAAAATATACTCTAAAGAGCAATAAAGGTACTTCAATCATGATGATAACTCACAAAAAATTTAATAAACATAGTCACTCATAAAGATGATCCGCTGTAAATATATATTTATGTAAAATATATATGTTTGCAAAGATTATGCAAAGTAGTACAAAATCTCCAAAAAGCACACAAAATAAACCCACAGGAAATCATAATGTTCTCTGTATAATAAAACAGTCGGGGGGGGGGAATAAAGCATTCACAAAAATGAAGTAGCCTGATGCTACTCAAACGTTAAACCATGGTCCCAGCTGATTTATAGTAAATACATTTGCAGCAGACATTCAATAACAATGTGTTTAAGCCTCAAGAGCAAATGTTTTAACTGTATGCACTCTTTGTCAGGCAGATGGTGTTATCGCTTGGGCTTTGTTTTTACCATGAAGACAAAAATATGGTGCCAAGCTGTTAAAATGATTTTAGCACTTTGCATGTCATGTGCTAAAACCTTAACTCAAAGTCTGGAACCAGTTTGCATGGCTCCAGAATTAGACCATATTGAATATGCTCTACATTGGGTAACTAGCAGGTGCTTTTCAAGATCAAGTATAATTAATCTTGGGAGTGAAAGGGTTAAGATTTACAGATGAATCAGACCCTTGTGAGCACTGGATCCTAATGGCATACAGTGGGAGGATTAAATTGGCAGCTGTACACTTGATTCAGTCCCAGGAGATGAGCCAGAAATTCATCGAAAAAGGGTTCAATAAAGATAAAATTGACTCTCTTATCCTTCAAACTAAGGAGAAAGATAGAGGGGATCTTCTTAAATATAAAACCAAATTGGTGGAAAAAGCACCGATTATACCATTCATTTATAATTTTAACAGTCAATCAAAAGACATTAATAGGAGTATTCAGAGGAATTGGAAAATCCTCTTGGAAGACCCGTCGTTACGAGAACTTTTGGAGGATAGACCCCAAATTGTTAATCGTGGTGCATCAGATATTAAACAAAAGGTTGTTAGATGTGTTCAGAAAAATAATCCAACTCGGAATCCCTTTCAGATTAAGGAAGGTTTTTATAGATGTGGCTATTGTTTAGCCTGCAGAAATCTAAAACTCAACAAATGTCACTTCTCCACCTTTGAATATAAGGAAAGTTTTAGGCTGAAACAGATTATGAGCTGTCAAACCAAAAATGTTATATATGGCTTAATATGTCCCTGCAATCTAGTTTATATTGGAAGGACAACGCGCCCATTGCATGTGAGAATCATGGAACATGTAAGAAATATACGTAAAGGGCATGAGAAACATCCTTTATCTGCTCACTTTTTACAGAAACATAACAAAGATCCATTAGGTTTAAATTTTTTTGCACTGAAAAAAATTAATAAAGCTTGGCGAGGAGAGGACTTTGTTAAGAAAATTAATAAGGAGGAGATAAAACTAATATTTATGTTTGATACGTTAATCCCAAAGGGTTTGAATTCTGATTTCGAGCTGTGTCATTTTCTCTGATTATCCTCCCTTCATCTGGTTCTACATTTTAGCCGTTTTTATGTCTATTACAGTTCATATTACTGGACATATTTTGTTCATTATTAACCTCCATTGAGAGATAAGCCTCCTTTCACATGCTGGTTCCCTGCAGACACTTTTAGTTCCTTTAGGCACCTTTTAGACCAGGTAGCCGATTTCTATTTCTATATTTTTTTTTTCCCCCCCCGGTTTTAATATCCAACCACCCCTCATTTTTCTTCTTGTCTATTACCACATGGACGTTTCTCCGGCATTCCCCACATAGTGGCATGTTCCTATTAGGAGTCTCGTAGCCTTCCAGTGTTTTTTTTATTTATTTTTTTTTTTATTTTTATTTTATTTTTTTTTCTGCTATCAAGAGGCATTATCTTTTGAGAATTGATTGCTACCCCATGGAGATGCAAATTTTTATTTATTTTTTTACTCTCTTTTGAAGGTTTCATGTATGGTTGCATTTAACCAAATTCTTACTCTCGCCCTTTGGCACAATTTTATCTATTTTAGATTCAAATTTTACGGTTCGTCACGGACCATTTAAATTTTTCCCTCTTATCTAAGTAGAAATATTATGTATGATAAGGGTGATATTATATTTCATTGGCAAGCGTGTATTTTTGCACTAGCATATTCCCTAGACAAATTAAATCCTGATTTTGAGGTATTGGATTCAGAATAGAGTCCTCTGTATCGCCCTTGAAAACTCGTTTGTTTCTTATTATTTTTTACTTGTGATACACTGTTGAAGTCTCTGTATCGTCTTTTATCAATTAGATTTTATTTATTTTACTATATCAATGTGTATATCAGAAGGTTCATTCAAGGGAAATTGTCTGATCTTGTTTAGAACACCTCTGCTAAAAGGCTTAATTGCAGTTTGTGTCTTAATTGTCCACACCGGTTGGTAATGATTAACTTGCTGGTGTCTTTGGATGCTGAGAGTATATTAATGTGTTTAAAGCATGCAAGTCCATTTGTCTTTTCTATTGCCACTGAGGAAGCGCCAGCAAGGCGTGAAACGCGTTTGGCTTGTTCATTTTTTGTTTTATTTTATCTGGAGCATCATATTGATGTTATTTTATTGAATTTCAATAAATTCATTTTTCAAGCTATCCCATTCAAGTATCTTTTCCCCCATCTGCGGTGGAGCTCAAAGGAGGCAGACGTAAGGAGCACATCTTGGAAGTACTGCGTGCCCCGTGAGAGCGGACTCCAGGTCTAAGACTCTCGTGTCTGGTCTTTTTATTTGAAGTTTCCTGCGGACATCCTAAGGAGGATAAAGCACATTTCGGAGACCAATCCTGATGATCTTGTGACATCTTGAGGGACGGAACTACCGAGGGGTGAACCTTCTGACTGGGTAAGATCCAGGCTTGGAAAAAACCAAAAAACAGAAAAAAAAAACACATTTGTTTGCTTTATTCACCCACGTTGGCTCAGCACCATGGGACTTGTGTCAAGTTATTACTACTTATTAACCATCTGGTTTGCTACGGAGCTTGCAGAGACCTGCCCAGCGGCCAAGACTGTTTATTTGAGCCATCTGATAAAGACTATCTAGAGATCAGTTACACAGACTTATCTCTTATTTATTACTCCATTTGAAGTTTGGGCGCTCCCTCCTCCAACTCCATTTATTTTCTATATTTGTTCTTTTTTGGGCAGTTGGACAGACTACCTGGAGGAGTTTATTGGCAGCACCCGTCCAAAAAATTTTTTTCTTCTCTCTTTAGCGCCAACCATCACACACACGTTACTGTTTATAGTCACTCATAAAGATGATCCGCTGTAAATATATATTTATGTAAAATATATATACGTTTGCAAAGATTATGCAAAGTAGTACAAAATCTCCAAAAAGCACACAAAATAAACCCACAGGAAATCATAATGTTCTCTGTATAATAAAACAGTCGGGGGGGGGGGAATACAGCATTCACAAAAATGAAGTAGCCTGATGCTACTCAAACATTAAACCATGGTCCCAGCTGATTTACTGTATAGTAACTACATTTGCAGCAGACATTCAATAACAATGTGTTTAAGCCTCAAGAGCAAATGTTTTAACTGTATGCACTCTTTGTCAGGCAGATGGTGTTATCGCTTGGGCTTTGTTTTTACCATGAAGACAAAAATATGGTGCCAAGCTGTTAAAATGATTTTAGCACTTCGCATGTCATGTGCTAAAACCTTAACTAAAACTCTGGAACCAGTTTGCATGGCTCCAGAATTAGACCATATTGAATGCTCTACATTGGGTAACTAGCAGGTGCTTTTCAAGATCAAGTATAATTAATCTTGGGAGTGAAAGGGTTAAGATTTACAGATGAATCAGACCCTTGTGAGCACTGGATCCTAATGGCATACAGTGGGAGGATTAAATTGGCAGCTGTACACTTGATTCAAAATTCATATATAAATATTAAAACAAAAATATAAAGGAGCCCTCATAGATTTGTTGTACGGTCAATAGGTCGCAGGTTATGCACATGTCTACAGTAGTTCAGCCAGCAACGCTGTTCCTTTGTATCTTATCCAATCTGGTTCTAGCGGAACTTCCCATCAGATGTCAAATGTCTTTGTAAGGTATGCAGATGTGTTTCCCACCCACCTCAGGGCTACTTCCAGTGCAATGAAACCCTCCTTGTAAGAAGCTTATAGTCAATGTGTCTATGAGTAAAGGGATAAATTGTTAACTGTTGAATATTATCCGTACAAAAATTATCACAAAAAAAAATATTTTTTTCTTTTTACACAATCGCCATATGCATGTTGCAGACGCTTGTATAGAAAATACACATATGGAGCTGGTAGTCAGTCTTGTATTTTTGTGCTAGAAGAAATTGATCCTATTTCTTTGCTGTTCTTTGGGAGCCTGCAGACTCAGCTGTGATACTTCCTTGTTAACAGCAAAAGGTAGGAAGTTTTGCCACAGCTTTGAGTGATGAGGTGCAGGAGTGGAGAGAGGCATAGCATACAGAGCCAGGAGGCAGCAGGAAATACGTTTAGAATGCAGAGCATTAAACTAAATAGGCTTATAATTTCCATTATTTCAAAATTTTATAGAACTCACAATCTGCCATGACGCAATTGATAGTGTACACCATTTAGTGAAAATTGTACACCAAAAGAACACATCCATTTAATAGCACATACAATGATCAGCTACAAAATTAAACCACCTGCCTAAAATCATGTAGGTCCCCCTTGGCGTGGCCAAAACAGCTCTGATGCTTCAAGGCATGGACACCAAGACCTCTGAATGTGTCCTGGCACAAAGTTTTTGGGCAGATCCTTTAAGTCCTGCATGTTGCGAAATGGATTGAATTTGTTGCTCCAGCACATTTTACAGCCCTTGATCTGTTTGCGATGCTCTTCAAACCAATCTTTAACACTTTTTGCAGTTTGGCAGGGTGCATTATCCTGCTGAAAGAGGCCACTGCCATTAGGAAACACCAATGTCATGAAGGGTTGTACGTGGTCTGAAAGAATCTCTAGGTAGATAGTACATGTCGATTGTGTTCTGACACCTTTCTATCATGGCCAGCATTACGTTTTTAAGCAATTTGAGCTACAGTAGCTTTTCTGTGTGATTGGACCAGTCGGACTAGCCTTCGCTCCCCATATGCATCAATGAGCCTTGGACGTCCATGGATGTTGGACGCCAGTTCACGTGTTGTCCTTCCTTGCACCACTTTTGGAAGTTACTAACTACTGCATACTCGGAACATCTCACAATGTTTGCTGTTTTGGAGATGGTCTAACCCAGTTGTCTAGCAATCAATATTTGACACTTGTCAAAGTTCGTCAGACCTTTTTGCCTGTCCATTTTATTTTCTGCTTCCAACACATGAAATTCAAGAACTAAATGTTCACCAATATATCTCACCCTGTGACAGGTGTCATAGTAATGATAAAATCAATGTTATTCACTTCAGTATCTGTGGCTTTAACCCTTTCCGTGCAGAGGACGCGCTGAGCGCGTCCTGCCGCATGGGCACTTCGCTGCAGAGGACGTGCTGAGCGTGTCCTCCCTTTGCAGTAGCGATCGGCCGGGATTCCAGCTGATCGCGATGGCCCCCCGGTGTGGGCTGACATCCTTGATTTCAACCCAGCCTCCGGGACCCCGGCGGGCATGATAGACGTCATCAAGCCTGTGCGATGATGTCTAGTTCAGGCGCCCCCCGCCATTGCGGGGACGGTGCCTGAAGGGGAGGTCCTTCGGACCTCTCCCCCACCCCATCTGTGCCGGCCAGCGGGTAAAGGCAGGCACCGCTTCGAAGGGCACAGCCTGCCCTTCGAGCGGCAGCTGTCTTTAACCCCTAGGGGGCTGGATCGCGATATGGCGCTAACATGTGCCGTATCGCGGTCCCCTCCCGGAGCTGGCATCTTGGATGTCGGCCAAGCTTCCGGGATATCCCCCTAATGACTGGCATCATCACACATAGCGCGATGGCGCCAGTTCCGTAATTAACCCCTTGCTGCCACCTATGATGGAGATAGGGGGAGACATTGGAACCCCTATCTCCCAATCCGTGACAGCTAGGGAGTTAATGTTAATAACGACCAGAGCATGGCCTTTCCAATGATAGCAAACATGACCGTGTACAATGTAAAAAATAAAATTAAAAAATAAATAAAATTTAAAAAAAATTAAAATTTTTAAAAAAAAAATGAGAAAACTTTTTTTTTTGTTTTATAAGTGCAGCAATATTGTTCCTATTTCAATTAAAATGTGAACAATGATGCTGCACTAACGATTTTTTCTATGGGGGCATTTGCTAAAAAACACATATTTTTCCCCAAAAAAGAGTAACGATTCCCCGTTTCTAATTTTTTTAACAAGCGCAACCCATAGAAAATATAACCTCAAACGCTCGCATGTTAAAAAAAACACTTTACACGTTGTAAATTATTGAAAATTCAAATTTTATTGCATTTTTTGTTATAACATACAGACAGGACATAATGTATACATATAATAATGATATATTATGAATCTGCCAAGTCTCCCGGAAAGAACGATAAATAACATGTCTGGGTTGTATAATAAAATGTGACTTCAAATCGCATTTAACCCCTTAACGCCGCGGGACGTACAGTTATGCCCTGCATTAGGCGGGCTTTAACGCCGCAGGACGTAACTGTATGTCCCCCGGCCTCTGCAGCCCGATGGCGTGGCCCGATGACGTCAGTTAACCAGGGAACCCCTAGCTGCCAAGGGATTTCCTAAGAAGATAGTGGGGTTCTTTGGACCCCTTTATCTCATGATCGGTGACAGCTAGGGTGTCATGTAGGGTTTGAAAGGCCTGATCATGGCCTTTCGAATGATATCAAACATGACCATGTTACCAGTAAAATTAAAGTGTAAAAAAAATAAAAATAAAAATAATAAAAAAAATAATTAATAAAAAATAAAAACGTGCTTTTTTTATTTTTTTAATGCAGCACTATTGTTCACATTTCAATTATAATGTGAACAATGATGCTTCACTAATGATTTTTTTTTGGGGTGTTTAGCTAAAATCACGTAATTTCTCCCCAAAAAATAAATAAATAAAAAAAAAATCTTTAACAAGTCTACCCCATAGAATATATCCGCAAAGGCTCGGGTAATAAAATGCAAAAAAAAAAAAAAAACACTTTACACACTGTGGATGATTGAAATTTTATTGAAAATTCTCATTTTTTTTACAATTTTGTTATAGCATTTTCGCAGGGCATGACGTATACATATAATAATGATATATTATTAATCTGCCAAGTCTGCCGGAAAGAACGATATATAATTTATCTGGGTGGTACAATAATATGTGACTTAAAACCGCGTTTAAAACCGTCAAAATGAGCTCAGCAAACTTCTACTTCGAAACAGCGCCGAACTTGTAAAATTACTCCCGTCCTTAAGGGGTTAAACATGATGAGCGAAACCGGTAAAAATGAGCTCAGCACAGAGGTGTGAAAAGGCTCAGCAGCGAAAGGGTTAATGTTTTGGCTGGTCAGTATATATACTTACAAGTTGTCATCCCCCCTTGAGATATTCCTGTCTGTGGAACACACTCCCTTGCAACACTCTCCCCATGCACCTGATCTTTCAATCTCCCACGCAGCCCCCACATCACTTTTAATCTCATACTTTGCAATTTATCTTCACCGCTGTGTCTCACCCCCACTCTTAGATTGTAAGAACTGTGTGTCAAACTTATTTTTTCATTTAGTTTGTTTTGTCCTACTACCTTGTACAGTGCTGTGGAATATGCTGTCAGGTTATGAGTAATTGTATTATATTGTATGTCTGTGGGAGTTTTTGAATGCGTGACACATTCACAGAATCATTGAAACACCCAGAATTACTGCAGTAATTGTGGGGTTTTTGTTCTCTGTGACGTTTGTCAAAATGCATACTTTGCATCACATTGCTGGCTCATTACTGCAATATCTGAAATGTGCAAACGTTGTTAAAATATTTAGGTCATGAGCCTCCCCTGGTAGGTATGTTTTCCAATCTTTACTGGTTAATCCACATTTTCAAGGTATCTCCCCTGGACTAGTATTTTCTTCTGTGACGCAGAGGGGCTTCTCATGCTTTCACCGCTTCTTCAACCCTGGCTCAAACTGCCTCTTTACTTGCAAGTAATTGTTGGGGAAAAAAAATCTCCTATACTGGTCTGCAGCCTTAAACTCTCAAAGAGCCATTTGGACCCGTTTCCCGCAAAAATGAAAACGCTTAATATAAAGTTTTTACCTTTATGCTATGGGGTGGAGTGGAGTACTCTAAAATTAAACTTTTAATAATATTTAAAAAAAAACAACAATAATTTTAAGCCCACACAAGGCAGGCAATTGCCATGTCATTAATATAAAAAAAAAATCAATTAATTACTGTTACAAGCATTTATAAAGTGTCAACATGGTCCGTAGCGCTGTAAATGGGAGAGACAGAATATATACATACACAGAACAGTAGGAGAGAGGACCCTGCTCAATAGCTTAATGCACCCATAATTTATTTATAATTATTGTATTTGTTCTCCCCACATATATAAAAGATAAACCCACCAGGCCCCACATATATAATAATCCCCAGATCCCCATATATATAATACCCCAAGTCCCCACATATATATTAATCCCCAGGTTCCCACATAAATAAATGAATACTCTCCAAGTCCCCATGTATAAATTAATAACCTCCAGGCAGGGGTCAAGTCCTAGGAAAAAAAGTGAGGGAGGTCACCCAAGAATTCCACAACCCCCAATACCTGAAGAGAAATAAAAGTGTGTGTATATATATATATATATATACACACACCCCCGAGAATCAGGTATACCCAGGCACAGACCCCCCAGAATTAAACATAGCCAGGCACAGACAACTAGAATTGAATATGCCCAGGCACAGACCCCCCGGAATTGAATTTAGCCAGGCACATACCCCCAGAATTAATTATAGCCAGGCACAGACCCCCAGAATTAATTATAGCCAGGCAGGGACCCCAGAATTAATTATTACCAGGCACATGCCCCCAGAATTATTTATAGCCAGACACATGACCCCCAGAATTAATTATAGCAGGCAGGGACCCCCAGAATTAATTATAGCCAGACACATGCCCCCAGAATTAATTGTAGCCAGACAGGGACCCCCAGAATTAATTATAACCAGGCACATGCCCCCAAAACTAATTATAGCCAGGCAGGGACCCCCAGAATTCATTATAACCAGGCACATGCCCCAGAATTAATTATAGCCAGTCACATGCCCCCAGAATTAATTAAAGCCAGGCAGGGACCCCCAGAATTATTATAACCAGGCACATGCCCCCAGAATTAATTATAGCCAGAGACATGTCCCCAGAATTAATTATAGCAGGCATGGACCCCCAGAATTAATTATAACCAGGCACATAATAGCGTTTTTGTATTGACCTTTTTATTATGATTCATAGGAACCTATATGTAATTTTCAGGCATTTTCGTGCAGTTGTTTTTTTGCAAACAGCTTTTACAAGTTGTGGTATTTTTTTTATTTATTTTTTTCCCATTTGTCAGCTAGTTGGAGTTTTCTGGCGGCTGGTCGGCGTTCTGTTCAGTAGATTGTTGGCTTTTTTCGGATGCATTCGGCGATTTTGTGGCAGATCGGTGGATGTGTTCAGAGTTTTTTCAGTGGCTTATCGAATCAATCTGATGTTTTTTTCAGCGGTTTTGCAGCGTTTTTTTCATTGGATGCAGTGGTTTTGTGGCAGTTTTTCAAATGCGTTTTGCGGATTTTCCCTGCACTTCGGGGACCCTGCAGTGAATGCTGAATGCACTGCAGGGTCACAAATTTGATTAACACTGTAAATGATTTCCCCATTTGGTACTCTACAATGCAGAGCTGCACTCTAATCATTCAGGCCAGGTAGGTGCCACCATGAAGCGACCACTAGGGATGGGCTGGCGGTTCGATGTGAACATGAGTTTGCATCGAACATTGGCCGTTCAACTGTTCGTCGAACAGCGAACATTTCCGTGTGTTCACCGCGTGGTCGCCCACAATGCACCACAATAGACCACAATGCACTTTTCCACTGGCCTGAAGCTTGTAATTGGCTACAGCCTTGCACCTGACAGGTCAGGTGCAAGACTATGCCAATCATGGCTCAGAGTCCTGATTGGTCAAAGTTTCATGGGCTCACAGAGCTAAGTCCCGCAGCACACTATATAAGGCTTACCCGCAGCCCCAGCGTGTGTTTGTTGCAGGAGTGAATCAGAGAGGAGAGGAAATTGTTGCATATCAGGGTGTATCACTGAGTTATACCAGAGGTCTGGGAATTTGAATCTGTATGTTTACACTGCCAGCTATCAGGGTGTATCACTAAGTTACAGTTGTGTTCAAAATTATTCAACCCCCACTGAAATTGAGTGTTTTGGCCAGTTTGACATTGATTTTGATCATTCAGTCATCTTGCTTACAATTAAATCAAAGAGGCACGTGTAGGTCAGACAAATATAACATAACATTTATAATGAAATAACCACAAATGTCTTTTCTGTGCTCACATCATTATCAGTTTTATTCAACCCCCAAGTGACATCAATCTTAGTACTTAATACAACATCCTTTTACAGTTATAACAGCTTTTAAATGTGAAGCATAGCTTGACACAAGTGTCTTTCAGCGATCTACGGGTATCTTCGCCCATTCGTCATGGGCAAAAGCCTCCAGTTCAGTCACATTCTTAGGCTTGCGCACTGCAACTGCTTTCTTTAAGTCCCACCAGAGGTTATCAATCGGATTTAAGTCAGGTGACTGCGATGGCCACTCCAAAATGTTCCAGCCTTTAATCTGCAACCATGCTCTAGTGGACTTGGGGTATGCTTGGGATCATTGTCCTGTTGAAAGGTCCAACGTCTCCCAAGCCTCAGGTTTGTGACGGACTGCATCACATTGTCATCCAATATCTCCTGGTACTGAAGAGAATTCATGGTACCTTGCACACGCTGAAGCTTCCCTGTACCTGCAGAAGCAAAACAGCCCCAAAGCATGATTGACCCCCCGCCATGCTTCACAGTAGGCAAAGTGTTCTTTTCTTCATAGGCCTTGTTCTTCCTCCTCCAAACATAGCGTTGATCCATGGGCCCAAACAGTTCTAATTTTGTTTCATCAGTCCACAGAACACTACTACAAAACTTCTGTGGTTTGTCCACGTGACTTTTGGCATACTGCAGTCGACTCTTCTTATTCTTTGGAGACAGCAAGGGGGTGCACCTGGGAGTTCTGGCATGGAGGCCTTCATTACGCAGTGTGCGCCGTATTGTCTGAGCTGAAACTTCAGTACCCACATCTGACAAATCTTTTCTCAGTTCCTCAGCAGTCACACGGGGACTTTTCTCCACTCTACGCTTCAGGTAGCGCACAGCAGTCGAAGTCAGCATCTTCTTTCTGCCACGACCAGGTAGCGTTTCAACAGTGCCCTTTGCCTTGAATTTGCGAATGATGCTTCCTATGGTCTCTCTTGGTATGTTTAACATCTTTGCAATCTTCTTATAGCCATTGCCCTTCCTGTGAAGAGTAATCACCTCTTCTCTTCTCTTCCTGGACCATTCTCTTGACTTCACCATGTTTGTAACCACACCAGTAAATGTCTAGAAGGAGCTGAGTATCACAGTCATTTTAAAGCTGCCTAATTGGTGCTTATTATGCTTTATTGCTGCTCCGTGACATCCACAGGTGTTTTCAATACCTGATTGAAAACACTTGAATGAACCGCTGTTCTTCAGAGTGGTAGTCTTTAAGGGGTTGAATAATTGTGTCAATGAAGAATTCACAAAAGAAACATTTACTACTGTATTACAAAACCAATTGATGTCAGTTTAGTTGCATATGGTTCTTTAAAAAGTCCTTGTAGGATTTCATTCTGAATACAATTACAAATGTACACTAAATTCCCTAAAACCCTTTACAGCATTGGGGGTTGAATAATTTTATACCAGAGTTCTGGGAATTTGAATCTGTGTGTTGGCACTGCCAGCTATCAGGGTGTATCACTGAGTTATACCAGAGTTCTGGGAATTTGAATCTGTGTCTTGGCACTGCCAGCTATCAGGGTGTGAAGGCACTAGCTAGCACCAAAGGCCCAATATTTGGGTGCACTGACGCGTTTACCAGATTCATATCATTGTAATATTTGTTGGAAGGGTCCACCTCTGCACTCTTCCACAATACCTCAGAGGGGTTACGGTGTGAAGGCACTAGCTGGCACCAAAAGTCCAATTTTAATGCACCTGTTGTTACTTTCGTCCAAAGCCTGCATAAATGTCACCATAATTTAGCCAAAAAATCACTAAACTTGTTCTGCGTGTCCTAAAACGTCTCCTCTTTTCATACAGGCTGCCGCCCCAAGCAGTTGTTTATGAATAGATTGACCCTTTCGCTGCTGAGGCTTTTCACACCTCTGTGCTGAGGTCATTTTTACCGCTTTCGCTCATCATGTTTAACCGCGTTTTGAAGCCATATTTTGATATATGACCCAGACATATTATATATTGTTCTTTCCGGCAGACTTGGCAGATTCATAATATGTCATTATTATATGAAACGTCATGTCCTATCTGTATATTATAACAAAAAATGCAATAAAATTAGAATTTTCAATAATTTATTATGTGTAAAGTTATTTTTTTCACATTTTAACATGCGATCGTTTGCGGTTATATTCTCTATGGGTTGCGCATGTTAAAAAAATTAGAAATGGGGACTCATTACATTTTTTTGGGGGGAAAATGTCGCTATTTTTAACATACGCACCGCATACAAAAATCGTTAGTGCAGCATCATTGTTCACATTATAAATGAAATGGGAACAATATTGCTGCATTAACAAAACAAAAAACAAAAAAAACTTGTTTCCTTTTTTTTTTTAGAATTTGTTTAAATATTTTTTTATTTTAAATTTTTATTTTTTTAAACAAACTTATTTCATGGTCATGTTTGCTATCGTTGGAAAGGCCATGCTCTGGCCGATCCAACAATATCAAACATTAACCCCTAGCTCCCACGGATCGGGAGATAGCGGGTTCCAATGAACCCCCTATCTCCACCATTGCTGGCATCTAGGGGTTAACTCCAGGACGGGCGTCATCGTGCTATGCACGATGACGCCAGTCCTCAGGGGGAGTTCCCAGAGGCTTGGCTGACATCCAAGATGTCGGCCAGCTCCGGGAGAGGATCACGATCCGGCGCTTTTCAGCGCCGAATCGTGATCTGGCTCCCCAGGGGTTAATGACAGCCACCGTTTGGAAGGGCAGGCTGTGCCCTTCCAAATGGTGCCTGGATTAACCCTGTGCACCCCGGCAATCGGGAGAGAGGTCCGAAGGACCTCCCCCCCTCCCTTTCAGGCGCCTCCTCCGCACACGAGGGGGGGGCACCTGAATTAGATGTCATTGCGCCGCCGCGATAACATCTAATGGCCCCGCCGGCATCCCGGATTGCTGGGCTGACATCCAAGATGTCAGCCCGCACCGGGGGGGCGCAGCAATCCGCCAGAATCCGGCGGATTGCTGCCTCCTGTGCATGGATGCGCTCAGCGCGTCCATAGCACAGAAGAACCACTTGGCTGGACGCGCTGAGCGCGTCCATAGCAGCCAAGTGGTTAAAGGAAAGCCATTTACCGTCATTTGAAACATCATTTTTTTCTTTTTTAAATGTTTTTTATACATCTTACAAATCCACCACTTCACAGGCAGGTTATGGGGACCTCCTAGGCACGATATTTGATGGAATTTTTCATTTTTATTCTTAATGTCATGGAAAAATCACTGTTCCTTTAAAAACGTTTTTTTTAAAACTTTTTTCCTTTTTTCCTGTCCCCCAGGGCACTACCCAGACCCCCAAACACCTTTTATGGCAAATATCTTGCATATATGCCCTCATGGAGGGTACTCTATAATTCGAACTTTCGAGTCCCATTGACTTGCATTGAGTTCGAATCGTGTTCGCGTTCGAATTCGAACTTTTTCAAATGTTCGTGTTCGAATGCGAACCGAACACGGGGGTGTTCAGCCTATCACTAGCGACCACCTCCAAGATATCCATAAAGTGAGAGAAGAACTAGAATGGGCACTCAACCTCCTCTTTAGGCAGGTTCAATGGAAAACACAACTACAGCAGCAATTTGTCAAAAAGCTTTTCTCAATTGTCCAGCAATCCTTCCTAAATAAGGAAATTCAGTGCCCAGTCCAGTTCTTCTTTCACTTTCTGTGAATCTGCTAGCACCATAGAAAAATGCTGCATAAATCCAACCTCTTTGTTTCGACCAGCAACGATTATTGAATATTATTCACCCTTAATCCATACTCAGCCTCCCCTACTTTTTTTTACATAATTCCCATCAAGCATAAATTGTGTATTATTAAGGTAAGAGTGAATGAGAACCTCTTACATTTGTGAAGTCATCTTTTGTTAACTAAGACGGTTATACTGTTTGTTTGATAAACTGAGTACTCTAGCAGTTCTGGGATCGTAATTGGCTGATGCTAGTATGATCTGATCCTTTGATTGTATGTATACTGTTGAGTTAAGCATCAAAAAAGTGTTCTCTTTTTTTTGCAGGACATATTTGCTTGCCTGTAATATATGAGGATTCTAGTCATGTGATAATGGGGTTAACCCTTTCACACCCAATATCGAGTTCTCTATTTTGCATTATACTGCATTGAAAAGCACTCATTAGCATATCGAAAGACCGTTTTCACACCTTTTTAAAGCACGATTAGTCTGTCCCCTGTGAACAAATGAAATCCTATATTTTATGACTCTCCAAGCACCCTGGAGAGACATAAAACTACTTGCAAATAGCAGCCCTAAATTCCTCTGTAACAAAAGTTCAAATAGATTACTGCTGTATTATAGCTGCAGAGAGAGGACATAATACAGGACAAGCTCTGGGGTCTCTCACTGCTGCACAGGGATAAGATGCTGGGGGTTATAATGAGTGAAAATCCCTGTACAGTAACACTTTGTATCTGTACTGTAGTTTACATATACTGGCAGTATGCCACATACATATATTATTTTTATATTCTATTGGTATTTTTTGGAAGCTACACAAAAACTTTTCTTTCACTCATGGTTAGTGTTTGGCTAGGGCCATTTATTATTAATCAAGTGTGTTTACTCTTTTTAAATCATAATGCCAACAAAAACTACTCAAATTACCCTGATCAAAAGTTTACATACCCTGGTGATTTTGGCCTCATAACATGCACATAAGTTGACACGAACGGGTTTGAATGGCTATTAAAGGTAACAATCCTCACCTGTGATCTGTTTGTAATTAGTGTGTATAAAAGGTCAATGAGTTTCTGGGTTCCTGACAGACCCACACCTGGGGGGTCTCAGGGGGGACCCGGGCGCACGATGCCGCTGGCTGGTTGAGTGCCGGGAGCTCAGGCGGTGGCCGGCATGCTTGCGGCTGATCAGGGGGTGGGACACGACAAGATGACGCGTAGCCACCAGCCTTTATGTAAAGAGCGCGTTCCCTGAGTCATTGCCTTGACGTGGAGTCATTTTCCCACATCGCTGAGTGTTTTGTGTATTTGATTCATTGTTTCTCTATTTCTATGATTCAGTCACTCTGTTGCCGATTCTGAATGTACGAGGACCCGCTCTGTTACTGACCCTGACTGCTTATTGACAATTCTATCTCCTACTCCGTCTGTATGTATGTATGGCTTACCCCAGAGCAGCCTCAGAACGATTGCTGATCCTGCCACAAACTGACTTAGGATACATATCTGTTGCCAACCCTACTTGTATACGAACCCTCTCTGTTGCCGATTCAGTCTGTAGGAGTACCACACCTGTTGCCAACCCTGCTTGTATACGAACCCTCTCTGTTGCTGACCTGGATTGTATTCTTGACCAAGTTGTTTCTGACTTGTGTTATATAAACCACCAGTACAGGCCTAAGGCAGGCTTTTCCTCATCTTCCACCACAGTGTATGCTCAGTACAAACACCTACTACCAAGATCTTGAAATTATACTTGTTACTGGTGTGTTTGTTTTCCCTGGCTGGGAGTGATAGGGTTAGCGGTCCCGACCACACAAGGATCGGAGGGCTTAGAGGTCTGTCGATAGAGATCCAAACCACGGTTATCGAGTGTGAACGTGACACATACATCTTTCATCCATTGCTGCACTGACATTTCTGGATTCTGAGTCATGAGGAAAGCAAAAGAATTGTCAAAGGATCTGCGGGAAAAGTTAGTTGAGCTGTATAAAACAGGAAAGGGATATAAAAAGATATCCAAGGAATTGAGAATGCCAATCAGCAGTGTTCAAACTCTAAGAAATGGAAAATGAAGGGTTCTGCTGAAACCAAACCAAGGTCAGGTAGACCAACTAAAATTTCAACCACAACTGCCAGGAAAATTGTTTGGGATGCAAAGAAAAACACACAAATAAATACAGGATTCTCTGAAAACATGTGGTTTGGCTGTTTCAAGATGCACAATAAAGAGGCGATTGAAGAAAGATGGGCTGCATGGTTGAGTCGCCAGAAGAAAGGCATTACTACGCGAATGCCACAAAGTATCCCACTTACAATACGCCAAACAGCACAGAGACAAGCCTCAAACCTTTTGGCACAAAAGTCATTTGGAGTGATGAGACCAAAATTTACATTTTTGGTATCAACCATTAGGGATGAGCCGAACACCCGAGTTCGGTTCGCATTCGAACTCAAACTTTTCAAAACTTTGAATTCGAACACGAACATGAACTCAATACTGTAACGGTTAGTCCCTACTTGGGCCATTGTGGTGGTTAGGACCAAGGAGGGAAGCCCTTAAGGCAGGTGAGTTACTGACTGGACACAAGGACAGACGGATTGCTCCAAAACCAAAGGAGCATCAAAAAACAGAACTGAATTGCCACTAAGCTCCGAAGGTTTCAAGACCGACAGACCACTTAGGACACGCTCAGAAACACAAAGACACGCCTGACAATCTGTGAATTGAGTAGGCTGCAGGGCAGTCAACAAAACAGACAGCAACACAATGATATACCTGACAATCCGTGAATTTAGCAGGCTGCAGGACAGTAAACAAAACAGACAGACTATACTAAAGAGGTCCTTATAAGCAGCCTCTGAAAATATACTAAAGACAGACAAGGTACATAAAACATGAAACCTACAAGAATCGTAATACAGGCAGAGGTTGGCAACAGATCAGAATATACAGTACCAGGAGTGGGCAGAAGGGATAGTCAGGAAGAAAGCCGAGGTCAGAACCAGAAAATACTTGGACATGAAGGGCTTTGCAGCAACACAGGGAACATGAACCAGACAGAACCACCATGAAACTCCACAAACCGTCAATGAGGCTCTGTGCTGCTGGGATATTTATAGGGAGTGGGTCTGTGTGATTGGGCCATGTGACCCCAGACCAGGAGATCACCACAGAGCCCCAGAACAGCCCCAAACAGCACGGCCACAACACACTACAGGGGAAAAACAGACATGAAGGCCCTTCACCACCAGGCGGCACAGCCAAAACCAGGGAAAACGTAACAAATACAAGTCAATGGGACTCAAAGTTCGATTTTTAGAGTGCCCTCCAAGAGGGCATATATGCTAGATATTTGCCATAAAAGGTATATGGGGGTACGGGTAGTGCCCTGGGGGACAGGAAACAAGGACAAAAAGTAAAAAAAAAAGTTTTTAAAGGGACAGTGAGTTTTCCATGAAATAAGGGTTAAAAATAAAAACGAAAAATTCCTTCAAATATCGTGCCTAGGAGGTCCCCATAACCTGCCCGTGAAGTGGCGGATTTGTAGGATGTATGGAAACATCGCCATCACAGACCCACACACGACACCTAGCACTCCCGGTCTGCATACAATGTATCAAATTCATGAGACCGGACTAATTAGAAGCACAAGTTATTTCCAAACACTAATTAAACACCTATTGTTTATGCCGTTTGAAAGCACAGATCATTTAGAGGTGAGAATCTTTGCACCTAGACATTAGTTTTTAGTTCAATATCTAATAAACAGTTGCTTAGAAAATATTCTGCAGTAAAGAGTCTCTTTATTTCTAGATTTTTTAGTATTTTTTAAGCATTTTTTATACTTTTTCCAAAAAAAATTTGAACTCGAACCAAACACGCCAAAAAGTTCGAAGTTCGCGAACTTTCTAACTGCCGATGTTCGAATCGAACATCGAACTGATCGAACCGAACAGCTCATCCCTATCAACCATAAATGCTACATTTGGAGAGGAGTCAACAAGGCATATGATGAAAGGTACACCATTCCTACTGTGAAACACGGAGGTGGATCACTGATATTTTGGGGATGTGTGAGCTACAAAGGCACAGAAAATTTGGTCAAAATTGATGGCAGGATGAATGCAGTATGTTATCAAAAAATACTGGAGGAAAATTTGCATTCATCAGCCCGGAATCTGCGCATGGGACGAACTTGGACATTCCAACATGACAATGATCCAAACCACAAGGCCAAGTTGACCTGTCATTGGCTACAGCAGAATAAAGTGAAGGTTCTGGAGTGGCCATCTCAGTCTCATGACCTCAATATCATTGAGCCACTCTGGAGAGATCTTAAACATGTAGTTTTTGCAAGGCAGCCCAAGAATTTACAGGAACTAGAGGCTTTTTGCCAAGAAGAATGGGCACCTTTACCATCTGAGAAGATAAAGAGCCTCATCCACAAATACCATAAAAGACTTCAAGCTGTCATTGATGTTAAAGGGGGCAATACACTATATTAAGAACTGAGGTATGTAAACCTTTGATCAGGGTCATTTGGGTAGTTTCTGTTGTCATTATGATTTAGAAAGAATAAACACACTTGATTGATAATAAATAGCTTCAGCCAAACACTAACCATAAGTGTTTTTGTGTTATCATTCACATTCTCTGAATAACTGGCCATCACTGGACTCTAGACGCACCCTTCACCTTTCCAACCTGGTGTTTAAGAGCTTTTCTGGGAAGCTACCACCCTATCTGAATATGCTGCTTCCCCCGGCAGTTCCCTCATCCTATAACCTCAGATCCAGGACCAGCACCTTACTTGCAATACCGCAATACAAAAAGAAAATGGCTCGATCCTCATTTTCCTACAGAGCACCGCAAATATGGAATAACCTCCCAGACGCCGTCAAATCTTCCCCCAGTCTAAAGTCCCTTAAGACTTCCCTATTAACATACCTCAATACAAAATGCACCTGTAAACATGTAACATAATGACTTTATTTGCTCCATATTTATTTTTCTGTTAATCTGTATATTTGGTCTTGTGTTAATATCTTGCATTTTACTATTTTTTTTTTTGTATTTCTGTAACCACTCAATGTTCTCGAACCCAGGACATACTTGAAAACGAGAGAAATCTCAATGTATCCTTCCTGGTAAAATCCTTTTATAAATAAAATAAATAAAATAAATAATGGTCAAGAAATCATAAAAAAATTTTTTTAGTTTCAAAGTTTTTATTGAAGTACAATATGTCACAAACTGACCAACAAAGAATGCCTCGCAGGGCCTGACACATTATACGTTGCGAAAATAATCAAAGGGTGACTGGGAAAAAAGCGGCGCTGGTTGGTTCATGTTACGAGGATGGTGACCCAAGTGAAAAAAGGTGAACCATGAGGCAAGAGAGAGAAGGAAAAAGGGGGCGGTGGGAGAAATATAGTGACCATTACCGAGACGCTCCTGGCACGCTCCCTGAGGAGGCCATGGAGGGAATATGTCTCGGAGTCCAGGAGCTCGAGGGCCAATCATGGTGAGCACTGCCATGGTGGCACGCCCCGAGACACCCCAAAAAAAAAAAAAAAAAAGGGAAGGGGGGAGGGAGTGGGGTCACCATGAGCAGCAAGTCAAGCACCAAGCAAAGGAGAGACGCAATTGGGGGTATAAACTACAGCGATCGCGAAAACGACATATAATAATCGCTTGTACTAACAAAAAGCATCTTCATGTAACAGAAATAACTCCAAAAAGGGAACGTTGCAGGGGTGAGGCAGAAGCCTTACCCAGGGGTTAAGTCAGGAACAGCGTGTCATCCCGGGGCCATTTGATTAGCCCAACCCTGACCGGGTTACCCGGGGGCAGGGGAGAGTCAGCGGGCTGGGTCACTACAGGCAGACCTGTAGCTACGGACAGCAATCCCAGGGTGCGAAGATGTCCCTCAGCCTCCTCCAGCGTATTAGCCACTAGTACACGTCCATCATGTGGGGAAATTATAAGGGAGCCAGAGGTGCCCCATGTATATCTTGTGTCATGAGTGCGGAGAGTGACTGTGGCTGGCCTAAATTACCTCCAGGCGGCTAACACCAAAAAGGGAACGTTTCGGTAAACTGCGATATTGGCTCCATCGAAAGGGACCGTAGATATATTTCTCACAGCCCGGAACAATGAAGAATGCTGGGTGATGTCTCGCATGGTAATGAGAACGTCGCGCGACGCCCTCGCGGGCGCCATGGCAGCCTTTCGTATACGTAGAGCCACGTGGACAGGGTCCCTAAGAGGTTCCAAGGAACCGAGCACCGTCTCCAGGAACCGTGTGGTATACTGCAGCAGTCCCGAGTCCGGGACTGTCTCTGGTATGCCGCGTAGTTTCACATTCCGTCGCCTGTGTCTCGTCTCCAGCGCCACCACGGCTGAGTGCAGACTGCTAACCTGTGCTTGTAGTGCGCTCACATATGTGGAAGCCGCGGCCTGTGTGTCTTCCACCACTTGCGTGCGTTCCCAGAGGTCTTCCACCTGGGTCCGCGTCTCCTCCACAGGCGCCTTGAGTGACTTAAAGTCTGCCTGCCATACCTTCCTGGCATCCTCCAATAGGGTGCGTATGTCCCCTTTAGTGGCGGGAAGCGCATCTTCCTCCTCGCTTGATGGTGTCACATGGGAGACTGAAGGGACAGCCACCTCCTCCGCCATCTGCTGAGCCCCCGGGTCAAGCGCCGAGCATGGCGGCAACCTCCGCCCCAGGCCCCCGCTAAGTGAAATTCGGATGTCGGGGGTACCGGGATCTTCCCTCGATCCACCCGCTTTAGGTTTCTTCCCCATCCGGAAAGACGCAGCTCAGTGCAGGCCAGGAAAAGCGCGCCAACACCAGGTCCCAAGATGGCCACCAGCTCTCCGAGCAGAGAGCAGAGCAGCGTCCCTCTCACCAATCACAGGTTCGGAGGGGGGATCCCAGCAGGCTCCAGAGTATCTCCACCTTATGGTCGACGGCTGAGGATCGTTTAGAAGCAGGTAGCCCGATCCAAAAGTGCCTTAAAATCCGTGTATATGGAAAGGGGGATCAGAGCTCCACTCACACACGTCCGTCTCGATCCGCCGCCGGCCACGCCCCCAAGAAATCATAAATTATGTAAATTTAGGAGCACAACTGTATGTATCCTTTATCCACATATATCCTAATTCTAATATATTGCCTAATTTAAAACATTTTATGCTGGGGTTTATTCATAGTATGTAAGCAGTTGATTATTAGGATGACTGTGTGCACCATGTTTAACCCTTTCGCTGCTGAGGCTTTTCCCGCCCCTGTGCTGAGGTCATTTTTACCGGTTTTGCTCATCCTGTTTAAACGTGTTTTGAAGGCTTATTTTAGTATATGACCCAGACATATTATATATCGTTCTTTCCGTCAGACTCGGTAGATTCATAATATGTCATTATTATATGTATACGTTATGTCATGTCTGTATATTATAACAAAAAATGCAATAAAATATGTATTTTCAATAATTTACAATGTGTAAAGTGTTTTTTTTCACATTTTAACATGCGAGCAATTGCGGTTATATTTTGTATGGGGTGCGCTTGTTAAAAAAATTAGAGATGGGGTCTCGTTACATTTTTTTTGGGTAAAATTACACTATTTTTAACAAACGCACCGCATACAAAAATCGTTAGTGCAGCATCATTGTTCACATTATAATTGAAATGGGAACAATATTGCTGCATTAACAAACCAAAAAAAAGATAAAAAAAGTGTTTATTTTTTTTTATATATTTTTTTTTTTAATTTTTTTTAATTTATTTTATTCATTTTTTTTTTTTGACAAACTTTTTCACTTTCATGTTTGGTATCGTTGGAACGGCCATGCTCTGGCCGATCCAACCATACCAAACATTAACCCCTAACTGCCACGGATCGGGAGATAGGGAGTTCATTGGAACTCCCTATCTCCACAGTTGGTGGCAGTTATTGGTTAAGTCCAGGACTGGCGTCATCGTGCTACGCACGATGACGCCAGTCCTCAGGGGGAGTTCCCGGAGGCTTGGCCGACATCCAAGATGTCGGCCAGCTCCGGGAAAGGATCGCGAACCGGTGCTTTTGAGCGCCGATTCGCGATCCAGCTCCCCAGGGGTTAATGCCAGGCACCATTTGGAAGGGCAGGCTGTGCCCTTCCAAATGATGCCTGGGTTAACCCCCGCAGAGCCGCCGATCGGGAGGGAGAGAGGTCCGAAGGACCTCCCCCCCTCCCTTTCAGGCGCCTCCTCCGCACATGCGGGGGGGGCGCCTGAATTAGGTGTCATCGCGCTGCCGTGATGACACCTAATTCCGGCGGCTGCGGTCCCGGATGCCGGGCTGACATCGGCCGAACGCTGACCCCAATGGGAGGACGCGCTCAGCGCGTCCTCCGCATACCAGCGGTAATGCTGAGGACGCGCTGAGCGCGTCCTCAGCATTGAAGTGGTTAAAGGGACAAATGGATAAGTATTGCCCTGAAACATGTATTATTTATAAGCTGCAGCAGGGAGATTATTGTAGCTCACCTGGCCTTCCTTTCGTATCTATTAAATGCATTGTAATGATTTTACATGCTATTGGGTGGCATTTATCATGCAATGCTCATCAGCCTTAATTAATATATGTGTGCATATAAACATAGATGATATTGTCACCTGTGAGGGTTTTAATAATGCAGGGATGTGAGGGCTCTTTGTTGGATATGTTCATAATACAAGCTTCTGAGGGCAGAGGATAGGTATGGCCAGGCACTCTGCATTGGAAAAATACAGTTCTATCCTTTACACAACCGCATTAGCGGTGGGTGTCAGCAGAAGTCTTAGTGTTTTCCTAGCGTGTGGTAAATTACCTTGTACACGGACTACCACAGACAAGGTGATCTGTTGGGGGGTCGTCAGGCGCTACCATTTAATGACTTGCGCTAGATTTTTCCGTAAGCAATGTCATTTTAGCTGAAACCAGGTGATAGGGCCCTAAATATATTGACTATCCTCCTGTGTAATGACCATCATTATATCTCATGTCTGCATTGTGAGTGATACCCTGCATGCAGTAAATATAGGGTTAAATAAGAATATATTCACATTTGTGATATATATAACTACCTAATGTAAAAGAACTATATCCACCCATTAACTCGGGATGCTCTCGTCAGCAATAAGTGCTGCCGCGCGCATCCCCTTCATGGAGTCCATAGAACTCCATTGAGGCTACTGCTGCCGGTCACATGATCTGCAGGATCTCGCCTTCTACAACCAACATTAAACAAAGTGAAACACAAAAGAGTCATTTTTGTGTCATGAGTCATTGTAAGACGAGACCATAAACCATACCTGGAGCGCTAGTCCCATAAAAACATGCATAAACTTTGGTCCCACCCTCCCGCATCCCGTGGCCACTCAAGTATTATCAGCTGGAGATGGAGGGGGACTCCTGTGGAGAGGGTTATCAGTTACAGTATTTAAGGGGGAGGTGAGCAGGCCAGGGGTCGATACACTACCTGTGGTCGCTAATGTTTGGCGACAAAGTCAGATCACCAACACCATGTATTAAAATATAGCTCATATAATCATATAAAATATAGCTCATGGAGGGCGTGACCAGCTGGGAAAGCACACATTTTGTTGGAGCTCGTCTGGTGCCACTATCAGTGGGGTGTTTTTGGACGACCCTCTTTGTTGTTTGACATTTTTTGGGATCCCTATCTAGCTGGCCATTGGGCGTGCATCTTCTGGAGCTGAGACTCGAGTTTGGCCATCCGGCGCGGCGGAGACAGGTGAAGTGAGTAAGATATTACAGCAGGTCATTCCCCCTCCCTGATGAGAAACTGGCTGTGATAGTGGGCCTGGAAGCCTGTATAGAATTGTTGGGGGGGGATTCGAGCCCGCTTACACAGGGAACCTGGTGCCAGTTGATGGCTGTGCTTTGGAGCTGCAGGGGAGTGAAATCTGCCCGCGGGAGCGAGCCAGAGGAGGCCATAGTTACTCACCAGCAGTGCGGAAGGTCGTGTGGAGGTGGTAGAAGAGGCAGAGAGCTGCGATGTGCCAAAAGATCCGGAGGCTGTTCAGCTGCTGGATCCTCGTCTTCAGGTGCGGATCCTGGTCTGAACGGCGGGGACGTGCTGGCCACTGGGAACATTGTTGATGAGGTGGTAGTCACGGAGAAAGTTGGCTTTTGTCCCCCTCAGACCGGCTGTGAAAGGGGAGGACACGTTTTGTTGGAGCTTGTCTGGTGCCACTATGGGTGGGGTGTTTTTGGGTGACCCATTTTGTTGCCCTTTGGGGTCCTTAACTAGCTGGCCATCGGACATGCATCCTTCGAAGCCTGTGTTGACCCCCCTCCAGAGCTGAGACAAGAGTTGGGCCGTCCGATCCTCGTCTGAGGCGCTCTGCTGGTGGCCATCTTGGGGCCTGTTCCTCAGCCCTGACGAATCTTCGCCCTACAGCTCCCTCGTGTCTATGAGGGGTTTCCTGCCAGGCAGACACCTGCTACGAGCTGTTGTGATGGAGGGCCCCTAACTACACAAATTGCAAAATCCCCATCTATGTGTTGGGACAAAATCAAATGGCACGCTGACCACAGTCACTTCTCTCAAATATCGAGGTATGTGGTTGGACCCTAATCTATCCTTTGGCCCCCACATCGAAAAACTCTCATCTAAACTTTACCCCAAACTAGGTGCCCTGTACAGAAACAAATCCTACCTGAGCCCCGCGGTAAGAAAGCAGATTGTACAACAAATGCTTATGCCGGCTATTGATTACGGAGATGTAGTGTATGCAGCGGCCCCCAAACACACCTTCATAAACTTACTACATTGTATAGCTCATTCTGTCGCTTTGCATTACAATGTAACTACATGACCCACCATTGTGACATGTTAAAAGAGCTAAACTGGCCATCGCTGGAGTCTAAACGCACCCTTCACCTTTCCAGCCTGGTGTTTAAGAGCATTTCTGGGAAGCTGCCATCCTACCTGAATAGACTGCTTCCCCCAGCAGCTCCCTCATCCTATAACCTCCGATCCAGGACCAGCACCTTACTTGCAATACCACAATACAAAAAGACAGTGGCTCGGTCCTCATTTTCCTACAGAGCACCACAATTATGGAATAACCTCCCAGACACCACCAAATCTTCCCTCAGTCTTAAGTCACTCAAGAGCTCCTTACTAACATAACTCAATACAGAATGCACCTGTAAACATGTAACATTATGACTATTTCCTACATATTTATTTTCTGTTAATTTGTGTTGTTTTTTAATATCTTGCACTGTATTACTTTGTATTTCTGTAACTGTAACACTTCAATGTTCTTGAACCCAGGACATACTTGAAAACGAGAGAAATCTCAATGTATCCTTCCTGGTAAAATCCTTTATAAATAAATAAATTTGTATTCTAAGGAAAGGTGCAGTTCTTCCAGTTCTCGGTCTCATTCAAACTGTTGGATCCAATCGAAAACTGTCAGAGAATCCGACTGTTTCCAATATTTCGAAATTAACGCTTTTGCTGCATTAAATAAATGAATTGGCCCTCTGGGATCTTCAGCAAGATCGAGACTGGGGCATGATCAGACCAAGTATCTCCGCTGAACGGGCCAAGTGTAGGGTATGGTGACTCATCAATAGCAAATTGAGTCGTGACTAGACCCATGACGTAGCAGAATAGTACGTATTATTGCACCCATTGAGATGCGTTGTTCTCCAGCAGTCCACTAGTTGGGAGGCATGTAAGAATTGATGGAATCTACAGCGCTTGGTGGCATGGTACGGATTGAGCCAAGTGCAGACTCACATGAGAAGTCTAAAGTGAGGTTAAAGTCACCTCCGGATATCAAAAGGCCTTCTGCAAACTTGTCCAGTTTAGTCAATATTCTGCTCAAGGCCATGCATTGGCGTGTATTAGGTAGATAAAGATAAGCTGCGAGTCCTGGTTAGCTTTAATGAAAAAAAAAGACCCCGTGGAATAATTGCTTTGGGCTGTGCAAGTGAATGGGATGTGGGATGCTACAAGGATTGCAACCCCTCCCAATTTGGAGTGGACATAGTTACTGTAGTAACTTTGCGTATAATGTTTTGATTTCAGTACAGTGGCACTATCTGCTCGAAAGTGCGTCTCTTGGAATAACACAATATCCCCCCCCCCAATTTCCGCACATCTGTCAAGCCCATACTGTGCTAGGCAGTGTGATTTAACCCTTGTGCATTTAAAGAAATAACATGGACGCTTGCCATAATGGAAATACCCAAAGAAAGAGGCAATGCAAAATTGTCTAACCAGGAGACTAGAAACAAAATGCGGGGGACTTGAGGTATGGTCTCGTAAACCAGGTAAGAAAGAAATTAATAGAACTCAACATACATCAAACAGGAACAAGTAAAAAAAATGTGGTGATGCAGCCCAATCAAGGCATAGACCCATATGGGGTCAAAGTGCATAATGAAAGATGTGGGAGGAACGGTCCCTAGATAATCAAGCAATATGGACACCGCATAAACAAAATAAACCAAAACAATTAATAATGAAACCAGAAATCAGTCGATCGCTGATGCACATGTGAAAAATGCAGGTTAATGAGCATGAGCAAACACAATTATGCCCTCCACAACAGTTTGCAGCAAAACTTGGAGTTCATTTAGGGTCAATAAACAAATCTTAATTTCCACCATCGGTACTGAGTGGTCGAAGCGTCAGTGTCAGAACACATGTTGAACCTTAGATGGGGCGTGGGATGTCACCAATTGTAGAAAAAAGAAACGAGCCAGACATGTTGAACAAGGGTTAAGAGTCAGGAGTCTCGGTTGCTAAGGGATCCATTTGGTGATGATGGCCTCCTCGGGCAGCTCGCCATTTGGGTGCTGCTGAATGTGGGGCAACGAGTCCTCAGACTCTCCACGATACCACCGTGAGCAAATTTGAAAGTGATGGCATAATGCATTACTACGCATTATTTCATCTAAAACATGGGAAGAATATTGCCGCCAGGTGCCTCATGACCTTGCTACGCCTCTGAATAGAGCCTCTATATCCCGTTTGGTTGAAGTCGCAGGGTCTCCCTTACCTCCGTGCCCTCCACGCTGCCCTCGGATGGTGTGGGACTCCTTGGCCATTCCGCATCCCCAGCAGCTGCAGATTCGATGGCAGCCACCATCTTTATATCATGGCTTGCAGATTGTGATGCCGGGCGCCGTATAAATAGTGGCGACGTGCTAGAATGTGCCAAGGTGTGCAGCCAGCTAAGGGAGGTCGAGGGTCGTGTTTTCTGGTCCATCATCTGCCAGGGGTCCGCTCAAGTTGTGATGTTAGCTTGGCATTGGTGCAGAGCTCCAGGTTCAAGCGGCCAGTACTGCGTTGTACCTACACCCCCCTCATGCTGCCGCTTTGCTCGCATCACTGTTAATGTGGGATTGCTGACACATTTCTTTCTACAACGTCTGACTTTGATGTTAAATTGCAGTAGAATTTCATGTAACCATTTACTTATTTATTTATAAAGTATTTTACCAGGAAGGATACATTGAGATTATGTTGTCTCTAACTAGACTAGGTTCATGACTTATAGTTGTCATCAATATTATGTAAACTCCTTTTGCATTAATTGCTTATTACCCAAGCATAATCAACCGATTTTGGATATACTGTATATCAATGTGGATCCTTGCTTGGCATGTCTTGGTAGCAATGAAACTCTTTGCACATCTCAGTGACAGCTCTTCCTTAAATTGCCCTGAGATGATCTATCAGAATGCTCTGCCATACCCTGACATTACAATGGTGTTTTTTTAAAAAAATATATGTATGGTTTTTGGTTCACAATTTCTATTGCCCTATGGCAAGATTAGTCCTGCTGCAATAACAATAAATTCCAGAACACTTTTATCATTCAATTGTAAGAGAATAATGTGTCCCCTCCCACCTTCCCACTACAGCCTAAAATCTAACAAATCTAACACACCTGTTATGTAAGGTGCCCTTTAAATCCTACAGAGTAAACTAAATGAAGTGTCTACCTCTATTCTCCTATTACTGAGGAATCCCTCCCATCTGACCCTATATAATGCCAGAATACTGGTGCTTTCTGTACCTGACTGAGCTGTTGTAAGAAAAATATCCTAAAAGAGGAGAGGGTAATACAATGATCTTCCTATATACTCTGCTCTTTGTGGCTGGACTCATAGACAAAGGTAATTTCTACTCTCATTTAGCAGATTCATTTTGCTTGCTCTTATTGTTTAATTTGGGGTATACTGTTAAAAATAGTAATGTTTTATTTTAAAACATTTATTAGGTATAACAGTGTAGTTTATTTAAAGCTATAATTTGAAACTTGAGTTTTGTAAACAAGCAACATATTTCTTCTTTTTTTCCTCCCAGGGCATACACATAAAATGTAACCGTCTGACAGCTTGATGTGATTTTTTTTTTGTACCGCCTGTTTTTCTTCATTTCTAGACCCTATTTAATATTATTTGTTTGAAACAAATGAATCAACTTTTGCAATATTCTAATCTGTTTTATTACATTACATTTTATTTTACTTTACTGATTTAACAGTAAACCCAGATATTCTTATTCTATTAATCCAGTATATAGCTAAATTACTCCTCATTCAAGTATAATATGCAACATCTGTATAAGGAGATTTAGTATTCATTTTTTGGCAGTGCATCATTTTTGAAAATTAAATTAAATTTGTAGGCTCAACCTAAAATGCGGGAATAGGAAGACAGATTGTAACCAGGGGCATAACTACCAGGGGTGCAGAGGGTGCAACCGCACCTGGGCCCTTGATTCCGGGGGGCCCTCACTCACCTGCCTGGGCCTGGGGGCTTGCCTATAATATATACATAATTATTTTTAAATTTATTTTATACTTATTTGTGAGTTTTATTGCTGTGGAGCTCTGTGATACACTCATACACACCGCACATTGCTGTGAGTTTTATAGCTGTGGAGCTCTGTGATACGCTCATACACAGTGCACATTACTGTGAGTTTTATTGCTGTGGAGCTCTATGTTATGCTCATACACACCGCACATTACTGGTACGGGCGAAACGCATTGAGCGATGCCAGCATTTTTTTAACAGACACTTTTTAATTACAGGGTTCCTCCCCGGTTTCCTTTAGTCTAGTTATATGGTATGTAGGCGGCTCGAACCGCCGAGGTAATAGTCAGTGACTAGCTTTCTAGTTTTTCCTGATTCAGGATAGTTAAGCCTATTTTTGGGGTTTTTTGGTTTCCATATGCCGATATTCTATATATTTACAGAGCAGTCTTTACTCTTCACTCCACCTTGTTTATTTTTTCATTTTGTGTGCATTTTGTATAATAAAGTTAACTGTGTTAGTGGCACTGTGTGCAATTTTATTTTTTGATTCTTTGGTTTTTGGAGTTAAGACCTGTTGAGTGCCTCTCTATTGCCCCATTTGTTCCTTTGTTTATTGTTGTTGCTGTGGAACCCTGATTTACACTGATACACATTGCAAATTACTGTGAGTTTTATTGCTGTGGAGCTCTGTGATACATTCATACACACCGCACATTACTGAGTTTTATTGCTGTGGAGCTCTGTGATAGACTCATACACACTGCACATTACTGTGAGATTTATTGTGGTGGAGCTCGGTGATACGTTTATACACAACGCACATTACTGTAAGTTTTATTGCTGTGGAGCTCAGTGAGATACAAATAGTGCGCAATACATTAAAAATGGGATGGACTGACTAAAGAGTTCATGGTGGACCTGGAAAAAATGGGACACTGATTCTCTGGAGTCAACATTGTGGACCTGAAGAGGACCAATGCATGTTGACGGAAGGGGGGACAAAATATGTTTTGCCTAGGGGGGGGGGGGCCTATCATGGTTTCTGCACCTGAGCCCTGAGGTTTCAGGTTTCAATGAGAACTATTTGATCCTGGTCTCACTGTGACAGGAAGCGGTAGATCATAAAACCCTCTCCACTTTTAGGATCAGATTTAATTAAGGGATTTTTATTTATTTAGGGAGGGTATTTTACAGTGTTTAAATGATTTAGCAAAAGTTAAATCACAGCATCAGGTCCCAGAAATCCATATTTTTTTGAGGAATACAACCTCCACAGGAGACTGAGCTACCCTGGAATAGTTCATACTTCTTGACCTAGGAGGAAAATAACATCTTCTATACAAAGTATACAGGCCGTTAATTTACAGTAAGGAGCTGCAATGACTGATCCGCAATAACCGAACAGCAAGTTCGGAATAGCAAATACAGCCGTAATACAAATCGGCTCCAGCCAATATCTTAATGGCAAGAGTGAAATAGGTCCCTATATCTTTTAGAACACTAAGTCCCAAGTCTTTGCGCAGCAAGTTGATTTCAAAATGAGTATATACTACTATTTATTCTCATCAACTACACAGCGACAACAGTGCTTTACCTTAGTAACCAGTAATGTGAGCTGCATGTGGCCCTGCTCACAGGAGGTAACAGTCTAAAGGGTAGGAATAGAGGAAAACAAACGGAGCTGTCATCTTATTAGTGGGAGGATTTCTAATGTTAGCCTTGTTATAAGAAGCGGTGGGCCCTATCACAAACTTACTTTTCAGATATGTGAGCATTAACGCTAGTTAAAGTGGCATTAGTGCATGACCCCCCATATTACATTCCTGAAAGCTTCCATGAGCTTACTGTACTTTACGCTCTCCATGTTAAGTATAGGGAGTGCAATCCTTAGTTAGCGTTAGAATTACAAAGTCCTAACGCTTATTACCGCACCGATGTGGTAACTAAAAAGTTAACCACAGCTAGAAGCTGGTGCTAATACCGTTTCTGCGAAATCAGTCAGCACAAGCTAAACCCTCCCCAAAAATCAGATACCCACCCCTCGTCCCGCGGTGAGAACAGTGGGCCGATCCATTGCTCCTGGCTGCCGAGAGCAGTGTGAGACTAGGGACAAATAGTCTCCAGTCTCCCTCCACAAATCACTTTGCGGCCCTGTACGATCTTGCGAGATTACACAGGACTGAATGCTTGGCAACACAATCTTCAATGGAGTCCTATGGATTCCAAGAGGTAATACTTACAGCGGCATATTAGCGCTGTTGTGAGTATCAAGGGGGTTTAGCACTGCGTTACCGGACAGGCTGCTACATTAGCGCCTGCCCCGTAATAGGGTGCTAAAATGGGGATGCTTAGGGGAAACCTGCAGGTTTTCCACCCTAACGTCCCCATTTAAGCGTTAGGAATATAATATGGGCCGGTGACAGGTACGGTGGTAAAACAACTATAATGATGTGGGAACAGGTGAGGAGGGGGATTAGTCATGAATGTGATATGTTAATCTGAAGAGATGGGTTTTAAGGGATTTCTTGTAGGGCCAACGACTAGGTTATGGAGGAAAAGCTGATGTTGGTTAATGAATCAAATATATGTGCCTTTACCTCCATTTTCCCTACATTTAAATTCATAAAGGTTTAAAATTGGGAATGGTACTGCTTGAGGTAGAATGATACCAAAGTGGTTATTCACAGAGCACCGAAATGTTGCAGACATTTCAGTGCTTTATTGTTCCCCGCACTTCGGGGAATCAAATTTCCCCACCATGCGGTAGGGATGTGGTTTCGGGTTTCGGAATTTCAGAATTTTCACGAAATTTCCCGATTCGAATTTGGCCGATTTTCCGAAAATTTTCAGATCCGAAAACGGCAGATCCGAATTTTTTTTCGAGCCGAAACGAAAACTTTTCGGAATTTTAGAATGGAGTGGAAATGTGTAAAATCGAAATTCATTTTCGTTCAATTAGTGATTTGGGCTCCATTCCTGATTTCGGTTCCTTTTCAGTAATATCGGACATCGTATTTATATCGCTGATTCTGTAATTAAATTTTGTATCATTCCCATCTCAATGTATCCTTCCTGGAAAACCAGAGAAATCTCAATGTATCCTTCTTGTAAAACATGAGAAATCTCAATGTATCCTTCTTGTAAAACATGAGAAATCTCAATGTATCCTTCCTGGAAATCCAGAGAAATCTCAATGTATCCTTCTTGTAAAATATGAGAAATCTCAATGGCAGAATTATCATATCGGCGGAATTATCGTATCGTATAATTACCGTATCCGAAAAACCATTAGTTTACGTCAAAACGAATAGACACTTTGAAACGAGGAGAACAGACGTTCCGAAAAACACGAAAATTTCCGAAATCACGAAAAAAAAGTCGATACGAAAAACGAACCGAAACTAATCGAAACGGAAATCGGCCGAAACCAGTTGAATCGAAAATTTACAAAATCCGAACGGACCGAATCGAACCGAAAAAAAAATTGGTGCACAAGCCTACCCTGCGGTGAAGTCACAATTCACTGCTGGGTCCCCGAAGTGCAGGGAACCGGCCGCCGAATGTCACTGCAAACCCATTGCCCGCTGCTGCTAACCCACCAGACATTTGGCCGCAATCCTGCTGGAGGGCCACCAAACGCAGCCGCCGAGCACAGTGCCAACCAGCTGCAGAAGGAAGCCAACAAGCCGCCGGACAGGTAAAAGTAAAAAAAAATTGAAGCGCTGTTTGCAAAAAAACGACTGAACGAAAATGTCTGAAATTAACATATAAGGTCCTATGAATGATAATAAAAAGGTCTGTTACAGAAAAAAGAAAAAGCGCTAAAATGCCTTAAAGTTCCAAAAAAAATATTTGAATTTTAACTGCAGATTACAAGACTAAATGGTTTATTAGATATTCAGGGTTATTCAAAGAGATCCGAATTGGGGCCGATAGGTAACCGAACGCTGAAATTCAGCGTACGGTTACCTTTCCTAGCCATTCGGCTATTCAGAGAGCAGACAGTTCGCCAAATGTTGGTGAATTGCCTGCACATACGGTGCCTGTTTGAGGGCAGTGAAATCCCCATAGAGAAGCAATGCTTTGTCTATTCAGAGAACACAAAACAGATGGATAAGGTTGCCGAAATGCCCTGCCATTCGGTGGTTTCATTCGACAGGTTTATTCAGGAGAATCCCATAGGCTATGTTAAAAATATTCCCATTTTAATCCAATATCTAATAAACCGTTTATTTTATTCTGCAGTAAAAAGTCTCTTTTTAGATTTTCTAGGATCTTTTAGGCATTTTTCGGGATTTTTTTAAATAGTTTTTTTTCTTTTTTCTGTAACAGCCCTTTTTATTATCATTCATTGGACCTTATAAGTAAATTTCAGACATTTTCGTTCAGTAGTTTCTTTGCGAGCAGCGTTTCACTTTTCAAACATTCAAGCGTACAGTTTTTTTTTATCACACCATTCGTCTGCGGTGTCGGGTTTTTCCGGCTGCTGCTCTGCGCTGTAATCAGCTCCTGCTCGGGATTCTCCGGTGTGTTTGACGGGGTTAATCCAGATGTTTTTGCGGGTTTCGGTGTGCGTTCGCCGGATTTTGCGGTGAGTGTTCGTCGGGTTTGCAGCAGCCTTTCCCTGCAATACGACGGCCCTGCGGTGCTTGCTGAATACACCGCAGGGTCGCCGAAATGGGATCGTCGAATCGCACCGAATTGAAGAGAACAAAAAGTCGCCGAACGTGCAGTGACTTTTCGATTCTCTTTGAATAACCCTGTTAGAGTAAAAACGGGAATATTTTTAACATTGAAGCCTACCGGATTCACCTAAATAAACCTACCGAATGAAACCACCAAACATCAGGTAATTTCTCTGACATTTCTCTGCTGTTCAGTGTTCTGTGAATAGGTTAATCATTACTTCTCTATGGGGACTTCCACTGCCACCGAACAGGCACCGTACTTGCTGCCAATTCACTAAAATTTGGCAAACTGCTTCCTCTGTGAATAACCGAATGGCACCGTATGGGGAAATTCCCTGTTCAGTGCCATTTCAGGGCCAGATCGGCTCTTCGTGAATAACCTTATATGAAGTAATGGAGGATAGACAGGATGTGTTAGGAACAAAAAACAAAAATATAGAGAGGATAAAAATTATTTGAGGTAGATGAAGGGCTGTAGGTGGAAGGAATTTGGTTAGTATGCTATCATTTGAAACAATTGTAGAAAAAAAAACCTCTTTAACTTTTGACCAAAATACACCCTTGGTTACATAGAAGTGAGGTGTAGTTGTAGTTCAGCATTTTGAAATTAAGTATAGAATTACGATTTTATCTAAATTACTGGTATTACAGTTTATTTGCAAACAAGCATCTGCATGTTTTATTTTGTTGTGCTGATCCGTACACAACTTTCTTTGTCTCCAAACATAATAGAATCAAATTCTGTATACCTTGCATTGGAATTTGAAAAGATCTTTAAAGAGCTATTACCCCAGTACAATCTGTTTTCTATTATAGTTCAGATAAAAGGTCACATGATAAAAATAGGATTCCCTCACTGGTATATAGATTATTATTCACTGTTTTCTGTTTGTTTTTTTCTTTTAGGATCTCCAACATGTTATGGTAAGTGCCTTAATAAAATAAATTAGAATTAACTGTTGGTTGCAATGTTTACACATCACAATTTGATTACATTGTTTTCACCTAAAGTTTTTTGATTCATTTATTCTGTTTTATGTCTCAACAATTGTAACAGTTCCATCATCGGGTGATGTCGTGTGTAGTGACTCTGCTTGTGCAGGATCCTGTGATGAACCAAATGGATGCATCTGCTCTAAAGACGTGACTTTATCCTGCATTCCTTCTGGTGCAGAATGTCCATCTCCTTATAGCAACTGCTGCCCGCTTGGATTATTTTGGAGCACTACTGAGAGCTGCTGCTCAAGTAAGATCATATGGACAAGTTTTAAGAGCATTCCATACGGAATTTAGAGAACCTTTGTTATGATACGATGGGTTAATATTTTATGAATCCTAATATATTTTAATATTTATATTACAGCAACTATATACTGCAATCCACCTTGTCAAGCTGATGAAGAGTGTGAAAATATCAGCAATATAGCAACTTGTAACTGTAATACAACTGTATATGCAGGAATTAGTAAGTACGCTCTGCTAACACATGTACTTTATTCTTTCTACACATGTTTGTTTTACTTTTTTACTTTTGTTGATATAATTTAAACAGTTTGCATATAAAGAAAATCTATATATAACTACACAGATCTCAAAAATACTTTGGCGAATGATAATAGATTCCTGGCAAGTATTAACCTGAAGGTCAATGTGGTCTGTATAGAAAAACCTCCAGATGCAATAACCAGTTTGGTCACAGTAGAGCTGTTTGCAGCTGTCAGTGAAAGGGCAAGCTGGAACACTTTCCATGTAAAATAGAGAGGAGCAACAAAATGCTGAGGAGAAATAAACAAGTTTAGGAGTGTAGTACAGTCAATGTTATGGAAGGACAGGAAGATATTTAAAGGTCAGAAAGAGGAATGGGGTGACAATGTAGGAGTGCAAGTTGAAGATCATAAATACAGAACTGGGATAAGAACGCGTTTAGGGGCAAGTGAAAGAATTCGAGGAATAGCGACAGGTGTAGGGGTGCAGGGTTTGGAAATGCAGTAACTGGTTTAGGAGTGCTGTGCAGGGACTGGTTGAGACTTGCAGGGGCTTTTCTGGGGTGCAGAGCCAGGATTAGGAGTGCATGCATGGGTTTAGGGGGTGCAATTTAAGATTGCAGGGACAAAAGCAATGCCTGTTCCTGTTCCCATTCCCTTCAACTTGTCATCAAATCTATTTCAGATTTATGGTTGCAGAAACAGGGGTAGGAGTGGGTTTGATGGCAAAAGGTTTGAGTTTAGGACCAGGTATGTGGTGACAGTGCAGGGCCACATTTAAGATTGTAAGTAAGGACTGAGGTATGAACAAATGAAACAGAGAAGGGGCGACAGATTTGTGAGTGCAGGGACAGCATTTGGTGGCAAAACAGCAACAGATGATAGGCATGAACTTGTGGGTTGCGTCTGTTAAAATTATAGGTGGTATCATTGGTTGCGAGTAACTCTTTGTAATGCATGCCCCAAACCTTTGAGCTGTTGTGTGTGTATATATATATATATATATATATTGTGAGCTGGGGCCGCCATTATGTGAAGGTTGTAACGCGGCTCTGCTGAGATCTTGTGAACTCTGCAAGATTTTGTGTTAGGCCCCAGAGCCTGCGTTACAATCTTCACATGCTGGCAGCCGCTCGTGCATTCTGCCAACCGCCCCAGTCCCTCGGTATTGAGGGCACTTGCAGAAGTAGAAGTACTTGTGCACATGCCCAGTATTGGCACCAATACCGATACTAGTATCGTTATCGGCGCATCCCTAATGTATATTATACCTGTATATGAAATAAAGTCCTCTCCTGGAAAGCCCTGCAATTCCCTGTCAATTGATAAGTGTAATTACCTGGTTCTCTGATGCAATTCACTTCTAGGCTAAGTTACTTTAGGATTTGAGTTGGGGGTTAAGCATAAGTGATTTTTCAATTAATACATGTAGAATGGCCCGCACATCTATGATACTGATGTCAAATTATTGACGTGTGCAAAGCTTGTGCCATTCTTCTAAATTTTTATATGTGCATCAAAATATATTTAATCTACAATTTCTTTCACTATATACATGAATTCTATGAGGACATCTTTATATATGTGAAAGATGATCCAAGTGTCATTTTTAGCTGACATTTTGTCATTGACATTCTGATGTGAGGTCGGCAGCAGACATCATTGAAATAATAAACATGGGACAAATTCCATTGTTGCTGTAACCGGGAGTAGGTTAAGGAATTTTTTGGCACAAGCTGATATCCCTATTACTGGGTCTTTGCCTACCCAACTGCTGTAGTAGTGGCTCAGGTCAAAATTTTGGGACAGATACTGGAAGCAGCGCCACTACTGGTTTTGGCCCCTGGTGTCAGATGTGAGCCTGTCATGAACTCATGCAGAATTCTCAAAGGAGCCACAGAAAGATGTTTGGAACTGTTTGTCCCCATCTTCCACTAGTTTTGGCTTGGATCATGCCACTGTCTGCACCAATTGATCTGAGGAAAGTTTGGGATTGTTTGGTGTGGTTCATTTTCAGTGTAGTTATTTTGCAAAATAACACTAAGCTCTGGAAGTTGGTATTCATTTCTGAATACTGGCTAGAGTCTAAAACTGTTGACTGTTCTCAGTTTGAGTCCTATACAATGTATAGGAGCAGTTAATGTACAGTAAGGCTCTGCTAATTTCAGGCCACGTCAGAATAGCAACTCCAACCGTTAACTTAATGGCAAGAATGGAATAGAGCCTCCAGTTTTAATACGTCTTCATGTTTTTAAGTCTACTATCAGGTTTTTTAGGCATACCTCATCTTCATTTTTTGCTTCATACCTGACAATAGAAGTGAGATTTTAATTGTATTTCCTTTACCTCGCAGTTTCCATTTCTTTCTTTATGTACATCATTTTCTGAGTTACCTTCTTGTGACAGACCACCTGGCACTCCGACCGTGTGCCTCTGTCAAACGCTAGCTTTCTCCAAGCTGGACCCCGGAATCCAGCTTTAGCAGCCCCCAAACCTTCTCAAACTTGCCCCAGTGACAGCTGAGTCTTTCACACTCCTCTTTCAAAAATGTCACATGATGTGTTTTTATGTTACTCCTAAACATAAACCATTTTTTTCTAAGGATTCAATTTGTCTTATTAGTATGTAATTGAGCAAGGTTTAAAATTGTGATGCAAGCGTCCCTTGAGAAATCCGTTCTATGAAAATCAGAGGTGACTAGATGAGACCATGTCCTCCCTTTGTAGAATTCAAGAGAGAGGACCTGTTCAGTGTATTATTGATGCTGTTATGAGCATCACCAAAGTATCAGACTATTGAGTCAGCCCTCTTCCACCAATGCCCTAGAAGCAAGATGCTAGTGGCACCCAGCACAGGAACTGGCTGATCAAAGCTGTGATATCTTACCAAAATATTGCATTGATCTTTATGACAAATGCGATATCCATCACTAATAGTTAAAGTGCAAGGAAAGTGAACCTTCAATAATGAAACTAGCGCAATGTGCAGGGGTATGTTTTTCTTTTTTACAGACTCCTAATATGTTAATATAAGGCCCTGAAACAATGTGACAATTGAAATCAAGTATTACAGGGTTGAAAAATAATTCGCTAAAAAAATCCAGAAAAGTTATGTTTCAAGAGGTTCAATGTATGCTTTTTTTGTATTATGCTAATAATCAAATCTATCAATGCAAAAACAATGTGGCAGGGCACACGGCACTTGAAAGGAGAATTTTTGTTAAACAATACCACTCCAGTAAGGTGTGCTTATTATAACCTCAGAATGCCGAGATGCAATAGACTTGAAGTTAAGAAAGGGAATCCCAGCACTCCACTAATGGCAAACCGTGTGTGATGAAAGTGCAGCAACATGTTGACCATCGAAGTGGCCTTTAGTAAGCCAGATTTCCCAGACTGTATCTGTTCGTTGTGTAAATGATCTTTATAGACCATATCAGCTCTGACTACAAGATTTTCTTTGCACAAAAACTCCAAATGCACTGTCAACTTCAATGAAAAATTTTCAGCCTTGCATAAGGAGTTCCCTGAAAATCCCTGTTAGCCAATTCCACCAATGATTCAAGTCAGAAAACAGGGAATCCAGGCAATCGGATAGTGTTATAAGCTCAGCTTTTATTGTATGAGCATTGGTGGCAGAGACGATGTTTTGGCCAAAAAAAGGAGCTTTGTCAAGCTAATACTCATATAATTTACGATAGTTTAATTACATTTTTTTACACATATAAAAATGAGGCTTTATCACTGTCACTGGATTACAAATGAGCATATGTAAACCAGTGGGGCTTAGTCATCTCCACATCAATGCATGGAGTGAATGGACAAATGCAAGGTATCAAAACCATAAAAGTAGGCAATACAGGCAATAGAGGCAATACAGTTGTGTTCAAAATTATTCAACCCCAATGCTGTAAAGGGTTTTAGGGAATTAGTGTACATTTGTAATTGTATTCAGAATGAAATCCTACAAGGACTTTTTAAAGAACCATATGCAACTAAAATTACATCAATTGGTTTTGTAATACAGTAGTAAATGTTTCTTTTGTGAATTCTTCATTGACACAATTATTCAACCCCTTAAAGACTACCACTCTGAAGAACAGAGGTTCATTCAAGTTTTTTCAATCAGGTATTGAAAACACCTGTGGATGTCACGGAGCAGCAATAAAGCATAATAAGCACCAATTAGGCAGCTTTAAAATGACTGTGATACTCAGCTCCTTCTAGACATTTACTGGTGTGGTTACAAACATGGTGAAGTCAAGAGAATAGTCCAGGAAGACAAGAGAAGAGGTGATTACTCTTCACAGGAAGGGCAATGGCTATAAGAAGATTGCAAAGATGTTAAACATACCAAGAGAGACCATAGGAAGCATCATTCGCAAATTCAACGCAAAGGGCACTGTTGAAACGCTACCTGGTCGTGGCAGAAAGAAGATGCTGACTTCGACTGCTGTGCACTACCTGAAGCGTAGAGTGGAGAAAAGTCCCCGTGTGACTGCTGAGGAACTGAGAAAAGATTTGTCAGATGTGGGTACTGAAGTTTCAGCTCAGACAATACGGCGCACACTGCGTAATGAAGGCCTCCATGCCAGAACTCCCAGGCGCACCCCCTTGCTGTCTCCAAAGAATAAGAAGAGTCAACTGCAGTATGCCAAAAGTCATGTGGACAAACCACAGAAGTTTTGGGATAGTGTTCTGTGGACTGATGAAACAAAATTAGAACTGTTTGGGCCCATGGATCAACGCTATGTTTGGAGGTGGAAGAACAAGGCCTATGAAGAAAAGAACACCTTGCCTACTGTGAAGCATGGTGGGGGTCAATCATGCTTTGGGGCTGTTGTGCTTCTGCAGGTACAGGGAAGCTTCAGCATGTGCAAGGTACCATGAATTCTCTTCAGTACCAGGAGATATTGGATGACAATGTGATGCAGTCCGTCACAAACCTGAGGCTTGGGAGACGTTGGACCTTTCAACAGGACAATGATCCCAAGCATACCTCCAAGTCCACTAGAGCATGGTTGCAGATTAAAGGCTGGAACATTTTGGAGTGGCCATCGCAGTCACCTGACTTAAATCCGATTGAGAACCTCTGGTGGGACTTAAAGAAAGCAGTTGCAGTGCGCAAGCCTAAGAATGTGACTGAACTGGAGGCTTTTGCCCATGACGAATGGGCGAAGATACCCGTAGATCGCTGCAAGACACTTGTGTCAAGCTATGCTTCACGTTTAAAAGCTGTTATAACTGTAAAAGGATGTTGTACTAAGTACTAAGATTGAATGTCACTTGGGGGTTGAATAAAACTGATAATGATGTGAGCACAGAAAAGACATTTGTGGTTATTTCATTATAAATGTTATGTTATATTTGTCTGACCTACACGTGCCTCTTTGATTTAATTGTAAGCAAGATGACTGATCAAAATCAATGTCAAACTGGCCAAAACACTCAATTTCAGTGGGGGTTGAATAATTTTGAACACAACTGTATATGCTTTGGCCTAGGGCAGCAAAATGTCTTTACCTTGTAGAGAATTAAGTACAATGGTATCAAAAAAAGCTCTGGACACCACTCCCTAAGCATCGATGCAGGCAGGATGTGCCAGATATCATTGTGATTCGGATCACAGAGCAGAGTGTGTATATATATATATATATCAGTAAGTGAGGGGTTAATTCTAGTTAAGTATAATATATGAAGGAGGGAGAGCGATATAATGCAGTTTTTTAAGGGGCTTATCTAGTGTTGGGTGTATGTTATATATACACACGGACACGCGTAATTATATAAACTCGGGCATGCTTTTGACGCATTCGGCAATGGGCACTAAAGGGAAGTTTCAGCACTAAACAAACGAGAACTCTCACTAGTCACTAAAGTTCGTGATGAGCAGACAAATAGATTATTTTTTCCCATTCACAAGCCTTCCAAACTTAAAGTTGGTTAAACATGGAATTTATTTACCCACTATTTTAAAACAAATCATAATATTATGTGTGTTGCCAAAGTTTTTATTTTCCAAAGTTTATTTTAAACTCACACTGTTATGTTGAAGTTACAGGTTACTGACCTTCCAGGAAGTATAGACAATATTTTCTCACTCAACCATGCAATGTTTGAAACACAAATCTGATTTGTGAATTTATTTCTACAGTTAAATATTTCTATTAATAATAAAGAAAAAAAGTCTTCGAATCACAAAACGTTTTTGTTTTTCAGGTACTTCCGCTGTTCTTCCTACAGTAAAATGTGAATCGGATACAATTACGGTCTCTTTCAAAAAGTGCCTGCTGTATTCTCTTGGATTTGATCCAGACAGTTTAGCGTTATCAGATAGCTCTGAAAACTGCAGTTTTCCATATCGAAGTTTAGAAAATGGTATAAGATATGTAAGCCTCCAGGGTGAACCAAAGACAGGATGGTGCGGAAATAACGTTAATGTAAGAACAATTTTCTATGTGTTTTAATTTTGCAAAAAGCATTACCCACATTTATTTGTGCAAAAGCAATACCCACATTACTATCAATTCCCCTAACGAGGACAAATAACCTATTGCTTAGAATTAAAAAATTGATTTTATTAGACACAATAAAACATTGAAAAACGTCCAATTAAACACAACGATTATATATGAATCATTACAAACAATAATTATGTCAGCAAATATGGAATTATACATTAAAGTAAATGGTGAGTCCACCAGTTTACACAAGGCGCCTTGTATCCATGGAGAGACAGAACCATACCAGTACTATTAACCATATATTAGCAAGATCGTAATATGGTGGAATAAACTCAACCAAATAGCGAAAAAAAGACCATAGGCTGACAATTCAATAGATAGCTCGTTGGAATGTAATATCCATGCACAAAAATAGTGTACTAGATGAAAATATTTACAAATAATTTGCATGAAAGTGCGTGAACACAGAATTGCTGCTGCTTCCCATTCTTCCTTAAACCCTGGTTGATCAATATGTGCAGCTGGGGGAGTCTTTTTTTCGCTATTTGGTTGAGTTCATTCCACCATATTACGATCTTGCTAATATATAGTTAATAGTACTGGTATGGTTCTGTCTCTCCATGGATACAAGGCGCCTTGTGTAAACTGGTGGACGCACCGTTTACTTTAATGTATAATTCCATATTTGCTGACATAATTATTGTTTGTAATGATTCATATATAATCGTTTTGTGTTTAATTGGACGTTTTTCAATGTTTTATTGTGTCTAATAAAATAAATTTTTTAATTCTAAGCAATAGGTTATTTGTCCTCGTTAGGGGAATTGATAGTAATCTACTCCAGTGTTTAATCACGTTCTTAGCTGCTTATCCCTCCACACGGTGGATTTGTCCATCGATCTTTGCAATACCCCCATGCTTGCTGTTTTATGAACTATATTTCCTCTTCAAAAAAAGTGTGTTTTCTGTTTTTCAGACTGACAGCTCCAAAGTGTACTTCTCAAACACACTTCACATTGGCATTCGGAATAAAACCATCATCACAGTGAACCCTGTCAATGTATCATTCACCTGTTCCTACAACTTGACCATGCAGACTAGTCTAGCTGCAGCAATCCATCCTGTTCTGAGGTGAGAATAGGAACTCTGATTCTGATACACTCTAACTTGGTTACATTGTTTCCAATTAGTAATTGCAGCATATTTGAAAGACACAGAGCTCAAAGTGTATTTTTTTTCTGAAACGGAATCTACTTTGAAACAACAAACAAATTTACACTGTTATACAAGCTGTACACTCGAATCAAATCAAAATAAGCTTTATTGGCAGGACCAAATACATTTTAGCAATGTCAAAGCATATGGGGAGGTTATATGGGGTGGAGGGGGGTAGTGGGACATATATGGGGGGACTGGGCAAGTCCATGGACATTATCAGGGGTAAGGGATAATTTGAAGTGGGATGGGGGCAAGTCCGTGTTGGGGATTTATAAGTCCGGGATCTCTCATGTTCCTCTCAGTCTGTGACATTCTGTGACGTATTGAGCAGATATTTTCAACCCCGGCTCCTCTTCTCCCAGTATGATGTGGAGTTTCCTTGTCTCTTCTATAGAGGTGAAGTCCGGGATGAGAGTGGAGAGTCTCTGGAAGTGAGTTTCCCTCAGTGCTGAGTATTTGGGGCACTGAAGGAGGAAGTGGACCTCATCTTCCAGGGCCCCCTGGTCACAACGCTAGCACAGTCTATTCTCCCTGGGCTTGTAGGTCTAAATATGAGTTTCTGAGAGTTTGCTATATCATGTCTCCATTCTCTGATATAGTTTTCCCTGGAATCGTTAATTAGGGCCTTTATTTGATATTTTGTCAGGTTGCATTCATGGGGGCTTTGGATGATTAGGGTGGATATGAGTTTTTGCAGCCCACATGGTTTGGGGTGGTCCTTGTTGGCCAGTAGGGCTTTATGGTGGTATGAGTTGAGGCTGGTGATGTTTAGGTGGTCCCAGTATGATAGCGCCCTCTTCTGTACTGCAAGAAGTAAGGGGAGTCTGCCCAGCTCGGCCCGGCAAGCATTGTTAGAGGTGCTCCGATGGACTTGGAGGTGCTTGCAGAATTCCACATGGAATATTTCTGTTGGGCTGGTGTCCCATTTGGGTTAGTCAGGGTAGGTGATGGGGCCCCATACTTCACTGCCATAAAGGAGGATTGGAGTGATGACGCTGTCAAAGATTTTAAGCAAGACTCTTACAGGCGGTTTTAGTTTGTAGAGTTTTCTTCTGATGGCATAGAAGGTTCTACACGCCTTGTCTCTTAGGGCCTCTATGGCTGGTTTGAAACTTCCCTATAGGTTTGTTTCTAGGCCGAGGTATGTGTAGCTGTTGGCTTCCTCAAGAGTGCAGTCATTAAGTGTGAAAGAGGAACTCTTGTTTTTTGCATTCTTCCTTTGGAAAACCATGACCTTCGTTTTCTTTTGGTTGATGGGTAGTGCCTATGCCGCACTGTATTTTTCCAGCACTTCCAGGCTGTCTTGTAGACCTCTCTCTGTTGGTGACAGTAATAGGAGGTCATCTGCATACAACAGGAACTTCACCTCGGTATCTTGTAGAGTTAGTCCTGGTGCTGAGGAGGATTCTAGAGCTTCAGCCAGTCCATTGATATAGATGTTAAAGAGGGTTGGACTTAAGCTGCAGCCTTGTCTGACTCCATGAGCCTGCCGGAAGTACTCTGTTCTCTTCCCATTCACCTTTATGCTGCAGAAGCTCTCATATGAGCTCTTGATGACGTCATAGGTATTCCCTCCTATTCCACTCTCCAGTAGTTTGAGGAACAGGCCTGGGTGCCGCACTGAGTCAAAGGCCTTCTTAACCCCTTCACTGCTGAGGCATTTCACGCCTGTGTGCTGAGCTCATTTTTACCGCTTTCGCTCATCATGTTTAAACGCGATTTGAAGCCACATTTTAATAAATGACCCAGACATATTATATATCGTTCTTTCCGGCAGACTACGCAGATTCATAATATATCATTTTTATATGTATACGTCATGACCTGCCTGTATATTATAACAAAAAATACAATAAAAATTGAATTTTTAATCATCTGCAGTGTGTAAAGTGTTTTTTTTCACATTTTATCACATGAGCGTTTGCGGTTATGTTTTCTATGGGGTGCGCTTGTACAAAAAATTTGAAATGGGGACTTGTTACTTTTTTGGGGGAATTACGTGATTTTTAGCAAACGCACCCCATAGAAAAAAATCATTAGTGCAGCATCATTGTTCACATTATAATTGAAATGTGAACAATATTGCTGCATTAATAAAAACAACACACAAAAAAACCATGTTTTTTTTTATTTATTTATTTTTTAAAATTTATTTATTATTTTAATTTTTTTTACTTTTTACCTAGTCATGTTGGGTATCATTCGAAAGGCCATGCTCAGGCCTTTCAAATGACACCCTCCATGACCCCCTAGCTGCCACGGTTCTGGAGATATCGGGGTTCACAAGAACCCCTATCTCCACCAGGGGATAGGCTGCACTTCGGCGCCGCAAGGCGCTGAAGTGCAACCAGCACTTGAGGGGTTAAAGCCAGGCATCGCTTAAAAGGGGAGACTCTCCCCTTTTAAGCGGTGCCTGGCTTTTACCGCTGCTCCTTCCCGATCGGGAGGGAGAGGGATCCGAACGGATCCCCCCCTCCCTTCCAGGCTATCTCCCGGCATTGCCGGGGGGTCGCCTGGAAATGACGTCATCGCGCATGGCGCGATGACGTCATTTACGCCGGGAGGCGCTTGACTTCAGCGTCTGAGGACGCTGAAGTCAGAACGCCGTGGGACCCCGGACAGAGAGGTGAGTATCTCCGCCGGGGGTCCCGCACAGCTGATGACGTGTGGGGCACGTCCTCAGCATGCAACGTGCATCAATGAGGACGTGTCCCACACGTCTTCAGCAGTGAAAGGGTTAAAGTCCACAAAGCAGGCAAATATTTTCCCATGTTTTGTATTGTGGACATGGTCCTTGATAAGACTGTGCAAGGTGTAGATGTGATCTGTAGTGCGATGGTTTGGCATGAACCCCGCTTGGACTCTGTTGAGGACGTTATGCTGTGTCAGGAAGCTGAGGATTCTTTTGTTCTGGATGCTAATGAACAGTTTTCCCAGTGTGCTGCTGACACATATCCCTCTGTAGTTGGCTGGATCATATTGGTCTCCACTCATATGGGTGGGTGTTATGAGGCCTTGGTTCCATACTTGAGGGTAGAATCCAACGCTCAGGACCAGGTTGAAAACTTTACATATTGCGGCGTGTACTTCTGGAGAGCCGTGTTTAATCATCTCTGGAAGAATTCCATCCATCCCGCTGGCTTTTTTACTTCCCAGATCTTGATTTTTTTCTGCTACTTCTTGGGGTATAATGGGTGTATCTAATGGGTTTTGGAAATCCTTGATTTTTTCCTCTAGTTCATGCAGTCTTCTGATGATGTGTTCCTGTTCCCCAGTTAGCTCCTCTTTGGGAAGGTCTTTGTACAGGCTCTTGAAGTAGTTGAGCCAGATGTTGCCATTTTGGATGTGGAGGTGGTTTTTCTTGGATCCTGAGCCGATTTGACTCCAGGTTTCCCAGAAAGAGTTTTCCTGAAGAGCCTCTTCCAGTTGTTGAAGGTTTTGGGAGATGAAGTTTGGTTTTTTCTTTTTGAGGATTTGTTTATAGTTTTTCTGCAGGACACCATGAGTGATCCTCAGGTCGATGTTGTCGGGGTCTCTGTGTTTTTTATTTGAGACTGTTTGTAGGTTGTTTCTTAGTGTTCTGCATTCTTTGTCAAATCATTTATTGGGTTGTTTATTGGATGATTTCTTGAAGTTGACTTTTTTAATGTTGGAGGTCTCTGCGATGGTGTGTAGTATGCTGTGGAGGTCCTTTGCTGCTCGGTTCACCCCCTGGGGACTTAGTACATGGGTATGGTTTTGAAAGTCTGTTAGCTGATCTTTGATGTCGGGTCTGTTGATAACCACTCTGTAGGCTATGGTAGAGTGTCTGGTCCATTTGAATGATGGTGGGAGGTTGTACAGTCTGCTCTGATGGGGTTTTGAGGATGGTTTGTTTGAATATTTAATATAAAGCAGTAGTTGGCTGTGGTCTGACAGGTGTTTGTGGGGTGACGGTGAAGGCGTTGATGTGAGTGGAGTTCATATCTGTGATTGTATAGTCTACCACACGGTTTCCTACATGGGAGCTTAATGTATACCTTCCCAGAGAGTCTCCCTTGGTGCGGCCATTAAGGATGTAGAGCCCGAGACTCCGACACAAATTCAGCAATTTTCTTTCACTTTTGTTAGTTGTATTGTCATAGCTGTTTTTTTGCGCCTGTATTGACTCCTGACAGTAGTTTGCGGCTCCCAAAATGTATGTGTTCCCATCTGAGGTCACATAGTCCTTTTCTCCTCCTGTCCTGGCGTTGAGGTCTCCATAGAGAAGCACGTGTCCTAGGGACTGGAAGTGGGTGACCTCACTCTGTACAACCTCATAGGTGTCTGTTTTGGAGTATGGAGACTCTGGTGGTGCAATGTAAGCTGCACATAGGAAGATGTCTGACTGAGAGGTGAAGATGGAGCTACTTATTTTTATCCAGATGTGGCTCTCTCCTTCCTTGATTGCTTTGTTCTCGTGTAGCTCCTCTTATACCAGATTAATATTCTTCCTAAATGGCGACCCTGTTTGATGCTTTTATCCTTCTGGGCGGGCACGGAAAATTCTCTGTAGTCAACAGGTGTTTGTGGGTCATCCTGTGCCCGGTTCCATGTTTCCAGCAGGATTTGAATGTCCACGTTGTGCAGTGTATGTTTGAAGTCTGGATCGTTTACTTTGGATCCAAAGGCTGAAGCATTCTGACCCTGAATGTTCCAGCTACTGATTGTTAATGATGTCATTTTATTTTGTTATACCTTGTAATGAGCAAAATTACATGGGACAACCAGGTTGTCCAACAACCAGGTTGTAGTTCATTATGAGATCAGTTCACATTAATTTGTTGTATAGTGTGCTGAGGAGGGTCCGTATCTCCTCCAAGTCTCTGTTCTGTGGAGGTCTTGATGTCCATCTTGGGGCGGGTGGTTTCCGCCATTTCTGCCATCTGTTTTGTCCTGTTCTTGATTTAAATGTGGAGTTCTTGTCTTGGTTTATCAGTGCAGTTTGAGGTCGTCTTGTGGTGGTTGTTGTTGTGTTAGTTTGGGTTTGGTTTGTTCGGGGATATGGGTTCTGTTCAGTACAATGTCTTTAAATTCTTTTGCCAGGTGACTCACCCCTTGTTTGTTGAGGTGTTTGTTATTGTAGAGGTGTTCAGGGGTTATGGAAGGGTGTTGGGCCAGATGAATGTTGGGCTTTGAGCTAGTTTTAGCCGACAGTTCTGTGTTGATGTTCTGGATGATGTGGTTCGATATGTCCTTCCTTGGGAGTAGGCAGGATAGGATTATTATGGAGTGGGGGAACTTTTGCTGTGCAGTGTCTGTTAGTTGTGACAGTTTGTCTGCAATGCCTTTCTGTTGTGTCTGAATGTTGTTCGTACCTGTGTGTATGATGATTTGTTTGGGGTTCGTGAAGTATGGATTTGTGAGGACTTCCATTGTCTGTTCAATGGTAGCACAATGGATTTTGGTGACTTTCTTTCCTGGGAAGAGCCTTCTAAGTGCTTAAGTACTTCCCATTTGAATCCATTATTATTACAGTTTCAGGAGTTTGTTGTCTGGGATTTGTTGGCCGACTGATTGTGGGTTCAGGATTTTGTGAGTGGTTTTGGCTGTCACTGATCTCTGTGTTGTTGATGTATGGAGTTTTAATTGTCTCATGTTCGTTTTCAGGCACTTTGTCTATATTAATCATTGTTGATTCTCTCTCCTGGTTGATGGGCTGTGTTTGTGTTTTAAGTTTCCTCATCTCTTCTCTCAGCTGGATATTTTCCTCTTGAAGTTCTTGGATCTTCAGTTGCATTTCCTGTAGGGAAGACCTGTGTTCAGATCTCAGGGTGTTAATTTTTTCTCTGAGTTGGTACTGTACGCTGTAGCAAAGTGTAATTTCCTCAGTGGTGTCACATGAAAAGATAAAATAAAATATTTACAAAATTGAATGGCTATACTCACTTCTGTGAGATACTGTATGTGTATATATATATGGAAAACAACTGACTGACTCAGCAATGCAAAGCTCAAGGACTTTTGGAAATCTACCCCTAGGGGGTGAAAAAGGAGGGTGAATATTTTAAACAGGATACCTATATCTCAAAAACCAAAGATGTTACAGCCATGAAAATTGGTATTTAAATCTTTGTGAAAAATAAAAAACACATGTTTTACCATTTTCTGAAAATTCAGTTAAAAGGGGTGAATACTTTTATCAGTATACCTATATTTTAAAAAAAAAGTTACAGGTGTGAAAATTGGTATTTACAATCTTTGTGGAAAATAAAAAAAAATGGGCTCCGTTACAGTCTTCCCGCTAAAAAGGGCGCACTAAAGAGAGAAAACTGCGCCTGCAGTTTTATCCCTAGCAACCCCATTTTAGCGGGAGATTACAATGCAGGCGCATAAAAAGCTACCTGCATTGTTACTAGGCGCTAAGCCCCGGGATGTGCGCGCAGCGCTAAGCGTCGCCGCGTGCATCCACTCAATGGAGTCCATAGGACTCCATTGAAACAGACTGCGGCGGTCACATGACCTGCCGGATCTCGCCTCGTGAGATCCGGCAGGTCAGCGTAGTGATCCGCAGAGAGAGACTGGGGGACTTTCCCCCCCAGTCTCTCCCTGCTCTCGCCGGATGGAGGAGGCGGATGGAGCCGCGGTCCTCGTCGTGGGATAGGAGGTGAGTTTATGGATCTTTTTGGGGGGTTTTGGATGGTGCTAACGGATTCTGCACCAGCGGAATCTGTTAGCACCAAGTCCAGGCTGTGTTTAACCTTTTGCTAACCGGACGTTAATCAGCGTTAGGACTTTGTAATCCTAATGCTAATTAACACTTTTGTGCTCCCCATGTAAAGTCAGTAACCTCACACTGAAAAGCGCAAGGTACCAAATGCTAATGGGTTTCTTAATTGAGATTGTAATATACAGTGGCTAGTAGCTACCAGGGATAACATTAACGCTCACTCAGGTGAGCACTGACATTAGCACCAAGTATGTAATGTAGCCCTATGTGTTTTATCATTTTCCAAGAATCCAAGTGGGGGGGAAGGGGGTGAATATTTTAAACAAGATACCTATATCTCAAAAACCGGAGATGTTACAGATGTGAGAATTGGTATTTAGAACCTTCTTGAAAAATAAAAAAAAACACGTATTTTGCCATTTTCTGAGAATCCAGTGAAGGGGGGTGTATACTTTTATCAGTACAGTTTACCTATATCTCAAAAAGCAAAGATGTTACAGGCGTGAAAATTGGTATTATGATCCAGCACCGCCACAGAGAGCAATAACATGGTCCTCTGGGGCAATTACAACAGGTTTGGTTTTCTGTTCTGTCAACGTGCCTTTCCCAGGCTCAGGAGCTTCACCTTTCTGTGTCTCTCTCAATATCCACCTTCCTTCTCTAGCAGAAGCTAATTATCCCCTTGATTGCCAAGTGGGAGACACCTGCAGCAAAAACAAAACTACATTCCTTTGGGTTAATGCCTACATGTTTAAACAAAAATACAGTGGGAAAATACAAACCAATCCATGCAGTATATCACAGTATTTATAATCTTCATGTAAAAATAAACATGTTTTATCATTTTCACAAAATCCAGTTAAGGGGGGGGGTTAAAAGGGAGGTGAATATATTTATCAGTATACATATATATTTCAAAAACCAAAGACGTTACAGGCATGAACATTAGTATTTACACTCTTTTTGAAAACTAAAATAACATATGTTTTGCCATTTAACAAAAATCCAGTTGATACACTGGATCAGCAGATCAGAGGGATGCTGTTACTTCACACAGAATTGAGTCTCTATGCAGCTCCTCTCACAGTCAGTTGCTCGCACACTCCCTCACTGCTCCAGTATGTCTGCTTCCCTCACACACACCCTCATTGCTCCAGCGTGCGGAGAACCTGTGATTAGGGATGAGCCAAACACCCCCGAGTTCGGTTCGCATTCGAACTCAAACTTTTTCAAAAGTTCGAATTCAAACTCGAACCGAACTCAATACAAGTCAATGGGACTCAAAGTTCGATTTTTAGAGTGCCCTCCAAGAGGGCATATATGCTAGATATTTGCCATAAAAGGTATATGGGGTCCGGGTAGTGCCCTGGGGGACAGGAAACAAGGACAAAAAGTTAAAAAAAACGTTTTAAAGGAACAGTGAGTTTTCTATGAAATAAGGGTTAAAAATAAAAATGAAAAATTCCTTCAAATATCGTGCCTAGGAGGTCCCCATAACCTGCCCGTGAAGTGGCGGATTTGTAGGATGTATAGAAACATTTAAAAACAATGTCCGGGTCTGGGTAGTGCCCTGGGGGACAGGAAACAAGGACAAAAAGTAAAAAAAAATACATTTTTAACCCCTTCACTGGTGACGACGTGTGGGACACGTCCTCAGTTACTCCTGCTGTATGCTGAGGAGGACGTGTCCCACACGTCATCAGCTTTGCAGGACCCCCGGCAGAGATACTCACCTCTCTGTCCTGGGTCCAGCGACGTTCTGACTTCAGCGTCCTCAGACGCTAAAGTCAATCTCCTCCCGATGTAAATGACGTCATCGCGCCATGCGCGATGAAGTCATTTCCAGGCGACACCCCGGCAATGCCGGGAGATTGCCTGGAAGGGAGGGGGGATCCGTTCGGATCCCTCTCCCTCCCAATTGGGAGGTCCCACAAAAAAAAGCCAGGCACCGCTTAAAAGGGGAGAGTCTCCCCTTTTAAGCGGTGCCTGGCTTTAACCCCTTAGGCACCAGGTCGCACTTTGGTGCCTTGCGGCGCCGAAGTGCGGCCTAGCTCCGGCGGGGGCTGCCATCTTGGATGGCGGCTCCACCCCCGGGTCCCCCCTCACTGCCTGACGTCCTCACGCATAGCGTGAGGACTTCAGATAGCCAGGGAACCCCTACCTGCCCGGAATCCCCTGGTGGAGATGGGGGGGGGGGTTCATTTGAACCCCAATATCTCCAGAACTGTGGCAGCTAGGCCTTTCGAATGATACCCAACATGACCAGGTATAAAGTAAAAAAAATATATATATATATTTTTTGTGTTATTTTTATTAATGCAGCAATATTGTTCACATTTCAATTATAATGTGAACAATGATGCTGCACTAATGATTTGTTTCCATGGTGTGCGTTTGCTAAAAATCACATAATTCCCCCCCAAAAAATTTATAAGTCACCATTTCTAATTTTTGTACAAGCGCACCCCATAGAAAATATAACCGCAAATGTTCATGTGATAAAAGGGGAAAAAAAACACTTTACACGCTGCAGATGATTAAAAATTCAAGTTTTATTGCATTTTTTGTTATAATATACAGGCAGAACATGACGTATACATATAAAAATCATAAATTATGAATCTGCCGAGTCTGCTGGAAAGAACGATCTTTTGGAAAGAAAATGTGGCTTCAAATCGCGTTTAAACATGATGAGTGAAAGCGGTAAAAATTAGCTCAGCACACAGCGGTGAAATGCCTCAGCAGTGAAAGGGTTAATGTAACAGTGAGTTTTCCATAAAATAAGGGTTAAAAATAAAAACAAAAAATTTGTTCGAATATCGTGCCTAAGCGGTCCCCATAACCTGCCCGTGAAGTGGCGGATTTGTAGGATGTATGGAAACAGCGCCATCACTGACCCACACACGACACCTAGCACTTCTAGTCTGCATGCAATGTATCAAATTGATGAGACCGGACTAATTAGAAGCACATGTTATTTCCAACCACTAATTAAACACCTGTTGTTTACGCCGTTTTGATTGCCCAGCTGTAAGCACAGGTCATTTAGAGGTGAGAATCTTTGCACCTAGACATTAGGTATTTTTTTAATTCAATATCTAGTAAACCATTGCTTATAATATTCTGCAGTAAAGAGTCTCTTTATTTCTAGATTTTTTTGTATTTTTTAAGCATTTTTTATACTTTTTTCAAATTTGTTTTTTTTAACTCGAACACGCCAAAAAGTTTGAAGTTCGCGAACTTTCGAACTGCCGATGTTCGAATTGAACTCGAACTGATCGAGCCGAACAGCTCATCCCTACCTGGGATATTATTGCAGAACCTCAAGCCACCTAAGCTCTGTAATGGTACCAGATTGCAAGTAAAAGCACTCCACAGAAATGTGATTGAGGCTACGGTGCTAACCGATTCAGCCCAGTGGGAGTCGGTGTTCATACTACGAATACCTCTTCTGCATTCAGAATATCCATTTCAAATCAAAAGACTTCAATTCACCCGAAAGGTTTGTTTCACGATGATCATGAACATGTCTCAGGGACAGATTTTGAAGGTAGCAGGGAAGACTGTTTCGCACATGGGCAGTTTTACAATGCCTGTTCGAGAGTGAGCTCACGTGACTGTAGCTGAGCCTAGCACCTAAAAGAAGAAGCACTAATGTAGTTTACAAAGAAGTACTCAAATAGTTTTTTTCTATGTTCCAGAAGCCAAAAAACAAACTACATTTTTTGGCAGTCTCATGTTTGTATTTACAACACAGAAAAAATTCATGGATACATATGGATTAAACAACTTTGTTTTGTATCCAATACACCCTGACGAACGTCTGCAATAAACCTTACTTATAATTTACAGGTTGATGTCTTAAAGTAATATTTCGTACAGTTTGAACAAAAAACTCATGTTTCTTTTACAAGCAATTGTTACAAAACCAAAAATCCACACAAGCGAAGCCGCAGGCAAAAGTTTTATATACACTATATTGCCAAAAGTATTCGCTCACCCATCCAAATAATCAGAATCAGGTGTTCCAATCACTTCCATGGCCACAGGTGTATAAAATCAAGCACCTAGGCATGCAGACTGTTTTTACAAACATTTGTGAAAGAATGGGTCGCTCTCAGGAGCTCAGTGAATTCCAGCGTGGAACTGGGATAGGATGCCACCTGTGCAACAAATCCAGTCGTGAAATTTTCTCGCTCCTATATATTCCACAGTCAACTGTCAGCTGTATTATAAGAATGTGGAAGTGTTTGGGAACGACAGCAACGCAGCCGCAAAAGTGATAGGCCAGGTAAACTGACAGAGCGGGGTCAGCGGATGCTGAGGCACATAGTGCGAAGAGGTCGCCAACTTTCTGCAGAGCCAATCGCTACAGACCTCCAAACTTCATGTGGCCTTCAGATTAGCTCAAGAACAGTGCGCAGAGAGCTTTATGGAATGGGTGTCCATGGCCGAGCAGCTGCATCCAAGCCATACATCACAAAGTGCAATGCAAAGCGTTGGATGCAGTGGTGTAAAGCAAGCCGCCACTGGACTCTAGAGCAGTGGAGACGCGTTCTCTGGAGTGACGAATAGTGCTTCTCCATCTGGCAATCTGATGGACGAGTCTGGGTTTGGCGGTTGCCAGGAGAACGGGACTTGTCTGACTGCATTGTGCCAAGAGTAAAGTTTGGTGGAGAGGGGAATATGGTGTGAGGTTGTTTTTCAGGAGCTGGGCTTGGCCCCTTAGTTCCAGTGAAAGGAACTCTGAATGCTTCAGCATACCAAGACATTTTGGACAATTCCATGCTCCAAACTTTGTGGGAACAGTTTGGAGCTGGCCCCTTCCTCTTCCAACATGACTGTGCACCAGTGCACAAAGCAAGGTCCATAAAGACTTGGATGACAGAGTCTGGTGTGGATGAACTTGACTGGCCTGCACAGAGTCCTGACCTCAACCTGATAGAACACCTTTGGGATGAATTATTGCGGAGACTGAGAACCAGGCCTTCTCGTCCAACATCAGTGTGAGACCTCACAAATGCACTTCTGGAAGAATGGTCAAAAATTCCCATAAACACACTCCTAAACCTTGTGGACAGCCTTCCCAGAAGAGTTGAAGCTGTTATAGCTGCAAAGGGTGTACCAACGTCATATTGAACCCTATGGATTAGGAATGGGATGTCACTTAAATTCATATGCGAGTCAAGGCAGGTGAGCGAATACGTTTGGCAATATAGTGTATATATAATATATATAATATATATATATAGTTTATTATTGCAGAAGCCATTTGCACATCACAGCAATTCAAAGAACTGCATCCCAGAGCTCCTGTGCTACATTCCCCATATGCAGCAAGAAACTCTGGGTAGGGCATGCAATTGACATCTGTCTCACTTTTTTGCATCCTGGGTCTGTTATTACACAGAAACCTTAAATCAATGCCATGCCATACTAGATGGCTTTTTTTTAGCAGTGATAAGGTTTATGGAACTGGTCAAAGCCACTCCTAGGACAGCAAAGTTTCGGGTTAATTGGTCCCATATAAATATATATATATATTAATCCAGAAATAGTGGGGTCTCTTACGGCGACTCAATTTTAACTCTGCAAAATGCTTTGCCGTAGTCAGATTATCAAAAACTATTTTGTGGCAATTCAGTTTGCAGTTGTGGGCATCCCCTAGCTTAGTGTTCATGATGACTAACACATACTTAGACAACATTTAGCCATTTTTAAAAAAAACATTTTTGACTAATGAAATTTAAATTGTTAGTCTTAATTGAACTTGTAGTGGGATAGACCGGAGAGTTCACTTGTCTCCTCTGGGATCTTTCAATGAAAGTGAATCTTCAATGTCATTGCAGTATACAATAGCAAGGGTAGACAGGTACTCTATGTTTCCAGGAACAGGAATTCCAAATAATGTCAGATATAAAGCAGGTAGATCAGTCATTACTTTCAATGTACTTTCATTGGAATATGTTAAAGTTTCAGCCTTTCTCAAGTTCAAGAAAGTGTGCCTAGCTTCTCCCCGCATCACCTCTTCCCATGATAGACTGCAGGATTTCTCACGCTCAGCCCCCACTCTCTGGAACGCTCTCCCTTGTACGGTCAGACTTTCCCTTAATTTCTCTTACTTCACACACTCCCTTAAAACGTTCCTATTTAGGGAAGCCTACCACCCAACTCACTGATACAACCATCAATCACTCTCACCTAGCAGTCCGGCACTCTCGGCTTGCAGCCCGTCACTCTCACCTAGCAGTCCTCTCCTCCTGTTTCCAACCACAACCCTTCTAGATTGTGAGTGACTACGGGAATAGGGCCCTCATCTCCTCCTGTACTGGTTTTTCAAATGTTGTTCAATGTATTGTAACCCTGTCTATACTGTGCCCATTGTACAGCGCTGCGGAATATGCTGGCGCTTTATAAATAAAGATTAATAATAATAATAATAACAACAGCCTAAATGTTGTTGTCACAGTGCAGGAGAGAGTTAGAGCAACTCAGTCACACATGCTCAGTGCGTTTTTTATCCATACCTAGGTATACACAATAATTGTTTCTTTAGCTCAAAGAGCCTACTGAAGTGGGCGTGGACAAAGTCAACAAGAAAAAGCAGGTATATATGAAAAATGATCATATTTACTTGCTTTTTATGCGTTTTGAATGAGACTACTGGCTCATTCAAAATGCACTGCAAGTTTTTAAAGGCACATTGACAAAGCACGCATGTCCCTTTAATTTAGCATGTGTATTCATTTGTAACAATTATTTTAATATATTTTTTTGTGTTCATATGTTTGGTTTTAGATCTAGCAGTTACATAATAGTGAATCTCATTGCTTACTGATATGGCTGTAGTTTAACAGGCTTTTTTCTAGTTTATTTTCAAAGGTCTTATTGACCTGGCTACAATGAATGTAAAAAATTATTTGTAGAAAATGTGACTGTAATACTATATCTAAACTTGCTTCTTCAGTATGCAGAAATATTTATCTTTTCTTTTTCCACATTTTCGTATAGTTCTGTCAACCTCACAGTGGATGGTGAGGGTTCATTTGTCACTACCATGTCTGCTTACTGGGATCCAGCATATTCTGATGCGATAGAAAGCACAGATGAAGTAGTGGTTGGGAAAGCTTTCTATTTGGGCGTGTTTTCTGAATCCTCAGATGCTAGTATATTTGTTCTTCGGGTGGAGAATTGCTTTGGAACACCTGACGGTGATGCAAATAATGTCAACAAAGCACATCTTGTCATTGGAGGGTATGTATTGTTGTCTAGTTAAATTTATCTATTATACATTGGATGCAAATATGAAAACAAATGTAAACGTTTATTCTTCATTTGGGAAGAGATTAGATATTATAACTGTATGATCACTCAGAACTGTTTTGTTGCCTTATTATAAACTTTTTTAGTTTTCTTAGGTAATGCACTGAGCAACATTTCTCCACTACTCCATGTCTTTTTGAAACAAGTGTATTAAAAATAGCCATTTTATCCATTTTTTTAAGTATAACCATACAATAAAATTCATATTGTTCATATCACTTAGTTGCAGTGATAAAATACATCTAAATAGAGTGAAGTAGCATTGCATTTATTAATCTGTTAAATAAATTAATTTTAAGCTTGTAGTGTGCGTGAATACAGTTTACGTCTTTATTATGTACAGATGCCCAGCCAACAAAGAAGTTGACGTAGATGTTCAAGAAAATGGTGTCAGCTTGCAAGCAAGAATCAAAGTGAATTCCTTTATCTTTGAAGGTCAAGCTCAAGTATTCATCACATGTACTGTGCGACTGTGTCCCAAGAATGGGACATGCACTGGGGTACGTAAGAGCACAATTTAGTACTTAAGTGTTTGGTATAAAGTCATTGATTTGCGCTTTGTAATCTGTTCCTTTAAACCAGGGATTTCAAACTCTGCCTCACCCTACAGGGGTTGCTGAACTAGAACTCCCAAGACTTTCTGGCCATCTATTATTTTGAAAGGATTCCAGAAATTATCAACCCTGGGGGGTTACTTTCATATGTCAAATTTTGTCTTCTTTACAATAGCATGTAATCCTATAATTCCTCTTTTTCACAGTGCACTTCGCAACGAAGTTCTGAAAATGAAGGAACAGGCTCATTAACCATTCCAGTGAATATCAATTCTGATTACTACAGCTCTGCAGCCAATACAGGTAAGCATATCCTATATACATCACGCAGTGAAAAGAATTATGCCATGTATGCCAAAACTGCAGTGTTAATGGTATCTGGCTGTAGTGATTAAAGGTTGAAACAGTGAATTGGGGGAAATGAATTAGCACTCTTAAAATAAGCATGAAGTGACTACAGCATCTAGATATTATGCTATATTTTATTGAATAATACATGAAATAAAATGTAACATGTCTGTGTGCTATGACGACAACTCCTAAGGGGTTATTCAGAGAACATAGAAATGTCATCGTTCCCCACACTTCGGGAAATCAAATTCCCATTCACTGCAGGGTCCCCGAAGTGCAGGGAAAAATCGCTGAATCGGAATAAAAAACACTGCAAAACTGCTAAAATTAACACATCCAATCCGATAAGCTGCCAAAAACTCGTCGACCAGTCACCGGAAAAAGCCAACAAGCCGACGAACGGGGTAAAAAAAAACCAAAACAATACGATTGAAACTTTCAAGAATTTAAATGCTGTTTGCAGAAAAACTACTGGATGAAAATGTCCTGAATTAACATATAAGGTCCTATGAATACTAATAAAAAGGTCTGTTACAGAAAACTCCCCCGCTATTTAAAGAAAAAAAATTTGCAGAAAAAATCCAGAAAAATCCTTAAAAATCGTAAAATAAAATAAAGTGTCTTTTTCCTGCAAATTAAAAGAATAAACGGTTTAATAGATATTAAATAAAAACGGGAATATTTTTAACATTGAAACCTATGGGATTCGCCTGATTAAACCTGCTGAATGAAACCACCGAACATCAGGGCATTTCACTGACATTTCATTACTGTTCGGTGTTCTCTGAATAGATGAACCATTGCTTCTCTATGGACATTTCACTGCTGTTGAACAGGCACCGTATTTCGCTGGCAATTCACCATTATTTGGCAAATTGCCAGGTTTTGAATAGCCGTACGTCCCCGAAATTGCACCTTATGGGGAAATTCACTGTTCGTTGCAATTTTGGGGCCAGTTCGGCTCTCTGAATAACCTGTCCAGAAACAGTTAAAATGGATAATAGTGCAATTCAGTTAGGAACTAGTTAACTACTTCGCTGCGGAGGACGCGCTGAGCGCGTCCTGCCGCAGGAAGGGTTGGCTGCGGAAGACGCGCTGAGCGCGTCTTCCCAAAGCAGCCTGCGATCGGCCGGATTCCGGCCGATCGCTGTGCCCCCCGGTGCGGGCTTACATCTTGGATGTCAGCCCATCAATCCGGGACCGCCGCAGGCACAATAGATGTCATCGCGGCGGCGCGATGACATCTATTTCAGGCGCCCCCCCGCGTGTGCGGAGGAGGCGCCTGAAAGGGAGGGGGGGAGGTCCTTCGGACCTCTCTCCCTCCCGATCGCGGGGGTCCTGAGCTTAATGCCAGGCACCGTTTGGAAGGGCACAGCCTGCCCTTCCAAATGGTACCTGGCATTAACCCCATGGAGGCTGTGATCCTTTCCCGGAGCTGGCCGACATCTTGGATGTCGGCCAAGCCTCCGGGAACTTCCCCTAAGGACTGGCGTCATCGTGCATAGCACGATGACGCTAGTCCTGGAGTTAACCCCTAGCTGCCACCAATAGTGGAGATAGGGGGTTCCAATGAACCCCCTATCTCCCGATCTGTGCCAGCTAGGGGTTAATGTTTGATATCGTTGGATCGGCCAGAACATGGCCTTTCCAACGATATCAAACATGACGTGAAAAAAGTTTTTTTTTAAAAGAAAAAATTTAAAATAAAAAAATAATAATAAAAAAAATAAACAAGTTTTTTATTTTTTATTTGTTTTGTTAATGCAGCAATATTGTTCCCATTTAATTTATAATGTGAACAATGATGCTGCACTAACGATTTTTGTATGGGGTGCGTTTGTTAAAAATAGTGAAATTTCCCCCCCAAAAAAATGTAACGAGACCCCATTTCTAATTTTTTTAACAAGCGCACCCCCATACAAAATATAACCACAAACGATCGCATGTTAAAATGTGAAAAAAAACACTTTACACGTTGTAAATTTTTGAAAATTCAAATTTTATTGCATATTTTGTTATAATATACAGATAGGACATAACGTATACATATAATAATGACATATTATGAATCTTCCGAGTCTGCCGGAAAGAACGATATATTATATGTCTGGGTCATATAATAAAATAAGGCTTCAAAACGCAGTTAAACATGATGAGTGAAACCGGTAAAAATGACCTCAGCACACAGGCGGGAAATGCCTCAGCAGCGAAAGGGTTAAATACAGTTCAAGTATATCTCAAAAGGTGTCACACTCAGGAATTCAAGAGCCTCTTATTGGCTCTGCTGTGCGGTGTCCCAAATTAACTGGGAGTGAAACGGTCCACCCCTCCAGATGATGCTACTCGTGATCCTCAAAGGAAAAATTCCTAAAAGGACCATGAGTTGCATCATCTGGAGGGGTGGACTGTGTCACTCCCAGTTAAGTTGGCACACCACAAAGATCCTTTTTGTTTGAATCTGTGGGATTTCTATCCACTGTTACCACCTTCAGAGTAGCACGGTTTACTACTTAGACTTTTACACCAACTATTAGATTACACATGAGTAAAAGAGGACCTTGGTTTGAACGCTGGTGTATACACTTTTCTGATATTCCTCTTGATAGAGCATCATGGTTCATGTAGTTCAGAAATATCTGGGGTGCAAAGGTTTGCCATCACTGCTGTATGGTATTTCTGCAGGTGATTTTGACATTGTAAATAGTGTCTAGACATGTGTTTTGCGTGTAACTTTTTAATGTATGCACTATGCAGTTGTTTTAACAATAATTATATTGCTTTTCTCTCCTTTTGTGTAGTGTCATCCTGGAGTTTGTTGACTTGTTCCCTGCTTACATTTCTTGCTATCAAAAACTTGTGATGAGGTTCATGGATTCCAGTCTACTGCTAATCGGACAAAGTCTGGGAATTCTTCATAATAGAGTCATTCTAAGGGTTTGAGTGTAATTTATTTTTTCTTCGCTGGACTTTGAACGTTCTTTTCATATGCAGGACTGTTAGACGTCTTTTATGGACGTCTTTCAGGTCCTTCTGGTCACTTTTCTATCTCACTTGCAAAAAACACTTCATCTTGGATGCATCCCATGCACTAGAATATTTGTGCAAGGGATGATGCTCCAAGACCATCTACATTATATAGTACGCTCTGCATCTACAATAGAAATGGAATTGGGGAAATATAATGTGTGACTCGATATTATGAACCATGCTAAACTACTGTTACTCTAATAAATATATTCCTAATATATCAAATAGCCGCCTCCATTTCTTGGTAAAAAATATTAGAATTTTGGAATGTTTGTATATGTACCCTATTTTTCGCTCCATAAGACGCACCTAGTTTTTAGAGGAGGAAAACAGGAAAAAAAATATTCTGAATCAAATAGTGTAATAATGGATAATGCCCCAGCTCCTCTCATGGATGTACTGCCCCAGCTCCTCTCATGGATGTACTGCCCCAGCTCCTCTCATGGATGTACTGCCCCAGCTTCTCTCATGGATGTACTGCCCTAGCTCCTCTCATGGATATACTGCCCCAGCTCCTCTCATGAATATACTGCCCCAGCTCCTCTCATGGATATACTGCCCCAGCTCCTCTCATGGATATACCCCCAGCTCGCACGTGGATATGCCCCAGCAGCTCATGGATAATGTCCCCAGCTCACCTCCTGCCGCCACCGCGTGTTCGGCTCCCGCTGAGCGTGCGTCCGGCAGCATGGAGTTTGGGCACTCACCTGGGGGAGCCACGTGACCAGCCGCATTCTCGCGAGAACTCGGCTGGTGACGTGGTTCCCCCAGGTGAGCGCCGAAGCTCCATAGCTTCGGACGCTCGCGCCTCACAGGGAGCGAACACTGCACTGGCGCAGTATTTGCTCCATAAGACGCACCCACTTTTCCCCCCACTTTTTGGGGGGAGAAAAGTGCGTCTTATGGAGCGAAAAATACGGTATATAGGTTTACAAAGTGGGAGTGGGAATGAGGGACAACCCACAAAAAAACATATGAGGTGTATAAAAGGGTAAATAATGCCCCTAACCCTACTTATGGTCACTGCTATGCAGATACTTTGGGCTAGATTATATACCGAATCCTGACTGTAGCATTCTGATATGTAAGCGTTAATGTCAGGATAAGTGACTTTAACGCATGCCCTCCATATTACCTTCCTAATGCTAAACGTGGTAAAAATCCATTAGCGCATCTTTCTACCTGGCCCTGGCAGAGAGAAGCTAATCATCCTCATCCAGCAGGACTCCCCACAATGAGGCATCTTGATTAGAAACTTCATTCACGGGGGGCGTGGCCGGCTGCTCGTGGGAGCGGACATGTAATGGTGGAGCTCCGCATGTCTTCTCCTAATTGGGACCTCTAGCTTATTTACCTTGCGGCATTTTTTGGACATTTGGGAACTAGAGTGGCTGGCCGTCGGTCCTGAGTTGTCCGGAGTCCGCTTGGCCCCCCCTCCGGACCAGAGACTAACTTAGCCGCTGCTGTTTTTTTGACCGGGACGCGATGCCGGCGGCCATCTTGAGGCCTAGCACCCGGCTCTGAACGCCTGCCAGCCTTACTGGACTGACCACCACGACTCGACATTGATGTTACCGTCTGTGGGGACGGAGGGCTCCCGGCTGCCCTGGCTGACATTCATGTAAGCACAGTGGTCGGACCTGCGGGTCAGAGTTGGGGCGGACCCCATCCCCCTGCTGGAAGAGAGGGAGCCATTATTTCAGGCCTTGATGCATGCCTGAGGATACTGGAGGGGGAGAGTGACAGCCCCCTCACCAGAGGAGTTATGTGCCGAATGATGGCCGCGCTGAGTAGTTGCCGGGAGGAGACAGCCCTGGGGGCAGACGTACTCGGAGATGCTTCGGCCCTATGCTCTGCTGACCCCGATTTAAGTGTGTCTGGTAACGACCCAGCTGGGGCACTGCCTCCCCAAGTCCCGAACGCTGCTGAATCCAGATTTGCGCTCTGGGGATGAGCAGGAACCGTGCGACATCCAGGAGGCGCGATCTATATCAGACCCTTACAGGGCACGTGCCAAGACTGACCCCCCCCCACTGATGGCTGTGAAGATGGCGCAGCTGCGTACCCCGATGACACATGCGGCCATGTCCCGAGCGTTTGCTGGTAGACGCCATGGAGCGACTCGGGTTCGGATGGAGCTCGAGGACAGGCACGGTAGCTGTGGGCTTGCAGAGATTGAACACTCCGGCCTCCCATGCGGTGCACTGCCTGTCCCTAGCTTCCTGCCTCTTCGTGACACGGGATGAAGAGACCACTGGGACACACTTTTTTTTTTTTTTTTTTTTTTGGAAAGAATTTTATTGTTGAAAACCCCATCACTTCTGTAAAAAGTCAGTAAGGTTGGGCTGAATTTATTAAATACCAGAATGTTCAATGTAAATACAAACTAAAATATCAAAATAATTTTTTGCATTTTGAAATATTTATGTACATATTATACATTTTACAAAACTACACAACTTCAATTTGTTTTAAACCCCCCCCCCCAACATGGTGTTAAAAATTGGCGATCTATATTTCGCCGAAGTAAATGGAAAGCGATTATATTCCTATGTTGCTCAGCAGCACCTAAAGTACATTTTAAATCCAGAGGGAAGAAAAATATTACAATTGCAGAGATAATATAAAGTTGCATAAAACAAAAAGCACAAAGGGGGGAAAAAAAAGACGTAACAGACTACCACTGGAGAAGTGCGAGTTAACAAATCGCAGCTCTTTCAAAAAACTGATAAGATCCCGCAGACATAGCTTAATATCTTATGAAATCCCTGTTCTATGATTCATAAATATTTATTTGTGGTTTACAGAATGTGACCTGTCGCAAGACTCCCATTCAGGTCAGAGACTGCAGCTGAATCCTCACCCTTTAACAGAATGGACCGGCTGGAATGCCAAAATACATCTGTAAATTCAGTCAGTATCAAAACTTTCAAAGCACAGTCATTTGTCTACAGGACATGTGCAGAATTATTGATTAGTGTAACATTAAAAGTGTTCACAGCTAAGAGCACCAAAAAGAACATTTTTATTTTTCATCACTTCCTTCACAAAGTAACTTTTCACGAGGATCCAACACTGTATTGATTTCCAGGTGAGACGTTACTTGACCGTCAATAAATCTGATGGAATGGTGTTATTCTATAGTATATTTTTGGCATATTTATGAATCAGAGCAGGTTCAGCCAATACAGAACCTTGTGTCTCTTTTAGTGCATCTTTATGCACTGTAGCGATGTAAAGGCAAAATGAACGAAAACTTGGTTTCACGATCACACTATGCAAAACATTAGATGACATGGTAACAGGAACGGTGGCACTGAAGTCATAAGCTCTAATTGGCAGAAGGACCCACGACTCGTCCTGCAAATTTCACCGACATGAACATACAAAGGCAGAGACACATTCATTTGGAAAGAGAATGGTGGGAATATATTTGTAGCTGTTCTATAAAATGGCAGCTAAATACAGAAACCGCTTTGCATTTGAGCAAGATTGCTCATAATACTGGGACACACTATTGAGTTTTGTTTTTCCTTTTTTGCTGTCTTGCCTCCTGTCTTCCCCCCCTGTTATTTAGTACCACACTTTGCGACACATACCCCCTTTTTCTCGAATAGTTTTCTTGTTCCTGCTGACACCCTCACACATGCGTCTTTATGAGGACTCTTGCCGATTTCTTCCCCCTCCCTGTGGACACTCTTTAGCGGACTTTGCCTCAACTGTCCAGGACGTGGTTGGCAAGCTGAACCGGGCATATGGGCACTCTTTAATTTACTCCTTTTTTTTTTTGAGTGAAGGACGATAGGTTGCCCTGGGCGGGCCGTTGAAGCAGCTACCATGGCTCTGACCGCTTCCTCTGGCCCCAGGGCGCCTGGCCCAGTGGCCTCTTCCGTGGCTTCCAGTCTCCTTGCGAGGTTGATGGAGTGAGCCAGGAATGGCACTTTTTCCCAGGCTGTCCTCCACCTTTCTCCTTATGCCCCCCCTTTTTTTAAGTGGTTTTGCCCTATGTAGGTTTGATGACTATACCACCTCCCTGGGCACTTATGCCGAGTGTCCCTTCCCCTCCCCCTTAATGTTGTTAACTTTGTGGACCCTTGCTGGCTCTTTTTGTTCTTTTTATTTACGCTGATTTACCTGATGACTAGCCCCATGTGGCCCTGCGAGGCCTTTTTCCTGTTGTATTGCTGACATTTACAAAATAAAAATTTTGAATATAGTCTTTCTACCTGGCCCTGGCAGAGAGAAGCTAATCATCCTCATCCAGCAGGACTCCCCACAATGAGGCATCTTGATTAGAAACTTCATTCTCTGAAGCGCACACCCAATACTCAGTCATTCTTTCTACCTGGTCCTGGCAGAGAGAAGCTAATCCTCCTCATCCAGCAGGACTTTGCTCCCACCCACCCCATGGTTTTCATTTAAGATATACCCAACTAATTGATCATCTGATTTCGCAGCAACCTACACCATATACTCTGGTACCTCTCTATTTCCTGTTTACTCCCCTCCAACACCTTTCACTATAATGTTTATCCCACTATTGCTTCTCTTTTCTTTCTCATCCCTTCTCTCTAAAACTTCTCTCTCCTTCTATACACCTTTCCAATTGCCCCAGGATGGAAAATAAGTTCCAATACACCACAGCCTGCTCAGTTCTTTTAACCTATCAGCTGAGTGCTGGTGGAGAGTGTTAAAATCCAGCCCTCCTACCCCCACACAAAGATTTAAAACTCTGCAACCACATTACCAAAAGAAAGCTCTGTCCAAATTCCTATTTATCCTGCTACTTTCCCTGGCAAACGATGTGGAAACTAACCCTGTTCCTATAGGTGACACAACTTTTAGTCTCCCCATTAAAAAAGGCCTCTTATTTGTGCACTGTAACATCTGAAGTTTACTCCCTAAATTGGATGAGCTGCAGGCCTGGTGTTGCTATTACAAACCCAAAATCATTGTGCTCACAGAGTCATGGTTAACCCCAAAAGTACCAGACTCTGCCATATCAATACAGGGGTATTCATGTTATAGAAAAGACAGAGCAAAGAGAGGAGGGGGAACTGATATTTATGTTGAGGAGTCCATAAAGTTCACCCCCTTACAGACTTCTAGCTCTCCTGTCACCTTTGATTTCCTCTCTGGTATAATTGAGATCCCATTCAGTAAATCAATCATTGTTGCTGGATTCTATCGTCCACCGAACTCTCCAGTGCACTCCATCTCTGACATAGAAACATAGAAAAATGTCGGCAGATAAGAACCTTTCGGCCCATCTAGTCTGCCCAATTACATGGATACTTTACCTGGATTTATCTTTTGTTTAGGATAGCCTTATAGAAACATAGAAAAAACATATCTCAAATCCTTAACCCCTTAATGACCCCTGACGTACCCTGTACGTCCTGTCCTCGGGTCTCCCTTAGACCCGCGGATGTACAGGGTACGTCAGCGGCGCCAAATCCCCCTCCCGCCCGATACTCACCTCCCTCGTCGGATCCAACGGCGATCTGGCAGGGAGGAAGCCTGCCCATGTGATTTACATGGGCAGGCGAGGCTGATGACGTCGCCACGCTGCGTGGTGACGTCATCAGAAGGTGCCCCCATGTGTTTCAATGGAGGGGAGGGGGGGCTCCTTCGGAGCCCTCTATCTCCCCAACCATTGAAGCTAGAGAGATGCCGTTTGCACCGCTGGAGAGGGGAGAGCCTCCCCTTTCCAGCGGTGTATGGCATTAACAGTTTCGCCGCCAGATCGCTTTTCGGCGCCAATTGGCGCCAAAACGCGATTCAAACCTGGAGGGGGGCTGACATCTTGGATGTCAGCCAAGCCTCCAGGTCCCCCCCCACTCACTGGCAACCTCACCATATGTGTGAGGATGTCAGTGGGCCAGTTAACCCTCTAGCTGCCATGTAGAGATAAGGGGATCCTAAGGATCCCTTTATCTCCCGATCCATGACAGCTGGATGGTCATATTTGCCATCATTTAAAAGGCCTGATTATGGCCTTTCAAATGATACCAAACATGACCAGGTTTGGTTTTAAAATTTTTTTTTTTTAAAAAAATTAAATAAAAAAAAAAAAAAAAATTTAATAAAATAAAAAAATGTTTTTTTTTAAAAAAGTTTTTTTTGTCTGGGGGGAGTTTAATTAAATAGGACCTAGGCTGTCATCTAAAAATAATTAGCACAAAATGGTCAGAATGATCGCAGCGCACATAGGTGAACTGTCTCAGCAGTGAAGGGGTTAAAAAGCAAACGCATGGTAAAATTGGGTATTTCTAGTCTCGGGACAAAATTTTGAACCTATTTAGCTGGGGTCTTTTTGGGTGGTTGTAGATTTTGGGGATTAAATTACGAAAAAGTGTGTTTTTACCATTTTTTTCCTCATATTTCATTTTTTTTTTTATAGTAAATTATTCGATATGATGGAAATAATGGTATTTCTACAAAGTCCATTTAATGGCGGGGAAAAGGGTGTATAATATGTGTGGGTCGAATAAACGAGTAAGAGGAAAAATTGTCCTAAACACTAACAGCGCAGAAACGTAAAAACAGCAGCGGTCACTAAAAGACAGATTTGTGTAAAACCGCCCGGTTACTAAGGGGTTAATAACCTACTTGCCCAAAACCAAAAAAGTGAACTGCTGGTCCTCGCGATTTTAATACCGATTGGCTAAATCCTAAAAACAATAAACACTGCTCACTGTTTAAATCTTTGCAGCTAACTCAATTAATCTCCTCCCCCACTCTCATTAATATGACAAGCCCTAACCATACCTTGCTGGACTGGATTCTCTCCTCATCTCCTGATAGAATACAGGAGGCAGGCGTTCTTGCTAATAGTTTTAGTGACCATTGTCTAGTGTAATGCGTGCGCAAAATAAAGGCCATGAAATCTCCCCCAAAGGTAATAACCACCAGGTCTTTCAAGAAATGTATTCTTGAATCCTTCCTAAGTGATCTCAAACAGCACCCCTGGTACAGACTAAACCTAATCCCAGACCTAGACTGTGCAGTTGAATACTTTCAGTCTGAGCTCCTGCAAGTCTGGAATTCCCAAGCCCCGCTGCATAAAGTCCGAGTAAAAGGGACCCATCTCCCCTGGGTCACAGCTGATCTTACACTAATGTACCAGCTTAGAGATTCACTATGGTCAAATTTCAAGAGTACTGGTTCCATGAACGATCACTACGAATACCGAAAATGCCGTAATGAATGCACAAAACAAACAAAAATGGCTAAAGCCCATTACTTCAATGAAAATCTAAACAATAACATATCAAACCCTAGAAACTTTTGGAGAACCATAAGTAACATACAAGCACCCCCAGTCCACTCCCAGCCAGCTGCTGTCAAAGTAAACAACCAAGCCCTGCAACATCCCCTAGATGTAGCAAATGCCTCTAATGATTATTTTGTTGGATGCGCCACCACTTTGATTGCCAAGCTAGGAAATGACATGCAATCAGAGAGGCCTCATGCAGGTCAGGTCCCTCCAACTGCGCAAAGTCCCTGTATCAGACAGGAATTCAGTTTTAGACCAGTGCCTGTCAGTGTCGTTACTAAACTTCTCCGTAAGCAAAAAATGAAATACCAGTCTGGACCTGATCAATTTACCAGCAATGCTGCTGAAAATCAGTGCGCCAGCAATTGCAAATCCTGTCGCAACCCTAATCAATGAATCACTGGCAACTGGATACATACCCAAACTCTGGAAGACTGTGAGAGTGGTACCTATCCATAAAAGTGGTGACAGTACTTTGGTATCCAACTACCGTCCAATATCATTGCTCCCTGTAATGTCAAAAATTTTGGAAAAATGCGTCTACACACAATTATGTGATTATTATCAATATTGGAACTACTTAACCGGATCAATCAGGCTTTCGTCCAAATCACTCAACTACAACCGCCCTGTTAAAAGTCTACAATGATATCCAAGCTGGGATGGAACAAGGAAACCTAACTGGAGCCATCTTCCTTGATTTTGCCAAGGCCTTTGACACAGTAGACCATGGCATCTTGTTAGAAAAACTTAAAAACTCTGGCATTGGTGATCGCACGCTAACCTGGTTTCAATCATATGTATCCGACCGATCACAATATGTGTCAATTTCTGGCAGCTCCTCCCTCCCCCTCCCAGTCACTTGCGGTGTACCCCAAGGCTCAATACTAGGCCCCCTGCTAGTCACAATATTCATAAATGATCTGCCCAACGTCTGCAAAGCCTCAACTGTACATATGTACGCAGACGACACTGTAATCTATACCAGCAAACAAAATCTCCCACAGCTGGAGGCCGTGCTGCAAGGACAATTCACAGAGGTAGAAAAGTGGATCAAACACAACAAACTTTTTTTAAATACTGACAAAACTGTAACGATGCTCTTTGGAACAGCACCTAAACTACATAAATTGCAAAATCCCCACCTATGTGTTGAGACAAAATCAAATAGCACGCTGACCACAGTCACTTCTCTCAAATATCTAGGTATGTGGTTGGACCCTAATCAATCCTTTGGCCCCCACATCGAAAAACTCTCATCTAAACTTTACCCCAAATTAGGTGCCCTGTACAGAAACAAATCCTGCCTGAGCCCTGCGGTAAGAAAGCAGATTGTACAACAAATGCTTATGCCGGCTATTGATTACGGAGATGTAGTGTATGCAGCGGCACCGCAAACACACCTTCAGAAAATTACTACATTGTATAACTCATTCTGCCGCTTTGCATTACAATGTAACTACATGACCCACCATTGTGACATGTTAAAGGAGCTAAACTGGCCATTGCTGGAGTCTAAACGCACCTTTCACCTTTCCAGCCTGGTGTTTAAGAGCATTTCTGGGAAGCTGCCACCCTACCTGAATAGACTGCTTCCCCCAGCAGCTCCCTCATCCTATAACCTCCAATCCAGGACCAGCACCTTACTTGCAATACCACAATACAAAAAGACAGTGGCTCGGTCCTCATTTTCCTACAGAGCACCACAATTATGGAATAACCTCCCAGACACCATCAAATCTTCCACCAGTCTTAAGTCACTCAAGAGCTCCTTACTAACATACTTCAAAACAGAATGCACCTATAAACATGTAACATAGTGACTATATTTCCTACATATTTATTTTCTGTTAATCTGTATATTTGTGTTGTTTCCTAATATCTTGCATTGTATTACTTTGTATTTCTGTAACTGTAACACTTCAATGTTCTTGAACCCAGGACATACTTGAAAACGAGAGAAATCTCAATGTATCCTTCCTGGTAAAATCCTTTATAAATAAATAAATTGCTCTATAGCTTTGGTGAGCTTACTGTACGTTGTGCACCCTATACTTAACATGGGGAGCGCAATTAGTAATTAGCGCTAGATTAATTAAGGTATTACAAAGTTCTATCTCTAATTACCACACAGATGGGTTACATGAATTTTTACTGCATCCTAAAAGGTGGTGCTAAATGATTCCACTTCTGTAAACAATCCCCAGTCTCCCTCTGCGATCACTCCGAGGCACTGTTTTTCAGGCGATTTTGAATCGTATTCTCTCTCAAAAAAGTTGTTAAAACTGTAATTTACCAAAAAGGCACTATGTACCTACTATAATATCTGAGCCCCTTCAAGATTCATAAAAATCTGTGCAGCTGTACAGGTGGCTAATGCTACGGTCACACAAGCGCAATGAGGCTAATGAAAGACGAACACAGTCTGAGTGCACTCTGCGTGTGTGCATAACGGACAGACGAACTGACGGAAGACACTGTAGACACCACACGGTCCGTTTTTTTGACGGATGTAAAAAAAAAAAGGGAATTATGGGAATCAAAATTAATTACAATTAAATGACATTGACTTCTGGGAGGCGGGCCTACAAGATGGCCGCATCATAAGCACCTCTGTCGGCGGGGACCCTGATTTGGAGGCTATACTGCTCCCCACTTGCTGACTTGTCGACACTTGGGGCGATCACAACTCCCACAACATCTGGGTACACACACTTTCTCCCCCCTTTATCCCCGGAAGTGCCCAGGCCGCGACTCGGCTGATGCCATACCCGCATTCCATCGCAGGTGCGCAGTCTCAAAGCGGCCTCAGACAGGAGCCGGACAAGACCAGCCCACGCCATCCATTCGACGGAGCCCGAGGGGGAGATCCACTACCTGACTGCTTGCCATCCGCCGGCGCTCCAATTCGCTGGTCTGATTCGGGGCCTACACACACGCGCCGTCACATGTTGCGGTCTTTTGGGTGGAGCCCAAGATCACCCGCACAAACGGACATGGCATAAGTCCTTACCACGTGCTCCTCTTCCGCGTAGCCTTTGGGGGGGTTCTCACCTATGTCCATACCACCACTGCTAGTGATCCCTCCTGGGGGAACAGAGGGAGATGCAGCACACCACCCGAGGGCTCGGACATGGTGGGGGAAAGACCAGGCCCGACTCCACCATCCCGTCTCTGTACACAGCTCTCTGGGTCTGGGCTGCTATTTAGCTGAACAAACTCCCTTGCTCCTGAACAGAAGAGACTGCATACCTGGCAAGGGTAAGCCATCATTTTTCTGGGTATCTTGGACCACCTTTTCTAAAAAAAAAATTTTCTCTGGACTCTGCACCGTGATAAGCAAGCGCCTGCAGTTATCTGAGCGCACAATTTTTTGGCAGTCCCAGGGAGGCCCACTATTTCCACACAATTTTTTCTGGGTTATCTCTAGTACTGTGGACCCGAACAGCCCGTTATTGCCCTATAAACAATTTTTTCAGTGGCCCCCGTTGAGTCCACTATTTCACTACTCCAAATTTTTCACGACCAGCTGACCACGCTCCAGCCACAAACAATAAATAGCATATTCTGGTGACTGGTCACTGACAACTTCTGAACTCTTAATTTTTATAGGTGATCCATGTCGGGCCCACTACCCTGCAACAACAATTTTTCATTGTCCATCAGACGATTTGTACAAAGGTGAACGAATTTTTACTACGCAATTTTTACGGTGATCCCCGTTTGGACCACTACCCCCCCCCCTCGATTTTTGCTGCATGCAACCCTTGGATCCTGTGCAGGAGGGATTGCCAATGCATATCAGGATAAGATATTTTTCTCTGTACCACAATTTTTTTAGGCCTCCTTCACTGGTAGCCACTACCCTCAATTTTTCACTTTTTTGGTGGACCATATTAGGCCGTATTAGGCTATCTTTACCTCGTCGCTCTATAAAAATTTTCAGAGAGCTCCCCACGAACACTCTCCCACGAGTACAGGAGACTCCACGCACACCCCTGAGACACAATATTCTCTAACCACAGTTTTTCCGGGCTGCGCACATGGACTGCACAAATATTATAAAATTTTTATTTCTTTTTTATCTGTCCTCCTGCAACATTTTTCACCATGGACAATTTTATCGCATATTCATCTACGTCCTCCAAATCATGGTTTCTCAACTCCAGTCCTCAGGACCTACTACAGGCCAGATTTTGCTGATCACCTTGGAGAAATTGAGACTGAATACTGCAATCACTGAGCAGCTAATTAGATCCCCTGTGCTGTGCTTTGGATATCCCACAAACCAGGCCTGTTAGTGGGTCCTGAGGATACGAGTTGGGTAACACTGCTCTAAATGTTAGGGTCAAGGAAAGGGCGCGCCTGTGCAGGCTAGATCCCTGACCCGGTCGAGTTCGGACCTAGGAAGCGGTCCGTCTAGTCCGCAACTGGCTATTACACCTGCGTCTATGAATATCAGTCAGATGGCTGAATTTACAGCCATGCTTTCGCCATTACTGGACAAAAAATCAGGCCGTCTGTCGGAGTCCCTCGACCTAGCACTTTCCCAACTTAGGGCTCTATTACATTCTTTGCGCAAAAACGCTCGCGCAGTGCTATTTTTTTCACGCAGCGTTAAACGTTAACGTGCGGAAATTAACGCCGGTATTACAATCCGAGCGCATTTTTTCATCCGTCAAAAAATGCCGCCCATAAAAAACACGTGCAAAAACGGGCACGCATTAATGCTGCGCACATAAATCGGTGGGCGGACTGTTTTTTCACACGATTCAGCAAATCTGAATTAAGAACCACAATTGTCTCCCGTTCAGTTTTTGCGCCTGTCAAAATCAATCTGAGTATATATGCTGCAGCAATAATAAAAACACGCTCAACTTCTCAATTTTATTGTTTGGGTATACATAGAATGTGTAACTATACGTTGCTGTATTTTGTTTTTTGGGCTGGTGTATTTGGTTTCGGCCAGGACGTTCAGATTTGCCGTTACCACCAGCTTTTCAAAGATAATTAAAAAAATTATGCGCGCAAACGTTGTCCGTTAAATTTTGTGCTAAGATTGTAATACCTTGCACGCACCCGTGCACAAACGCATTTGCGCTCACAATGTTAAGTATAGAACTTGCAAAGTACATTACGCCCACAAAGGGTTTGCGCAGGTCCACCCGCGTTAGACGTTAACGCGCATTTTTTGCACGAACATTGTAATACAACATTCTGCGCGAAGGGTTTTGCCCCTCGCGCTAATGCGTTTTTGTGCACGCGTTAACGTTTGCGCAAAGAATGTAATAGAGCCCTTACTTCTTAAGCCCAACGTTTAACAGAGGTGGAAGACAGAGTGTCTACATTGGAGGATGGGCTCACTCCTTTTCAAATGACCGAGGAATCGCATAACTTCCTGCTCTCGACCTTACTGGATAAAATCGATGATTTGGAAAACAGAAGCCGCAGAAATAATCTACATGTTGTGGGTCTCCCCGAGGCTGTGAAAGGCCCACAACTTCAGCACTTTGTTACCACTTGGCTCCCCATGGCCTTAGGCAACTCCGTCAATATGCCACTGATAGTTGAGCGGGTTCACAGATTGGGGCCTGATCTCTCCCAATCATTGAACCGTCCTCGAACAGTCAAATTCAAGTTACTCAACTTCATGGATAAAATCCACATTCTACAAGCATATAGAAGGGCTGGCTCTCCGGACTACCAAGGGACTACTTTACGCCTTTTCCAAGACTTTCAGCGTCCTTAGCTGCCCACCGCAGAGCATTTCCTCCTGTCTGTACGAAGTTGGCAGCGGCCAACATTAGATTTAAACTTCAATATCCGTTGTGTCTTCTGGTGCACCTTTACGGACAGGTCACTTTCTATGATATGCCGACAGACGCCTCGACAATTTTGGGTGACGGCTCAGACCTCCAGCAACGTCGCCATCCCCATGAGGGCTGTAACAGATTCGCTATTGGACTACCACGGCTATCAAACGTTATTAATGTTTTTCTGCATTTTTCCCCACTTCTTTCTCGTTGTTTTCTGTTTTTTATTATGTTTCACAGACGGTCTCATCACTCAGGGAAGTAGACATTGGACATCCCCACGATGGCTGTAATCGACTCACGACTTGATTGGTATCAGCGCCAGACCGTCCTCATACCTTTCCACAGTTTGTGTTACTTCTTCGTTATTGTTGTTTTTGTTTTTTATCTTTCCGCCGGACAGTCGGCCCCATTGCTCAGAGATGCGGACGTTTGAACATGTCTCAGTTTTATCTGCGGAACGTCGTTTGGAGTTGGTACTGTGTATATTTTATCTCTCCGGTTTACTCACTGGTTAACCCCCCTTTTTTCAGGTGTAGATGTTCTTATGTTTCTTTTAGGTTGTTTATAGTTAAAATGTCTTGGATCGCTCTCGTACAGATTCGCCAAAAGGTATCGACGTCTTACATTGTATTTACGGTGAGGGGTCCGCTGCTGGGACGGCCCCAAATCATCTTTATTGTTGCTCTCTGCTCAACATCCTCCTAAACTCGATTATGGCATCCCCCATGACACACGATACTAGTACTACTCTCCCATCCTCTGTCGATTCCCTAATTTTCACCCACAATTCCTTCAAAGTAGTGTCCTGGAATGTAGAAGGTCTTAATTCACCGATCACGCGAAAAAGTAATACAATATTTAAAAAGGTTGGATCCTGACATTGTTTTCCTTCAGGAAACCCACTGGACTAAACCAGACCAGGTGCTGCGAGCCCCTTGGGTGGGATAACAGACGTCCTCGGTCTACACCCAAAAGTCTAGAAGCACTACAATTCTTTAACACATGCGTCTCCCTTACACTGATATAATGGCGGTCAATTATATGGAAGGCAGGTGCTCCCTCCTTAATCTTCATATTGAACAGGAACCGTTCCAGCTACTCAACATTTATGCCCCTAATGGTCCGAATTTAACATTCTATAAAACACTACTCCCGTTATCCCACCTGCATTATTCTTCCCACAGAAAAGTGGGAGGGGATTTTATTGACGTACCAGATTCAGTACTTCACCGAGCCCCAAGCCGTGTGGTGCCTAGAGGACGCTTACAACCCAAGGTCCGACCTTCCTCCGGACCCATTTCGCCTTGGTTGACGTCTGGCGCATGCACAACCCAGCAGGCAGGGACTTCACTTTTTTTTCGTCTGGACTTCCTTTTGATTTGAGACTCCTTCACTTCCCGAGCATTGCATACTGTGATTGGCCCAATAGCACTTACTGACCATGCGTCGGTTTCACTAGAAATGACAATAGGAACTACTCATAGTCCTACTCCCGGAACTGGCACTTCACATCCCATCTTATGACATCCAATTTACCTCACATGTCGAGTTTGCCTGGCACAATTACACTGCGACAATATTGAACATGTAGAGAATGTCAATCTATTCTGGTCTGCGTCAAAGCAGTGCTCCGGGGACAGATAATGGAGTTCGCTGCCTGGAAGAGGAAAGAGTACTCTCAGCATCTGTCAGGGGTGTCCGGTGGTAGGGAAGAACCCGGGTGCAGAGCTTAGGCAGTAGGTTGAATATCGCGGTACCAAAGGATATTCCAAGGGACGTTGTCAGGGTCGTAATCGAGGTCAGGGACAGGTGGTGGATCAAGAATGGTCGGGTACTGAGCCAGGAACTGATACACAGAAATATCACGAAACAGAGCTTCTAAGAGTAACACTAGCAGGAGTGATACAATGCAGAAGCACCGAAAGTGGCTGGTGCAATTCCCCATCTGGTCTGCCAGGACTGAGGGCCTTCCCCCTGAGGCTGAACCACCAATCCAGGCCTCCGCGCCCACCCCGTGACGTCAGATGCCGATTGCCGCCCCACCCAGGGAGGACAGGATGGCATGGCGGCACCGATCCCACTGGAGCAGACGCGGCAGAGCCCGCTAGAGGCGACGCAGGACTCTGGGAAGCTCCGAGCCCACTCACAGACCATGGGGACCGCCTCAGCGTCACTTGCCCGGCGCCAGTCGCCACTTGAGGTGAGCGTCCTGGCTGGTGGCATGCCACGAGGTGGCGTGACAGAACCCCCCCTGAAGGAGCAGCCCCTGGACGTGACAAGGACCCGGCCGACCCAGGTGCGCACGATGGAAAGCCCAGAGGCACAAAAGGGCATGCACCTGGGAGGCGGGTTCCCATGATCGTTCCTCAGGACCAAACCCCTTCCAAAGAATAAGGTATTGAAGGGTACCCCGATGAAACCTGGAATCCAAGACACAGGCCACCTCGTATTCTAAATCGTCACCAACAAGCACTGGAGAACAAGAGGGTGTGGAACATCCCAGAAACTCATCAGGGGGAACACGTTTAAGGAGGGAAACATGGAATACAGGGTGAATTCGGTACGTGGGAGGGAGATCGAGTCAGAAGGCAACCGGATTGACCTGGTGGGTTATCGCAAATGGACCTATGAAGCGGGGCCCTAACTTTTTTGAGGGACAGTAGAGGCGGAGGACAACAGGACCCGGTCCCCTATCTGGAAAGGAGGGGGAACGGATCCTAGGCGATCCGCCGCATCTTTGTATTTGTCCTGGGCAGCACGTAGGGTTTTTTGGGCCAGCTGGCAAGCCTCTTGTAGGGTGGCCAACCGGAAGTCTGCATCAGGGACAGAGGAGAGGGGTACCAGCCACAGAATCATTGTGGGGTGATACCCATAGTTGAGAAAGAACGGGGTAGAGCCAATCTATTCGTGGTCATGGGAGTTATATGCGAACTCAGCTAAAGGCAATAGATCAGTCCAGTCGTCCTGTAGATAAGAGGAAAAACAGCGCAGGTACTGTCCAAGGTCTGGTTAACTCGTTTCGTCTGCCCATTTGTTTGGGAATGGAATGCTGTGGAGAGGAGGATTCGGAAGTTGAGTTGGGAACAGAAGGCCTTCCAGAAACGAGAGGTAAATTGGGTGCCTCTATTGGAGACTATGGAGTCAGGGATACCATGGAGCTTAAATATGGTACAGAGAAGCAGTCTCAGGAGCAGTGGGTAACTTCCGGTATGGGACAAAGTATGCCATCTTGGTTAGGTGGTCAACCACAGCCATGACGACTGTATGACCCCGGGAGGGGGGCAGATCGACAATAAAGTCTGTGGATAACTGAGACCAAGGACATGTCGGAATAGGCAGGGGTTGTAGCACGCCCTTACGGTCCTTGGGAGTGGGCCAAGAGATGATGGCCTTGATCTTCCGGGGATCCAGCTCTGTGTCCGGGAGAGATCATAAAGCCTAAGAACTCTATTCTGGTAGTTTCAAAGGTACATTTTTCAGGTTAAGCATACAAATTATTCTCCCGGAGTCGGTGAAGGATGGTGTTGACGTGTTGCCGGTGTTCCTGAAGGGAGTTGGATTTTTTTTTAAATATCATCAATATATATTACGACATACTTGTCCATCAGGTCGTGAAAAATATTGTTAATCAGATGTTGAAACGTAGCGGGGGCGTTACAGAACCCATACGGCATCACAGTATACTCGAAGTGACCATATCAAGTCCTAAAGGCGGTCTTCCATTCGTCCCCTTTACGGACACGTAATAGATTATACGCCCCTCATAGGTCAAGTTTGGAGTAGATACAAGCGTTCTGGAGGCGTTCGGGTAACTCCGGGATAAGTGGGAGAGGGTATCTATTCTTGATGGTAATCTTTTTTAACTCAAGGCAGTCTACACATGGTCTCAACCCGCTGTCTTTTTCATTAACAAAAAATATCCCTGCTCCGGCAGGGGAGGTAGATGGTCGAATAAAGGCTTTTCGTGTTTTCTCCTGGATGTAGTCTTTTAGCGTTCTCAACTCAGGCTCAGATAGGGGAAAGATACGCCCATACGGAATATTAGCTCCAGGTAATAACTCGATAGGGCAATCGTAGGGTCTTTTTGGTGGTAGTGTCTCAGCCTTTTTTTTGTCGAATACATCTTGAAAACTGCGATATGGTGCAGATAACTGGGTGTCGGAAACCACGGTCTCATGCCCAATGGTGGTATTTATGGTGTGGAGAGGTACGCAGGTACTCTTACAATGCGAGGAGGGGAAGGATACAACATTGGTTGACAATTGTATGTGAGGGTTATGCAAACGAAGCCAGGGCAGCCCCAAGATCACAGGGAATATAGGAGAGGTAACTATATCAAAACTCAGTAGTTCTGAGTGCCCGGAACCTAGATTCATTCGGACAGATATACTCTCCCGTGTTATAGGCCCCGAGCTCAAAGGAGACCCATTAACTAATCTGATTTCAACAGGTATTTCTTTATTGCATAGTGGTAAACTAATACAAGCTGCTAGGGTACCATCCAGGAAACACCCGCGAGCCCCTAAATCCACCATCGTCTGGAGAGGGAAGGTCTTCTGCTGCCAGTGCAGAGAGATGGTTAGAAGAAGATGAGGCGTGGGTATGAGTGGAGAAGGTCTAGAGAGTGTAATGATAAATACTCTCTTACCTCTTCCGGAAGTTGCTTTAGCGGGGCAGAAGCTAGCCTGGTGATTGGCCCCTCCACAGTATAGGCACAGATTGAGATGGAGACGCCGATCAATCTCGGCTTGTGGTAGACTTCGAGCTGCTAGCCCTATCTGCATGGGCTCCTCGGGTCTCCTGGGGTTAGGAGCTAGAACGAGAGCATTGAAGGGGGAGGGTGCTTGGTTTGCAGTCGGGGTTTCACGAGGCCCCATGGTTAGGGCTAGAGGTAGCCTTTTGTTTCTACGCTCCCTCCATCTTCTATCGAATTGTATGTACAAATCGATTAACGTATCCAGAGACCAGGGCATTCCAACATGTGCGAGTTCATCCTTTAGATGATCAGCTAGGCCTCAACGAAACTGATCCAAGAGGGCAGCCTCATTCCAAGCAGTGTCGTGAGCATAGTGGCGGAAGTGGATAACATAGTCTTGGACGGGCGTCAGCCTTGTCGGAGAGCCCTGAGGACATTTAAGGCAGACTCTCTCTTGTGGGGGACTTGATACATGGCCTCCAGTGCCGCAGCAAATGCAGGCCAGTTCTCCAGTACCGGGGCATGGTCCCGTAGGAGCGTATGAGCCCACTTCTTGGGTTCGTCACCCAGTAACGATATGACCATGCGTACCTTTACAAAATCATTATTGTACGTGCGGGGTTTGAGAGAAAAGAGAATGCAGCAATCAAGCATGAATGCCTCAAATGTTGCATGGCCTCCATTGAAAGTCTCTGGTAACTTAACTTGAGGTTCAGGAGTGGGGTTCTCCAGGTTTGCTGGTATGGGCGCGGAAGGAGGCGTATAGGGAGGTGGCAATATGGCAATTTGAACATGCACCTGCAGTTGTCGGTGTTCTGTCTGTAGTTCCTGAATGGAGCAGGTGAGAGCAGATACTTGGTGTAACAAGGCTGTGACGGCTTCGGTGATCTCTGCGGGTTCCATCGGTTTGGCTTCAGCGTCTGTCAGGGGTGTCCAGTGGGAGGGAAGAACCCAGGTGCAGAGCTTAGGCAGAATGTTGAATATCGTGGTACCAAAGGATAATCCAAGGGATGTAGACATGGTCGTAATCGAGGTCCAGGACAGGTGGCAGATCAAGAATGCTCGGGTACTGAGCCAGGAAATGATACACAGAAATATCATGAAACAGAGCTTCTAAGAGTAGCACTAGCAGGAGTGATACAATGCTGAAGCAATGATGGACTGACCAGAAAACCCTTATATAGGTGCAGAGGTAGTCTAGCCCCTCCCGAGAGCACTCCCATCAGCCAATCAACTCACCTCACTGAGACAGCCAATCAGGGACCGGAAGCGTCTGGCGCAGTTCCGAATCTGGTCTGCCAGGACTGAGGGCCTTCCCCCTGAGGCTGAACCACCAATTGAGGCCTCTGCGCCCACCCCGTGAAGTCAGACGCCGATCACCGCCCTTCCCAGGGAGGACAGGATGGCATGGCGGCGCCGACCCCACTGAAGCAGACGTGGCAGAGCCCGGTAGAGGCAATGCAGGACTCTGGGAAACTCCTAGCCCGCGCACAGACCTGTGGGGATCACCTCAGCGTCACTTGCCCGGTACCAGCCGCCGCTTGAGGTGAGCATCCTGGCTGGCGGCGTGCCGCGAGGCGGCGTGACAATCTTACTGGGGCTCACTCAGATTTACTCAGGAGTTATAGAACTTTCCTGTCCAACCCAACTCCTGTGGCCTTGCAAACGTACAAGCAAGATAAATCTAGGTACGACATCCTAGCCACCAACCACACGCAATGCTCCTGGCAGTATCAGAAATCCAGGTTATATCATTTTGGTAATAAGCATGGTCTCCTCCTGGCCAACCTTGTCCACTCCCAGACACAGACCAGAACCTTTATCTCCCAGATTAAGACTGTGATAGAAACCCGCTCCTTCCGCCTGTCCTGCTCTCCAGACATCCCCTCGTTGCGGTCAGCCCGGCTACTGGGAACGCGGTCCTCAGCACCTCGAGCAGCTTGACCCGCTTCCTTCTGCCTGCTGGGAGACCTGGGCTGGCTGGCAGGGATCTGTGCCAGTGCTGGGCCGAAGTATGCAGCAGCTTCTGGGGATCTGAAAACTTTTGATCTCCTGACCTGTAGCCCCGATGTTAGGTCAGTCTTTCAGATGGCCGCTCTGTGCCTTCTGATGGTGAATGGATGGGAATAGTGCGACGAATAACACACCAGACAAGCTGAATGTATCAACCAAGAACTCTATCTGCTTTACTGAGAAAACCATCATTAATATAATTGAGTAAGGCTTGGCGTGTCCGTCGCCAAGCCTTACTCTGCGCATGCGCGCGCAACCAGCGGCGGCTGGTTAAGCGCGCATGCAACCGCCGCGGCACGAGCCGGCTGTGCACTCACCGCGGCGGTTACAAGATGCACACAGCAGCCGGGTAGAGGCTGTGCTCGCAGCCTCTACCCGGCTGCCGTGCGCATCCAACCCCCGAGCGGCGAAGGGAAAGTTCCCACCGCCGCTCGGGGGTTGGATGCACGCGGCAGCCGAGTAGAGGCTGCGCTCGCAGCCTCTACCCGGCTGCCCGCGCGCATCCATCCCCGAGCGGCGAAGGGAAAGTTCCCTCGCTTCCGCTCTTTGAAGGACCCAAGCTGCGGTCACGTGACCGCGGCTTGGGTCCTTCAACGACCGGAAGCGGGGAAACTTTCACTTCGCCGCTCGGGAAGGTAAGTATGAGGAGCTCATGGGGCGGCTGTCCGAATGCCGATAGAGCATTCGAACAGCCGCCCCATGTCTGGTCTGGGGTCTGAGCTGGGGGGCATATAGCCATGAGAGGTGGGGGCAAATATCCGAGAGGTGGGGGCCAAATATCCATGAGCTGGGGCAGTATCCACGTACTGGGGCAGTATCCACGAGCTGGGGCAGTATCCACGTGCTGGGGCAATATCCACGAGCTGGGGCAGTATATCCACGTGCTGGGGCAGTATCCACGAGCTGGAGCAGTATATCCACGTGCTGGGGCAGTATATCCACGAGCTGGGGCATTATATCCACGTGCTGGGGCATATATCCACGTGCTGGGGCAGTATATCCACGTGCTGGGGCATATATCCACGTGCTGGGGCAGTATATCCACGTGCTGGGGCAGTATATCCACGAGCTGGGGCATATATCCACGAGCTGGGGCATATATCCACGAGCTGGGGCAGTATATCCATGAGCTGGGGCAGTATATCCACAATAGACTGCCCTCTGGGCAGGCTTTCCACTTTGTATTTATATGATCCAACAGGGATCATTTACATACCAAATGACGAACATTGACTTTCTAAAACTAGATATTTACAGTAAACATTCCTTAGCATAAAGTTATCACACATCATTTACATAATCTAATGTTCCAATAGATCAGATTAACCCTTTCGCTGCTGAGGCTTTTCCCGCCTCTGTGCTGAGGTCATTTTTACCGATTTTGCTCATCATGTTTAAACGCGTTTTGAAGGCTTATTTTAGGATATGACCCAGACATATTATATATCGTTCTTTCCGTCAGACTCGGCAGATTCATAATATGTCATTATTATATGTATACGTCATGACCTGTCTGTATATTATAACAAAAAATGCAATAAAATATGAATTTTCAATAATTTACAACGTGTAAAGTGTTTTTTTTCACATTTTAACATGTGAGCAATTGCGGTTATATTTTGTATGGGGTGCGCTTGTTAAAAAAATTAGAGATGGGGTCTCATTACATTTTTTTTTTAGGGAAAATTACGCGATTTTTAACAAACGCACCACATCCAAAAATCGTTAGTGCAGCATTATTGTTCACATTATAATTGAAATGGGAACAATATTGCTGCATTAACGAACCAAAAAAAAAAAAAACTTGTTTATTTTTTTTTTATAATTTTTTTTTAAATATTTTTTTATTTTTATTTTTTATTTTTTTTAAAAAAGTTTTTTCATACTCATGTTTGGTATTGTGGGAACGGCCATGCTCTGGCCGATCCAACAATACCAAACATTAACCCCTAACTCCCACGGACCGGGAGATATGGGGCTCATTGGAACCCCCTATCTCCACCATTGGTGGCAGTTAGGGGTTAACTCCAGGACTGGCGTCATCGTGCTATGCAAGATAACGCCAGTCCTCAGGGGGCATTCCCAGAAGCTTGGCCGACATCCAAGATCCAGGAAAGGATCACGAACCGGCACTTTTCGGCGCCGATTCGTGATCCGGCCCCCATAGGGTTAATGCCAGGTACCATTTGGAAGGGCAGGCTGTGTCCTTCCAAACGGTGCCTGGGTTAACCCCCTGCATGCCGCCGATCGGGAGGAGAGAGGTCCGAAGGACCTCCCCCCCTCCCTTTCAGGCGCCTCCTCCGCACATGCGGGAGGGCGCCTGAATTAGGTGTCATCGCGACCCCGCGATGACACCTAATTACTCCGGCGGCAGTTCCGGGTGCTGGGCTGACATCGAGGATGTCAGCCCGCACCGGGGGGCCAGCGATCGGCCGGAACCCGGCCGAACGCTGACCCCAAAGGGAGGACGCGCTCAGCGCGTCCACCGCAAGGAACGAAACCTGCGGGTGGACGCACTGAGCGCGTCCTTAGCAGCGAAGGGGTTAAAGTCAAACACTGCCCCAGACTCATGACTCCTCAAACATGCAACCAGATAAAGAGAAAAGCCCTCTTGCATAAACACACATTACTCAAAACTATTTACATTCTACACAAAAGAAAGGTCTGCACTCTGCACCTCCAAAACACGTCTCTAAGTTCACATTTACATTTAAACTAAAACCAAGCAATTTACAATACATTTAAAATCCCACCACACAATATAAACGAACATAGTCTTTCCCAAAGCAAATGTCTGTGTCTTTTGGGGTTTTTGCCAGGAAAATAAAAGTCTTGGGGTTTGAAGCGGGGAGCGCTACGTCAGTTCCATGACAAAGACTACAGACGGTATCATACTTACTGACCCAGTGGCTATTGCTGGCTATTTCCGATCATATTTTTGAGGATTTCTACAAGGCTGGCCCTGATGATTGAGAAAAGAGATGGTAAGCGCCCAGAACAGGGTGATATACCCTCACAGAAAACAGAAAGTAGTGGTTTCCCCCAAACCAAGAACGAATACTATAATGGAATACGTATCTGGTCAGCGCGAAATGGACGCAAGGGATATATGGGTAAATCTTGTTGTGATTTCATCCGTAGTTCGATATGGAATAAGAAGAGAAATACTATATTTGTGCAGTATGTTTTAACCAAAATACAACAAGGTGTACATGGAGAAAATTCCCACTCACAGATCTGGAGCCCCAACACTGGCTCTGAGTGGGGAAGTGCCTCTGGGTTATCTTTCTGAAGGTATTCTCAGGAAACCCACTCCTTTTATTCGCTGTTATTCATGGTTTTCTCGATATGACAGATATGGAATAAAGACACAAAAGCGATCTCTGTGTGTATCTGGTTTGTGAAAATAAGGAAAAACTCCTATCGGAGTGTTAACTCACATTTGATGGAGCTTAGTTCAAGCTCAAGATATGCGCCTATGGGTTTTGTGTGGTCAAACCCAAAAAAGACCAAACAGATGCTGGAATACGTTCTTTAAAATTTAATAAAAGTTTAACAAAAGTTAAAATAAAAGAAATAAGAGTCCAGGACGCGTTTCACCGCTATCACGGCTTCTTCAGCTGGTATCATCTGAATGCGAACTTCCAAACATCATGTTATAGTCTCATAAATCAGAGAGATGGGTGGTTTCACGTGTTGTTGGTTAACGAGTGGCGTGCGTTCCACGCCTCTCAGTGAAGCCTGTCCGAGTTCCGACAGTGAAGCGCCATTTTGCGCAGGCGCAATACGAAGTTTCCGCGTTTCAAGATGCGTTTCAGTGACGTAATCCGTCTTTATTTCGTTCTTAAGCATTTGGCCATAAACATCAAATATGGGTAAAAAACAACAATGAAGCAGAATTAGTGTATACAACAACACATTGTGTCATATCCCAAATGAAAAAGGCAAAGCTTCTCAAATCGTTATGTATCTTAAAACGTAGGAAAAAGGGAAAAAAATCGATGGATGAAAAATCGATCTGGGGATTGCTAAAAAAAGGTTAGCTTTATGATAAATAGAAATATGTCGCTTGGTTATGGACGATATTGTATATTGACCTCTCCAATCCGACACCATTGTGTATATAAATACTAAGAATTATGTTATTATGAGAGTATACTATATTGATTAAACCAATCTATGTTCGATTGGTGTAGACTATGCCTCGGGTGTATTTCGAGGGACTAGAAAATATAGCCGACGTTTATATAAACGCACTGAGAAGTGTATTAGGGAGTAATTATTATTCTGACTCCACCAATGTCCTTTTGTCAGGTCTATAAAGATGAATTTCTTGGGGGATAGGGGAAGCAGTATAAATACATCCGTTTAGGAAAAATCCTATCTCAATGATCAATAGAATGAATGCTCGATATGTGTGTATATTATGAAGCTAAAGATCAGCATAATCTAAAAAAATAGAAATTGAGAAGTTGGGAATTAGAACGGTGTAATGTGATCGATATGTGTAGCCTATACATGAGGATAAAGTATTTTCATAGGAATAAATCCTATTATGATATATTTTGATTCTAATTAGACTAAATATGATGGAATATAACTAATCTAATGTGATAGTGTCTTATTGAGTGTCCAAGGAGGTTAGTCTATTAAACTTTGAAGTATTAATGTCTTTAATTCTATAAAAACCATAGGGTAGAATGTATGTGGAGTAGATGATAAATGTACGTGGATGTTTTTAAATTATGATGTACTGTTGATATATATACAAATTGGGGAAAAATCTGTGAAAAAAATAAATACTATTATGAATATATCAATCTAATGAAATATAGTTCTGTTGCTATAAACATATGTTATACATTATATTGCCATGTGTTTAAACTATGAAGTGAAAAAGAATTAATTTATTGATATATAATAAATAAAGAGATAATGGTGTGCATATGCTATACAGATCTGAGTGACAATCGTATGTCTTAAAGAATCTATTAAAGTGAACTATGTATTGAGTATATTAGATTACATTGAGCTACAAAATTCAAACAAGAGAGAGAAAAAAAAAAGGAGAATAAAAATTAATACAAAATATCAACATTTAAGTGGTTGACTTAATCATTTGGGATTATAAAAAGTGAGTGACTTCGAAATCATCATTAAGTCCACCAGGTGATAAAGTGCCCATTTCAAAAATAGTGCGCATTTCTTCTTGTCCCAACCTTTTAATAAAATCTTCACCTGCATCGATTTGTTTAATTTGTTTAAGTGCTGTAAATTTTAAGCCTATTGGGGTTTGATTATGTATCTTTTTATAATGAAGGGAGACCGAATGTTGTTCGAAACCCTTTTTAATATTTCGAACATGTTCTGAAATCCGTACATTAAGTGCTCTTTTGGTGCGGCCTATATATTGTAGGCCGCATGTACATTCTAGCATATAGATGATGTTTTTCGAAAAGCAATTGAGAACACCCCTAATGGGGATTTCCCGATCGCTTTTATGGTTTTTATATGATCCATTAAACCCTTTCTTACTATGTGTAGACCTACATGCTAGACATTGTCCGCAATTGTAAAAACCTTCTTTTAATTGGAAAAACTCTTTTTTACAACTTATTTTTTTGGCTTTGCTGTGAACTAGGTTGGTTTTTAAACTCTTTGCCCCCCTAAAGATGATTTTTGGGGTTTTTCCTACAAAGTCTTTGAGATCTTTATCGTTGTGTAGTATATGCCAATGTTTTTTGAAGATTTTCTTAACATATGGGGCTTTACTGCTATAATTGCAGATAAAGTTCACTTCTTCATTTTCCAGTTTTTTCTTGGATTTATACTTTAGTAAATCTTCACGTTTCTTTTGGGCTAAATTGTTTATAATATAGTCTAATTTATCCTCTTTGTAACCTTTTTCTAGAAAGTCTTTTTTCAATGTATTAGCTTGTGTTTTAAACATTTCCACATCCGTGCAATTTCTCCTTAATCGGACAAATTGTCCCTTAGGGACACTTTCTAACCAGATAGGGTTATGGCAACTAGATATGTCTATAAAGGTGTTAGTATCGACCTCCTTGAAGTGGGTTCTGGATTTGATAGAGTTGCCCTCTCTGTATATGTCTAGATCTAAAAAAGTGACATTGTTTGCACTCCATTTCCTATCCAACTTAATGCCCCAATCCAAGTTATCGAGGCCATCAAGGAAGGATATCAGATCTTCTTCTGCCCCTCTCCAAATAAAAAACACGTCATCAATGTATCGCCTATAGGACAAAATTTTATCTTGCGCCCAGCTATGCGAACCATAGACAAACTGGGACTCCCAGCCTGCCATATATAGGTTCGCATAGCTGGGCGCGAACTTTGTTCCCATAGCGGTTCCTCTACGCTGAATAAAAAAATTGTTTTCAAACTTAAAGTAATTATTATTTAATATGAATTCCATACTTTTTAAAATGTATGATATCTGATCTGTTGGCATTTTTTGGGTCTTTGATAACTCCTCCCTTACTACACTGAGACCTTTAAGATGAGGTATGCTACTGTACAGTGCGTTGACATCACAGGTGACCATTATGTCACCTGTTTGGTACTGTAGTCCTTGTAGTAGGTTTAGCATACTCATTGTGTCTTTTAGGTAGGATGGTATTTCCTGAACGATGGGCTGTAACAGGATATCTACGTACTCGGATAGACGACTAGTGATAGAGTCAATACCCGCCACTATAGGTCTTCCAGGTGGATGGGTGAGATTTTTATGTACTTTAGGTAGAATATATATGTGGGGTGTTTTGGTATATTCCATTTTTAAATAATCATATTCCTTTTCATTTAATATCTCATTTTCTTTCCCTTCCAAAAGTAGAATATTCAATTCTGATCTTATCTTATTAATGGGATCTCCCTTCATAGGTTCATACGTGTTGGTATCACTTAGAATCCGTAATACCTCAGTATTATAGGATTCTTTAGAGAGGATAACAATCCCACCGCCTTTATCGGCGGGTTTTATGACGATGTTGGGATCCTTTTGAAGGTTTTTTAAAGCTTTATTCTCTTCCTTAGTGAGATTATAATGGCGTTCCCTTGTGGGCATCTTTTCTAAGTCCCTCATCACAAGCTTTTCAAATGTTTTTATCTCATCCGAGATAACATGTCGGGGATAAAACTTGGATTTATTTTTAAGAGTGGTGTGTAAGATGGGATTTGGATGTTGAATGATGTTTTTTTCTATGGGGTTTTTGAGGAAGAATTTTTTTAAACTTAATTTACGCTTAAATCTTTGTAGGTCTATATACATATGGAATTTATCTGGTTTATTGGTGGGAACAAATTTTAGACCCTTATTCAAAACTTTGGTTTCCACATCAGAAAGGGTCCTATTACTCAGATTGAATATGCCACTAGTTGGAATTATCTCCTTTCTCTTTTCTCTCTTGCGTATGTGTTGTCCAGCTCTCGTTCCTCTTCTGGTTTTTCCCAAGATCTTTTTTGGCCTCCCCTCTTTTCTAATCTCACATCCAGATCTCTGTAATCTTCCTGTTCCTCCCCTCTCTGTAATGGGTCCTTCCAAAAAACCTCCTCGCCAACATGTTCTTTAAGAACAGAGAATCTATTTGAAAGGGGGACGGCATTTCTAATTGTTTCTTCCCTTTCTTTATTCTGTGGTCTCCCATTCTGGGATGTATTTATTGAATTGCCGTACCCAGAATTACCGTTAACGGATTGTCTCCGAACGGTGGACCACTCATTGGGGGATGGCCTTTCTTTTTGTTGCCAGCCCCCCCCAAAGTCTTCCCTAATTGGCGGTCTGTCAAGATTATAGGCATTGTAGTTTCTATCACGACTGGGAAGATAATGATTTGTGTTATTATATCGATAAGAATTGTTATATCTCCTAGTATTTTCTGTTCTCCAATTGTTCTGATGCCTGTTGTTATAATACCCATTGTTGGTTTCATTATTGATACTTTTTCGATAATGGTCGTGCCATGGTCGACCATTATTGAAATCTCTGAATCTGGGTTCTCTTTTGTCAATATTGATATCAGATTGTCTTTCGATCATATGGTTGTTATAATTGTGATTATAATTTCCATGTATGTTACCTCTTCTGTAGTCTTCAATATCCCTTTCATATTTCTTCTTTTTAATAACCAAAATATCCTTTTCTATTTTGTCTAATTTTACTTCTAAAGTTTTGTTAATCTCAACGATGTTTTCTACCGTTTGTTCTTGGTCTATTTGTTTAGAAAGTATTTCTATAATGTCATTAACCTTGGGGAGTTTCTCTCTTTTTTTCTGAATGACGTAATTCATCATGGAAACAGAAAAACTCTCCAACAAAGTATTCCATCCCAAGATGAAATCTGGGTCGTCCTTCTCTGAGGATGGAGTTTTATTAAACCTAAGACCTCTAGGGGTAATTTTATCTTTTTTGTATTTTTCCAGAGTGGCTATCTCTAATTTCAATTTTATTTCTTTAATCAAATTTTTTTCCAGGTCAACAAGTGGTTGTCTGTTGGTACCCATTTCTGATTCTTGTAGTTGTACCGTTAAAATATTATTGCCAAAAATGGCTTCTACATTACTACCAACTCGATTTCTGAAGTTGGATAGAGACATGTTCGGGCCGCTATGTTACCAGTGGGAGAATTTGCTATATCGTTAACAATGGTTGAGAAAAGAGATGGTAAGCGCCCAGAACAGGGTGATATACCCAATACCCAGCTCGACCAGAAAGTAGTGGTTTCCCCCAAACCAAGAACGAATACTATAATGGAATACGTATCTGGTCAGCGCGAAATGGAGGAACGCAAGGGATATATGGGTAAATCTTGTTGTGATTTCATCCGTAGAGATTCGACATATGGAATAAGAAGAGAAATACTATATTTGTGCAGTATGTTTTAACCAAAATACAACAAGGTGTACATGGAGAAAATTCCCACTCACAGATCTGGAGCCCCAACACTGGCTCTGAGTGGGGAAGTGCCTCTGGGTTATCTTTCTGAAGGTATTCTCAGGAAACCCACTCCTTTTATTCGCTGTTATTCATGGTTTTCTCGATATGACAGATATGGAATAAAGACACAAAAGAGATCTCTGTGTGTATCTGGTTTGTGAAAATAAGGAAAAACTCCTATCGGAGTGTTAACTCACATTTGATGGAGCTTAGTTCAAGCTCAAGATATGCGCCTATGGGTTTTGTGTGGTCAAACCCAAAAAAGACCAAACAGATGCTGGAATACGTTCTTTAAAATTTAATAAAAGTTTAACAAAAGTTAAAATAAAAGAAATAAGAGTCCAGGACGCGTTTCACCGCTATCACGGCTTCTTCAGCTGGTATCATCTGAATGCGAACTTCCAAACATCATGTTATAGTCTCATAAATCAGAGAGATGGGTGGTTTCACGTGTTGTTGGTTAACGAGTGGCGTGCGTTCCACGCCTCTCAGTGAAGCCTGTCCGAGTTCCGACAGTGAAGCGCCATTTTGCGCAGGCGCAATACGAAGTTTCCGCGTTTCAAGATGCGTTTCAGTGACGTAATCCGTCTTTATTTCGTTCTTAAGCATTTGGCCATAAACATCAATATGGGTAAAAAACAACAATGAAGCAGAATTAGTGTATACAACAACACATTGTGTCATATCCCAAATGAAAAAGGCAAAGCTTCTCAAATCGTTATGTATCTTAAAACGTAGGAAAAAGGGAAAAAAATCGATGGATGAAAAATCGATCTGGGGATTGCTAAAAAAAGGTTAGCTTTATGATAAATAGAAATATGTCGCTTGGTTATGGACGATATTGTATATTGACCTCTCCAATCCAATTTTTCATCCATCGATTTTTTTCCCTTTTTCCTACGTTTTAAGATACATAACGATTTGAGAAGCTTTGCCTTTTTCATTTGGGATATGACACAATGTGTTGTTGTATACACTAATTCTGCTTCATTGTTGTTTTTTACCCATATTTGATGTTTATGGCCAAATGCTTAAGAACGAAATAAAGACGGATTACGTCACTGAAACGCATCTTGAAACGCGGAAACTTCGTATTGCGCCTGCGCAAAATGGCGCTTCACTGTCGGAACTCGGACAGGCTTCACTGAGAGGCGTGGAACGCACGCCACTCGTTAACCAACAACACGTGAAACCACCCATCTCTCTGATTTATGAGACTATAACATGATGTTTGGAAGTTCGCATTCAGATGATACCAGCTGAAGAAGCCGTGATAGCGGTGAAACGCGTCCTGGACTCTTATTTCTTTTTTTTAACTTTTGTTAAACTTTTATTAAATTTTAAAGAACGTATTCCAGCATCTGTTTGGTCTTTTTTGGGTTTGACCACACAAAACCCATAGGCGCATATCTTGAGCTTGAACTAAGCTCCATCAAATGTGAGTTAACACTCCGATAGGAGTTTTTCCTTATTTTCACAAACCAGATACACACAGAGATCTCTTTTGTGTCTTTATTCCATATCTGTCATATCGAGAAAACCATGAATAACAGCGAATAAAAGGAGTGGGTTTCCTGAGAATACCTTCAGAAAGATAACCCAGAGGCACTTCCCCACTCAGAGCCAGTGTTGGGGCTCCAGATCTGTGAGTGGGAATTTTCTCCATGTACACCTTGTTGTATTTTGGTTAAAACATACTGCACAAATATAGTATTTCTCTTCTTATTCCATATGTCGAATCTCTACGGATGAAATCACAACAAGATTTACCCATATATCCCTTGCGTTCCTCCATTTCGCGCTGACCAGATAAGTATTCCATTATGGCCCTGATGATTGTCCAGAGCAATTGAACATTTTCCATAGGGCGCAAATTCCAAAAATGTCCCCGATTGAACTTGACGCACTACCTGCACCCATCACACACACTGAAGTCCGAAATGCGATAACCTTACTCAAAAATAGGAAAACTCCAGGGCCGGATGGGTTTGGAGCGGAGTATTACAAGATCCTCTCGGGCTCGGTGGTCCCACACTTGGTCTCACTCTACAACAATATTTTGCAATGAGAGGAACCTCCTCCGACTTTTAACGAGGCCAGAGTGGTGGTTATCCCCAAGCCCGGAAAGGATCCTACCTTGGTCACCTCCTACCGGCGTAGTGCGTTGTTAAATACTGACTTGAAACTGCTATCCACTATCATGGCAAGCCACCTAGAAAGACCTCTCGCACGCCTTGTGGGCCCCCAACAAACTGGCTTCCTTGCTTGCTGACACTCCACTACAAACAAACGCAAGGCTAAAGCAGCCATATGGTCCTCCACCCTTACTCCACATGCTTCAAATCTTCTATTGAGCTGCGATGCTGATAAAGCGTTCAACAGGATATCCGGGGTTTATTTAGAATGATTTATTAAGTTCCACCACTTTGGGAAGGTGTTCGTGACCCTATTTTGCACACTATATCGCAACCTGTCCACAGTAATCACCGCAAACAGACTTATCTCTGCCCCCTTCATACTAGAGCGAGGAACCAGACTGGGATGTCCCTTATTGCCGTTACTGTTTAACCTCGCCTTGGATCCCCTCCTCCGCATTATAGAGACATGCTCAGCAGTCACTGGTATCCGTTTGTCCTCCTCTGTGATGCTGAAAGTGGTGGCTTTCGCAGACGACCTACTACTGTTTCTTTCGAACCCTGCCTCCGCTTTTCTGCCATTGTTGACTTTATTTGATTCATTTCACGTGGCCTCGGGTTCCCAAATTAATTACACTAAGTCGGTTGCTCTGCCCCTGGGATCGAAACTGCAGGGCGCTTGGCTCGGACAGTTTCCCTTCTCCTGGGCCCCTACACCTTCCATTAAATACCTAGGGATCATCCTACCGGCGGATCTTTCTCAATTATACAGTCTCAATATTGACCCTCATTTAACCCAAACTAAACTGCTCCTTGAAGCTTGGAGTTCTCTCCCTTTGTCCTATCTAGGATGGGCCGCACTTATTAAAAATGACCTTATTCCTCAAATCTCTCTATCCCTTACAGGGTTTGCCCCTACTGTTGAAACCTGCAGACCTCCGTATATTACACAGGCTGTATGCGGCATTCATTTGACAAGGTAAACGAGCACGCATTCCACTCCCTGCTCTCCAACAGTCGCTAGTAGGGGAGGTATTAATACCCGAAATATATTGATTATAATTTAGCAGCCCTATACCGTTATGCTGCTGATTGATTGAATGGCACTTCACACTTTGTACCTTTACAGGTTGCTACCCTCATCTTCCCTATCGGTGTTCCTCCACCAAATCTCACCCATTGTCCCTCCCAGCCTACGTTCTAATCCATTATTGTCCTCTACGTAATTGGCTTGGATCAAGATTCGCAAGCGCCTTCAGCTGACCTGGCAAAAGACTTTGTGGTCCCCTATCCTTCACAACCCTCAATTTAAAAATGCCTCCCCTGCCCAGATTTTTCAAACCCTGGCCCACCGCAGTTTTACCCATCTTCATCATTACATTGATGGAGTGTTGGGCTTGCCGAATTCTTACACGACCCTGAAGGACCGAATTGCCCCCCTGTGACCCTGCTAACTGAAAACAGTCGGGAGATATCTGGGTTCAAACAAACCCCTATCTTTCCTTAGGAGTCAATAAAGACGTTCCCCACACGTCCTCAGCAGTGAAAGGTCGGGTGCTAACTACTGGGACATGTTCTATAGAATACTCCATAGAGCGTATATGGCACCCGACAGAATGGCCCACGCTGGACTGTCACCAATCGCAAATTGTCTAAAATGTCAAGGCGCCCAGGGTGACTTACGTCATTGCTTATGGTCGTGTCCCTTCATCCAACTGTTTTGGGATACTGTACGACGATTTGGTTCACAGGTTCTCCGTCTAGAACTCCACTTCACCCCGGAATGGGCCATCTTTAATCGTCCGACCCCTCCCACCCCCTTTCTCTAAATGCCATCGATTTTGGCTCACTTTTCTAGCCGTGACCGGCAAGAAAGCGATCTTGTCCCAATGGATCTCTGCTTCCCTTCCTTCCTTTCGCATGGTTTATGAGAGAATCTATACCATATTTTTGGCGGACTGGACTGAGGCTTCTGTGCATCAGGAAAAGAGGACTCAGTCCTTCTTTATCAATTGGACCCCCTTTATTCGAACCTTTCTATGCAAAACTAAGGATTCCTTGCAACATACCTTGTCCTGCGCTCCCTAGTACTCTCTACAGAAGCTGCAGGGTAACCCACCGATCCCACAAGGCCCCCCTGACCACTCCTTAACCCGTTTCCTGGCCTCCTTGCCCTCGGACCCCATAGCCACCCGCACATTCAGCGCTGCGGAATATGCTGGCGCTTTATAAATAAAGAATAATAATAATAATAACATAACCAACCCACCACTCTTAGTGGTGATCACCGCTTGTAGGCAAGGATGGAGATGTGTACTAACAAACATTGTGATTGGAATTGATCTACATGGTTTTTGTATGAGCTGTACTGTAACTTCTTAGTTAACTATCGGATGCCACATGTTTGTGTTGTTATAATGTTTATAATTGAGCCAGACACCGACGGTAGATCCGGCCGGTTGGTGTAGTGATACGCAAGGGGAGACTGAGGAACTTTTTCCCCAGTCTCTCCCTGTTCCCACTAGACGGAGGAGGTGGACAGAGCCACGGTCCTCGTCGTGGGATAGAGGTGAGTATACAATTAGTTTTTTTATTTTTTTGGCTGGTGTTAACGGATTCTACAGAAGCGGAATCTGTTAACACCAAGTCCTGGCTCTGGTTAACTTTCTGTTAACTGCGGCCAGACGTTAATCAGCGTTAGTAGATTGTAATACTAACACTGATTAACACTTTGAGCTCCCCATGTTAAGTATAGGTATACCATGTAATAGTATATAAAAACAACAAATAAAATGATTTAAAAGAGACAAAAAAAAAATTCATTTCGCTGCTGAGGCATTTCGCGGCTTCACGCCTTGTGTGCTGTGCTGCTGAACTAATTTTTAACGGTTTCGCTCATCATATTTAAACGCGTTTTGAAGCCTTATTTTACTATATGACCCAGACATGTTATATATCGTTCTTTCCGGCTGACTAGGCAGATTCATAATATATCATTATTGTATGAATATATGTATGTATGCGTCATGTCCTGTCTGTATATTATAACAAAAAATGCAATAAAATTAGAATTTTCAATGTTTTACAAGGTGTAAAGTGTTTTTTTTACATTTTAACATGCGAGCGTTTGCGGTTATCAGGCTTATTCAGAGAGCGTGAAAAGCAGGAGAATGACTGGAGAGTGAAAAATTCTAGGTCAAAATAGCCAAACCAGAAAAATTCTCCCTTTCATCTCACTTTCCAAATCGGCTATTTTGACCTAGAATTTTTCATTCTCCAGTCATTCTCCATTCATTCTCCTGCTTTTCACTCTCTCTGAATAACCCTGTATATTTTATATGAGTTGCGCTTGTTAACAAAATTTGAAATGGGGACTTCTTACATTTTTTTGGGTGAAAATTACACTATTTTTAACAAACGCACCCCATACAAAAATCCTTAGTGCAGCATCATTGTTCACATTATAATTGAAATGGCAACAATATTGCTGCATTAACAAAACAAAACAAAAAACCTGTTTATTTTCTTTTAAATATTTTTTTATTATATTTTTTTATATATAATTTTTAACATTGTCATGTTTGGTATCGTTGGAAAGGCCATGCTCTGGTCGATCTAACGATACCAAACATTAACCGATAGCTGCCGCGGATCGGGAGATAAGGGGTTCATTGGAACCCCCTATCTCCAACATTGGTCGCAGTTAGGGGTTAACTCCAGAACTGACGTCATTGCGCTATGCACGATGACGCCAGTCGTCAGGGGGAGATCCCGGAAGCTTGGCCGACATCCAAGATGTCAGCCAGCTCGGGAGAGGATCGTGACCTGACGCCTTTCTGTGCCGAATCAGGATCCGGCCCCAACCTGGGGGCGCAGCAATCGTCCGAAATCCCGGCCGATTGCTGCCTGCCTCCTGTGCTAGGGACGCGCTCAGCTCCTCCATAGCACAGGAGGAGCACTTGGCAAGTTGGCAGGAGGCGCTGAGCGCGTCCTTAGCAGCCAAGTGGTTAATGCAGCATATGACTCCGCACACTGAGGGGCCGGGGAAGCTCCTCTCTGTGGGATAATTAATGCAGCATAAGAATCCACACACTGCGGGGAAGCGCCTCTCTGTGCGGCATAATTAATGCAGCATATGAATCCACACACTGCGGGGAAGCGCCTCTCTCTGCAGTATAATTAATGTAGCATATGAATCCACACACTGCGGGGAAGCGCCTCTCTCTGCAGTATAATTAATGCAGCATATGAATCCACACACTGCGGGGAAGCGCCTCTCTCTGCAGTATAATTAATGCAGCATATGAATCCACACACTGCTGGGAAGCACCTCTCTCTGCAGTATAATTAATGCAGCATATGAATTCACACACTGCGGGGAAGCGCCTCTATCTGCAGTATAATTAATTTAGCATATGAATCCACACACTGCAGGGAAGCACCTCTCTCTGCAGTATAATTAATGCAGCATAGGAATCCTCCACACACTGCGGTGAAGCGCCTCTCTCTGCAGTATAATAAATGCAGCATAAGAAAAGAATCCACACACTGGCAGGCAGCAACTGTAGTCTACAGTATATTAACGCAGCATATGAATCCACAGTTCTGCAGTAAAGAGTCTATTTTTTTTTTTTTTAGGATCTTTTAAGTATTTTTGTTAATTTTTTTCTGAGCAACAAAGTGCATGGTTTTTGTATGAGCTGTACTGTAACTTCTTACTTAACTATCGGATGCCACATGTTTGTGTTGTTATAATGTTTATCATGGATGTATAATATGACGTCTCTCTGTATGTTTTTCTTTGTGTTGATCCAAGATGAATAAAAATATGTTAAAAAAAATAATTAAATGACAGGTACAGTCGGCCAGAGCAAAACAATTTCTGAGCATCAAAGTGATGGACGTTGCAAATGCGCTGCGCCTGATGTCGCGTCATCATGCACACAGGTCGCTACGCGGATGTGGCACACTCTGCACGTTCATCTTAGGCCGGCGTCAGACAAACGCAGTGATCAAGTCTGTGTTGCCGCACAGTTTAACGTCTGTCATAGCATAGAATCATGATCAGTAGAGACCCACACACGAAGTACGTGCGCACCGAACTGCACCCCCACAACGCACGTGGCAAACGGACGCAAGTTAGGCAAGAACGTAAAACCACTAGACGATGCGCAGAGTGCGTCACGTCCGCATAGCGATCTGTGTGAGTGATGAGATGTCGGACGCAGCGCATTTGCGACGTCCAGCACCTTGACGCAAAAATGGCTTTTCATATCCTTTTCACATTTTTATAATTTTTCATATTAATTTTATGTCCCATAGTTCTCTTTTTTTTCTACGTTTGTCACGGAAAGAAAAGAGCCAGCTAAACTAGTTAACTACCTACCTTGCCGTGACGTGCGGAAGGAGAGCGTACAAGGGGATTAAAGCTCCAAGCCTCCTGACTTACAAACTCTACCCGCTCAAAGGACCCCAAGTTATGGCAACCTAACCCCCTTACACTGTACCCACCCTCCTGAATGTATACACTGCCACCACAAAAATTATAGGGCACTCTCAAAACCCAACTAGCTGTATACCACTCCAATCCAGGAGCCCAACCATATACAGCTAATATATATATTTATATATACACACACACACACCAAATGCTAAATATTACAGTAGCGATACCTAAGCGAATGCATTCGCAAAGCATGAATTTATCTAGACCAGACAGTACTGGGTTTTAAGTTTTAATGGAAGAAGATAAAAAATACAACTTTACACAGTGCCAGTATCACATTAAAAACAAGACATACAAAATATCCGAATGTGCAAATACAGCTCTTGAAATAAAATGGGACTTACATAGAAAATCTAATTTGAGTAGACTTCCATTGGTATTTCCAGATTTCAAAGGTCCCAGAAGATTCTTTTGGATGTTACTCTCCAAGTCTTCTATCAAAATACCCTGAGCTTTTTGGTGAGCTGGCTATATAAAAAGCTGGCCCCTCACCCTCTTTCGCAACCATTTGGTTCCCGGATCAAGTTTCCCTGCAGCCCCAGAGCAGATCAGATAAGGCTAGGGTCAGACGAACGCATTTTTCTCGTTGTCTGTGAAAAAGTGCGTTCGAACGAATGGACGTATTTTTTCACGGAATACGCGATAGCGGTCATACGATGCGCATTTTCGGCCGTGATTTTGTACGGATCATCAATAAAACCCTTTTTGCGTCTGGACGTTTTGTTGGCCGGACATGAGCAGCGTCTGACGTCTCCCAATCATGCAAACACGCCGCTATGCGGCCGCAGCGCACTCTGTACGTCCGTACTAGCGGTTTGACGTTCTCGAAAAAATGCGTTCGTTTGCCACTTGCGTTGCACGGACGAACTTTTGTGCGGCCGTTCGTCGTATGCTGCCCGGCATTGGACGTCATTTGCTGCTAGCACGGCCGTGATTTTGTGCGGCTAAACGCACGTTAAAACTGCGTTCGTCTGACCCCAGCCTAAGAGTTGTAAACCAGTGGCCTTTTGCTATGCAAACTCCGTTGCAAACACAAGAGAAAAAAACAAAACACCAATTCTGCTTTTAAAATCTTACACACTGCTTTGCAGAAAATGATGCCCATTTGTGACAACATCCACCGAAAAAAAATGGATTATGTGGTGTCTACAGTATCTTCCATCAGTTCGTCTGTCCGTTATGCATGCATGCAGAGTGCACTCTGTCTGCGTTCGTCTGACATTAGCCCTAGCGGTTTTACGTTCTTGCCTAACCTGCGTCCATTTGCTACGTGCGTGTGCAGAGCGGTGCGCACGTACTTCAGGTGTGGGTCTCTATTGATCATGATTCTATGCTACGACGGACGTTAAACTGTGTGGCAACACGGATGTGATCACTGCGTTCATCTGACGCGGGCCTAAAGGTCCAATGCTATCGCAATGGAGTTTTTTTATCACTATTTTGAATAGTTGAACAACCATCTAATACAGGGCTGTCAAGCTCACTGACCCCAGATGTTGATACCTACAATTCCCAGAATTCTTTCAATGCAAAAGATGGACAGGACATCTTCGGCTAATGTCAGACAAAGCAACCAAGCGCCATTCTTGGAGCTCTTACTCCATGTGACCGCTCTTGCTGCTGGCTAGCCACACCCTCGACGAGAAGCACTGTGAGATCCCGGGAGCCTTGAGAGTGCAGGTTGGCTTATTAGTCCACTGCGTTTCCTGCAAAGAGACAATATGTGGCTTGTAGCGTGAGATAAATTAGGATTTAGCAGTATTTAATCCTTTAACATTTCAGGAGAGGACATTCAGACGGGCACATGGTTGTACAGGACGAGTCATCATGGACAGTATCAGAGAGAAAGATTAGAGGACCAGAAAAACAAGGTAGAGTGTTTGGGCCATCCCCATTCCAGCAGTGGGGGAGTCCACCCAAAAATTGCGTGGTTACGAAAAGAAAGGACAAGCTCAAATCAGGCCTCTGAAGGGGCAAACCGGGAGGGTCAACGAGATCAGGACAGCACAACAGGTGCAAACAACAGGCAAGAAAACTAGAGTCATTATGTTGACAGCTGTTATTTAGCAGGGGGGGCCTGGGTACACCGGAACAGAGGTGTGGGGAGACCTCCGCAGAACAGAGGCGAGTTGAATAGAGGTGGCTTCTGGGGTGTCGAAGAGATTCTCAATACTCAATTGGGCTGGGTAAAGCCATGAAAACCTCTTGACTTGGAGTACCAGGTCGCCGCAGAGAGAGAAAGCTTTGCATTGGTCAAAACCTGTGCTGAGAAATCATGGAAAAACTGTATTTTATTACTGTCGTAGGGACTGGTGTTGATGGGCAGCTGACATAATGAGGGCCACAACACATTACAGTCTCCGCTAAAACGGGTAGACAATAAAACCCAGATGCTACTCACGAAAAGATGGGTAAAAAAGGAAGGAAAGACCAGTTCTGGTCGAAACGTCGTCCTTGTTGGTGCTGGAATAAATCCACTTTTGATTTAATACATGGGTTCTTGGAATTTATTTATGCTGTTCCGCTAAAACGGGGCGGTAGGGAGAAAAAACTGCATCCGCAGTTTTGCCCCTACCGCCACCGTTTTAGCGTGGAATTACAATGCAGGCGCTTAAAAAGCTGCCTGCATTGTTACTGCGCACTACCCCCCTGGATAATTGCAGCAGCGCTGAGCGCCGCCGCAAGCATCCACTCGATGGAGTCCATAGGACTCCATTGGGCCAGACGCCGACGGTAGATCCGGCCGGTTGGTGTAGTGATACGCAAGGGGAGACTGAGGAACTTTTTCCCCCAGTCTCTCCCTGTTCCCACCGGATGGAGGAGGTGGACAGAGCCACGGTCCTCGCCGGGGCATAGGAGGTGAGTACACGATTTGTTTTTTATATTTTTTGGCTGGTGTTAACGGATTCTGCAGAAGTCTGTTAACACCAAGTCCTGGCTCTGGTTAACGTTCTGTTAACTGTGGCCAGACGTTAATCAGCGTTAGTAGAGTGTAATACTAACACTGATTAACACTTTGAGCTCCCCATGTTAAGTATAGGGAGTGCAAAGTACAGTAACCTCGTGCTGAAAAGCTCAAGGTACCAAGCGTTTGGATTGTAATACGTGGTAGCAGGGGTCAAGTCCTAGGAAAAAAAGTGAGGGAACTCACCCACGAATTCCACAACACCCATTACCTGAAGGAAAAATATATATATCACGAGTATAGCAGTACGTGGTGATACCATTTCCATTGGGTTAACATTACATTTAAAAGACAAGCTTTCAAGAGTGTAACGCTCTTCTTCAGGTCTAGAAACTACACTGATCAGTGAAAGGTATCTCTACGTACAGGTATACTCGTGATTTTGGCAACTGGACTAACACGTGTTATATAATATAATTATATATATATATATTTATATTATATCACATACATATATATATATCCAGGCACAAACCCCCAGAATTATATACACAGGCACAGACCCCCAGAATTATATACACCGGCATTGGACCCCCAGAATAATATACCCAGCACTGAGCCCCCAGAATAATATACCCAGCACTGGTTATATGGATATATTGCCCCCAGCTCATATGGATATATTTGTCCCATGCCAGCTCATATGGATATATTGCCCCCAGCTCACATATGAATATATTGCCCCCAGCTCACATATAGACATATTGCCCCCAGCTCACATATGGATATATTTCCCCCAGCTCATATGGATATATTTGCCCCATGCCAGCTCATATGTATATATTTGCCCCCAGCTCACATATGGATATATTGCCCCCAGCTCATATGGATATATTGCCCCAGCTCACCTCTCTACCAGGCCCGAAACAATTTAGGCTAGGGTCAGACGAACGCATTTTTCGCGTCGTCCGTGAAAAGGTGCGGTCGAACGAATGGACGTATTTTTTCACGGAATGCGCGAAAGCGGTCATACGATGCGCATTTTCGTACGTGATTTTGTACGGATCATCAATAAAACCCTTTCTGCATCTGGACGTTATGTTGGCCAGACGTGTGCAGCATCTGACGTCTCCCAATCACGCAAACACGCCGCTATGCGGCCGCAGCGCACTCTGTACGTCAGTAGTAGCGGTTTGATGTTCTCAAAAAAATGCGTTCGTTTGCCACTTGCGTTGCGCGGACGAACGTTCGTGCGGCCGTACTTCGTGTGTTCCCCGGCATTGGACATCATTTGCTGCTAGCACGACCTTGATTTCGTGCGGCTAAACGCACGTTAAAACTGCGTTCGTCTGACCCTAGCCTTAGCTGGCCGCACATTGCCGGCGGCCGCGTGTTTTTGCTCCTACGAGCAGCCGCTGGCATGAAGTGTGGCCGCTCGCCTGGGATCCAACAGCCAGCCGCGATCTTGCGAGATGGCAGAGTTCACGTGAACTCTGCCATCTCGCAAGATCGCGGCTGGCTGTTGGATCCCAGGCGAGCGGCCACACTTCATGCCAGTGGCCGCTCGTAGGAGGAAGAACACGCGGCCGTTGGCAATGTGCGGCCAGCTAAATTGTTTCGGGCCCAGGCAGAGGTGTAGCAAGGTCATATGGCGCACGGGGGCAAATCTCCCCCTGGTACGCCCCCCCCATTTTTAGATGAAATTATCTAAGTGACACTGTTTGCGTTTATAAACGAATAATGACACTGTCTCGGAACAGAGCCCACAAGCCCACGTCTCCTTTCTCACTGAAAACATGAGACAAAGCAGGAGAAAGCGAGACAGAAAAAGCAGGAGAAAGCGAGACAGAGCAGGAGAAAGCGACAGAAAAAGCAGGAGAAAGCGACAGAAAAAGCAGGAGAAAGCGAGACAGCGCAGGAGAAAGCGCGACAGCAGGAGAAAGAAAAAGCAGGAGAAAGAGAGACAGAGCAGGAGAACGCAAGACAGAGCAGGAGAACGCGAGACAGAGCAGGAGAAAGCGAGACAGAGCAGGAGAAAGCGAGACAGAGCAGGAGAACGCGAGACAGATCAGGAGAACGCGAGACAGAGCAGGAGAACGCGAGACAGAGCAGGAGAACGCGAGACAGAGTAGGAGAACGTGAGACAGAGTAGGAGAACGTGAGACAGAGTAGGAGAACGTGAGACAGAGCAGGAGAAAGAGACAGCAGAAGAAAGCAGGAGAAAGAGAGACAGCAGGAGATAGAGCAGGAGAAAAAGAGACAGGAAGAGAAAAAAAAAGACAGAGCAGGAGAAAAAGAGGAACAGGAGAAAGGGAGATCTAGAGGTTGAGCTGATGACAGAGGGAGCATTTTTAAATCAAGATTAGCAGTGTGTTGTTGTTTTTTTTACTGCTTGCCTTGATGTTGCTCCGGCTGCAGGACGTGGAGGAGTTCAAAGATGCTTTGCCGCATCCTCTCTCTGTTAGATTCCGGCATCCGGCAGTGTTTGGTCTATTCGCTGACCCGGAACTGATGGCAGAGGAGCAGGGAGGGCACTGACCTCTGGGGTATGAAGTAAGCAACGTGCGGTTCACTGTGCGTTTTTTTCAAAGTGCAGCCTGGGCTCCTGGTGCCTGCACACTGCCCCTTCATATATATAATACGGACCTGGCCTCCGGGAAAGCGTTTCTATGCCGCAGGGGTTGCCAGGCAGCACGTGCAGCAGCCAGAAGGGACGGCACAGAGGGGGAACCTCCTTGCGCCCGGCGCCCCAGTTCCTGACAAGCTGACAAGCACCCGTGGGCAAGTGCCCCCCCCTCGCTACACCACTGGGCTCAGGCCACAGCGGGAACCTGCGTTCCCGCAGCATTCCCGCTGTGAGAGAAGTGCGGGAACGCCGTTCCTGCGCGTTCCCGCAGGACTCGAGCCCTGTGTGGTAGCCACCGCAGGTAACGTTACTGCTCACGCAGGTGAGCGCTAAAGTTAGCAACAAGATTGTAATGTGGCCCTGAGTGTTTTATCGATGTAGTGGAGTACCTTGATTGGAACAGGTCTGGGTCGTGTTTGTGATTTGTCTCTATGTGCACTGAGCCGGTGGGCTCGTTTGATAAAAGCCATGGCCGTCAGTCGCGGGCCAATTTGCAAGGCAGAAATAAGCCATGTTTGAATAGTGTCCAAAATAAAAGATTGCGGCCCGTCTTCAGGATACCGATAAGGCGGATATTGTTACGCCCAGGCCTGGACTGGTCAACCGGCAAACCGGGTGTTTGCCCGGTACACGGTTAGCCTTCTGGACTGGTCGGCCACTAGCCTCCCTTGCCGGTCGGCCGACATAACCAGCAGCCCGGCAAGGCAGCCTAGGCCGATTGCAGAGGGCAGCTGGCGAGTCCTATGACCTAATCAGAGGGAGCTGGCCAGCCGTCGGCTCCCGCTGATTAGGTCCTCGTCGCGCCGCCGCCGTCACTTGACTCTGCGATGCTGGGAGGAAGTGATCATATAATGTCACTTCCTCCCAGCGCTCCACCATGGTCAGAAGCACGTGGAGCTACGGAGGAGAGCAGTGGCTCGCCTCTCTCGACACAGCCCGCTCAGTCCAGCCAGTCAGCCAGCCCCCCTCAGCCCAGCCAGCCCACAAGTACACTGAAGGAGAGGCGGGAATGTAATGAAGAGGGAGGGGGATGTAATGAAGAGAGAGAAGGGGGAAATGTAATGCAGAGGGGGGTGTAATGCAGAGGGGAGGAGAATGTAAAGTAATGCAGAGGGGGGAGAGAATGTAATGCAGAGGGAGGGAGAGAATGTAATGAAGAGGTAGGGGGAATGTAATGCAGAGGGGGAGAATGCAATGAAGAGGGAGGAGGGAAGGTAATGCAGGGGGGAGAGAATGTAATGAAGAGGGAGGGAGGAATGTAACGACGAAAGAGGGGGAATGTAATGCAGAGGGGGGAATGTAATGCAGAGGGGGAGAGCAGTGCAGTATCTTGGCCTAGGCCAGCAAGGCCTAGGCCTAGGGTGGCACTTTCTAGGGGCGCAGCAAAAAAAAGCCTTGGGCTCGCATTGAGACATGGAATTGGAATCCATTATAACATGGAATTGGAAGTTATGATCGCCGAAACTACAACAAAATCTTTATTTGAACTACAAAGATGGCCACCGGAAGTGACCAGAGCAAGGATCGGCCACCTAGTCACGTGGACTGGAAACGCGTCACTCAGAGTGGCATTTCAAGATGGTGGTGGAAGGGAAACAAAAAGCACCGGTAGAGGACCCGCATCCCTCTTAACCATGCTGCACCTTTGCCGATCGGCTATTACAGGGGCAGCTGCAGAGGAGAGCAGACCGTTTATGCTGCCTGCTCCTGGTATCTTCACTCGTACGCAGGGCAGGCTGCGTGCGAGTGAGAGACGTTCCGCACCACCAGTCACTGACATGTGGGGGTGGTGCAGTGAATGTCTCTTCTTCCCCACTCTGCCAGGTTCTCCTCCTCCCATCAGCCACTTGCTTCCACTCAGGCACACGTGACCAAGTTGAGAGAGGCAGCATGACTCCCAAGATGAGCTGCTCTGAGCTGTGCCTGCTGCAATCATTCAGGGATCTGGATCCATTCTTCAGCTCCAAGAATCATGGTGACAACAAATTGATCTTAATAAGTAAATCCCTCCCACCCCTCTTAATACCAGTCTGCCATATATACCACACCCAGTATGCCATAATACCAGTCTGCCATACATGCCAGTGTGCCATGCATACCAGTCTGCCCTACATGCCAGTGTGCCATGCATACCAGTGTGCCCTTATACCAGTCTGCCATACATACTACCCCGTGTGCCATACATACCACCCAGTGTGCCATAATACCAGTCTGCCATGCATACCAGCCATTGTGCCATAATACCAGTCTGCCATGCAAACCAGACAGTGTGCCATAATACCAGTGTGTCCAAATACCAGTGTGCATATCAGTCTGACATACATACCAGTGTGCCATAACACGGTCTGCCATGCATATCAGTGTGCTGTAATACCTGTCTGACATGCCATAATACCAGTGTGCTGTAATACCAGTGCGCCATAATACCAGTATGACATGCCATGCATACAAATGTGTGCCATCATCGTAGTCTGCCATGCAATGCATACCACCTGCCATAATATATACGCATAATGGCATAATGGATAAGCTACATAATAAAAATTTGCCGCCCAAGCCTAGCACTGGAGTGTTTGGGTTGGCTTGAAGAAAACGTGGCAACCCTAAGCACCAGTCTTCAATTAACTGTTCTAAGGAGGTATATATATATATATATATATATATATATATATATATAGTTATTCAGAGAACGGTGAAAAGCAGGAAAATGACTGGAGAATGGAAAATTCTAGGTCAAAATAGCCGATTTGGAAAGTGAGATGAATGGGAGAATTTTTCTGGTTTGGGTATTTTGACCTAGACTTTTCCATTCTCCAGTCATTCTCCTGCTTTTCACCTTTCTTTGAATAACCCTGATAGTCTCCACTGGAATCTAGCAGTCAGGATTCAGAAGCAATGCCCGGTGCACGCTAGGCTGCATACATACTCCTCCAAACAGTGGCACTCCAGGGACTTTGTAGAAAAGTATCAAATTTTATTATTTCAACGTTTCAGCTTGTTTCCCACAAGCTTTCTTCAGGATAAAATAATACAGCTTACTGCACAGTTTAAATAACAAACAGTGAACTCACCATCCGTGCTTCCCTGCACCAGTGCCGTCGGCACACCGTCCACAACCAATTACTGTTGGCACCAGCGTATCACCTGGGACTAATCTACAGCGCCTAGGAAACCACTCCAAACAAGGTTACTCCTAGCATTTACTGAATATTTCTCCCACTACCCTGCTGAGGGCTAGTGATGGGCCGAACACCCACGTGTTCGGTTCGCATTCAAACACGAACATTTGAAAAAGTTCGGATTCTAACGCAAACACGATTCGAACTCATTGAAAGTCAATGGGATTCAAACGTTCAATTTTTTGAGGGCCCTCCAAGAGGGCATATATGCAAGATATTGGCCATAAAAGGTATATGGGGGTCAGGTAGTGCCCAGGGGGCAAGGAAACAAGGAAAAAAAGTTAAAAAAAAAAACGTTTTTAAAGGAACAGAAATTTTTCCATGAAATAAAGGTTAAGAATTAAAACGAAAAATTCCTTCAAATATCATGCCTAGGAGGTCCCCATAACCTGCCCGTGAAGTAGCGAATTTGTAGGATGTAAAGAAACATTTAAAAAGAAAAAAATTACATTTCAAATGATGGTAAATGGTTTTCCTTTAATCTATTCATAAACAACTGCTTGGGTCGGCAGCCTGTATGAAAAGAGGAGAAGTTTTAATACACGCAGAACAAGTTTAGTGATGTTTTGAATAAATTATGGTGAAACTTATGCAGGCTTTGGATGAAAGTAACAACAGGTGCATTAAAATTGGACCTTTGGTGCCAGCTAGTGCCTTCACACCATAACCCCTCTGAGGTATTGTGGAAGAGTGCAAGGGTGGACTCTACATTCAAATATTAAAATGATTGGAATCTGGTACACGCGTCAGTGCACCCAAATATTGGGTCTTTGGTGCCAGCTAGTGCCTTCACAACCTAACCCCTCTGAGGTATTGTGGAAGAGTGCAGGGGTGGACTTTGCATTCAAATATTGAAATGATTGGAATCTGGTACACGCGTCAGTGCACCCAAATATTGGGCCTTTAGTGCCAGCTAGTGCCTTCACAACGTAACCCCTCTGAGGTATTGTGGAAGAGTGCAGTGGTGGAGGTTTTGGGAATGCAGAAGAGATCCCGATCTATTCCGTTACGTCAGCATCAGGGGATTGATAGCTGCTGATTCAGGACTAATTCATTTTTATAAATGTCAGCCGGTATACAGAGTCGGTGGACCGATGCACTCTTTTGTCTGTGACAAAACATCCAGTGGCACTGAACGTCCTTTCAGAAAGCACGCTGGATGAAGGGCAACCTAGTAGCGCCATAGCATATTGGCTAAGTTCTGGCCAGGTATCCAATCTCAAGACCCAGTAAGCCAGTGGATCATCTGCTGTAAAGGTATCCAGGTCTGCCCTTGCCCCTAGGTAGTCCTGCACCATATGGTAAAGACGCTGGCAATGGGTGCCTACATTTGACGTTCCTGGGCGTCGTGGACTAAAAAAAGGCATCAGAAAAGGCATCAGAAAAGGCATTGGAAAAGGCATTAGACAAGCGGCCCCCTTCACTGCTCTTCCTCTGATAAACAGCAGCCTCAGAAGCACCTGTGTCATCATTTCGTAACCTACCAGTGCCTGGAAAGGTGTTACACAAGTGTAGCTTTAGAGCGTCCTCAAGTTGTTTCATCCTGTGCTCCCTCTGTGAGGGCAGGATGAGCTCTGCAACCTTACTCTTGTATCGTGGATCAAGAAGGGTTGCCAACCAGTGATGATCCCTCTCCTTGATAGCACGAATCCTGGGGTCCTTTAGCAGGCTTTGCAGGATAAGGGAGCCCATGCAGCATAGGTTGGAGGTGGCATCAGCTTCCGAGTGTTCCTGGTCACTGAGGATGACCGTATCATGCACTACCTCCTCCCAGCCATGTACTAGCCCTTGGGTTTCTGGGGACACAAAATCCTCCTTTGAGGAATCCCCACCTACAATGCCCCCACTACTTAAATATTCCTCCTCCTCCTGCTCATCATCCTCATCCTCTTCCTGTCTGATCTGAGGACCCACAGGAATGCTGTATGCGTAAAGACTGGGGCCTTGAGAGCTAGGGAAGTCCTCCTCTTCCTCCCGCTGCTCTGCCTCTAGTGCCACAACTATAATTCCTCGCAGAGTGCGCTCCAGCAGGAACACTAAAGGAATTGTGTCACTGATGCATGCACTGTCCCTGCTCACCATCCTCGTTGCATCCTCAAATGGTGATAGTACTTGATCATCAGCCACTGTGGGGGAGAAAAAAAAACAAGTCGACCTGAACCTGTCCTTGTGCCATACTCACACAGGTACTCATTGATGGCCCTCTGCTGCTTGTGCAGGCGCTGCAGCATTGCCAATGTCGAGTTCCACATGGTGGACATGTCACAGATCAGACGGTGTGTGGGAAGGTGGAATTCTCTTTGAATTTCTGCCAGGCGAACACTTGCTGGGAATGACCGTCTGAAGTGGCTGCAGACTTTTCTGGTCTGGCTGCGAAGCTCTGTCAGCCCTGGGTACCTGGTTAGGAAACGCTGTACCACCAGATTTAGGACGTGTACCACCAGATTTAGGACGTGTAGCATAAATAAGTTACATACACATAACACACGTTACATACATCTACCAACATATGTTAACTAGGGATGAGCTGTTCGGTTCGATCAATTCGGAGTTCGATTCGAACATCGGCAGTTCTAAAGTTCGCGAACTTCGAACTTTTTGATGTGTTCGGTACGAAAAAAAAAATTGGAAAAAAGTATAAAAAATGCTTAACCCTTTCGCTGCTGAGGCATTTCCCGCCTGTGTGCTGAGGTAATTTTTACCGGTTTCGCTCATCATGTTTAACCGCGTTTTGAAGCCTTATTTTATTATATGACCCAGACATATTATATATCGTTCTTTCCAGCAGACTCGGAAGATTCACAATATGTCATTATTATATGTATACGTTATGTCTTGTCTGTATATTATAACAAAATATGCAATAAAATTAGAATTTTCAAAAATTTACAACGTGTAAAGTGTTTTTTTTAGCATTTTAACATGCGATCGTTTGCGGTTATATTTTGTATGGGGTGCGCTTGTTAAAAAAAATTGAAATGGGGGCTCGTTACATTTTTTTTGGGAGAAAATTTCGCTATTTTTAACCACTTCAATGCTAAGGACACGCTCAGCGCGTCCTCAGCATTGCCCCTGGTATGCGGAGGACGCGCTGAGCGCGTCCTCGCATTGGGGTCAGCGTTCGGCCGGGTTCCGGCCGATCGCTGGCCCCTCCGGTGCGGGCTGACATCCTGGATGTCAGCCCGGCATCCGGAGCAGTGGCCGCCATTGTTATGTGTCATCGCGCCCCCGCGATGACACATAATTCAGGCGCCCCCCCCGCATGTGCGGAGGAGGCGCCTGAAAGGGAGGGGAGGTCCTTCGGACCTCTCTCCCTCCCGATCGGCGGCTCACAGGGGCTTAACCCAGGCATCATTTGGAAGGGCACAGCCTGCCCTTCCAAATGATGCCTGGCATTAACCCCTGGGGAGCTGGATCGCAAATCGGCGCTGAAAAGCGCCGATTTGCGATCCTTCCCGGGAGCTGGCCGACATCTTGGATGTCGGCCAAGCTTCCGGGAACTCCCCCAGAGGACTGGCGTCATCGTGCGCAGCACGATGACGCCAGTCCTAGCATTAACCCCTAACTGCCACGAACTGTGGAGATAGGGAGTTCCAATGAACTCCCTATCTCCCGATCCGTGGCAGTTAGGGGTTAAATTTTGATATCGTTGGATCGGCCAGAGCATGGCCGTTCCAACGATACCAAACATGAAAGTAAAAAAAAATGTAAAAAAAAAATAAAAAATAAAAATAAAAATAAAAAAAAATTTTAAAAAAAAATTAAAAAGAAAAAAAATAAACACTTTTTTTTTTTTTTTTTGTTTTGTTAATGCAGCAATATTGTTCCCATTTCAATTATAATGTGAACAATAATGCTGCATTAACGATTTTTGTATGCGGTGCGTTTGTTAAAAATGGTGTCATTTTCCCCAAAAAAAAATGTAACGAGACCCCATCTCTAATTTTTTTAACAAGCGCACCCCATACAAAATATAACCGCAATTGCTCGCATGTTAAAATGTGGAAAAAAACACTTTACACGCTGTAAATTATTGAAAATACATATTTTATTGCATTTTTTGTTATAATATACAAACATGACATAACGTATACATATAATAATGACATATTATGAATCTACCGAGTCTGACGGAAAGAACGATATATAATATGTCGATGTCATATACTAAAATAAGCCTTCAAAACAGGTTTAAACATGATGCGCAAAACAGGTAAAAAATGACCTCAGCACAGGGGCGGGAAAAGCCTCAGCAGCGAAAGGGTTAACAAACGCACCCCATACAAAAATCGTTAGTGCAGCATCATTGTTCACATTATAAATTAAATGGGAACAATATTGCTGCATTAACAAAACAAATAAAAAATGAAAAACTTGTTTATTTTTTTATTATGATTATTATTTATTTATTTTTTTAAATTTTTTTAAAAAAAAAAAAAACTTATTTCACGGTCAGGTTTGAAATCGTTGGAAAGGCCATGCTCTGGCTGATCGAACAATATCAAACATTAACCCCTAGCTGGCACAGATCGGGAGATAGGGGGTTCATTGGAACCCCCTATCTCCACCATTGGTGGCAGCTAGGGGTTAACTCCAGGACTAGCGTCATCGTGCTATGCACGATGACGCCAGTCCTCAGGGGGAGTTCCCGGAGGCTTGGCCGACATCCAAGATGTCAGCCAGCTCCGGGAAAGGATCACGAACCGGCGCTTTTCGGCACCGATTCGTGATCCGGCCCCCATGGGGTTAATGCCAGGTACCATTTGGAAGGGCAGGCTGTGCCCTTCCAAACGGTGCCTGGCATTAAGCTCAGGACCCCGGCGATCGGGAGGGAGAGAGGTCCGAAGGACCTCCCCCCCTCCCTTTCAGGCGCCTCCTCCGCACACGCGGGGGGGCGCCTGAAATAGATGTCATCGCACCGCTGCAATGACATCTATTGTGCCCGCGGCAGTCCCAGATTGACGGGCTGACATCCAAGATGTCAGCCCGCACCGGGGGGCACAGCGATCGGCTGGAATCCGACCGATCGCAGGCTGCTTCGGGAGGACGCGCTCAGCGCGTCTTCCGCAGCCAACCCTTCCTGCGGCAGGACACGCTGAGCGCGTCCTCCGCAGCGAAGTGGTTAAAAAATACTAAAAATCTAGAAATAAAGAGACTCTTTACTGCAGAATATTAGAAGCAACGGTTTATTAGATATTGAATTAAAAACTAATGTCTAGGTGCAAAGATTCTCACCTCTAAATGACCTGTGCTCTCAACCGGCGTAAAAAACAGGTGTTTAATTAGTGTTTGGAAATAACATGTGCTTCTAATTAGTCCGGTCTCATAAATGTGATACATTGTATGCAGACTGGAAGTGCTAGGTGTCGTGTGTGGGTCTGTGATGGCGATGTTTCCATACATCCTACAAATCCGCCACTTCACGGGCAGGTTATGGGGACCTCCTAGGCACGATATTTGAAGGAATTTTTCGTTTTTTTTTTAACCCTTATTTTATGGAAAACTCACTGCTCCTTTAACCCTTTCACTGCTGAGGCATTTCACCGCTGTGTGCTGAGCTAAGTTTTACTGCTTTCGCTCATCATGTTTAAACGCGATTTGAAGCCACATTTTATTATACGACCCAGACATATTATATATCGTTCCTTCCGGCAGACTCGGCAGATTCATAATATATAATTTTTATATGTATACGTTATGTTCTGCCTGTATATTATAACAAAAAATGCAATAAAACTTAAATTTTTAATCATCTGCAGTGTGTAAAGTGTTTTTTTCACCTTTTATCACATGAACATTTGCGGTTATATTTTCTATGGGGTGCGCTTGTACAAAAATTAGAAATTGGGACTTATTAAATTTTTTGGGGGGGAGTTATGTGATTTTTAGCAAACGCACACCATAGAAAAAAATCATTAGTGCAGCATTATTGTTCACATTATAATTGAAATGTGAACAATATTGCTGCATTAATAAAAATAACACACAAAAAAATACATGTTTTTTTCTGTTTTTACTTTACAACTGGTCATGTTGGGTATCATTCGAAAGGCTATGCTCAGGCATTGACACCCTCCATGACCCTCTAGCTGCCACGGTTCTGGAGATATCGGGGTTCAAATGAACCCCCTATCTCCACCAAAGGATTCCGGGCAGCTAGGGGTTCCCCGGCTATCTGACGTCATCACGCTATGCGTGAGGATGTCAGGCAGTGAGGGGAGACCCGGGGGGTGGAGCCACCATCCAAGATGGCGGCCCCCACCGGAGCTAGGCCTCACTTGAAGTGCGATCCAGTGCCTAAGGGGTTAAAGCCAGGCACGGCTTAAAAGGGGAGTCTCTCCCCTTTTAAGCCGTGCCTGGCTTTTTTGTGTGGGACCTCCCGATCGGGAGGGAGAGGGATCCGAACGGATCCCCCCCTCCCTTCCAGGCGATCATTGCCGGGGGTCGCCTGGAAATGACGTCATCGCTCATGGCGCGATTACGTCATTTATGTTGGGAGGAGCTTGACTTCAGCGTCTGAGGACGCTGAAGTCAGAATGCCGCGGGACCCCGGACAGAGAGGTGAGTATCTCTGCCGGGGGTCCCGCAAAGCTGGTGATGTGTGGGACACGTCCTCCTCAGCATACAGCGGGAGTAACTGAGGACGTGTCTCACATATCGTCAGCAGTGAAGGGGTTAAAAACATATTTTTTTAAACTTTTTGTCCTTGTTTCCTGTCCCCAAGGGCACTACCCAGACCCGGACATTGTTTTTAAATGTTTCTATACATCCTACAAATCCACCACTTCACGGGCAGGTTATGGGGACCTCCTAGGCATGATATTTGAAGGAATTTTTCACTTTTATTTTTAACCCTTATTTCATGGAAAACTCACTGTCCCTTTAAAAAAAACCTTTTTTTAAAACTTTTTGTCCTTGTTTCCTGTCCCCCAGGGCACTACCCGGACCCCCATACACCTTTTATGGCAAATATCTAGCATATATGCCCTCTATATACACCCTGTAACCCCATGTTGGTGTATATATATATAATATATATATACACATACACACCCTGTAACCCCATGTGGGTGTATATATCTATATATATATACACACCCTGTAACCCCATGTGGGTGTAGATATGTATATATATATATACACCCTGTAACCCCATGTGGGTGTGTATATATATATATATATATAATATATATATATATATATTACACACCCTGTAACCCCATGTGGGTGTATATATATAATATATATATATACACACACCCTGTAACCCCATGTGGGTGTATATATATATATATATATATATATATACACACACCCTGTAACCCCATGTGGGTGTACATTATATATATATATATATATATATATATATATAATCACACCCTGTAACCCCATGTGGGTGTGTGTGTATATATATATATATATATTATATATATATATATACATACATACACACACCCTGTAACCCCCATATATGTGTGTGTGTGTGTGTATGGCCGGCATCCAGGCTCAGGCGAGCCCCCGGCTTGACTTGGGCCTAGAGGCCCAGCCAAGCCGGGGGCTCGCCTGAGCATGGAGGCCAGCCGAGTTGCCTGCTCGGGCGTCTTCCAGGCTCAGGCGAGTCCCCGGCTCGGCTGGGCCTCTAGGCCCAAGCCAAGCCGGGGGTCAGCCTAAGCTTGGATGCCGGCCGAGCAAGCAGGGTGTTTCCTACACATACTCACCTACATTGGCCCGGAGCTCCTCCAGCGATGGCAGTCCTGCTTCCAGTGTCCTCTCTCCGTTGGTCGCCGGTATGACGTCACGGAAGCCTTTGACCCTGGGTCAAAGGCTTTCGGGACGTCATACCGGCGACCGACACAGAGCGGGCACAGGACTGCCATCGCTGGAGGAGCTAAGGGCCGATGTAGGTGAGTATGTGTAGGAAACATCCTCCTACATCGGCCCTGAGCTTCAGCGGGGACTGTCCTCCGGCTGTTGCAGGCTGCTCGGCCGGCCTCCAGGCTTAGGCGAGTCCCCGGCTCGGCTGGGCCTATAGGCCCAAGCCAAACCGGGGGCTCGCCTGAGCCTGGAGGCCGGCTGAGCAGCCTGCGACAGCCGGAGGACAGTCACCGCTGGAGCTCAGGGCCAATGTAGGTGAGTACGTTTAGGCAACATCCTCCTACTTCAGCCCTGAGCTTCAGCGGTGACCTCCTCCGGCTGTCGCAGGCTGCTCGGCCGGCCTCCAGGCTTAGGCGAGTCCCCGGCTTGGCTTGGGCCTACATCCTCTCCTGGATGCGCGCACAGCCGACGGGTAGAGGCTGCGTGCGCATCCAGCGTCTGTCCGACGCTGCACATCGGTTTTCTGTTGGCTGCGCGCGCAGCCAACAGAAACCAGATGCGCGGCGACGGACATTCGATTTTATAGTTATAGATATTTGCACACGTGTACATTTTTCTGAAACTTTCACAACTCAAAATTACATGTGCTTAGAGTGCATGAGTCTTCCATAGGATTTTTGCACCGCCTGTGTGTTTCATCTTTAAAATGCTGCAATGGGTGATGTGGATTTTCTATTTTACAAGGAAAGCATGCTTTACAGTGTGCCTAATGTCTAGGTGCAAAGATTCTCACCTCTAAATGACATGTGCTTACAGCAGGGCTCTCAAACGTCGTAAACAACAGGTGTTAATTAGTGTTTGGAAATAACATGTGCTTCTAATTAGTCTCATGAATTTGATACATTGTCTGCAGACTGGTTGTGGCTCCTGCACATGTATGAACACTGTGCTTCTGAATTCTAAGAAGTGTTCATTTCTACTACACGTTCCTCTGATATGCTGTTTAACCCCTTAAGGACCAGGGCTCTTTAAAGCTAATCATTAATGAGGTAGATGTTAAGTCATTTGTCATCAAGGGCTTAATAAAATCTTTATCACACTCCTTAGATTTAAACGTAATATTCCAGTATTTGTATGTCATGTACCTCTCCCGAAGGGCCTATGTGAGCATACAATTATTATTGTGTTAGATCTATAGTTTTGGTGCAAGCGTGGTGGAAGGGCTTGCTGCTTCTGCATTAGTAATAGGGATGTGCACCGATTTTTTTTTCAATTCGATTTTTCGAATTTTTAAACTTTTCGATTTTCGACTGCTTTATGTTTCGATTCGGTTCGGCTCGATTCGGTTTTCGGGTACATTTATTTTTCGGAATATCGACCATTTTTCGTATTTTCGGGTCACTTTACTAGGTTTCTGTATCGACTTTTCGGTAATTCGGAAATTTTCGTTTTTCGGAATTATACATGGTTTTCGGTATATATTGACTATTTTTCGTATTTTTTGGTTATCGGCTTTTCGCTATTTCGGAAATTTTTGTTTTTTTCGGAACATCTGTTCTCCTCGTTTCAAAGCTGTCTAACTCTATTGCCCCAGCAGTCCAGCACATGGATTTTCCCCAGCACATGGATGCCCCAGCTCATGGATTTGCCCCAGCTCATGGATTTGCCCCAGCACATGGATGCCCCAGCTCATAGGATATTGCCCCAGCACATTGATTTGCCCCAGCACATGGATGCCCCAGCTCATGGATTTGCCCCAGCTCATGGATTTGCCCCAGCACATGGATTTGCCCCAGCACATAGGATATTGCCCCAGCTCACACATGGATTTGCCCCAGCTCATGGATTTGCCCCAGCACATGGATTTGCCCCAGCACATGGATTTGCCACAGCTCATGGATTTGCCCCAGCACATTGATTTGCCCCAGCACATTGATTTGCCCCAGCACATGGATTTGCCCCAGCTCATAGGATATTGCCCCAGCTCACGGATTTGCCCCAGCACATGGATGCCCCAGCTCATGGATTTGCCCCAGCACATGGATTTGCCCCAGCACATGGATGCCCCAGCTCATGGATTTGCCCCAGCACATGGATTTGCCCCAGCTCATGGATTTGCCCCAGCACATGGATTTGCCCCAGCTCATGGATTTGCCCCAGCACATGGATTTGCCCCAGCTCATGGATTTGCCCCAGCTCATGGATTTGCCCCAGCACATGGATTTGCCCCAGCATATGGATTTTCCCCAGCTCATGGATTTGCCCCAGCACATGGATTTGCCCCAGCTCATGGATTTGCCCCAGCTCATGGATTTGCCCCAGCACATGGATTTGCCCCAGCACATGGATGCCCCAGCTCATGGATTTGCTCCAGCACATTGATTTGCCCCAGCACATTTACAAAGACAAAATTTACAGAATCAGCGATATAACTGATTAGTTAAATAAACGATGTTCAGAATTACCGAAATGGACCGAAATCCCGAATGGAACCGAAATCATGAATAGAGGGAAACAAATTTCGATTTGACACATTTCAAGTCCATTCGAAAATTCCGAAAACCTTTCGGATTTGCCGTTTTCGAAAATTTTTCGTTTTTTCGGAAAGTCTGTTCTCGTTTCAAAGCAATAGATTTCGATTTGACACATTTCAAGTCCATTCGAAAATTCCAAAAATTTTTCGATTCGGCTCGGAAAACATTTCGGATTCGACTTTTTCGGATCTAAAAAATTTCGGAATTTCGGCCGCGTCGAAAGACCCGAATCGGGAAATTTCGTGAAAATTCCGAAATTCCGAAACCCGAAACGCACATCCCTAATTAGTAACACAACACAACGCGAAAATGTCGATCATAAAGCGTACAAGCTGAGTCCCTAGAGTCTCTGACTATCCATTTGTCATATATACCTTGCTTTATACATATAATACATTCCCTCATCTAACAGGATAGTAGCCAGTCTCTGTGCATTTTAACCCTTTAAGGGTTGCTAGGTGTCGTGTGTGGGTCTCTGATGGTGATATTTTTATACATCCTACAAATCCGCCACTTCACGGGCAGGTTATGGGAACCTCCTAGGCATGATATTTGAAGAAATTTTTAATTTTTATTTTTAACCTTATTTTATGGAAAACTCACTGTTCCTTTAACCCTTTCGCTGCTGAGGCATTTCCTGCCTGTGTGCTGAGCTCATTTTTACCGTTTTGTGCTCATCATGTTTAAATGCGATTTGAAGTCAAGTTTTATTATATGATCCAGACAAATTATATATCCTTTTTTCAGCAGACTCCACAGATTCAAAATATATTCATTATTATGTGTATAAGTAAAAGATTTTAAAAAAAAAAGAAAAAAAAAGGGGGAAAAAAAGTAAATTTTTTGTTAAAATTCAGAAAGAACAACATTGCATATTTTTTTCTATCTAAACTTTATGACCAGAACTATTGTGGTTATATATTGATACATTAGGTGCCTTTTAAAAATGGTTGTAATGGAGAATTATTTCATGTTTTTTTTTGTACAAAAATATGCAGTTTTCTAAAAATCAAAAAAAATCAGCTTTTTTCTTATGTCATGACTTTTGTATGTAATACATAAAAATTAGTATATCTAAACCATTTGAAATGGAAAAGCTATATATTTTCTGAAACTAGACAAATTCCGCAAAAAAGAGACCTTTATGACACATTTTTAAATTTATTTTGTTATTCATAACTTTATTCAAAAAACACATCATATTTAATGTAAAAAAAAAAATCATAATAGGTCAAGATTATATATTGCATAATTTCATATTAATTTTTTGGGTAAAATATTTTTGTTTTGCTTAACTATATAAATATATCCCTCCTATAAAATAATAGATCCAATTTGATTGCACAGATCAAGTTTAGGCAGCGTTGGAGGTGCTAATTTGCGCCATGCGCAAAATAAATTTAGAGAAGCTTTTTATGCCGGTTTTTGAAAGGAGGCATACCTGCAATTAAATGGCTCTAGCTCAACAGGGATCTAAAATATGCCAAATAAAGTATATATCCGAAACAAAGGTAGACTTCCAGATGAATCAAACGTGGGGTTACTTATTATTCTATCATAAATATTGAGCCCGCAACAACTTGTGGAATTTGGATTTGTGCGCAAAAAAAAAACAAAACAAATTATTTCAATCACTTCAGACATGATAAAATCTTTGAAAACTAGGCCTTTTTCTAGCTCAATGCAAAGCCCCAACCCTTGTGATAAAAATGTGACCCAGGTTTAGTGGTCCGGGTCCCCTAGATGGAGCACGAGGCGCTAATTTGCACCATGCGCAAAATAAATTTAGAGAAGCTTTTTATGCCGGTTTTTGAAAGGAGGCATACCTGCAATTAAATGGCTCTAGCTCAACAGGGATCTAAAATATGCCAAATAAAGTATATATCCGGACAAAGTAGACTTCCAGATGAATCAAACGTGGGGTTACTTATTATTCTATCATAAATATTGAGCCCGCAACAACTTGTGGAATTTGGATTTGTGCTAAAAAAATAAATAAATGTAAATTCCACATGCTGTTGCGCCCTCTATTTTTATGATAGAATTTTATTTAACCCCTCATTCGATTCATCTGGGTGTCTAGTTTCTCCTAATATATACTTTATGTGGTCTGTTTTAATTTTCTGTTGAGCTAGAACCATTTAATTGTAGGTATGCCTTCTTAAAAAAAAAAAAAACATTCACAAAATTTTCCCCATGAATTTTGCGCTCAACAATTATGTAGTCTATCAACAATGTATATAGTGACTCAAAATGCTGCACAAAACACAACAAGCCCGCCACACATTTTACATTCACTCAATCAGTTGGATTGGCACATGGGGCATCCATGTGAGCAGTAACGCCACGTCAAGGCCCCAACCAGGTTACTGACCATTCACACATCTTTCACATCTGTTTCACTCACTGAATCACACACCTTTCATGCAAGAAGCTAGTAAACGATTGAGTGGGTGACGTTAAGGGGGCAAAGAAGGGAAAAGTGCAGAAACACGGAAGGCGAGAAGAGAAGATAATGAGGATTAGAGGGGTGGAATAGAAACACCCCATTCACATCTGTTTCACTCACTGAATCACACACCATTCATGAAAGAAGATAGGTAAGGGAAGTGGGTGAAAGGGAAGGGCAAAGAAAAAGGGCAGAGACAAAGAAGTTGAAGACACACCATTAACACCGCAGTTACATCTGTCTTCAGAGGCTTCTTTCTACATCTGACGTACGGAAGACATCAGATTGTTGGGGATGGGGCAACCTATTTTATTGTATGTGGGGTGAATTACATTATAACTGGGGGGTAGTGAACTGTAGGTGGGTAGTGTAGTGAAACGTGTTTGGGTATTGAACCGGAGTGTGGTAGTGAAACATGGTGGGTAGTTTTTTCATTAACGCTTGAATTAACACTGCTATAAAATAATGGGGCTGGTTTTGGTTTGTTTTTTATTTGGGAAAATTTAGAGGAATAGCACTATCCAGGAATAAATGCCAGCATGATCCGGGCAAGCTCTGTCCAGATTACACTGCACTGTGTCCATCAGAATGTCATCAAGATCTGCAAAGATCTTAACGGTGCTATAGCCAGATTTATCAAGGAGCACAAAATCAGTGGCATACCTCAACCTGAAATCTGTTTATTCTCAGCCGAGAAACAATTTGGTCCCGGTATGCCACTAGTGATGTGTCACTGTATGATAAATCTTGAAGCAATCAGGCAGACAAAGACCTGGTTTGGAGGGGCAGTCAGGGCAGTGAAGGCGGCTTTCCTTACGCCGCTCTTGGCGCGCGCAAACCCGACACCTTTTACATGGGGTCACTCTTTTTTCAGTTGGTGGAATGTAGCCAGGAAAGTGGCGGTCACGCAACCTAATTACATCTTCCACCTCTCAACAAACTGGAGCATTCTGTCTGGACAGAGAAGGGACTCGATAACAGATTCCTGAAATTTTAGGAATGTTATCTGTCGGGCATGAGTGGCCTGATACAAGATGAATGCGTTAAGCATTGACATCTGTATCAGATGGACTGCCAGCTTTTTGTACCATACATATGCCTTGCGAGAAGCGAGATATGGTACAAGCATCTGGTCAGACTTGTCCACTCCCCCCCATGTATCGATTATAATCCTGTACACATAGGGGTTTCATGATAGGGGAATCTTTCCATCTAACGTGAACTGCAGATGTGCATTCATTATGTATTGTTGTAAGCAAATGCACATCCTTTTTGTCTGTGTATTTCACAGCCAGCAGTTCACCGCAGCGCAAAGCAGATGTTTCTCCTCTCTTTTGCTTCCCAAACTGTTTTGTTGGAAAGCCTTTCCTATTCGAACGGATTGTGCCACAGGCACCAGTACCATTGCTGTACAAAAATTTGTACAGCGGCACACTCGTGTAAAAGTTATCTGTATAAATACAGTAACCTTTACCGAATAGTGGATAAGCGAGGTCCCACACTATTTTTTCAGTGGTGGAGAGGGCGGGGGGGCAGTCAGGAGGGGCCAGCTGCGAGTCCTTGCCAGTGTATACACAAAAGCGATACATGTATCCACTGGAGCTTTCGCACAGCTTATAAAGTTTTATCCCATACCGAGCTCGCTTCGAAGGGAGGTACTGCTTGAAAACAAGACGTCCCTTGTAAAGCAGCAAGGACTCGTCGACTGACAAGTTTTGGCCTGGAGTGTACAACTCTTCAAATCTTGCCATCAGATGGTCAAGAAGTGGCCGCAACTTGTACAGTCGGTCGTGATCTGGGTGGTCACGGGGCAAAGCCTTTGCATTATCATTATAATGCAAATACCGCAGGAGCAATAAATATCTGTCCCTGCTCATAGTAGCAGGGAAGATAGGGGTGGTTTGGGTACTCTTTTTTGACCATTATTTGGCTATGTTGGGTTTTTGCACAATCCCCATCTGCAGAGTGAGGTCCCAGAACTTCCTCATCTCTGGCAAACTGGTTGGGGTCCATTTACGCGCCCTCGCACTTGGCAACAATTCTGCCCCTAGACCTTGAAAATATTGTTCAGCATACAGATTGCTCTGCTGAACAATAAATTCCAAGAACCCATCATCTATATATAGTTGAAAAAAGTTGATGGGTTCAAAATTAGTGGTGTCCACTAGTATACCAGGATTGCCAGAAAATTGTGGCAATTCTGGCTGGACCATATTAGGGGAGGTCCAGTCAGATCTTGGTTCAGGCATCACCACAGCCTGTGTTGCAGATACCCCTGCAATAGGCCGTTGGGCCAGTGCAGGATCAGGTAGTGCAACTACAGACCGTGCGGTCCCTGCACTACCACGGGAGCACCCTGGTAACTCCGTGCAGCCACGCCGTGGCTCATCATGTAGTTCTTCATCACTGGAACCGTCACTATCTGATGATGCTCCAGGGACAAAGTCACTGCCTGAATCTTCAAAAGATTCATCAGCGCTGGGATCAGAGTCTGACATCATAAGGATGTCAGCTGCTTCCTCAGCGCTTAGAAATCTTTTAGCCATAATTTGCTTTCTGAAAATGTATTTTCAAAAGAAAATTACGCCGTTTGATAGTATCTATATATATATATGTGCGTATATATATATATATATATGCACGTGTGTGTGCGTATATAATATATATTCTATATATATATATATAAGCGTGAGCGTATGTGTGTGTGTGTACGCGTGTGCGTGCAAATATGTATATATATGTGTGTGTGTGCGTATATATATATATGTGTGTATTAGCAATTTATCACCTATTTTATGGAGACAGCCTCTGCGACACTAACACCTCGCAATCCACATGCAGACTGAGGATAGAAATGTAAAATTATCAAGATTTGAAAAATTCATCCCCCGTGATTGGCTGGAGGGTCAATCGCTAGGTTACGGGGTCATTTTAGGGTTATATTTGTATCCTCCGTGGCCATGTTGGAGGTGGAAGTGACAATTGTGACAGCTAAGTGATCATTGTTACTACAGTGATCACATAGCTGTAACAATAAAATGTGAAATAAAATAATAAAAAAGGGATTGTAATTTATTTAAATGTGGGGTTTGGGGGCCTCTGGGCAGTTTTGATTTTTTTTTACTACCCTTAGAGACCCTGTGTGTGGTGTTTTTTTACTTTCTGTGTTTTTTTTATATTTTTTACATTTTATACTATAATGATTGTTGGAAAGCTCAGGCTCTGGGCTTTCCATCGGTGCCTCATTTATCTCTGCAGCCCTTACCGATGAGGAGATAGAGAGGTCCTAAGGACCTCTCCCCCCTCCTCCTAAAGGCTGTCTATGCGGCTGCTGAAAGTGACGTCATCACGCCAGGCGTGATGACATCACCGTGACTCCCATGATCCCACAGTGAGGGCCGACATCCCGGATGTTGGTATCTCACTGTTTGCCGCCGGGGATCTCTGCCACACCACCGCTTCGCACAGCAGCAGCAACCGCACAGCAGCAGCAACTTCCTGGACGCGCTCAGCGCGTCCGTAGCAGCGAAGTGGTTAAAAACTTATTTTTTTTAACTTTTTGTCCTTGTTTCCTGTCCCCAGGGCACTACCCGGACCCCATACACCTTTTATGGTAAATATCTTGCATATATGCCCTCTTGGAGGGCACTCTAAAAATCAAACTTTTGAGTCCCATTGACTTGCATTGAGTTCGGTTAGTTTTCACGTTCGAACTGGAACTTTTGAAATTGTTCGTGTTCGAATGCGAACTGAACACGGAGGTGTTCGGCTCATCCCTACTGCTGACTGCCTTTCCCAATGACTCCATAACATTGTCTTCTACGTGCTGGTAAAGTGCTGGAAAGGCCTTCCGTGAAAAGAATTGGAGTATTGGAACCTGCCACTATGGTACAGCACATTCAGTAAATTCACGAAAGGAGGCAGAGTCCACCAGCTGGAAAGGCAGCAGCTGTAATGCGAGTAATTTTGCCAAGCTGACATTTAGACGATGTGCAAGGGAATGGCTGGGAATATATTTTTTCTTACACTGCAGCAGCTGGGGCAATGAAATCTGACTGCGTAAATCTGCAGCTGATGGGATGCTGTCACATTCTGAGGAAGGACCTGGTACAGCCATTAATATAACATCATCCCTGTCAGTGGAGGTTGTAGACATGGCATGACATATAGTGGGGGTAGAGACAGATGAGGACCGATGGGAAGTATTGTGCCAACGGGATGCATGACGGGTGGTCATATGTCGCTTCAAGCATGGGGTACCCAAGCGGCTGATGTTTCTCCCACGCTTGATCCTCTTCAGACATAGCTTACAAATAGCAACTCTGCGGTCTGTTGCACATGTCGTGAAGAACTCCCAGACAGCAGAGTTCCTGGACGTGTGCTTTGAGACAACAGCGCTCTGCACCTGAGCAGCTTTGACATCTGATGCCTTGGACTGGCTACGGTTGCTCATAGAGGACGTTGTGCCTCATTTTTGTTGTGCCTCCTCCTCCTCACTTTACTCCTCTGTTCGATCAGGCACCCAGGTGGAGTCAGTGACTTCATCATCGTCATCATCCCCTATCTCCTCGTCACTGGAGCCAACTTGGCAGTATGCTGCAGCTGCTGGGGAACATGAGTGCCAGTTATTTGTGTGTCACTGGCACCCCTCCCGCTAGGTTGATTATACTCCCTTCCTCAACCTCAGAGTTTTGAATCAGAGCACTGGAGTTGCTGTGCATGCTCAAGCAGCATGTCACCGTCATTGTAGTCAAACAAATCAGCTGACTCCTCCATGTATGGGGGTGAGGCTACGGCAGGAGTAGCTGTGGACATGGAGGCTGCATAAAAGTCAGCGATTTTACTGATATTTCCCTGCAAGGCTGCCAATGTCCTCTACTCTCTCTCTGATTCACTTCCTTTCCTGCAGGCTGCAACACCCTGATACCTGGCAAGACACACAGGGTTATCCAAAGAGATCCGAATTGCTTGAGAAAGGTAACCGAACGCTGAAAATCAGCGTTCGGTTACCTTTCCTGGCCATTCGGCTATCCAGACAGCAGGCAATTCGCCAAATCCTGGCAAATTGCCTGCACATACGGTGGCTTTTCGGTGCCTGTTTTGAGGGCAGGAAATCCCCATGAAAATGCACTGCTTCGGCTATTCAGAGAACGAAAAACCAGCAGTGAAAGGTTCACTAAATGCCCTGCCATTCGGTGGTTAATTTGGCAAGTTAATTCAGAGAATCCCATAGGCTTCAATGTTAAAAATATTCCTGTTTTAATTCAATATCTAATAAACCGTTC